>OX638361.1:21794774-22994774 GCA_951812935.1 Hermaeophaga mercurialis | reverse complement strand
GAGTTAGAATTTGTACTGGGTGAGCTTTGAAGCATTTATTTTGATTAAATTTATTGTAAATAGCTTTGTAGTTAATATATTTAACATTTGTTTTAAAAATATTAAACTGTCTTTTATTGGATTTTTTAACTTGAATTCAGTTTTAGTAATTTCAAAATAACAACGGGTATCGAGGTGGAAAACAATTAAAGACTGCTTTGAACTTTTTTCGAATTAAGGTAATTTCTCAATCAAAACCATGGAATACCGTTTTTTTCACTCTTGCTACCTATGCACTCTTAGTACTAATTTATCTTGTGTTCTCCACGATAATAGGAGACTAGCAGGTGGCATCACCGAAAACGCCATATTGTAACCACTTTTCCAGAAACTGCTGAAAAAACATGTTACAGGTAACTTTGAAACATATCTACCTTGACCAAGTATGACAGATTGAAAAGTGAAGAAATCAGAGAGTCGTTGGCACTGAAGTTAATACGAAAAATAGAGAACGAACAATTTAACTGATACGGTCCATAGTAAGAATAGACCAGAACAGATTACTCAAGAAAGTTATAGAAGCAAGACCAGATAGCAAGAAGAGTAAAAGGAAACCGAAAAAAAAGGGGATAGAAAAAATCAAGGAAATAGGAGCTAGGAGGAGATGATGAAATGGAAGACCTGGCCACAGACAGAAAGATCGGAGAAAATAGACACTTAATAGTAAGGGTCAATCCGACGCCTAAAGGGGCAACAGAAGTCCTAGAAAAAACAAGAAGAATTAACAGTTGGTGTAAAGTTAGTAACATAATATTGAAAATTAAAATTTAGGATTTATTATAGGGCTGAATGAAGTCTGCGGATGAGTCTGTTCAAGGTGGATTTATGATGGGGGTTACTTGTTCTTGGGCATTTTTACGTCCACTTCTTTTTTCTCGTAAGTATATTATAACTGACTTTATTGCTTTTATCTATTTTTGACGTTGACTACCAAGCCACTTCTTGAAGTAATTTAGTGAAGTACTCAATGACTTTCTCAATTTCGTGCGTTTTTTTTGAGGATGTCACTCAAATATATGTTTTCTTTGAAGATCGTTTCGAATGGTTTTTAGTTCTGGTCCTTCCCTCAATATATCCGTACTTTGATGCTTTTGATTCAAATATTTGATAGGCCTTAAGTTACTGTAAAATTTAGAAAAATAATGGCTGTTAACAAAAATAATATACGCTGTATAACTAGTTCATTTTTTAATGTCCTCGCCTTTATGAAATCCTCTGTATAATAGAGGAAAGTAATATTTTGATCAATAAAATAGCAATTTTTTCTAAATAAAAAATGGAACATTACATTATTCTATTAATCACCTTTAATTCCCTGCTCTCATTTGTCTAGGTACTATAGAAAAATGTTAACATAGTGGTCGGTGTGACGTATGTCGTAGTTGAATGTAGTTGAATGTCCAAAAGCGCGCTCACGCGAACCTAATTTACGACGCCATATTTATTTCGAACACGCGATACCTTTTGTTTTAAGCATGTCATGGCGAAACGTACTTTTTGACCGATTCACGAAACAAAGGTATATTTTCGTTTTGTTATTTCGTATATGTAACAATGGCGGGAAATAAAACACTGTCGTAACGCTTTTGCTCTATCCTTGGATCGCTAATAGATTTCCACTTTTCACTGCCCTCAAATAATTTAAATGGAAACCTTAAGTATCGCGCTAGCTGGAACGGAAGGTTCTATTGCTATGAGATATTGTAAAATTCTTAATTATAATTCGTCAGGATAACCAATCATCAAATATATTTTTGATAAATCTTAAAACTAAATTACTAATTGATTTAGTTTTATATACCATTAAGGAATTGAAGTGCGTAACCTCCTCGGCCAGAATGAATCTTGATATTACTGCTTCCGGACAACCGCTAATTTTTGAGATATTTCTCAACGTTTCGCCGTTTATCGTAAGCGGCTTTTTCAGGAGGTGAGATGTACACGGTAACACAACTATAGGATTTTTAGTACAAATACCGTTGCACGTCAGGAGTGACGTACCTCTTTCGTCATAGTACTGCCAACTAATTAAAATTTCCCTAACTAAGATAAATCATACGAAACATCACGAAAATTCACGAGGACTCATGAACGTAGTCACAGTACTAAAAAACCGAAAAAGTAATCGTAATTATTTTGATAATTTTAGAATTATTTCAATTACATTGGCTTATATACGTCTTATTCTTTATAATATAAAGTTTATAAATCATTATTATATGTTTAGTACTCAAAAAACCATAATTCACATTAAATAATTTTGAAATTTTCTACGCCCATGTGACTCGTATTTATGATGAAGAAATGACATTGTAGCGATTGGCATGCCTTGATGCGACGTTGTCGAGTATTTAGATTGAAATATTTCAACGATTTCTGGTGGACAATTTAGCAGAACAATATGGACATAAAGTGTTACGTCTTCCTCCCTATCATTGTGTTTTCAACCCCATCGAACTTATTTGGGGCCTTTCTAAGCAATATTATAATAAACATATTGGCAGAGACGGTAATAAAGAACTAGATTCTTTAAATATGTGGTCTGAAGCTCTTAGAACAATTACTCATGAAGTATGGAAAAATTCTATTAAACATACAGAAAAAGAAATACAAAAATGGTATGAAAAAGAGAGAGTTTTTGATAGACTAGAAATGAATCCCATTATTATTGATCCTAACAGCGATGACAGTGGTTCAAGTGATTCAGATTTGAATTAGGAGAAAGGATTTACCTTTTGTAGGAATTCGAATATTGTAGTTGAATTGTTTCTTATAAGAAAAATATATATTTTTTTAAACAAAACATTATCTTATTTTAATAACAATAAATAGTTTGCTATCTTTTTTATATGTCTCTATTTTATTTATTTAATAAAAATATACAAATAAACAACATAATATAACGATTTTTATAACAGATTATTGAATATTAAAAGTAGATAATACAGCAAGAAGAAGAAGAATATCACAGTTGTAGATTGCTAATGAATCAACTGAGAAAAACATTTTTCAAATGTACTTTAAAACTGGCAGGATGAAGTGTCTTGAGTGTGAGGATTATATATTGTTCATATACGCTTCAATAAATTAATTTTTCATAATAATAAAGCTAAACAACATAACCTAACCTTACATTTTTGAAACTTCCTACATTCATCGACAATTTAGACAAGCCGACAACACTGCAGGGTCGTGATCTCATAATTGATATATGACGTGCAACGGGATTTGTATTAAAAATCCTATACTAAACGTAGCGAAAGGTGAAACATATCCGATGGAATTATAAAGAATTAAAACATTCATTCACATTCTCCTTCTTTCTGCTACAGATTATACTTATAAAAGTTCATACTAACCTTTCAGTTATCCAACAGATGATGATTTACTTGTATATTGGTTTCTCTTATATTTTAGGGGGTCATACGTATCGCATTACAGATATGAATCTGTCATTTCACAAAATCCGAATTCAACGAGAGTTTATCACTAATTTCAGAATTATTCTGAAGTGCAGTACCTTAATATTGATTGATTAACGAACTAGAAGATAAGATATAGTGGTCACAGAACCAACTCTTAATTAAGTTATCATAGGCTGCGAAAACACCAGGAAAGATAGAAAGGATGACTGCCTTCATACAACCTAGATCTATGGCTTCCAAATCTAATTATGACTCTCTAAATTTTGTCTATACTCTTTACCATTTTTCTCCATTTACTCCTACCTACTACTGTGCACTACTTCCAACCATTTCTTCTTTGGCCGTGTTCTCTTTCTTTTACTTTCTACCCCGATTCTTAGTACTGTATTTGTTGTACGGTTTTTTCCCTTTTGTCGATATGTTCTAGCCATCTTATTTTTTGAACTCTGATCATTTGAGTTATTGATTGATTAAATGTATTTGTTAATTCTTCTGTAGTTTCCCTCTCAATCTTTAATTCCTCCACATATATTTTTCTCTCCCACCTGCATCTTTTTTCTTCTTCTGCCCATATTTCTGCACCCTATAAACCTGATGGGAGTACCACCGACATATATAGTCTTATATTTGCTTGTTTGTCTCTTTGCTCCTGCTACTTTTCCAATGTGTCTGTTATTTTTATCGTTTGCTTCTTCAGTTTCGTCACCACAAATGCCAAGTATTCAAATCGTATCACTTCTTCGAAACTGTGTTCTCTATTTACATTGGATTTTAGGCTTTTACTTTTAGTTTCATTCTTTCTTTTTATTGTTCCACTCTTAAATATTTTTATTTTATTTTTATTAATACCAAATATTATTTCCAAAACTTTCACAAGTCTTCGAAATTTAATAAGAGCTAATATTTTTGAATCCCCTCTTTCTTTTCTGGGGGCTTTTAAGAAAATGCGAACAATAAATTAGTTATCATTACTTCTAGTAGAAGTTTTTTTAAAAGGTTTTACACAAAACTGTTCTTCTACAGAAATTAATTGTAAGTGATGAATTTCCTCAATTCACAAAATTGTTAAAGATCAGTTTGAAATTGAACATATTGTGCAAAGAAACAATGAATCTTAATTGGTTTGTTTTATCAAAAGCCTGAAATAATACAACCAATTGTTCTGAAGAACAGATACATTTTTTCCAGTTTAATTTTGCCTTCTGTTATAAATCTAGGAACAATTCTGAGCGATTAAAATGTTAATGGATCCTGACATAATAAATGAAGGATCAGTAAGAGTAATATGTTGTAGAAGTTGTAAATTGAAATGATAAAAATTTACAATGAGTAAATTTTCAGAAATTTTTTACTAAAACAAAACATGTAAGCTAGAAAGTAGAATCATTGTACATGGACTCTTATATTTTAATCATCATTGTGCTTTAATCGAATTTTAATAGTGCAGGTAGAATTTTCTTGGATCCTTCAATCCTCTAGTATCACCTGCACAAATATAAGTAATGAATTTTGGCTTGATGATTGTTATTATACATGCAGAAATCGATGTAAATTTAAACAACATTAAATTGGTATTGTACATTATTTAAAAAAGAAAGATATAGGCGACCTAGTTTCATAAATTTCATTAAAATGAAAGATTAACTAACCCTTATCTTTGATGCCCTAAAGAACAGAAAATATGGGAGCAGGATAAATATACTAAAATTGGGACATTGAAAGATATAATAGATACAAGATTGGTGTGATGTAAAAACCGGGGAATTATCATTCAAATACATCTGACTTTATTTCGAGCAACGGAAGACCAAGATTGTCACAAATTGTGAGGCGAGGTGAAAATTTCTTGGATAGCCGCAAGTGCACCGATATCTAAGAAATATGTTTGGTGTTAAGCAGACAGAAGTTGAAGACCCCAAGACGTTTCGAGCAGAATGAATAAAATAAAGAGAGGGGAAGATTAAAGACTTATTATTAGGCTTCAGCTTCTCGCCCAATACTATTTCTACTTCTTCTGATTACATTATGAAATGATAAAAAATCAACCTGTAAATATGCAATTCAAGTATTATATTTACAAATTGTTATACATTGGTTCATTTATTGCGCAGGTTACTTTTGAAGAATGAATGTTTTCTCGCTTTAGTTGACAACAAATAATTATACATGCATTATTCTTCATCGTATTGTAATTTTGTCGTATGTCCCTTAAGAGCAAATTCTAAGTCTAAGTGATGAGTGCAGCGGGGCATTTTGATTTATTACATCCTTGTACCTCAAAAGCCATAATTACATTGTGATTAAAGCCTTTGCATACTCTAACAATAATTACACGCCCAAGGTGCAATATTTTTTTTCCTACTGGAATTGTAATAACATCTACATTAATAATTGAATAGAAAAGAGTAATTAATTCAGAAGGAAGGGAAAAATTAATTACTGTGACATTTATGATTTTCATTGCTCTGGGTTTGTTACCTGTTTTTCTTTGTTTCCATTTTTAATAACCTTTTACAATGACTTTTAAAAATGAGCAAAAATTTGTAACCATAAATTGTTGAAACAACAATTAAGAGTAATTATTTGGATATTTAGAAATTCGTAATTAATTTTTAGTTCCAGGACTGACCTTTACTGTAATAACATGTCAGTATTTCAATGTTCATGTATATGAAAAAGCTCCTAAATATACAGGGTGTTTCAGTAATAATTGTAATTGGAGAATTATTGATTCAAAATATGATTTAATCAGAAACACTTGGATATATGGTATATCTCCTAACCAAGATAAAAATGTTTCATTAAATTATATAAAAGCGAATTTAACTCACTGTTACGAAAGCTTCTGATTTATTTTTTGTTGACAAGGTAAAAGATAGTTTTTCGCTATTACATATGTACGGTAGGGGTAGGAAGATACTTATTTTCTCTCCTTTACTTTCTACGCTATTACCATAATTTTCATAAATACATATTTTTTTAAACCCCATAATTTTCTAACTAAATATTGTCCTCTTATCTTAGCGCGATAGCATCAGTGATTTTCAAGAAATAATGACAAACAATTTATCGGTTACATTTACTTCCATTCCAATATTCTAATTGATTTTTTTTATTATTGATATTATCAATTTTCATTATTATATTTATGAAAATACAGAACCGTTATTTATAATCGAATTGTAGTGAATAAAAAGTTCGAAGATAAATGTATTTAGAATACAAATTGTTATTTTTGTTGCTATTTTTACATGTGTGTTATCTATAATTTGCTGTACATATTTTAATATCAAATATTCTTTTGTACGTGGATATAAAAGTATTTTATAAGAATTATTTTTAATTTTTCTTTTCACAAAATGAAAATTATCAACAATATTTAAATAAAAGTCCCAAGGGGTCTACACTGTTGTATGACATTGTTGAATTTTTTATTGTAATATGTAACATTGTGTAATATTTTATACTACCTAACCGTTAATAACCCTTAGTGGTTGATGCGGTTTTCTGTTGTTAAATAAAAAAAAATTTAATGTGATTATTATTAATTTCTTTAAGAAAATTTTAATTTTGGGTTAAGTAACAATTAGAATTTCTCACTTACAGGCTTGTTTTCTTTTTTAACTCATAAAACAGACGAGAGCTCCGTCAAATAATACCAACGGGCTTATACAGTTTTTCGAAATAAATAATTGATTACAAATTACAACAATATGAATTTCACCTATTTTTGATTTTATCTAAAGAATTAACTACTTATTATTAAAATATGATGTTTTTACTTGCACCTTGCCATCATAATTTATTTCTACATTGAAATTTAGTTCATTTTTTAGATATAATCAGACCTAATTCTATTTACACTGAATTACTTTAATTTTGCTGCCATTAAATTTTTTTAAATTCTTATATATTTCTAAAGAGTGACAAAGTTTAATTAACAATTTCCATTAAAGTTACAGAAGTTTGATTAGTTTAAATATTACAAATATTACATAATAAAAAAATCATTGAAAATATTCTTTTATTGTTTCAACCAATTTTATTTGATTCATGTGCCTGCACATAGCCAATCATTATACAATTCGAATTATTTGATATCTTCTAGACCGTTACATTATATTATTTCTCTATTCAATTTAAACAAAAATACTTTAACCATCTCTTATGCTGGTGATGAGTCCTATTTATTAAATATACATCCTATGAGAGTCTAAAAGATAAAGAGACTCACAGATTAGGGAAAGTAATAAGTTGGCTTTATCAAACTAAATTATCAATGAAATCTGAGAAAACAAACCACATTACGTTTTTTTTGACAAATGATAATAGACCTAATTTTAAATTTAAAAGGTTAAATTTGACTTGATTTATTATGAAAGAAATTAGGTGCTTGATATATGCATTTTATATTTTTTCTAAGATTATAAGTAAAAATTAATTGTTCAAATATAAAAATCACTAGTGGAGTCGCTTCTTAGATATGGTATCATTGTCTGTGGTGAACTTTATTAGAAAGGCTTTAGACCAGCTAAATATTTTTCATAATTATACATTTGCGTATTATATATATATATATATATTTCACTTTTACCTAACTATACAAAAGTAATATGAATAATTCACACAATCAAACTTATATGGAATCACTCTGTATTTCTGACTAAACTTTTTGTAAGGAAAAAATTTGGCATCCAACCTTAAGATTAGGCTTTTTGTTGTAAACAAATATGATAATAAACAAGAAACGACTGCTGCGATTTATTAACTTGTGAATTTTGTGTTCAGTAGTAAAATCACGATTCTCTGGTAATTTTATTTCGGTCCAAAAAATGCCTTATATTGGACTAACAGATGTTCAGAGGGGAAAATTTATTGCTTTCATTGAACAAGGAATGCCCCAAAGAGACGTAGCAGAGATAGTAGGTATTACATGGGGTGTTGTATCGAAAACATACGTAAGGTACTTGGAACTAGGAACTCTCAAGAACAGGCCCAGACAAACTCGTCAAGGGGCACAAATGAACAACAGGACCGCTTTGTGTACCAAATTGCTAGAAGAAATCCCAGTGTTTCTCATCCAGAGCTGCAACGACAACTTCTGGAAGCTACAGGTGAGAACGTTTCAATTGAGACCATAAGAAAAAGACTTCGCGCTCGAGGGTTGTACGGTAGGAGAGAGTTATAGATCCCACAGTTACCTAGGCAAAATAAATTTGACCGGTTACATTGGTGTCTTCAACACCAAAAGTGGACAATTGAGAATTGGCAAAATGTTCTTTTTTCGAATGAGAACAGAATTGGTCTAAGATCAGATGACCCTCGAATTCGGGTTCTCAGAGCTACAGGAAGACGAGCGAGACTCCAGGCTGCCAGATCTGTCCCAAGATATAAAGGAGGAACTATAATGTTCTGGGGAGGTAACAATTAATTCTCTTGTAAAATAAAAATATTACCAATTATTTCGCATTACCTTCCGTACTCCACCTGTGATAATAACGAAGAGTCACAGTTTCTGTTTCTAACATGCATACATTTTTCAACAAAAACAAATGTCTGAAAGTATCGTAAAAATGGGCAAAAATGACTCTGACTTTTTTGACTAATACACTAATATTTCATAAAATTGTATTAGGTTAAGTCGTAATAATTTAGGTCAAATATTCTCGAATTACAATACAAAAATTAACAAAAGACTCTATATACAGATCTGTTTTAAGTACTTAATCTAATATTGTTAATGAAAGGCTGTGGATCCGCAATATGATTATATCTAATTGTAATTAAAGATAATGGAATGATACTATATGTCTTGTAATTATTTTTAATTCCTGCAAATCTCATTTTATTCGCGTTTCTAACCACAATACGATCATTTCAAAAACAAATAGTAGAAACTACAAATGTCCATGATTATTTTTATCTTTGTATCAAAACAATTATACTATTATTTAGTCAATTATCGCCAAAGATTAATAATTAACTATACGAGGGAGAGTGGATATGAAACACAGCGAAAATATTTTTTTCTCCAAAAAATAAAAATAATCTATATTATTGGAAAATAATAAATTTTAAATAAAAATTATCGAGTCAAAGAGTTTCCAAAAATAAAATGTTTAGGCCGAGGTCAGTTATGCTTATATAATTAGTGAGTCTAACTTCTTCAAATATTTGAGAAATTGAAAACGTCTTTAATAATACATTTCCGGAATTTCTTTACTCAACATATGAGCTGATTAAATGCATAAGCCAAGTCGCTTTTAAATGGTCCAGACAAATTCTTGAAAACTGGTATACATATAATATAATTGTACGAGTATTAGAACAAGTTAGCTCGATTAAAGCCAGATCTGCTGGAGGTCATAAGAAAAAAAATTTCATTTCTTACGAATATATGGGGATAATTATAGAAAACCTTTTTAAAGAATTAATTAACTAAGTCAACATTATAAGAACGATTTGACTATTGTATCATTAACTTATAATATCGTACAAGATGTCCTAAACCCAGATACAAAATCGTGAAAAGAGGTGCATTTATCAGTTAGCACCACCAAAAACGTATCTACCTCTTAGGAGAAAACCCTTGACTTAGTCCTCCAATGTAGAATACAAGGTGAGGAAAAATTTTTTTGCTATGGGTTTGTTTTTAATAGAAAAATTATACAAAAGTCCTCCTTGGATAGAAACAAGACCAGCCTATTCTCTTTCAGAAGACCGAATATGTTACAAAACTTGGAGAATGAATCCTAACTAAATTTGTAATATTTTTCAAATTGCGTTAAAGCGGTCGCTCACATATATGGCTTAGGCTCAGTTATTTGTGAAATAAAAATTTACCAAACCATTCAGACGACATCGCAGAGCTGGAGTAAAATTCTGTACTTTGAGAAGCAGAATAAATCGGCAAACCAAAGAAAAAAAATAAGCAAAAATTTGTTACGAACATAAAACGTGTTTAACAAATCTCAATTAGATATTCTACATTAATGAACAAAAGTATCGAATATTTTTTTATCCCTTGTACTTGAAAATAATTTTAAATTTTAGCCACAAACTTTTATAAGTTAGGAGTGTCCAAATTTGATCTTCTGATTTAAATTGGCCGCTATTTATACAAAACTTTTCATTTTCGTACAGTGACTAATGTCAGGAGCAATTTTTTATTGAATAAGAATTCATATTTATTGTGAAATCTCACTACAAAACTAAAGAATGTCTTACTGAAACTACAAGAAAGTGCAGGACGAATTTTATAAAAAAATTGGCACTATCTGTCGAAGAAATTTGAACTGCTAACAAACAACATTTTTACAATCGTGGTGCCCGATTAGAAGAAAACAATATTGTGGATAGGGTTAGTGCTAACGGAACTCCAAAATTATCAGCTTTTAAACGTTCACAGCAAGTCACATTAAAAATATCAAGTTTTTGGACGAGATATATGATTGGTTCTCAGTTCTTTCAGAATGAACCTTGTAACGTGTTTACTGGAATTGGAGCTCAATCCAGGACCATCACAACAGATTAGTTGTTGAATTAATTGGAAGATGTGGTACTTCAAAATATGTGATTCAACAGGTTGATGCAATATCTTTCAAGGGAGAGATTTGGCGATGGAATAATTTCTTGAATAACTGACGTTAATTGGCCTGGACCATTTGATTTTGCACCATCTGATTATTTTCTGAGATGTTTTTTGTAGAAAAGGATTTACGCTAAGACTATTTAAATAAGCGAACAACTTCAAGTTCACATTACTCAGAACAATTAGAGAAACTGGATAGAAGGTCTAGAATAATTATGTTAAAAGAACATGCTAAAGAAACAGAGGGTGTCATTTGTTAGATATCATTTTTCATTATCAACCGCAATATTGCAATATTTGTACCTCAAACTAAGATAATAAAATTATAACATTTAAAATGATGAAAGTATTTAATTATTTAATTAAATCGGAAGGTCAAATTTGGATGACCATTAATAATATTATTCATCTAGTAATAATATTTTCAGCCTTCAAATACTTATTCAGAACTGCCTAGATCAACGTAAAGATGTCTATATATGCTTTATAGATTACGAGAAAGCATTTGATCATGTAAGGCATAATCTATTACTGCAGTATCTGGATGATTTAGGTCTGGACGACAAAGATGTAAGAATCATACGCAACCTCTACTGGAACCAGACCGCCGAAATACGGCTACAAGATGGCAATGTGTCTGAAGAATTCCCAATAAAAAAAGGAGTAAGACAGGGCTGCATACTGTCACCAATGCTTTTTAATCTGTATGTAGAAAGAGCGTTTCAGGAGGCACTCACGGAAAGCAGCTTAGGAATTAAAGTAAACGGCATCCACATCAACAACATCAGATACGCGGATGACACGGTAATCTTAGCTGACTCAGAAGATGATTTACAAGCAATATTGAAAGCCGTAAATGATGCAAGCTGTGCTCGGGGTCTGAAAATAAATGCTGCCAAAACCAAAATTATGACAATTTCTAAAAACATCCTGCCAAAGTGCAAAATAACCATCGATGGCATGCACATAGAACAGGTACAGAAATTCAAATATCTGGGCTGCTACCTGAATGAGAAATGGGACCCGGAGATAGAGATCAAATGCCGCATAGAACAGGCGAGAGCCGTATTTATATCCCTACGTACGTTCTTAGTCGACCACAGACTAGATATTAAATTAAGATTCAGGATGATAAAATGTTATGTGTGGTCTGTTCTCCTATATGGTACCGAAACGTGGACTCTGAAGGCTGCTTCGATGAACAGACTCGAGGCATTTGAAATGTGGACCCTTCGCCGTATGCTTAAAATATCATGGGTAGAGAGAGTCAGTAACGAAGAGGTCATAAGAAGAGCAAAACTAAAAGATAGGGAACTGCTCGAGATCATCAAGAAGAGAAAGATCTCGTATTTTGGACACATCATGAGAGGTGACCGGTATGAGTTTCAGCGTCTGATATTGGAGGGAAAAGTGGAAGGTAAAAGAGGCATTGGCCGTAAGAGATTATCTTGGTTACGCAACATCCGGCAATGGACTGGAATTCACGACTTTGGTGCGCTTAGAGACGCTGCGAATAACAGATATATATAAAGTTTGGAGGACGCCTACGCAGTAAACTGCACGGCACTCAAAGAAGAAGAAGTAATAATATTATAAAAACAAAACAAAAAACTATTACTAGATCTTATAATTTTAATATTTATATGAACTTAATAATAATAAAAATATTACAATACAATTTCTGTGTGTTCTATTTAATATTCATCCAATATGCATCCAATGGATTCTTAATTTTTTCAAATTTGTCACATTTGTTTCCATGTTTATTATTTCTACTTGTATGCAAAAATCTTCTTTAATTTGTTCTTCTAGATCTTTCAAATGGTTACCAATTCTTATATTCATATCTTCTTGTAATAATAACTTAATTACTTTTTGTAATTCCTTTTTTTGTTTTGAAATTTTTCTCTTTTGTAAAATTCATATTCTCCTGAACTATTTTTTCCATAACTTTATATTTTTAATATTACTTCTCATATTTCTTTATCTTGTTTTTATTTCTTTATCTTTGTAATTTGTGATACCAATTTCTGTTTTATGATTATATATTTTATCCCTTTCATCAAATTTTGTTTCTAAATTTTCTTTAATTTCTTCTTTGTTTCTATTAATATTTTCTTTTATTTCATTTTCTGTTTTATTTATTACATTTCGCATTTTATTCTTGTTAATTTTAATTTGCGTAAGCATTTCCATTAGGATTTCCTTTTTTATGGGTTCAGCTTCTGTTGTTGCTATTTATATTATATTTATTCTTCTATCTCCTTCTTCTTCTCCATTACTCTCATCGCTTTTATTTTCTAATATATTTTCTTCCAATTTCTCTTATTCCTGGCATATCCCTTAGACCTATTTTTTCATCATTTGCTGGACCAGTTTGTTTTTCCCTCTCAATTCAATTTTCATTTTATCCATAATTTTGGAGTTTTAAATATACCTTCCCACGATGGGCAACAAGTGGTATTACAAGAATAATAACTTTAATTAATTAAAAATGTTTTTAATCAATTTTTACTATAAAAAAAATTACATACAATATATTCAATTTTGTTTAAATTTAGCAATTTTCGTTTTTGACGATTTTCTACTAATTTAAATTATTCATTTAAAATTTACAAAATAAATTGTTTTTTTCTTGTTTCATTTATCAGAATTTGTCCATAATTGTAGTATATTTAATTTATTTTTTGCCCAGCCCCTGTATTTGCCATCTGCGATTAAAGATTGAAACAATTAAGACATTTAAAATTATCTGCTACTCAATCTGATATCATTCAGAGCCAATTAATTATAATTTTAGATTAGCAGCGTATTTAAAAAATGATAAAATGCGTGTATTATTTGTTAGTTGGTGCTATAAACTTTATTAAAAGAGGTAAATAAACTTTTTTAATGGCGTTTTAGCACCCACTGGGCGATTCGGAATAAATGAATTTTTTTCTATAGCTAAATTTTGTAGAGGAAAATTATTTACATTTATAATTAATAATTATAACTTTGGAAAATGTTAGCACAAACATATTTATAAATAATATGCAGATATTGTTGAATAGATATTTATTTTTATTAACAAAAATGACTTTATTTCAATGTAAGAACATTTTTTTAATGCTTAATTGTTATATTGGAATTTGTAACAAAAGTTTTGTTTTTTCCTATTAACAAAACATTCACCATGAGGCATAGAACTATATAATTACAATGAAAGTTTATGGAGAAGATACCAATTCAGGGCAAAAAATTAAATAAAACAATTAACTTGAAGACTGCCAAATTTTATTAATATTGCGATTTGAGTTATTATGGAGAGTATTCCTTACATTAGAAAAAAATGACTTTTTTGTTATTTCTCTAGATTATATAATAGTTGGTTTCTATCTTACAATATGTATGATATTATGTACGTACTGCTTTTTAATTGGTGGAGAGTTTGTTACGATATGGGATATTTTTACTCAAATTTATAGTCATTATTTTATTAAATGTTATTTATTAAATTTTATAACCTACGATCGATTTGGAAAATAAGATGACTTTTTTTATAGTTTTCAGTTATACAGGGTTGGGATAAAGTATTGAACCAAGTAAATATCTAAAACGAAACAGACGATATTTATGAAATTTTGTAGGTAAGTGCAATGGGCCAACATGCATCTGATGTACATTTTTTTGTTAATAATATTTTAACCGGAAATACACTCAACTTTTTTAATTTAAATGGGACACTCTGTATATTTTTGCAGATTTTGAAAGAGCTTATTATTTCTCGAATTTGTACGTACTGGGTTTAGTGGAAATAATTTGTAAAAACGAGAATTAACTCACTTTTAGTTGTACAATAAGTAAATTTATTTACTTTAGACTAATGAAAATAATAATTTAAACAAAATTAATTCAAATGTTCAAAATACTCTCCGTTCACCTCCTGACAATATGCCAGCCTATTAACAAATTCTTGAGTCACTCTTTCCAAGACTTCTCCACGTATTAGTTCACATTCATCAATAATTATTTGTCTCAATTCCTGCAAAAACGTGATTTTAGATAACCCCAAAGAAAAAAATCAAATGGGCTTAGATCGGGAGCACGAGGAGGCCACTCTATGAATCGATCGCCATAACCGATCATCATTAATATTTCAATACGATTTTTTTCACTTAAATGAACCATTCTGCTCGTATAATTTAATTCCGTAAATTACAATTTGATAGTTTGCCAACAGTTACCTACTAGATAGTATTCGTTTATTTCTTACTATTAATACAAACAATATCAATTCGTTTATCTAAATGGTATTTTACTGTAATGAATAAAAACTGGTTTATTAAAGTGCTGTATTCGTCGTTTTTATAGATTTTTTAAACTAAACCCAGTATGTACGAATTCGAAATAACAAGATCTTTCAAAATCTGCAAAAATATACAGGGTGTCCCATTTAAATTAAAAAAGTAGAGGGTATTTCCGGTTAAACCGGAAGTATATTAATAATAAATAAATGTATATCAGCTACATTTTACCCCATTGCAATTACTAGTAAAATTTCATAAATATCATTTTATAAATTGGTATTTTAAATGTATCTGTGCACATTTTAGAATGTTTCTTCTTTCCTGATTCCCGTTATTAGTTAAGAAATTTCTTCCCCAAGTACTTTACTTTCTTTTTAGATGTTGATGAGTCAATTGTGTGTCCTATTCTTAACCTAATTAAAATAACTTGTATAAGTATTTTATTAGGCACTGTTTTCCATGGTAATACTGAACTTTTTCATTAATTATGTTTAACGCCGATTTAATATGTAAGATGAGTAGCATAAATTTGTTATTTTAGTTAATTGTAATTAAAATTAAATTGATTGATTCAATTACGTGTTGTATTAACTGCGCGACTATTCCAATGTTACTAAAATTTGTATTATTTTTCATTTTGTTTTATTATTTATTACATTTCCTGTTTACTTAACATCTCTTTGTATTTTTTCAAAATGTTGATTCTTGACTCTTTTCTACATTAATGAGTTAGCTGTCCCTTTGTAGGTTTCCAATACATAATTTTTTACTTATACTAAAGTACTTATTTGCGAACATTTGTTTTCATGGTAATAATAATTATGGAAAATGAGAGAGAAATAATACTATTTTAATTTCTATTTCTTTATTAATTTTTTGGTAACAAAGTGTACCATTAAAACGATTATTTTTTCAGCACTCCAGTTTTCTTTAATAGCGACTTAAACATATCCTCGTATAATAATATTCTATTAAATATTCTTCTACTCCTAAAATTTATAAATCGTATAATTACTGAAATTAACACGTATCGTGTTACGTCACTGGCATGTGGTAACCAGCCGCATAAAAACTTTTTTCCATCCCGTTTAGCGATTCTTTCTTGAAACTTATAAATTATATAAAAATTCCTTAATCGGCGTGTTCGTGTTTTTGCTCAGTGTTCGTGCACCCCCGGGGTTGTAACGTTAAACGGGGCAACATCGCGGGGCACGCGAATTACCGATCTAGAGCTCAAACAAATGCTTGTTCACGCGAAACAACTGCCACTTAAAACAACTGACGTACTTAACTAGGAAAATCGAGTTATCCGGAATTAACATGTCGACGGAATTCGAAGGCGTCATGGTCCTTCCATGTCGAACTTTAAGGAATACTCCCTTAAAAGAACATGGTTAGTAGATACTCAGATTCAAAATTTTATGTCAAACGAGATATACCTGGAATCAGATCTCAGATAGACCTTTCAGAGTTATGTACTAAGATGATGTTTACGTTGCGATTAAGAAAATTATCAGGAGATTGCTCTAAGGAAGTGTTCTAATCTAAGACTGGTGTTGTAGTTATTGTGTGTACAGTATATCAGTATATTTGTCAACTAGCTAAAGAATACAAACACACACACATTATAATAATTTTATTCTTATAGTGTACATATTTCTTATAAACTACAAAGTCATTCATATAAGAACCCGACACATAGTAGAAGCTTATAGAAGAACCTAAAATATGGTGATTTAACGCAACTTATCTGTATATTAAGGTACACTCTTTAGAAGTTATAGGCTTTGAAAGTAGGGTTTCAAACTTGGAAAAAAATCAGTATCTCAGTTACATTAAACCCCAATTTGGTACACGTTGTGAGTGCGTTTAGAGCATTAACCGACACTAAGTAGAGTTCAATTACAGCAATCTAAAGGGTTGACAAGGATGATGCATCATTAAAATGTGACAGAATTTTTTAATCCGTTAGTGGATCTAAAAACTTTTCTCTTATTATTTAAAAAGTAAAAAAACTTTTCAACAAAAACCCGAATAACTAAAAACACGAATTGCAGTTGTGTAATTTAAAATGATGGAAAATTCAAAAGTGGGCTATGAAATTAAACATCAAACTTGACGATCAGGAAAATGGTCATTTAATTTTAGTATCTGCTTACTGAGTGTTTTAAAAATGGTCAGGAAATTTTTATTTAGCTCATCGCATTTCCAAGGCGAGTTTAAAATAAATGTTTGGATCGGTGTAATCTGTTTGTAGCTTTTACTGCTTCCTCTGAAATGTTTTTAATCTTTTTGACTTTTTGCTGGTGCCCGATTTACTCCACTCTCTCTCACTTTTACTTGTTCTTACTTCCATCATTTCTATAATTTCTTGGCTTCATAACTTTGCTTGTTCTCTTACTATTTCATCTTCCTTATTTTCTTAATTCTCTACTTTCTAGTCTACTTCTTTCAATTTGAATTTCTCAAAACATCCCTCAACTGGTTTTCTGGTTCTTTCTACAATCAATCCCTCAACTGATTTTCTGTTCTTTGTTTCAAGTTCTTTTCTTTTCAATTCTTCATGCACTACTCTTATCAATTTGGTGTTACGCTATTGCTTACATTGTTTCTTATTAATGGGTCTTTCCTTATCTGACACGCTTTTTCTAGCTCTTCTATTTCGGCTTCTAAAGTCTTTACTTTTATTAGTCACCAAATCGCAAATTTTCCTTGTTTTGCCCAAAAATTGCAATTTTTGTGTTCTACTTAGAGTGAGTACATTGTATATTCTGTAAAAACTTTATATTATAGACGGCACCTTAAATTTTTATTCAATTTTTTTTTCACAATTTCTTGCAGTTGATTGTTTCTAAAACGGGTACTATAGTTTTTTGTTTACTACTCAATAAAAATATATGGGGACAAGCAACCATAATAGAATACCGAATTCCTCTTTCAGATACATGGCATCATTAAATTCATGCATTAGGACTCTCACAAGATTATAAAAATCAAACAGAATTGGTATACATATTAAAACATGTTTTTGGTCTTCAGTATCTTGATTGTAGTGAATTGGGTGATGCATTAACTTTTGATTTGATTCCAATTATGCTCAATAATTCAAAACTTCAAGAATTTTGCGACTACTTATTAGGGTTTAATTATATCAGTGAGAATGCAAAATGTCCTCCATATATTTCAGAAAGTTTATCTGCATTACTTCATAGAAATGCATGCGAGTCCCTTTAATGTAAATTTCTATTCGCCCCATCGAAATAGTTTAGCTTGCTAAAGTTCCATATTAAAATGAATACTGCCAATAAATTATCAAAAGTGTTAGACTTAGGTCAAATAAAAAAATATCTCTAAAACAAGATGAACGGTTTTAAACCAAATGCTGCAGATCCACATAATAATAAAATTTTTGTCCAAAAAGGTATAATCTTTAAATAAATCAATAGAATTTTGTCAACCCTTAATGTGCTAGTAATGGATTGTTTACCCGCTGCGTCGATAAAGCTAAATTTTGCCTAACAATATACAGTATGGGATTAATTTGACAGGTAGTTTGACCTAACTAAACGCTTTGGAATTATTTATGACAGTTTAATATCTAATTAACTACTTATAATAATGGCTTCATTTACTTTAAAACACGTTGTGATGAGAAAAATAATCGATTTAATTACATTATATCTAATTATCATTTATAACACCACACATGGAAATCTTTGTGATGTAGAATTTGTTAGCAAATTGATATTAATATGACCAGGAGGTCTCCCTGTTAAAATATTTAATAAAAAATATTTATTCTTTTTTATGCCAAATAATATTTCTGTCTCTCATAAACCAACAAGAATAAAAAAAAAGTTCATTGAGGGACTTTTTATTGTTTATTTGTACGCAGAAAATAGCCTGAAGCAAATATTACTTATAGACATTTTCAGACATGAAAACTTTTAACATAGGCGCTTCATTGGACAAAGGGATGCCTATTTATTTTATACCTCACCGGTACAAAGAACAGACCAATTTTAACGCTTCGTCATGTTTTAATTTTATACTAATTTAAATAAAAAGGAAACATGTTCAAATAATTTCTAATAACAATTGAACTTTTCATGCAAATGCTTCGTTTTTTGGTGAATATACCTATTTTTAATTTTTTTTATGTAAAAGTTGAAAGTAATTTTAAGGAGCTGACAGCGATTTGTCCCCTCTCATCGAACTAGAGGTACGACCATGACTGCCAGTACGTTACTATCGAATTGACTGGAACGATGTTCCCGCCTCGATTTATCCCTACTTCAAGATATTAGTAATACGTTCTCTTTCTAAAGCATTCATCCTCGCATGGATTCGTGTATGACCTCAAATATTCAGGCCAAATCTGTATAACTAGAAATAATAAGATTTGCAAACTTTTAAATAGTCATATGTAACTCCTAATACTTAGCAAATTGTTTTTTTTTAAGACGATGGATTTGTTACAATTACAATTATTTGTATACATTTTTTAAAGAGATTTGAATAAGTGAATAAAAGAAATCATTTTTATCAAAAAAAATGTCTCTTTGGGTTAATCATTGTATCCACATATTTACTTAGTCTGATCTATACTACAAATGTCTTGGGACGCCTATGGTTTTTGACAGATTATCCAGATAACATTTTATTCAAGCAATGAGTCGTTTTAATCAGACTTTGATCTAGAACGGAATTGTGTTTTAACTATATATCGTAATACAATATTTAATTACGTACACCGCGAGCACCAATTAGGTTTCTTTGTTAATAAGGGTAATTTCCTATTTTTTCCATTTTTTTCATCGTGTAACGATGGACGTGGTATTTTTTATTTGATTAGTGGTTATTAGTTCGTAATTGGTTTCTCGATTCACGTAATGGCCAGAAAAAGAAGAATTAATGATTTTGTTTTATGGTTTGGGTCAATTTTACTGACTATACATGTATAAGTTTAATATACATGATTTTAATAATACTTAAGACTTTGTAGCACTTTCCCGAAATTGTGGCTATTCATTTTTGTCTTATACTGGGGCATTCCACAATGCTGGGAATAACAATAATTGTAGTGAAATTAGATTATCCTGTTAATTATTTATTTATTATATTTGATTCCTAAAATTATGAAACTGTCTACCTTAACTTTTTTTGTATATACGTTTCCTTGTAATTATAAAATATGTTTGGGTCGTCCTTTTTCTTTCGAAGAATAGAGATTTAATAGATAATTGAAATTTTTTTCCCAAAATTTTCCTTTTTTGGTTGTATTTTATTATTTATGAGTGAAAATTTCTAAAGTCTTAGGCTAGATGAAATAAGGTTGTCATATATAGGAAAGTTACAATTTATTTCCAAGATTTTTGTCAGAGTACTCGTCCCAAAACAATCCTTCAAGGTACTCATGCATTTATTTCTGGTTGGTTTAACTTTAAACAATCTGATCTGTACTAAGCGAAAATTTGGTCATATGTTTTGACAACATTTTGTGTAAATCTACCCTTAAGCCAAACCTAGTGCAACATCCAGAACATGTACATCCTGTGAATTTATTTCTTTTAATAAGCTACAGCAAATTTTGACTCAATATTTTATGTGTAAATCATTTATATACTTTAGTGAACCTTTATCAGTCCGGACTATATATCTTTGTTTTTTTTTTTCATCCGTGTACCGGGCCCTTTGTATTTTTTCCCAGCATCCTTTATACCTTTCCTTTTAGTACATAAATCAAAATCCAATCCCTCGGAATCTGTAGTCCCCACTATTACACCCTCTACCAACGGCACACTCTTAATAAAACCAATGCCGTAACATAAAAAGTTTATGTGGGGTAATTAACTTTAGGTATATGTATATACGATATATACAGGGTTGGGATAAAGTATGGAACCAAGTAAATATCTTTAAAAAGAAACGGACGATATTTATGAAATATTGTAGGTAAGCGCAATGAAGCAAAATGCAACTGATGTACATTTTTTTGGTAATAATAGTATCCCAACCATGTATATTATTTTAATTAATAATTACAATGTAGAAAATTTTTAAATAACAGTAATTTTTTTACTATATGTATTGTTTTAAGCTGTATAATTTTATTGTTACTTTTTATTATTTTATAGTGCTACAATTTTCTAATTACAAGCTTTTTAGTAAATTTCAAACTTTTATATTCTTAAAATGTTCAATGTTATTCTTTGTGTTTTTACAATGTACAAGGTGACTTATTTTTCTTATTACTAATCCTATTGTAGGAATCCTTTTTTACGTTGGATTCTGCTTCTAAGGGAAGTGATAAAATCACGATTTAGTTAATTTGGGTAGTATTTTTGGCTATGTGTGAAAACCACAGAAGCTGTATAAAATATGAATGTTACTATATACTATCATTTACTATGGTGGTTTTAGTACTGAAACTTATAGGTTCTTTGGAGTCTCGTAAGATCCCAAGATTCGGTTACGGGAAATTCCAAGAGGTCTTATTATAGAAGTAACCAAATAATTAGTTGAAAAGTAAACTCCGTCACTTTACCTAGAAAAAAAAAAGTAAGTTTTAGAAGTCACAATCTTCTAAAAACCATAATATATGATTTGACATTTCTTAAACCTAATTTTAATACCAAATAACTTTTAAATACCCCGGATAAAATATGTTTCTTCATTCGTCAATCTTGAATGCATAATATCTAGTTATATTTTAAAATGACAAAGAATACTTAAAATTCCATATGTTCCATAACTTTTGTGGTAATTTTTACTATTAAGAAAATTTCTTAAAATAAATTTGTTTTCAAGACATTATTAACAATAAAAAAAACAATTTGAAATTAACAACATCATATGAGACTTAAATAAATTTTTAAAATATAAGTTTAATTAAAGACTATTTACATTAACATGTTGTGGGAACTTACTAATTAGGATTTATAAACAATTGTACTTTTAATATCTTATATTTATACTAGTGAACTTGAAGTGATTTCGGATAGATTCTAAATTTATCTCAAATTTGTTGTACTTTATGTAAAACTTAATTATAGTACATAACTTTGTTTTATAATTAAGAATCCATAAATTTATTGATTTAATATTGAGAATATTTAAATATTTTCTAAAATTTAATCATATGTGATATAAATTTCTTTACAATAAATAGCTTATAGGTATATGACTATAGTATCTATAGTACATCCTATGATATACGAGTACGTGCAAAAAGTTTTTGTGACCATCTCAATTATATAAAGTAAAAAGGAAAAGGTGACTGGATGGTTGAAAAAGGTAAATGGATATAAAGTCAAGAACTTATTTTGAAAAAATATCACATATTCGTATTATGTACATTGTTTATATTGTAAATGTTTTTTATTTAGGTTAGATTTTTATTAGTGTTAAAACTTTATATAAAAATATTTTTTAAAAATATGAATTTTCCTCTCTTTTTACTGTTAAGAAATATTTTGTTTAATTTTGTTTAATGATTTACTACCCCTAACTGAACTGTGCATGTAACTAAAAAAAGAGCTCTAAATTAAAATGTACATTTTGTGGAAAGTTTAGGGGTGGCGGCTCGAATCACCAGATCCCCCTTGGCTACATCCTTACCATAATATTTAGTTTACCAATTCTTATTAATACATAGACCCTTTAGAAAAATACTCCATTGGAAGTATCTATTTGGTAGATCATCCTGTCGGATTTTATTTTCGGTAAAGGCGTTCGATCGGCTTTGTTTCATCCCGGTTGCTGACTTCCATTCATTCCGCTACATAAAATAAAAATTTCGCCACGGTCACTTTTTCAGTTGGACGCTTATTTACGGAAAATAGGGGATCATCGTGTGCATTATGGGCGTTCAGATTCCGATTCTAAGGATTTCCTGAAAGTAATTTGCTTTTGAAAGACAATTAGAAGAAGTACGAATGTTATCAGCTTATCACTTAAAAGTGCAAAGGTCGTTCTGATATCCTTTTGTTTTTATTTTTTTGAGGATATTAACAAGTGCTAAACATATCTTGCTTCAAACACGGAAAACAAAATCAAATATCCAAATGCAATGTGCATCGTATTTCTACAATTTTTTGGAAATTGGCACTTATATCAGACGAACAGGAACTGACTGGTTCCCTGCGGAGAACAATGCCCATTATGTACCATGTTTAGCCTTTGGTCTTCCAGGTTATCATCTAAGAGTATCATCAGATGAACCTTTTGTAGAATGTATCTGAAGTTTCTATTTTTAAAATATGTAAATTTGCCTGTTAAAAAGTGGCCAGCGGTAAGTCCAGATGAGAACCCAATGGAGCATATTTTAAAACAATCTAGTGCTAAGAATTCGAAGTTATGTTCCTGCTTTTCTCACTTAAAATCTGTTGTGTCAATTTTTTTTAAATGAATGGGAATTTATTCATTAAGAAGAGTTTCGTCAATTTATTTTGTATGCTCAGCAGAATAAATGCAATATTTTTGTGTAAAAGTTTGTTTTGATTAATTTAATATGATTTTGTCACAATGTCTACTTTTGTTTTTTCGATCTTAGTTTTAAATTGTAACAAACCACTTTTTACATCAAATAAATGACACGAGTTCACTCCCTTCTTGAACAGGTAATTTTTTAATAGGTCTAATTGACTCCCAATATAGTCCAAATTCCAATAATGATTAAAGAGTATTATTTTTCAGAAATTAAAATGTTGTTGTCACATTGTATTGTATATTTTGTTCTTAAAAGCACTATAAATTAGTGGTATTTGTTACTTCTTAGGGAATGTTTATTACAAAAAACAATTTTATCTCCCAAAAAATACAGGCAGCTTTCTAACTACAAAAATTCGAATGCGGACATGCGGATTAATCAATTGATTAATCAGCAGGTTCTGAATTTAACTATTGTAAAGAAGTTTACCCTTAGCTCTTAAAATTTGAAGAGATAATTTCACAGTTAATTATATGGAAATTATTCTATAATACCAAACTTTAACAAAGTAAAATTTAATATTAAAACATGTTTTTACTTAAAATTACTCCATATATTATGAAATATTGGACCTTTCTTTGATATCCGAATGTACCCAATTTTCTTAACAAATTATATTTTTTCTGAAATAAAATCAAGCATATGTTCTACTATTATGACACAATTTTTTCATATTTTTTTTATAAAAAATAATTAAAAACTGTTTAGACATGTGATAAACAAATTAATTTATTAATTTATAGGTTAAATTAGTTATTTAAACATTATTAATTCTTAAATATATATACGGGGTGACGCCTGAGTATGGCAAAGCTCGCTTAGTCCGCTATTATTGAAGTTATAAAAAAATGTATTTACAAAAAGTGTAGGCACATTTTAAAATTAGTCCCAAATATACAAGGTGTTCCATAACGTAGTGCCAGACCAAAGTTATGTTTTTTTAAACGGACCACCCCGTATGGTTTTACATTTTTATAAACCTCTTGCCGAGCTGATTTAAACGATTTATCACACTTTATGTCTATTATGTTTAATAAAGGATCTACAGCCACCTCAAAATCACATTTTTTTGAATTTAGATGTATGTAGCAGCCAAACCGTTAAAAATAAATAAAAATGGCTTATATGTCCCTATCCTAACTTTTCAAGTTCTATGCTACAGGATTACAAAATATTTGATACAGTGTGAGATGGGATTTCAAATTGCCCATCTGATCGTGAGTATAGTTACATTCAAATAAATTGTTCTCTTGTCGGAAAAATCTGGTGTCTTGGAAGTCGTTTCTTTCTTTTCGACAAATCCTCACATATTATTCCTTGAGAGTTAGTGCAAAACACCAGAATGCGTGGATATTCTCTTAGCATTTATCCATTTTAAGAATAACAAAAAAAACGGACAGTAACTGAATATTACCGAGCGAGGAGAAGAGCAAGTGTTGCTTATGTGTCATAATTAACCACTGCAGCCAACATATGTCGAAAAAATACTCTAACGGATACGTATATGCTAATGAGTAAATAAATTAATATGTTGTTCGCATGCATATGCATTCCCGCGTCAACCAGCTACGCCCATTCGCGTCAAACAATGGCAATCACGTCTGCAACTTGTTTGGGCGAATGTATCCACATTATTTTTCCTTCTCTCGCACAAGTTAGTCAAGTCTAAAGATAGTTAGATAACGCTGAAATTAACACTAGCAACCAGAAGTGACTTGTGCGGCCCTCTCTCTCTCGCTCCCTAAGAATTTAAACGAAACTAAAAAAGGAGGTGGAACGCGAATATTGAGCATTGTCGGAGTTTTTCAGTGCCTACTGTATTTTTTATATTTACGGCGTCCCGCTTTGCTGGTTGCTATGGTTACCGGTGTGTGAACGCAAATAACAGAGTATTTCGGACATAGAAATATACAGGGTTGTCCAGATTCAGTCTACAGATTTGGCCAATCCGTGTCTAAACTCGGAGTTGTATGTTTCCAACGAAAACTATTCTTGCGGAAAAATTACCTATACAACTTACCTATAAAATCATCATTTTTAGAAATTTAAAATTGTCTAAAAGCAACCCTACTAAACTTCCATAAATTGGCGAAGGAGCTTGTTGATAAAATAAAGTGACATATTTTTTAATATTATATATTTTCTTAAATACTCCTCTCGAGACATTGTTATAATGTCAATAATGATGAATGACCTAAATTTAAGGTTAAAACTTTAACTAAAGTATACTTATTAGTTCTCTCAGGTTGTTTTGATATTTAGTTACATTATTACTATTCACAAGTTGCTTTTTAAACTTATTAACTCAAAGAGCTTCGTCTTCTTGTCTCTTCTTTATAGCGCATCAGTGTTGCCGAGTATCTGCATACATTCACAAGATGATAGAATTGATCTTCTTGACCCTTGACAAACTCTTCGAGTCCTGGGCAATAGTTTTCATTTCCAAGTCCAGATGATCTCTGTTTCTGATGTACCAAGCAGCATCTACGATGTTTCTTAGCATATTATTCTGAAATCTTTAGATGACATCCAGATTGTTTAGTTTAGTACATCCCAAAAGCTGGATGTATAGACCAAACAGGCTTAAGTATTTTCTAATAAAGCAGAAACTTATTATGTAGCGATGGAGTGGAGGTTCTTCCAGTGAACCACTACATTTTTTATGTTTGAATTCGAGTTCTTCCTTTTTCTTTTTTACTAGGAATTTAACTGTATTTGGACAGTGAATCAAATTATTGTTTAGTTTGTTAATTTTGTCTTATTTAATTTGATCTTCTATATTTTTTCCTCTCCTAGATTTGGCTGCTGTTTGTAGATTGTTGGTGGTTTTTTATTGATTATCATTAATACTAGGATAGCAGCAAAGAGCATTATTTCTAATTGAGGAGTATCACTTGTGTATAGCTTATATTTCCTTGTGATATTTTAGTTTTAATATCTTTCGGAAAGTGTTTGGGTGAAATACAGGATTCAGTGATATTTGAATACTGTTTGAGGAGGAAAAGTTTCCTCTTGTGGTTTAAATCTTCTTATTAGACTACATCAACGTCTTGTACTAAATCCAAAAAATAGTAGAACATACATTTTTGCTTTAATTGATTCTATATACTTGTGATTTTTATACCGGTTCTAATTTTACAATTTCATGCTCTAATTTATACAGATAACTGTCCTTAATATTTAATAAACTGCCACCCTTAGCAGTGTTGGCAGATAATTTTGGTTCACAGAGTAATAATAGTAAATAATATAATTAATAATAGTTCTGTATAGAGCATGTCTGAAAAGACAATCAGCAAATAACCTTTTAGCTTTAGAGTCTAACTGCTTAAGTTGGCGATGTAAGGAAAACACTCTTCATTCACAAAAATGATATTGGTTTATTCAAACTTGGCATAATATATTCAGTTTTTAAAAAAAAACGGTTCATCGCAAGAATTCTACTAGTTCATGTTTCAGCTCAAAACTTAATAAAAAATATTACTTAAAATAATAAATAAAACTCAAAATACAACTACAAGACATCAAAATTTATCATTTAATTTTAACTGAGTTTGTCAAAAATATACTTAGAACGTTCTTTTTTCAACAATTCTAATGATAAAAAATTATTCAAAAATAAAAACTATTTTGAAATGTGCAATCATATCAATGAATATCAATGAATTTATTGCAATGTTTTAGAAGAACTTTTCAAGGAATCCCATTAAATGAAATATTTCTCGTATATTGATATATCGGTTATAGGTGTATGTTTTAGTACCTTCAACACATCTATGTTAATATCATTTAGCAAAGATTTGCCAATTAAATAAGACATGCAAAAGATAAAATGTACTTAAAATTTCACGATTTTTTAATTATTCTTGTGACAATTGTTTCGCTGTGTGGCATCGTCAGATAAGATATAAAAAATTGACATGCATTTCATGTATAGTTTTGATTTTTATTATAAACATTCCAACCAACATTCTTTGTTTTGTTGTGTAGGGTTGTGTTGAGTATCAATGAGGTGTTTTACGTAATGTGACTTATCTGGTCGTTTTAATCTAAAGCTTCCTAAGTGCTCACTATATCTTATTTCAAAGTTTCTAAGGATCTGGCCAATATGGATATCATTACAATCTATAAACAATACAATTCACAAATATCATTTTTTTAATTTAGGTATTTTGGTTTAACCATTTGTTAAAAATTAATCTACATTATTCTTTATTTTAAAAGGTATTACTGAATATGTTCGAGGTGTAATTTTTGATATTTTATTTGCAATATTTCCAAAAAAATGTAATAACTTTGTATAATTTAATGTCATTTGGTTGTTTTGGAAATATTAGTTTAATAGCTACATTTTCTTCATTTTTATTGTTTAACCTATTTTTTGATGTAATGGGTAGTTATTAGATTAGTTATCGGTACCTATTTGTTTTATTATATTAACATGCCTATTTAAAATCATCTATATTTATAATAATATAATAAAATAAGTATTTGCGAACGTGCTTATTATTTCTTTTACTACTTAATTCTTTCTCAATGTTATGTCTCTTAATAGCTACTTTTTTTGAGAATCTAACTCAGCAGTGATTGCAATGTTTGTTGGTGTATTATCTATCGCCTTGGGAAAACTACAGAATACTGCATTTTTCAAAGAAATTCTGCATGCAATTATGAAGTTCTTGTCAACCAATGGAAAGATAATGAAAGCTATGTATGGCGAGTTTAGTTACCCTCATTCAGCAAAAATTGAAGGACGCAATACATTTTGACAAGGAACAGAATCCACTAAATATTTGGCTTGGGCCCTGGACCTATACCTGTTGTAGCACCAGATGAAAATGTACTAGAAGCTGTATTGCACGCAAAATAAACGCATTAAATTTTCTCAAATGTTGTACATCAGCGTGGGAACTGTGGATCCTACGATTGTTTACTGATAAGCAGAAGAATTCACGTCTGTCCTTATCAGTTCAAGATTCAATGAGATGACAACCGTAAGGTAATGCTGTACTAAATTGTTGCTGGTAATGAATCTTTGTGGTACCAAACCAGAATCACAATTTCGATATCAACAAAACTTTTATCCTAACCTTCGGCAGAAAATATAATGTTGACCATATTAGACATTTTTTGGTTACACGGTGCAATTTTCATGTGGTTGGCCTATTAAAATTATTGAAAGGACGACGGTTAAATTTAGACGCTGAGGTAAAGAATGCTGTAGATAATAGTTCCGCAAACAGCCCAAAAAGTTTTACCGGTAGATAAACTATAAATTAGTACAGCAGTGGGATTTATTCCTTAATGATTTCTCTAAAATTTCTTAAATAAACACAATTTTACAGCCTCAAAATAATATAATATCCTTCCTTTATTTGGAATGGTTGACTATGCGAACCACCGTATGAGATGTTGGTGTCATTTTCAGGCTATGGGGATGTGAATCATAAACCAACAATATTATCAACTATATAAATTGAAATTCAAAAACTAACATGTAATAATGATGGAGGAGCAGAGACAACTGAAGTACATTTGGGAAGTGAAAACTATGGGGAAAAACTAAAGAGGAAGACTCAGAAGGATGTGGGATAGCACAATAGAATATGTTCAAAGATATAAGGGAGGAGTTTGGAAGTCAATGAAGGACATGGCAGGAGATGAGATGGACATTTTTTGTAAAAGAACTGTCCATAAGGTAAAATGTAAAATGCAGTTAAATAAGGGAACACAATATGTGTATTTATGAGGAAATGAGTATTTACAATGTATTTTTAAACTTACATTTTTCAATGGTGAAGTCGGTATGCGTTTCAGAGTCTTCAATTCTTCATGTATTACTGTCAAAATCTGGTAATTTATTTGATATATTTTCCCGTCACCAAATATTATAACTACTTTTTATTATATCTGTTATTTAAAATAGAGCTATTGATGGGCTCGTACTGCAATATGTTAATAATAATACTATATTTAAAGTTTATTGGTCCCTTAATAATTTACCGTTTTCATCAATTTCGTGTTACTATAATCAGTGGGCTAGATAATTGCCAAAAAATATATATTTATTGTACTTCAATATTATCTACAAATATAAGTATTCAGACTGTTGTGCTTATCTTAGTAGCATACTTTAAATTGTGAAATATACATATACAGCCTATTTTTATGATATGTTCATATATTTCCAATTCTTATTAATTAGTTTCTTCTCATGTATAGTAAAAAACTCCCGAAGCCTACACAAATTAATTAGGATTTTTTGTATTAATTTCGACGGTCCTGATTTCTCTAAGGCACCGTTGGGCGGAATACAACCAAAATCGAATTTTGATTTATCCATATCCTTCCACGAAAGTGCTACCCACTAATAGTGCCCCGAGGAACGTACCCAATATTTAGACAAGAACTCGGCGTCTTGTATTATATACATTTTAAATTTGTAATTTCTTTCCGTTCACACGCCTCCTCCACCCCGTCCTTAATTTTTTTGTAGACCAAAATTAGATTTTTATGAAATGCGGTTTCTAGCTTTATTTTTATCAGGTTGATTCCTTCTCAGTATTCGTTTTATTTGAAAATATTTTTATTTTATTAATAAGTAAATAGTTTAATTTCTTTAATCTTAAGTAAATTTGCTTCTCAAGCGCAATTTAAATTCCATTTTTTAGATCCTATTACTTTCAATTTCGTTGACCACATTCTTCTTAGTATTCTTTTTTGTTCTTCTCTATCTACATCTTAAGTCCATGACGTTTTTAATACAGCTTTCTATGTCAATTCTTTGTATAGGTACCATCACAGTTTTTTTGTTATCATAATCACTTTTTTATTACAATATTTTTGGAAAAGGCGGTTACGCTTCCCAGTTAATATATCTTTCATAGTTATTATACTATTACTGATTACATTTTACTCCATATTTACGAACAGTTACTCTCTAATTTTATTTATCTGATTGTTTGATTACAAACGAATTGAGTGCGATTTGAATGGTTGATTTTTTACTCAATGCAGGAACATTCATTAAGTCCGATATAAACAACCTTTCATTTTGTTATCCCCGAGAGACTTTTGATTAATACGATGCGGTTTATCATTTTCTTAATGAAGATCTCAACGGCGTATTTAGAGATAAAGTAAATAGTAATGGACGATAGGATGGGCAAATGGACATAGTTTTGAGTAATGCGCCTTGTCAGGATAACTTATTAGTTAGTTATTGCTGTTTAGTTAAATTAAAACAAGTCTGCATGTTCCGTTTTCATTGAATAAACAAAAGCTATTAGGAAGAAAAAATAAAATAAGAGTATTGAGTCCCTTATCAGCTCTTAATGCGACTCGACAATATGTAACTTTAATGTAGACTTTTATTTTAACTGACACTTAATCCAAATTTGAAGAACGAAGAGATATAGGTGAAGGTCTTGCAAGAATGGTATTTCCACCCATTCAAAAATAAACCTCCTAAAGAACAAGGTTCAAAATCCTAATTATTCTAAGTTTTTAGATACCTACTTTAAATTTAACCAATATGTGATGCCCATTTTAAATGTTTCTTACAAACATTAAATACTTTGGTTTTTCAATCAAACAAAAACACAGGTAATCTTCGTTAAAGTACAATAATGGCGCTGTGCTCGTAAAAGGGAAATTAAGACAGGAAATAGCTGAAAATGAGCATAAACATAACCTAAAGGTGTGCTTATGAATTTAGATTGGTTTTGATGATCTAAACGCCTCGGAGTCTATTGAAATGGGGCTATTAAAGAAAAACTCTTAATTCCGCCAATAAAAAACCGAAAGAAAAAGTTGAACGTTATAAAGTGGAGACGTGAGGACGAAAAGAAATTGAAAATTATAAAAGGTATTACGAGAAAATTTAGAGTAATAATAAGTTTAGATGATGGGATCACTTATTTTGGATTGGAAGCTAATTATAAAAAATATAACTTATTTTGTCTCAAAACCAGAAATAATAAACAAATTAATATAGACATATATTTAAAATATTTAAATCAATATATTATCTCATTCGAGTAACATAATTTCATTTTAATCTAAGTGTTTGGACACCTTATAAATATTCAAAAGATTCTGATCAATATTCGCGAATATTGTTTTATTATGCATGTATCTTAATAATTAAATTATGCAAATGAAGTTATTTTCTTATTAAATTATTAATTGGGTATGAAATTGTCCAATATAAATGAAAATAATGATTACGTGTCTTATTCATGATACCTTCTGGACAGAAGACACCTGTTCTGTTAACTTACAACAATTTTTTGCTCGTTATTCAGTTATTACAACTCATTATGTAGAAAGTTTTACTTCTGTGAGGTCGACAAATAAAAAATAAGTTATCAATATTTCTAAATTTAGTATTATAGAAAATAAAAAAATATAAAAATAGAAAAGCAAGATTAGGGTAGACTTAGAAAAAAGAAATCAAGAAATGGAAACAATAATAATCTTACCTAAATTATCTTTTCTAAATTTATAGAGCAGATGTATGTATACATATTATTCATAATCGTTCAAGTTGTACTTGCTTTTGGATTGTGCAGCTTAATATTTTTCTCACTTGTGAAAAAAGTTCTATCAAAACTATTATTTTTTGTAGATCTATTTCAATTTATCAACTACATTAATTTTGAATCTCGGCTTGTATATTCGAGAACACATACTGCCGATAAATGCGTATTCAAGATAAATTGGCAGCTTTCTGGAAATCCCTAAAAGCCATTTATTTCCAAATCCTCGGCAAATAAGAGGACGCATTGAAGTGTGATGTCCAGTGTATAAAGTGATTTGGCAATACTGCAGATCCAATCCCTGTTTTTCCAAACCATAGAACTTTTGGTAGAGAAATCGGAAAATATGATACTCGTGGACACTTTCCAGTACGGTTATCTTAATTGAAAACTTTATTTTTATATATATATGGAGATATCAACTTAAATAATGCAGATGGTGTATATTTGTTAAACGAGAAACATATTTGAATTTATCTAATAGAAAATATATAATAAAGGAAAAAGAGAAAAGTAAGGACAAAATGATCTGGCAAATTGGAAAGCAAAGGCTAGTAATAACACGAAACAATATGTTATCCAGATATTAAAGGAGAATTAATTGCAGATAAAGATAATATTTTAAACAGGCAATAAAAAAGAATATTTAAAAGATCCTAATGGGTTTTTCAAAATAACCAACAATAAATATTTTTATATTTATTGAGAATTTGTACCATGAGAAAAAAATGCTCAAGCTAGAATAATAAAGAGACAATTGTGTTGAAAATTAACTAAATAAAGACAAAATATATGGATTAAACTGATTTCAGAGAGGACTACATTGTTAGTGATAATGGACTAAAAAAACAAATTACTAGGGTTCGTAAAACAGTTAATTATCTAACAAGTATGTATTTAGGTCCCTTAAATACAACTATTTTTATGAAAACTTACTAATAAAGCAGTATTTATCGATATGATTGATTTATTATGTCTATCCACCTGGATACATACAGGGCGTCTGATGAAAACGGGAAGATGGAATTTGGCTGTTATGTTGAAATGTTCCTATATGATATTTTTGGACTATGTGGATCAATGACAAATTACTCACTAAATAAATAAAATATATTTTTTATTATTTCGAACTTCACTGCACCGTGTCAGTGTGAGTGCAAAAAAATAGAGCGAATATTAAAAAAGTTGTCGTCTAAGTGCCTGTGTAACATTAACATTCTCAGTTTGGACTTCGAGAAAATAAGTTAGCACAAGTATCGTTAAGCTTTTAGAACCTGTCGTAATTACCCGCTCCTTATTTTGGGCGTATACCGATCCACATCGTGTGAAAATATCTGTGTTCTCGCAAAAATTCCGCCTATGCATATACATCTAATTAAAGTGACGATCGAACTGAAGAAGAGAGGTCAAAACTTCTGTTGGGTAACAAAATAATAGCAGAAGAATACAAATATGTTCCGTTGTCAAGTAGTGGATCTGGACCATCGTACTAATAAAGGAAATGGGATACCTACCACTGATGATGGCAGACACATGTATGCCATAATATCTGAATGGACAAAAAAATGGTACATCTCTCTTCAAACCACCATAACTCAATGGTTCACCTTCATCGCCTTAGTAAAAAGGACTTTTCAAATTGTCGAACATGCCATGTAGAAGCCATATCGTCGCACAGGATCTTCCATTGTTTGGATCTGAAAAGACTCTTGAAATCCATACTGCTGTACTAAATGTAAAAGTCTGGGCAAATCTTAATTTATTAGACGAGTATATTATTGTAATTGTTTGTGTGTAGAAGAATTGTAAAATAAGAATTTAAGCGTAACTTCGTTTGTAGTTTGCAGAATTAAATATATTTCCGTTTACGTTATTCTGGAATAATAAGTTTTGATGAAGAATTACCTCTTTAGTTTGTTCAATAAATGGAAGATTTGGGAATCCTGAGGATTAAATCTATTTAATGCAATAAACATATTTTAGGCAAAGTTGTAAAAAGGCATTGGATAGTAAAAGTTTTAGGTACACTCTGCTTTAAAATAGACGATTAACTCAGATCGGCACAGTGTCAAATGTAGCAAATACGAATTTTTGTAATAATTTTTTTTAGCTTTGGGAACAACTTATTGTATACAAAATGATGATGTCAGGGGGTCCTCCTTCTTTTTTTTAGAATCTGCGTGAACAGAAGTAAGAGGGGACACGTATTTATGTACTTTCACCATCCCCAACCTTTCCCTCTTCTTACTTTTACATATTACACCGCTCCTTGAAACGTTTTATGAAGGATAAGACATCATTCAATGAGAGAACATGAAGGTCCTCAACTTCCAACTGCTCGACACCAAAGATTTTCTTTTTTTAGGTGTCGATAGACTTCGCATCTGTCCAAGTAATGGAAAGAGGTTCTCTCTTCCACATTTCTAGTAGTCTAGATCCTCCACTATCTCAAAAAGAGAGAGATATCTTTGGAGCATACGGTGCCCAGTGAGGAAAAGCCACCATAGTTGCTGTCTAATTTTATCCAGCAGCCACCTATGTAGTCTTTGTTAGAACCGGTCTGGCGATTCTCTGCTTGGTTGGTCTGCATCTTCAATATCCTCTCCAGATCGGATCAGAAATGGATGTGATATTTGAATAAAATGTACAATAAAAAATTGGAATATCGAGAAATATTTTACAAATCAGTCTGTTTTGGACATCATTGGACAATTTCAAGAAAATATGCTCATTGGCTTTTAAAAGAAAATTATGAAAATGTACCAAGTTCTTGATACTTGATAAACAGCAAATGTTTACTAAATGTTACAAGACAAGCCATGACATATTCTTTTATCCATTCTTTAACGTCATTTTTAAGCAACTATGCAGCAGTTGGCTTTTATTAAAAATAATTATTCGTCCCTAGTATTTATCACTTTGTGAGTCATTTAGAAATTTAGATAAAGTTGTCTTTGATATTAACTATGGTGCAAAAATGGTAGCATAAAGTGTCCATTATAAATTTTGGGCTGTTTGAAATAGAAATTATTTAATAAATAAATAATAATAAATTCTAATATATTAAAATAATTATGACAAGGGACATACACAAAAAAATGGTAATGTTCAGTCAAGAGTTGTTCGTTTGGTATGCCATCCCATTTAGTTATTTTAGATATTACCTTTAACTTCTGTTAACTCTGAGAAGTCCTTTTCTACTTTTAAATAGATTTTCAATACAAGAAGGAATAAAGTAAAGACTGAAAATTTAGAAACAAATGTATTCATTTGTGTTTAAAGTCGTTAGCCTTTCAGGAAATAGGCAATATATAAAAATACAAAACAGTTCTTTTATAAAATATTAAAACAAAAAATATAAAAAGAAAAATAGCGTAACAAAATTAACTCTAAATAATTTATCACTTATTTCCATAACTCAAAAACCCATAAAAAGAAAAAATTTTAAGTGTTGACATATATTTTCATCTTCTCATATTCATTAAAGACCCGGTATGTTCGCAGATAGATAAAAATAAGAAATAAAATAGATACAGATAAATAGTTCTATACTAGTAAATTTTCATACTAATAGTCACATTGAATTCAAGCAACCTGAATACACACCTGTTAGATAAACCGTTTTAGGATCTCTGCAAATTAATAATGAGCATAGAAGGGCTATGTAGAAATCGAAATACATTTTTTTGGTAAAAGCAAACAGAAGAAAAATAATTAAGAAGAACTAACAAAAGGCTGTTTGGAGTATGTCAAAAGTTAAAATAAAATAATAGCAATAAAAATGAAATAATATCATTGTTTAGCAACTATACACATTTTTAGTACCTAATTTTCAAACAATACCGAAATTAATTTAGAATCGTAGACAAAAATAGAATACATTTTCCTAAACGTTTCTTATCAATAATTGTCGTGTACTTAAGAAGATTAAATTATCAATTCTCTAAATGGATTTTTTTGTTTTACTAACGTTAATAAATAATGTAAAATAAATACAAGAAAAATTAATATTGATTTATGCGTAATGTTATCTGACAAATAGATCTGAATTGATAAAAGTCTTGTTATTTATTTATGCAATCAACATTAGTTTTCTTCAAATATGTATTTATTGTAAGTAATTGAATTAATAGGTTACTAATAATTTTATAAAAATTAGTCCGAGAAAATTCTTTTTTACAATTTATTCTATCTAATGCACACTTTTTGCACAGCAACATCAATAAGTCTTCTGGAAATCGTCGTGACGCATCGATAACTTATTGTTATTTTATTTTAACGAAAGCCCTGCTTTGAATATCAATGCGCGAAGTTGGTACAACAAGGACGTACCGATTTTTTACGTTGTTTATAATTTCTAAAGACGCGAACGCACTTAAGCTCCATGTGTATATTAAAAAAAACAAATACGTCAATTTTATTCAGACTATAATCAGGTTGAAGTGAGGTTCAGCATGATTCAGCAACTGTCTAAATTAAGACACCAAACTCAACCGACTCGTCCTGATAATTCGTCAACCTCGATTAAAAATTTCACGCACCTACGTGACGTATCAATAAAAACCTATTCGATAATTTATATTAAACTATGGGTAATTTTCGTATCCAAATCGAAATTGGGTTATTTTGTTTCTACCGTAAGGCAATTAATTTAATATTTAAGGTATTCAGCATGTGATGTGTGTCGAAGTCGATATTTTTTCACTCACCTGTCTTCCTTTGCACCGGGCATATTATTTTGAATATCAGACTTCAGACGTCCGACGGCCTTGTTTCAAGGCAATTTACGGTTAGTTTTGGTCGACTGTAGACACAAAACTACCAAATTTGGTCAATATTGAATAATTCACTAATAATTTTTTTCAGTTACGTTAATGCAGTAGCTTTTTTAAACAAAATTTCCAAAAAAATGATAATTCTATTGCACCAAATTGGAGCAACGTTATATATCCTAACCCAGGTACATAAAATAGCTAGAGGAACATAGGTTCTCCAATATTTTTATAACTATAATAAATACAATTTGTAAAACTGACAATAGATATTGTAACGCTTGTGTGTGTTTAACAAATTTATTTTTAGGAAAAGCTTCAGAACACTGCCAAAAAATATAAATTAACGAGACTAGTGACACTACTTTGGCTACGTCGTACTTTGACACTTCTCTAGTCCTCCTATTGTCATTTTCTCCATATCTATTTTTCTTGCTTTCTAGAAGGTTCCAGAAAATAATAGTCTTTTACCAAAATATTCTAGACGTTTCCGCGAATGTCATTGCTATCAGCAGTGATAGGTTATAATTTCTGAATTTATATCCTGTATCTCCATTAAGCCAACATTCTCATTAGCCTTAGCTTGTGGTATAACCCAACCGTTACACCATCCTCTCTTTTAATGCATTCCTCCTGGAATGCACTATTATTAATTTTCTTCGAAAGTCTTGGATATTTTGTTTATTACGTCATTAGTTTTTTTCATCATAATTTACAATTTTTACGCAGTTTGGATTTCCATTATAGGACCAGACTAGAGTTCGTTCCTGATAGCTAGTCGACTCGTTTATCTTGGTACCTCTTCATCCTGTTACTTGCTAGCTGTAGGTTAGTACGAACCAGTTCATAGATATTTTCCAAGTAAAAGAATTTTAACACCAAAGTAAATGATTGTTTTCGTGATATCACTTACTTTTATAAATAAATCACTACTTCAGAAACTTAATATTAATTCATTACAAATAATCTATATACATATAGGGACATCATTAAATCAGGTTTTAACACTGTACGAAGTCTGTATGCAATCTGTTTTTATTTTACATTTCTCGTAACCAAAACGGTCCATTTCGAGTAGACCACCCTAACACATACCTACATTGCAATTTCATAGTTTAATTTTGAACGAAGGAGAATTTTATAATTATTATAATTATATTTATTACAGTTGTAATTAGATCCCCAAGTATAGTGAGACATAGGTATGATTACATTAAGCCAGACCATTTTAACAGATTTCTTTAGCTATGTAATCTTCTTCTTATTTTAATAGTTTCTATTTCCTTAATAATAATAAATGTATGATTTTACCACGTCAAATTTTTTTTCAGATTTTTATTCAGGACAAACAAAAAGATATTTATACAAACATTTTTGAGACCTATATTTCCTGTAAACACGCCACGTTAATTATGTTTATATATAGCATCTAAGTTAGAAAGTAGCTGGGTAGATGACTAAAATATAAAAAGGACGTCCCAGTGATGGGTACATTGTAAGTGCCCATCGGGTGGTAGGTCATCCATCCTGACAGCCATGAAATTACTATGTTCACTTCCAAATCGATTAAGAAACGCGTTATACGCCGTATTATAAACCCAAAAGCTCCAAATGACTATTCTTTTGAGTTATCAATCCATCGTGATATAGGATAATATTGAGTCACTTTATACAAGGGTAAAATTACAATAAAACTACTAGTAAAAACATCCTAAAATTATATGGAAAATAAATATATTAGTGTGAATTGCTAATAAACGTTATAAACAACGTTACTGTATTTTGTTTTTGTTTGAAAACTATAAGTTCTATAAAAAAAAGCAATAACCAAAAAGTTAAGAAATAAAACAGAAATTCCAGATATTTTTAATTTATAAGAGAAAGAAAGGGATCTTAATTTCACGCGCTTATAACATAATTGTAAGTTAAGAAAAAAATTATAATTATACATATAATCCATAAACTTTCAAATTCCTACATGAAGTTGGAATTGAGAGAAATACTAAAATCTCGATTTTAATTCCGGCCTTTAGGATAATATTTTTTTAGGGGTTGTCTGAGAAAATTTTTTAATTGAAAAACCACATAATTTTCAGCGAGGAAATTTTCCTTAAATTTTTTGCCACGAATTTAGCAACCGAAGATTAAAACCCAAGCAGTTATTTTACTAATAAATGTACATGTAAATAAATGTTAGATAAAATATACTTGTCTTACAATTCCACAATTTTCCCAAAAACTTTTTAAATATTCTCATGACAATTGTTTCACCTGTTTTGTATTATAGATATTGTAACCAATAATATTCTACTTTTTCTAAAGCGTCTGATTAATATATATTTATTAGAGAAGGCAATCTAATAAAGGAGAACTGAACTCCCCAGATTTATTTGTTCGTTTAGTACTCTACATTGAGAATATCGTATTTTATTTGAAGTTCTTCCAAAAAAGTTCTGGCTTGTTCTCGTACATATGAAGAATTTGTTATTCTGTTAAGTGTAGGTTTATGTAGGGTGTCAATGAGGTGTTTTGCCTAATGTAATTTATCTGGTCGTTTTAAACTCTAAGCTCGGATATGTTCACAATATCTCTTTTCAAAATTTATAAGAGTCTGGCCAATATAGATATCATTACAATCCGGATAATTTAATTTATAAATATCAGGTTTATAATTTTGGTTTTTACATTTGTTAAAAATGAACTTACATTATTCTTTACTTTTAAAAATGTTGCTCGAAATATAATTTTTGATATTTTATTTGAAATATTTCCAAAATGTGTAATAATGTTTTATGATTTGATTTTTTTAGGTTTTAGAAATATAAGGTTAATGGCAATTTTTTCCTCTTTTTTATTGATCAACCTATTTATTAAAATTCCTTTTTAAAATCATCTACATTTATATGATCTGGTTTATATGATAGGGATGATTCGGTTTCAAAGAAATACCTAAAATGTTCAGTATAGGTGGCGATTTTAATGCCCATTATATGACCTAGAACAGAGAATATGACGATGTATATGGCAATTTATTATTGGAAGCCGTTCACCATTGTACTCTAATATTACTGAATGATCATCACTTTCCGTGTACCACGTATAAACTAACACTATAATTGTAAATAAAATAAAACAACAGTTTGGCGAATTGGTCTCAACCAAAGCGATTAATCGAATTAAAAAAAATGAGGTAAAACCATTTCAATACCTTCTTTAGATAATTTCCTTTGGAAGATAGGTACAGGGCGGTCCAAAAATTGTTAAGTTTTTGATTATGCTCAAATCTGGGCTGGTGGGTCAGAAATTAGCGTTTATTATAATTAATATTACAGTTATGTATTTAGAAGAGTGGATGAACGAAAATTTAAAGAACTCGAAAAAATCCAAAGACACAAGACTGTCCGATGTTGTAAACAAATATTTGAAATAAGAAAATGTATGCGACAATAGAGAAATACAAAAAGAAAGAGTAGGTACTTAACTCTTCAAAGAAAAAGTAAAAACAATAAACAATAAAGGAGAAGAAGAAGAGGATCAATAGGTAATAGTTTTTATAAGATTTCTCAAAAAACCTAAAGTAGCTCTCAGTTATTAAATTTGCTTTGCACTCCCTTATAAAAACTTAAAGAAATTCAATCATTATAATTTGCTACCCAAACCTATTTTTTACAAATTAAAATAATTTCGACCTTTTGTATTCCCCCTAATTATCCCGATGTCCAAATATGCGCGATTGTGTTTTGTTTTTGGGGCAGGTGAATCCCAGTAGGTCTCGGCAGGTGCCGGCACGCGTGCGTTTTTCTACACCTGAGTGTAATTAGTGCATACATAAGTTATATTCACCTGTCTTATACTTATATGACATATATCTAAGTTGTTCGGCCGTTACGTGGTTTAGGATTATTGACCACAGACCACTGAGAGGGAATTTTTCGTGTTAACAACCGATGGTGTAGAATTACTAACGTCTTTATTTGGAATATTTTAATTTAAGTGCTCTTCTAATGAAAACTATTAAAGGAAACAGATTGTCGGTATCGGGTTATGCATTTTCAAATAATTGTATTGGCTAACGGGTAGCAGATGAAAGTTTTACATTTTTTTATGATCGTTGATAGCGTCTCGGTTTATAAACTATTTTCTTGCTTAAAAAGGTTAGATTACAATTACTTCAAGAGTCATTTCTGAAGTAAGAACCATTTGTACTTTATGTCTGCGCAGGTTGTCACGTGACGTCTGTTTAAGATTAGTCACTCTCGGCCAGTCCCCTGCTGTAACATCGAAAGTTTTGTGTCTCTGTTTGGCGTCATTCCGATATTGAATCTCGCCGATTGTAAAGTCCGATCTGTAATTTGATTTTTAAACGCAAGAAGTTTATGGGAAATGTGTAATATATATAATAAGGAAGGGGGGACAATTGTTCATGAATAACAACGATTCGGACGACTTACTATTATAAATGAAGAAATGACACTCTTGACGTCCTTCATCAAACATGTCCTCAGTTTAAGAAAGAGAATAATGAGGTGTTGAAAGAAACTGTTACTTAGTGGTTAAATGGACAGGCAACAGAGTTTATTGTAGATGGTATTAAAATCTTTTCCATTCTTTCATTGTTATACCAGAGTACCTAAGAGGAATAATGCCGGACATAGCCGTAATCATAACAAAAAGGGGTAATTATATTTTAATGGCCCCGGAGCCCACGAGTAATGGATATTTTATTTAACTAAAATTCAAGTTTGTAGATATTCAGTTATTTAGTTGTCCAGAAACGTGAAAAATAGTAGTGAAAATGGAAGTAATTTGTGAGTATTTACTAGTTAAAAAATTAAAACTAGACTATTTGAGGGCTGTATTGAATGTCTACAACTATTTTAGGCGGAATAATCTTTTAAATACTGTTGACACCGTAGTTTAAATGTCACCTGGAGCAATGGGATGTGGAAAATCTACGATATATAAAGTTTTAAACGAGAGAGATTAACCTCACCAAATCCAAAACCAAGCTGACCAAAATTGTTTTAAGTCGACTTAGATAAATTTAAAAAATGCAATTCGTAAGCGTGTTCACTTGCTTTTTCTATACCAATACCAACGTTAAAAAAAGTTTAACAAACTATAACCGACGATCCTGATTTACCCACATAAAGTAAGATAAACTGTGGAAAGTATGAATTAAACTTTAAATATCAAAAAATGGACAAATACTCGATGTTAATTGATTTTGGAGAAATTCTATGTTGGAGAGATCAGTACCTTCGAAGAATAAAACAAATTAGGACAGAAAATAAAACATTTTCTATTTAGACGAAACATGTGTTACTGTAGATCATTGTGTAGGTATAGTTTGGCAAGACAAAAATCACTACTGATATTAAAAAACCTACAAGTAAAAGTGCAAGAATAAATGTATGTCATATAGGCATTGACTCTCACGAAGATATAAATGTCTTTCAGGAATATTTTGAAGAAATGATTGAATTAATATCGAAAAATTCGATTCTTTTAATGGATAATGCAAGTTATCACCCCAGATTACTTGAAACTTTACCAACCACTATGTATTTATGGAGGAAATTTCCAAAAATTCGAGGAATTCAAATTCTTCCGTACCACTGCTAGTTTAATCTAATAGAATTAATATCGGCTCAAGTTAAAGGTTACGTTGCTAGACAACTTTTAAATTAAGATGTTAAAAATTTATCCAATAAGTCAATATCTAAAACTGCGAGAATTACCAAAAAAAAAATCCAATTACGTTATAGGAATAGAAAAAATTAGTGTTCTGAAACTATAACTATAATTTTATTATTATTTCCGAAAAATATTCATATATGTTTATATTATTATATTCATTATGTAAAAATAAAATGTAAAATAAATAAAAATATAGGTATTTATCTATTTAATAAATATATAACAAAATACTGTGTTCTTGAATTTCTCTTTATTTTGGACACGCACATCCATGCTTGATTTTGGGACTGATTTACGCAACATATTTCTGGGAATTAACTCTCTCTTAATTTTCAAATAAGGTATAAGAAGTGCTTATATATTAAAGAATACTATGTTGAAAATTAAAAAAAATATTTACATTTTGGTTTAAAGTTATGTTCATAAAGTAATTGTAAAGCGATTCTTACTTTAAAAATGACCCTCGTATAAAATTTAGCCAATTGCTTCTTGTGACCCATAAGTTTGGTTTAGATCAAATTTGTCCTCTTTCTTAGTAAACTTTCCGGCAAGTACTGTATTCTCCAATGCAAATGAGAGAAATTCCAACTAAAAATTACGTCAACGATACAATCTGGTCCTGTTAAGTGCTTGTGGTGTAGATCGAAGGACCAATACAAATACAGCGGCGATCTTCAGCTCGTGATCGCGAAACTCGTGATATCGGTATACAAATACCAAATGTTTCGCTACGCCTGGGTCGCAGGAGGCTGTGTGCACGGCACACTGCAGTTCTGCTCTGCTGAAATATATGCTTATAATTTTATAGGTAATTTAGTGGTGAAATTTATTGTTATGCACTTTTGCTAGGATTGCATCAGATCGAACTGATTCATGAGCTGAGACGGCGGTCATGATTTGTGTTTTGTTTTGTAGTGGTTTGCGGTTTGCTTGGTGGAAGGTATGAAGGAGCACAACATTAAATGTCCACGTTTAGGCATTTAAACAATTAGCTTAATTGTTTGCATCAGTGTTTTTTAACCTTCTTGAATAAGCGACCTATTTACAAGAAAAAAAATATGTCGACCCCCCAGAATTATAACAAAATTATATCGGAGATTTAAAAAGCCGCTTCAAGGATAAAATCAAAGAAATGTTGGAAAACTTCCTTTGTTTAATTTGTGGTCTACATCTTTATAGAAACTAATGTATACATGAGTATTTCTCTTGTGTTCAAAAGACTGTCGAAGAGATTACAATGTACCAACCATTGTAGTAAGATCTTGTATCTTGTGTATGATACAGAGCTTGAATAACTTGGAAGAGAAACTATTACGTTATTTTCCAGACCTCGACTACGAAACTGATAATAGGCATAAATAGATACTAAATACTTTTTTTAAATATATCAATACTACTAGCTGAATTCATCACAAAGATGAAAGACTAATTTTGCTGCTACGGGACGATTAAATTGGAATTTAATTCACAAACAATTTACGTCTTCTGGGTGAAGAAAACAGAAGATTATAAGAAGCTGGCAAGGGAAGCTTTGAAATTATAAGTGCCGCTTGGCTCTTCCTACCTATGTGCTCTATCATTCTCTTCAATATTAAACATAAAAACGTGAAAACGAAATAAGCTTCAATTAGAATTGATGATATTGGACTACCCATTGGTAATCCTTCATTTTGAATATAAACTTTATCAACAAAAACAAAGTAATTTTAACTGATTCATAAATTAAGCAAGTTTATAATTTCTATAATTAAAAGTTGGTTAATATTTTTTTCTATTAGGAATTTAATTATCATTGGTATACAATCAGATTTTTAAAAACATACTACTAACGTTAAATGAAACTAATTAAGTATTTTCTTCTAATTTATGTGTATTAAGTTCTAAAATCAATTCTAAAGAGTTTTTGTTATTGACTATTTTGACATGTGATCGTAATTAATTAAAGTCTTATTGAGCATTTCCGCTGATTTATGATTTGGTATACATATTAACATAGGAAACCACAGATCTAACTGGTTTTGTATTTTTATGTAATTTAATACTACTATATACTATATAATTTTGGTATTTGAGGATTTATTTGAATTATACATATGTTTTTTGTCGTAGTCGTTAAAAAGGTAATTTGATTAACTATTTCTCTAACACTATATGAAAACTTGTTAGTTGGATCTCTACTAAGAATTTTCAATTCGCTTGATTGGATAAATTCGTTTATCTTTGATTTGTAATAATTTGTGTTTAAAATGACTGTCGCACTACCTTTTTCAGATTTCGTTATGGTAAGATTATTTTCTGTAACTCTATCTTTAATTGGTTTTAATGCTAGAATATATTCGATAAGAAGTAAGAACTTTATGTTTTGGAAGACTACAAATAAATCTGGGAAGTTCACCTAAATATATTACAACCAAATATTAAAAAAAAAGAATATTGGTTAGTAGAACGTCTATAATACAAAATGAAGTCTATATAGGATTTTTAATACAAATCCCGTTGCGTATATGAACAATATATGATTCTCATACTCAAGACACTTCATCCTGCCAGTTTTAAAGTACATTTGAAAAATGTTTTTCTCAGTTGATTCATTAGCAATCTACAACTGTGATATTCTTCTTCTTCTTGCTGTATTATCTACTTTTAATATTCAATAATCTGTTATAAAAATCGTTATATTATGTTGTTTATTTGTACTATATTTTTATTAAATAAATAAAATAGAGACATATAAAAAAGGTAGCAAACTATTTATTGTTATTAAAATAACTCAATGTTTTGTTTAAAAAAATATATATTTTTCTTATAAGAAACAAATCAACTACAATATTCGAATTCCTACAAAAGGTAAATCCTTTCTCCTAATTCAACTGGTTGACGGCCGGACGTCAGAAATCGTTGAAATATTTCAATCTAAATACTCGACAACGTCGCATCAAGGCATGCCAATCGCTACAATGTCATTTCTTCATCATAAATACGAGTCTCATGGGCGTAGAAAATTTCAAAATTATTTAATGTAAATTATGGTTTTTTGAGTACTAAACATATAATAATGATTTATAAACTTTATATTATAAAGAATAAGACGTATATAAGCCAATATAATTGAAATAATTCTAAAATTATCAAAATAATTAAGATTACTTTTTCGGTTTTTTAGTACTGTGACTACGTTCATGAGTCCTCGTGAATTTTCGTGATGTTTCGTATGATTTATCTTAGTTAGGGAAATTTTAATTAGTTGGCAGTACTATGACGAAAGAGGTACGTCACTCCTGACGTGCAACGGTATTTGTACTAAAAATCCTATATATGTAATGCCTCTCAATGACTTTATTCTAATCTAATAATCCTAATAGGTGAAACAAGTATCATATTAATATTATAATAATAAAAAGTTCTTAAAAAATCGTGGAATTTAAAGTTTATTTTATCTTTTACATTCTAATGTAAAACCTTCAAATGAATTGTTTGATTGAACACCACTTTAACAATTTTTAGGTTATGCTAGTTGATGCAAAGTACATTTCAATCATAATTAACTATTGGCAAGAACTCCATGAGCACCCTGTATAAATCCCATCCTGAGGCATTTTAATTGGGGGGCTCGGCGCTAGATGTCAGCCCAGTGGGTAATTAAAAGCTGAGCCGGGAAGCCTCGTATGACACCTCTGTACATTGTTAAAACAGTAGAAAAGAGGCAAAAGAAGAAGGACTCCGCGGTTTTATCTGGTTTCCATCGGTTGCTTCTTTCGTGATGGTACGCGGAGCCCGTAACGAGACGGACTAAGCTCATTTGTTTATCTTTCTGTCCCTTTCCATTCCGAGAGGAGTTATGGTTTGGTTTTTAAATGGGAATGGGCATGCACCGGAGATTTTTATTTGGATTCGTTCTCTGATTGGGTGCTGGAATGTGTTGGATTTTAAAAATCCGAACGCAAACAATAACTATCAGATTATTTTTATTTTATCTCTCTATCGTTCGGTATCTCTATTGTGTGTTATCTCTGTTAGATAACGTAATTAATTATGAGCGTGAAGCAATTATTTTTTAGGGACCACTTAAGGACAAACAGTAGCTTCTGATGTAGTATGCAGGGTATCAAGAAATATTTAGAATCAAATTAGTACGATAAAATTCATTACCTAGTTTTTAGTATTAATAAAACATAAAATCTTGAAAAGCAGAATAACATTAATTAGAGTCAGTCTGTCAAGCACTTACTATATTGAAAATAATTTATAACATGAAAAGTGTAGTAATTATCAGAGAGCGCGACTTAGTGAAACATTTCGCAATGATCAGTGGCGGAGGAAAATAATATGAAAGAATTAGTAATATGTATTATAAAAGACAATGTGTTGTTCTGCAATAAATCTATGGCAATCTGTAACATATCAATTAAACATAAAAAACATTTAGATATACTTAGATAACATATTATTTTATTTTATTATTATTTATCTATTGTATCTATCATGTTTTCTCATTCTAAAAACAATAAATAATTTTTGCATGTAACAAATATTCAAATTTTTCCGAGAAAATCCATTTGTAAAATGAAAAGGAACGTCTCATTTTGTTCTTATGGTTATATTTGTCTTTGATATCAATTTAGTTTTCTATTTTTGAGTTGCTATTTTTCCGTGAATACCAAACATTCGTAATGTTACGGTTACTAAGCACTAAGTAATAATAGTATTGATATAATTTTTTTTATTTTTGCATATTTTTAAATGTTAAAAAACGTTGACGAAAATTACAAATTTATATATTTATACTTTGTGGAAGAATCAGGATTAGTCAGTTTTAATATTAAACAATTTTTAAATATGAAAGACAACTCATAAAAGTGCGTTAGGGCTTTAAGTGTTAATGACATTTGTAAATTTTGATAACATGATTTCTTCCAGGGGCAGTAACTCCCAAAATCTGATAACAAATTACAATCCTTACAAAATACTTTTTATGAATATATAAGTCAAATCTCACAAAACAAAAAAAAAGTCACATATATTTTAATTTATAAATATGTCAATTTTTAGAAATAAGAAAATAAATTTCAATTTTTTACGAAATTTCCCTTTTTAAACCAAGTTCTTAAAGAAATTTTATTAGAATTATTTTTTAATAGATTCCATTCTCAAACTAAAATAATATTTGTTTAATTATAATAAATTAGTGATAAAAAAAATGTTTAGGTACAACATACTGTATGTATAATGTCATGATTTATTATGCGTGTACCGATGACGAAAGGCCAAAATCCACCCACATCCGTTAATTTTCCTTTTCCGTAGTACGGCGATCAAATGAATAATTAATTTAAATTTTAATTAACAAAAGGAAATGTATATATGTATTCTCTCGGGCAAATCACAGGTTAGACGAAATTTGAATAATACGCGAAATTTGACGAATACGCACTACAACAGGAAGCAAACATAACGTAAATATATATTTTTTTTATTTTATCCAAATTTGATAACTCTTACCAAAAACAATAAAAAATCTAAATGTTTATAGACTCCAATAAATATAAGAAATATATTTAGGTTTATAAAATAAAACTAGAAGTAATATTTGAATATTTTAATATATCACACAAAGAGCATATACATACATCAATTTTTTATGTACAACTTTGAAATTTTTGAATTCATTAATTATGCTATGTTGAATTGCATTTTGTGTACAGATTTTGAAATAAAAAAATAATCCAAAGTCTAATAAAAACAATAACAAAATAAATTAAGTCGATACAATGAATATAATAAACATTGCGCTAATTGGATACTCAGTACTTAATTTTTAAAAACAATTATTTAGTTCAATTTATGTCAATAAATACCTAATTTTACTAATTTATTAAATCAAATTATTTTTTAGATAAGATATTTTTTTATTCTATTTGTAGATATTGACTTCGTTAACAATTTAAATTTTATTGATCCAAATTAAATACTGATATCATTTCTTTGTTAATTTGAAAATAAATATTTTTTATACACAAAATCGTAATATTTCCAATATCGTAGAAGAAACATTGGTCGGCATTTTTACGAATGAAAATGTATTTACATTATTTGCAGTCTATAATATCTTAATTTGATTGTTTAGCGAAATATATTGTCTTACAATACTCCAAAACCTTTAATACAAAAATTAAACAAAAAAATTTATATTATAGGTTGATATTAACGTTTTTTTATAACAATAAATATTTTACTTATTTCAGTACATACTTCGGAAATATTTTAAATAAATAATTATTTAATTTGAATTAATAAAAATGAAACATTTACTAAGTCCAGAAGGATAAACTTTTGGAATAAGTACCTGCTCATTTGTAACAAGTAAATTAGTTATTGGGTTATCATTTCTCAGTTAAAGTAATTTTTGAATAAAAGTAATATTAAATTACAGATGTTTTTTTAAAGTAAAACCCAACATAGTACGAAATTAGATTTCAAAAATTCGTCTAAATGAGAAAAAATTGAACAATATATATTGCTAAATATTCCTGACAAAATTTTCGTATTTTATCGCACCCACACAATATATAAATACTTCTTTTACGTGAAGATTGCACATATTTTAAAATTCTTTATTTTTTCTATATACAAACCGTCATTTGTATTAAAAATTAACTTTAGAGAAACTACATCTATTTACAATACATTATACAAACTGCGTTTTTGTACTTAAATTTTATACATTTACAAACCAATCGAAATATCGCTGGACGAAGTATTTTACAAAAATTTACACTAAACACAATTATACAGAGATATTGCGACCGGCTTACAATGATCACTTTCTGTGTTTTAATCTTAGGAGCTATATCTACAAAATATCTTTATAAATAAATTCCTTAGAAGGCTCCTTCAGTTCCTTATCACGTGTATTCGGACCTCCAACTCGTCTGAAACAACAGAAAAACCAAGATTTAATTTTGTTAGCCATAATAAACTATTTAACAAACCAATAAAATGTTTATTTTCTCCTAATATCTATTTATTTGGAATACATATATTTATATTTGAAATATGATTTTATTTGAATCAATAATCCTCATAGAATATAAGAATTTGGCACGATACGAAGCAAAAATTTTACTAACAATAGTAGGTTTTCTTAAATTAGTTTAAATATGCTCATGTTTATCCACAATGAAACGTTTATGTAGTTTAATAATGTTCTTATTTATTAATTTAAACACTACATTTTATTACCCCCAATCAAACATTTTTATAATAGTTCAAGATCAATTTTACTTGTACTAAATATAATTTTATTTGAAGTGAAAAACCTCACAGTTGAAACTAAGTACTTAATTCGATACGAAGCAATTTTAATATTAGATCAATAGTAGGTTAGAATGAACATAAAAATGTGGTAATTAGCTACTTTATAAAGTAAAATTCAACACTATATTTTATTAGTTATTACCCACAATCAAACATTTTTATAGTTCAAGAAAATTGTTACAGATACCAAATATATTTTTATTTGAATCTAAAAACCTCACAGTTGAAACAAAGTACTTGATTCGATGCGAAGCAATTAATATTAGATAAATAGTTGGTTAGAATGAACATAGAAATGTGGTAATTAGCTACTTACCATTCCATTTGATGTCAGTCCCAAACCGGCAGCTGCACTCAGCGAACTCATGTGGTGATGGTACGATGCTGCTGGTGGTGGCGCGGGTGGGGGTGGACCGGAAACGAACCCTTGAGTATGTTGATGTTGATACCAATGGCTCATGGCGTGATGGGGGTGAAGGGCGGCATTGAGGTGAGGGTGCCCGCCACCCATTCCAGCACCAAAACCGCCTCCGAAGCCTCCTTTGCTGCCATCAAGAGGTTTCATCATATCACCCATCATGTTAAGGGACAGACACGATGCTCCGCTTTTTTTCTTTTTGCTTTTCGAGGAAAGCTTGCGGTTTCGCGTCTGGATTCCTTCCTTTTTCATCGTTAATGGCCTGTTCACCTGTAACAAACAAAAATTATGTTAGAAACGAAAACCAGAGGATACTAATAATACCAATTAATATAAGAAAGTATGAAGAAGGAAAGATGAAAAATAGACCTTGCACAAATTGATACTAAGTATGGGATTTGGTTTGAGGATAAAAAGGGGAACAACGAAAGTTTGGTAAATATCAGGGTTAGTGTTATTGATAAAAATATGGGAGAGTCATTAATAAGAGACTAAAGTCAGATGAAACATAGAAACTACTACGGGCCAATGTGGTAAAAAATAGAGAATAATTGATTAACAAACATAAGTGCTTGTATAACGAGAAGAAGAATAATAAAGTAGGATAAAAGTAAGATCTAATAATATATCTAAAAAATAAAATATAGGACGGCATCATGAAAAAATGCACTGGAAAAGATCTCGTAGAATATCACCGAAAACGTTGAAAATTTGATAAACACCAAAAGATAGAATTATTGCTTAAAAATATGGAAAAATATAGTTAATAAGAAATTATAATAAGAAGAGACATAGAAACTACTGTGGAATAATCTTACAGATAATAGAAGATAATCGATTAACGAAACACAGATGCATGTATAACGAGAATGAAATTAAAAAGAAGGAATAAATTAATATCTAATAAGATTGCAAAAAAACATAGATTAGTATTTTGAAATTAAAATGGCCGGAATTACATATAAAAAATATGAAAAAAAGTTGTCAATATGAGATTAAAATCAGATGAGGCACAGAAACGACTATGGAATGATGCGATATAAAATAAAAGATAGTTGATTACCAAAACAGGTACTTGTATGACAAGAAGAAATCTTTAAACTAAACACATTATTCAAATAAAGTATTTACTAAAAATAAAGTACATTAAATACCTAAGCGTTAACAAGAACAATAATCAACAAATATTTTTTCAATGGAATGAAATTCTTCAAAAGTAATTAAAAATTATTTATTTATTTTTATGTTTCTATTTTCATGTCCAAAGAAACAAAAAACGATAAAGATAGCAACCAGTCAACTACTGTAACATAAAATCGTATACAATTACACCGATCCCCGAATAAAGACATTTCAAATCCTAGTAATTGCTTACAATCCGAACATAATGCTGAAACAACTTCCTTCACGAGAAAATGACGTATACATTACCAAAACTAGTCCTTATAAGTGCCCTAAAAGGTATAGAAAGCATATTCCAGAGACGAGGGGGCTATTAAAGACCGATCTCTACCCTGTCATTAAAAACGTCCGCCAAAGTGAAGACAACTTCGGCCGAATTGTTCGAGAACGGTTTCCCAAAGTGACAGTTTTATTTGACAATAGGGGGTCGGACTCCTGGGGTGTGTTTCAGGATGTTGAACATTGTAACACAATTGTAGTAACTTTAGTTCAAATAGGGATTTTTGTTTGCCATAGAGGATATACGGATACTTAAGAATGATCCTTGATAAGTTTTATTGTGTTAATTTGAATTGTAATTTAGAAAATTTCTGCCAAAAAAAACTAAGCACTAAAATTATAAACAAGTAAGTATGATACAGTATGTTCAAATAAGGAATTAATTATATAATTGATTAAATGAAAGAAAAAATATAAAATTAATCATGGTCAACTACGCGTAAAATATGAGTGATGGTGAGGAAGAAAAACCAAAAGAAAAGCAAGTGATGGAATGTAGAATTAACGGAAATCAAAGAAGGTAAGAAACAGAAGAGAATAGGGTTAAAAATAGAGAGACAAAAAGCAAGCATACAGGCAATTGTACTAAGTAATTATTGACATGAAAAAGTATAATTGAAACGTCAATGAAAAGTAGGGAAAATAGAATTGAAAATACGAACGACGATGAAAAATATATATAGTATGCTTTAATAATATTAAAAAGCATAATGGTAAAAAATAATATCCGCTAAAAATTTATATTTAAGAATTGTCTTGATATTTTTGCTTGAGGTTATTAATAGAGAAAGCATTTTATTCTAAGGAAATATTTCCGTATGCTTAATGAACATAAAATGCAATCAGATAACTCATTGTAAATGAATATAAGAGCTTATAACCCAGAAAAATCCATTTTCCAGTAATTTAATCAAATACAAAGAAATTAACGTGCACTGCCATTAATTAGAGTTGATTAGATTTATATACTTATCGTTGTTTTGAGTAAAATGTTTGACTTTTTGAAAGCCAGGAAGTAACATGGCTCGGTATTTCTTAATTAATCACAAACATGAAAGAGGCCATTAACAATAAAATAATAAAAAACGATTACATTACTAATGCAATTCCCACCAGTCCGTTTTATTAATGCAGTTATTATTTTTGCACGCATCCTGCGGCTATAAAATGAAGGATATTTTATACAGCATGTCTCCAAAGTTTTCTCATATATTTCAAAATGGTCTAATATGTTGTTCAAAGTTTAATCTTATATATTTTTAATAAACATAGATCAATAGATTCATAAATTTTTGTTTAAAACTGCAATTAAAAATATATTTTTTTTTAGGCTTTATAGAGGGTTTTTATTCTTAGAACCCATATTCCTCTTTTCCTTTTTTAGTTTGTAAGCTGTCTTGATGTGGCGAATATGAAGGGAATGAAGCAGACTTTCAGCCAATTATAGAAATGTCTCTGAAATGCGCACAGCGAAATATTAAATTTAATTCAATAAAATTTTCTCTTAGGGTGTACTTCACAAAACGCACTTAAACAGAGAAATAAGCGCCCGCCTGTTCTCGCCAGATTTGCCTACGCGCATTTTGAGATTAGAGGCATTCCTACCATTGATAAAAATTATTTTAATTATCCTCAACACTTGAAGATATCTCTAGACATGTAGACTACAATTTAATAAAATTTATAATTGATACAAATATAAAAAATGAAACACTCAAAATAGCTCGACTTCTTTCATAATCTGTTATGTTAAATTTCCCCTGTATAAATGCATATAAACACACATGCAGATTTTGATTAATTAAAAGTTTGACCACGTATTTTTTATTGCCACTAACGCAGAAGCGGCATTTATGTATTTTCATTGTTAAATATTTGAATGCCTGACTAATAACTCAAATCATATGCATACTTAGTTCACAGAAATGTTGTAAATAAAAACAACATTAACATTCAAACAACGCGCTTGCCGTAAAATTCGCTTTTTCGAGAAAGATGATAAATAGCAAAATACAGGGTGTAACATTTCAGCTTTTTTTATAATTTTTTACGTGTGAAGGCATTACTTACATCACCGGAAATTGACAATTACTATTTCACAATTTTATGATTTCTCTTACTTGTTTATATTGGAATCTAAACACGGTACAGATATAATAAATATCTATCTCGCAATAAAATTAAATTATTTCTTGGTAAAACCTTGCCTAGAATCTATGTGGGCAGTCTACAATTTTGAATAGCCTAATTCTACGGCCATTCTTAATCCTAACTAAAAAAAAATAATACTACGTTTCCTTTTCACCTAATGATGGGCCCAATAAATCAAAATCTAATTCCCATTTAATTTTAAGAACAAAACTCAGCTACCGAAAATTTCGACTGATTTATAGAATGGTGATCGATTTTTTCCACGATGGTTTCAGGATTAAAGCTATTAGTTTCTACCTTTGTTTTTCTTCAACATTTAACAAGCAGAACTGAGATTTGTGCGGTTAGAACAGTAGCGTACTGACAAAATTTTTAATGACAGTAATAACGAAATGGATATAAAAAGAGAGAATAGCACAAAAACAAAGAATGAATAATTTGTGTAATGATGAGCGTAATAAACGTTTGCTTGGTATATAAGGAAGAAGACGATCTGGTAAACCAAGACAAAAAAGGAAACAAGATGGGCACTTTAGATATACACATTTAAACATTTAAATATGAACCCCTCTGAAAACGTCCAAATTTTACACAATATCTTTAATTGTAACTTTAAACTTGATCTTCTCGAAGATCTTGAAATCCTTCGTGAAATAAATAAACCTTCCTCCTCCTGCGTAAATACCCAAATTCACTTAAACATTAATAAATTCATCCCATTGTTTAAAAGCTTGTAAGTGTGTGATAAGTAGTTACTCCATTCCATCCAATTTTTCAACTCCCGTCATCTTAGTCACCTTTCAACATATTCTTCTTTCCCGTCCAACCTTCAACCTTTGGCTGTATCATATATCATTTCTTCCTTTCTAATATCTTGGCCCCCTCTCTTTTTCCTCTTACAAACCTTAACCTCACTTTAGTTCAAATTTTGTTAAAACCGCATGGTTAATCTCAAAATTTTTTTTAATGATATTTAATCCCATGTTGTTCAAGTACATGTTGTCTTTAATAAAGACAACTTTCAGGCCTGGGCCTTAAAAACCTTTTAAAATGTTACAGTTATACGTCCATTGTTGTCTTTTAAGTTAATTTATATTTTACTGTTAGAAATGTTTTTAAAAAAAGAATTTCATAACTAACCTTGCCGTCAAGTTTTACATAATTTTTGTAAGTACATCAATTCTCTATTTGTAATTTTTACTTATGTTAACAAAAATTTTTTAGTTGTCCTGATGATGGCATTGTATTGCCGAAAGCGCTCGACTTTTTGACTTGAGAAAGATATAAATTTCTTTAACTCTAATCTTCATTAAAGAATCTTTACACACTTATAATACAAATTTGGCTTTCTCTTTCATTTAAATATGAGTCTAAAATGATAATTTTCCATAAAAATGATCAATTTTTAAGTCGTTTCTACCTATAAACTAGAAACCCGTTTTGTTAGTTTCTAGTCAGCCAATGGATATATCGTTCATTGGTCAATTAACGGGTAGTCCGAACCTCCAGGCCCTGTTTCTAATCAGTATAAATCAAGTAATGGTAATCTGAAATGAAAAATATAGTATTCGCTACTCGTGTTGAAATATGGGAAGCTTGGCTGAAGAAAAAAAAATTATAATTATCTTCACCTGAAACATTTTTCTAAAGTTATCCATATATATTAGAATACTGATAATGATTGAATTATAAATATATCATTTTTAAATTATATTTTATTTCTTTTATATATTTTTCAATCCAACTCTGTGCAAATCAAGTCCGGCTACCAACTTGCAACACATTTTTTTTATTTCTTCTTGTACAGTTCTGAGCTTGTATTTGGCTTTTAAAGAATGCCCTCATTAATCTAATTAAGTTGTCATATTCGTGAACCTCATTCTTCACATGTATTTTAAATAATTCTTCAAGTTGACAGAAGAGTCACTGGAACTTGACGTTTTATGATAGATGACGCAGATTTTGAAAGGAGAATATTAATAAATCTTAAATGTTATTGTCTTTCTTTGTGAAGATTTGAATTTTAAATTTTTAACCGGTTTTAGAATGCTCATATACAAAGTGGGTCTTAAAAATTATATAAATAAAATTTTTAAATACGAAAATAGAAGTTTAAATATTATTGCTATTTCTACAGTTTATTTATTTTCCTGTGTTCTACTTCTCTACGTAGATAAACATGCTTCGTAAATTTCAATTCTGGCCTAATCCTGGAATTACCGACGAAATCCGGCCATAAAATAGAATCAATGGCCAGGAACAACTAACAACCATCCCTGATGATTACGAAAGTGTCGCAGGAAAGGCGACAGCACGACAATTTAGTCCTTTCTTCCGGTCAGAAGCGAAGTCAGCAGCTTAGATATCTAATATCTAGGAAAGACTAGAAGTGTATCACATAAAATTCGGGAATGAATTTGGATTTTGGAATTGGAATTTTGTCTTCCAGAAGATATAGATTATGATTAAATTAAAACTCCGCTAAATACCAGTAACAAGCTTCAATTTTAAAGAAGCAGTTTTTAAGATATTATTTCAAAATATATCGATTTCATATCAAAATTATTTGAAGATATATACAGGGTGACGCATTAGTGTGGCAGAGCTCGATTAGTTCGCTATTATTAAAGTTACGAAAAAATAGTGTTTATAAAAAGTGTAGGCAGTCTTGAGATTCACATTTTAAAATTAGTCCCAAATATACAGCGCGTTCAGTAACGCAGTGCAAGACCAAGATGTTGTTTTCTTAAATGAAATACCCCGTATATTTTTCTATTTTTATATTTTTATAAACTTCTTGCAGAGCAAATTTCAACGATGTGTCACACTTCATGTCTATTATGTTTAATAAAATATCTACAGCCACCTGGAAATTATATTTTTTTGTCTGTAGCAATCAAACCGTTGAAAATCAATAAAAACGGCTTATATGTCCCTATCCTAACTTTTCCAAGCTATGGCATTAAAAAATAATACATCTAAATCCAAAAAATGGGATTAATTTTACAATATCAATCTCAAGACTGCCTGCACTTTCTGTAAATACTTTTTTTCGTAACTTCAATAATAGCGGACTAGTCGAGCTTTATTATGAAAAAGTTTTTTTAATTTTCGTCAATATATGCACCAAATATTAAAGAATGTATAAAACGTTAAAGTACGTATCAAATATCAAAATATACTTATAAAAAATATTTAAAAAAACTCGATAAATGACTTAATAAAATATATAAATACGTATTTATAAAGGTTTTTTAAATTTGAGGTTACATTTATGTATGTTTTTTAATAAACATTAATGATAACGTACTTCTTCAAAACGTACCTCGAATGTCATAAAATTTGACAACTGAATTGTGCTTTTTTAATTGATTTTTTATGGAAATAATCTGAGGTTAATAATTAATAACACTGTAACGAATTATTGATTCGTTGATTTGATAATAATGTTTTTTAGTTGCTAACAAACCGTTTTTTTGTTGCATTGTCCTTGCATTTTTGTTACAACAATAAACAGTGTCATTCATTAGTCGACATAATTTTAAATAAATTGCCCGCCTTAAAATTATCAAGCCCCTGTCACTCCCCCATTTACGTGCCAAGAAAGAGATAAATCTTAACCTCAAATTATTACAGCGCATTAATTGAAACACGAGCTTTTAATATTAAGGACATAATTAATAATGTGGTGTGCCGTCTGAAAATACTTTCGTAATTTGTAAGTCTGACAGTTACGAACCCACACTATGACGAGAACACAAGTGTCTCCAGAGCTGTAATTTACTTTAGATTCTCGGTACTGATATTAAAGAATTTTCGTGTCTAGTCATTCTACTATTTCGCTTCTGGAATTTCTCTCTTGAATAACACTGAAAATACGACGGCGCTTTTTGACATAAATAGTATTAACCTCATTTTCTGCAGAGAAAATCAAAAGAAGTCACCTCGATTGACAAATGTATGGATAAATGAGCAAAAATGAAAAAGTAAACTACGTGTCTGGCAAAAATAATGATACGAAAGATACAGTCGGAGATGATTTTTTTTGTTATGTTAAGACTTGGCCATCTCGCAAATCGTTAAGAAATACATCATAAAAATAAGATCACCGAGTGTATAGTTATTACTCTTCCTCTTGGTCGTAGAGGGCATTCCATCGGAGCAATGGTAGTGCGATTGTTGATCATAATGACATGTTCCAGTGACTATCGAGTATGTCGAGTGCCCGAAGCTGGACTTCGGCCAGTATATCATATACCGGTCCCCACGCCCATTTTAAACAACGTCGTTACCCAACAACAATAACAATTTGTTACGGGAATAGAGCGCGCCACGTAATAAGCTGAACGCATCGGGTCAAATCTGATGATGATAAAATCTCGATACATCGATGTGAGAACGATGATTCGGAATCGATCAGTGACTGTTTAAAAATGCGTGCGTTATTAAATCGACACCTGAATACCAGCGGGGCGCATTTTGATCTCTAAAAATTAAGAATAATGTTCCTAATAATTCGATACACTAAGAGCCTGAGCTGTTTACACCAACCCTTCGTGATCGTTCTAATATTCTTCGATTAATATTGATATTGGTTTTGAAAAACTGGTAGTGCAGATATCAGTGTTTTTTCCAACGCAATAAACCGCTTAGACAAAAGTTGTTCTAACAATGTGGTTTACTTGTAGCTCCGCTTTATCATATACTCTCATGAGACAGAAACCAGCAAAAAGAGGTAAATAAAATTAATACTATTAATCTTGAACTAATTGACTACCATAGTCCATAAACCGATACGTTCCCCTGTGTATGAATTCCATCGATTTATTTCTGTTATGTATTCGCAGGAAAAATAAAACCTTTAAGAGGCACACTTACTAGAGGAATGTGAAACACTTGTTACCACTGTCATTCTTTAATTAGAGGCCCGGGATTCCAGCTATGTGTGCGAACACCTTCAGACGCATTCCCAGCCGTTGGTGAATTAAAAGAAAGCGGCAAATAGTACCAATTAGTCCCCTAAAATGCTTCTTATTGTATCATGAGACCACTAATAACATATTCTTTGTATTAAGCACGACGGTCACTGGACTTTTCGTTTGGGCTTCACAAGAACCGTGTGATGTGATGGCCTACATGTCACGTAGTTTCTACACTGAGAAAAATCCCTTGAAAATTAGATAAAATATCGAAACAATTTACATTTGAAATTTTAAAGGTAACACAAATTGTGTCCCAATGTATGGATAAAAACTGGGAGCATAAAGATTAATGAAATTAGATGATATCAATAATCAAGGAAGAAAGATCAATCTGATAATACCTTAAACATAGAGTGAATTCTTGTATTGATGTATTTCTAAGTTAATGGTTGTTAGAAAGCTAAAAAAGGAGTGACAACTTTATTTTAATTTAAAAACTTTTGAGAGGCGATTTGACAAATTAAATAGGATGTTTATAAAAAATCCTGTTACTATCTCCTTAAATTACGTTACTCCGTAGTAAACAAAAAAAAATATTTACCCTAGAATAATCGATAGCTAATAAGAGTACCGCTTTTTAGATATAATATTAACAAGTGATCGAAAAAAAAGATCCTCGATATTTACATTTTCTGAAGGACTACATACTCCAGGAATTGAATTGGTTGTTCTAAAATTGATTCGATCTATGATTTTAGCAAGATGGTGCTATGCATTATATTCGTAAGAACTTCCAAGACCAGTGGATAGGCAGCATTAATTGAGTGGTCAACTAATATCTACTTCCATTTCAAATACAGACAATGTCAACAGAAGAACACCTAAATAAAACTTATTATTGTAAGTAATATACTCAAATAAAGTACTCCACCGAAAAGGAATCAATGATTTCTGAATACAATAACACGTACGTTGTGAAATAAAACTAACACTTGTACAACCAACATCAAAAATAGCATAAAAATTTTCACTGAAAAATATTTCCAATAAATACTTAGTTGAAAACTATTTGCAACCAACTGAGCGAATACCACTCTGGTAACACATTTTGTCTCTTGTTTGATAGCCCAATAGCGTTTAGCAATCACGGGGCTACCGTGCGCTTAACACGCACTGTTCATTATTTAGATAGGATGTATTTAAAATGTGAACAGACATTATGTATCCCGTTTAAAGGCATTTAGAGTTCTTTTTACGATGTTACTCAAACGGGACCGTACAATAAAGATGAACTAAACAATGCATCCAAATAGAGATAGCACGAATAGCTGTATTATAGCCGATATTGGCGATCAATTTAAACATTGGGTAAGAATTTGGAATTTTACAAATAAGAACAGTGATTCTAATAATAAAAATAGTTGACAGCATATAAAACTTTCAGAAGTTGTATCGCACGACTCACTTTCTTACTTTAGTTGATTAGGACATCTTCATATAATTTTTGAGATAGCTCCCCTAATGCGGCGCAACATCCTTAGATAATTAATTATTTTCAGAATAATCTCACTTGTTAAAATTTTTTATTACACATTACTGTATGGAAAGGAATACATTCAAAAATTATTTTATTAGTTTTGAAGGCAACCATAAACCAACGATGTTTTCAAACTCGATTTCCTGGATTAAAAAGTAATAGATTTCAATGTTATTTATAGTGTGAGCCAAATCAATCTGGCCAAATATCCAAAATTCTTATTAAATCATTTTACGTTTTACATTTAACAAATCGTGAATAGATTCTTAAGATACAATAAATTTGTACTTATTAAACTATTCTTAAGAATCTAATGAATATGGATTCATTATTAGAAAAAAATTCTTCAATATTTTTTTACGTTCAGAGTTAATATATTTTCTTGTAGTTGTTTCTCAGTATATTTTGCGTCTGAATGTCACGTACTTTACCGGCTGCTGGCGGTTAACGTTTGTTAAGATCACTCGACAGACACTGGACTGTCGCTCCAATAAACTGAATGATATATTCAGTGTTTTTTTTTACTATACGACCACAGTCGGATGATTCAAATCATTCATAGCGCGGCTTTTTTGTGACATATAACCTACTTAGATTCGCCTTGCAGAATTCCATATTTGACAAAGCGTCGATTCTAGTCTATAAAATCACAAAGAAAAAATGGATTTAAAATAAAAAATTAATGCCAAGTGTAGATTTTGCCCAGTTTTTCTTAGTAATCCTTGTGAACAAGATGCCGCAAGTATCTGATTTTTTTTGTCTATGCATTTTGCCGAATTCAGTGAAGAATATGATGAACCCCAAAAAGATAACTCCTTTTTTCTTTTTCAAGTTGTTACAACAAAACAGATAAATTCTCTAGAATAAAAGACTACAACTCTTTTGTCAGAATGGAATCACTACTCAAGGAATTAAAAAAAGAAGTAGACAAACAACAATTAGACATCTTCACAACTATGATAATTTTGAGGATCTACAAAAAAAATTTCGAACATACATTTCAACTTAAAGAGGAACAATTTTCTAAACTAATGGGGATCTTTTTATAATTTTTTTATTTAATAATTTTATTTCCTTTAAGATATTTTTACAATGTATGGGATACGTCATGTTAAAAATTTACAGATTGTGCGTTGAAATTGGAACACCTAAGAACATACATACAAATACGTACTAAGAGAATATAAAATTGAGCAGAAACACGATGCTAAAGTATAAATATATAAAAGTTGACTGTGGTGTAATCAAACTTGGTGCATGTTAATATTAACTGGAGAAAATCTTCTCAAATTAGTAAAAAGGGCCATTAATGAGGAACTCTTTTCATAGTTTTTTAAAAAGAAGATATTTCTTCTGATAAGTATAAACAAAAAGATCAAACATTGCAAGTGATGGTAAAGTTAATATTCGTAATTTAATAAAGGTTTCTTTACAGATAGAATATCTTGATAATCTAGCAAGACATCTTATAATTCTTTTTTGAACAACAAACTTTTTTAACAGTGATGAAATCTTATGAAAAAAGTCTCTTCATTTTCCGATTAATCAGAGATTAATAATAATGTGTCATCAGCATAAATTGTCAAAAATAAATTAATGAGCGATTGATCCAAGTTGTTGACAAATAATGAAAATAGTACAGCATCCAAGACAGAATCCTGACATTATTGAAATTAACATATTTACTGCGGTATGTAATAAAACAGCTAATCCAACTTAATACCTTATCAGTTATTCCAATTAACGAAAGTTTATCTAATGGCACAGCATGACTAACACAGTCGAATATCCGACTCAGGTCACAAAATAACCCAATCGGGATCTCTTAACCAGATATTGGTGATTGAAAATATACCTTAGGAATCTCTATTTAAAAGAACATATATTCCTAAGATGAAACTTCCATATATCTACTTTCAGAATGTCTACCCAACTTGGAGGCACCATATAGCCAAAAATTCCTCAGAGAGATAAGATAAGAGGAACATTCTCACTGCGTTCAGGAAGAGAATAGGTAATTTTTGCACACAACTACATTTTGCTAAAATATTTGATGGTTTTTTCAATAAAAAAAATTAAAACTTGTTGCTTTACTGCTTCAACTTGAGCTACCTGTATCATGGTCATGACAGAGGAAGATACTTATTCATTTATTAAGTGTGAGAATCCGAGCAAGACAAGCCGGGGCGTCAGAGTGATTTAATAACTTACGTTGTGTAGTTTATAGTATAGTCCGCAGGCGTTGCAAACAGGCTCACCGTTCTGGTTGCGCCTCCATAGGGTCGTCGTCGTGGTTTTGCAGTTTGCGCAACTAGTACCTGCCCTCCTCGCCGCACTTTGTAAACTCTGAAACAAAAAACACCAAATAAAAAAATAATCCTTCTATATCTAGCATTTTAAATCAAGTCATTGGACTAGAAGATCTATAACATTTCTCAATTTCGCCTTCTGTCCTGTCTTAATCTTTATTGCCTTACGTTTATTCTTACAAAAGCGAATCCCACCCCGACAACACTCAAATCTATTTATCTTCTAATCAATCACGGCTGACGTTGATTAGGGGACCGTCCGGCTCGAAGGACCAAACTCGCGCGAAGAATTCACCGAATCTTCGGCGTTCGAAGGACGCTTATATGCAAGAAAGAAGTTATGATGTACGCGATTCTCGACCGTAAAGCGAGGAAATCTCTTATCGCATCCCGATCGCCATCCAATTAAAGCTGACAATAGGTTTACGTTGGTGACACAAGTAGTGAAGTACGCTTGGTTCGAATCGAAAATCTTCTGGTTCTTGTGTTATTTCGAATGTTTGGCAGTGGCGGAAAATCACGGAGGGCTCGTGAAAGAAAATATGTTCAATAATTTGAAAATAAGTAGTTATTTAAACACTAGATTAAGTCATAAGTGGATTAGAATAGAGTTTCAATGTGTTTTAACAACGTTTTAAGCGGTCATAATGATTGCTTCTACTCTTAATTTGGGAAGTCTATATATATTATGAATGTAAAAGATAAATTATACTTATCTTAAATTTCCAAGGTTTTCCAAAGATTTTAAGAATTGAATTTTTTATGTCGTATCTGATAATGCCGAAAGGTGAAACATGTCATATAAAAATATTTAAAAACTTTAACTAATTGTGAATGTTATAGAAAAGTTTTAAGCGCTGTTTTATTTCCGATTATTTTCACTTATAATACCACTAGTGCCTAAATTATTTCCTGATAATAATTTAGGCACGTGTGGTATTCGGTAAGAAAATTTTACACCATAAAATTTCAAAACTTGACAGACATGAATTAAAAATAACACCGTCAAGTCGTTATGTCATGCGCATATAAGCGCTTCTATAGGTCAAAAAAATTTCCAGTGTAATTTCGTCTAGGGTACCCACCAAGAGAAAAATTTCCGGAAATTTTGGTGGTTGCCTTAGAAACCATTTAAAATAAAAGCATTTGATTGGTTATAAAATAGAGGTGTAAAATTTTCAGGCTAATACTGATCTAAAAATTCTCGAATATTTTGGATTTTAGTTTGGTTTAGACGTTTGGTTCCCTCTATAAATGATTTTCCAAATCCGCATATTAATTTTATGGGTCCTTTTTCAACTTTCTCTGATTGTAGTATAAAATATTTTGATTGTTTTGAACCATAATTTTGACATGATAAAACACGTAGCACAAATGTTAAACATCAAAATAGTAATTTATTAGCGTCAGTTAATTTGATGAACTACTAATTGTAAATTATAATGAAACATAGAACTAATTTAGTTTTCGTTCTCTTCATACTAATTAACAATAGCATGACACTTGCCATTAAAACAATTTCAGTATTACAGACACACAAAAATCGTGCATTGTACCATAGATTCACAATATGGGAAAACGCTTATTATCCACGGTAATAAACTTAATTCAATTACTCACCAGATAGATACATAATCTAGATATGACTTTATTTGCCTTTGTAATGGCGGAGTAAGTACTTCATTTTCCTAGTAGAGCGAATCCGTACTTCTATCGCCTCGGGCGAACGGCACAATTCTCTTTTTCCGTTATTCAAACCACTACAGGATGGTTTTAAATTATACGCGACCGAATTCGTCCAACGAAACCAAATTCAACCGTTATATTTGTGAATATTTAAAACTGTATGATCGATTTCTAGTCTTCAAATATCATCTATCATTAATAAGTTGTCATTTATCCATGATGTGGCGTTAGTTTTCCTGTGAAATATTATTTGTGACCAGCGATTTGTATTTGACAATCCGTTATACTAATCAAGTTCTAAGTTCGAGGTGTCATAAAATATTGTCACATTAGAGTTTAAGTCCAACGAAAAAAAAGCTGAGCTGGATTCTACCAAAGAATAAAGCAGATAAGAGAATTTAGTCAAACAAATTTGAATTTGACCTTGGTTGCCGTTAATTATTTCCAGCCATAACATAGCTTTTATGAAAGTTTATTAATAGAGCAGTCCAAGGAACTGTCACAATCAGCTGATTTTCATACGGGAATTATTCTACTTTAGATGACTCTACTTCATCATTTTCTTCGGTTAAAATCTGGGTTGTAGATTTGCACAACAAGAGATACGGAATTGAAATTTTATTGTTTTGTTGGTTTTGACCTTCGATTGAAGTTGCTGGAGACAGCTGAAGCTACGGGGCTTTCAAAATAATGAATATATCACATATTATCCGAAATGTTGGACATGAGAATGCTCTCCGCAAGATTGGTGCCGCGATTGCTCACATTGAACATATGAACTTTTCAGAAGGGTGTTTGTTGCCATTTAAGCGTAATCCAAAAGACTTGTTGAGTAGTAATTATAGATTAGACTTGGGTTCACCATTACAGACCAAATATCAATAAAAATAATGGATAGCGAAAGACGAACCAGTCCCAAAGAAGGCGAAAACAGTTCCATCTGTCGGAAAGTTTATGGCGTCGGCACAAGACAATATTCTTATTAATTACTATAAAACAGTAAACTAATAAATGGGCAATATTATCCTAACTTACTTGATCATCTGCAACAGAAAATTCTGGAGAAAAGACCTGGATTAGAGAAAAAAAAATTATACTATCAGAACAATGTGCGTTTATTGCGATGGCAAAAATTAATAAATGGGCATTAAATTACTGTCCCCTGTATTCTTCTCTCCAGATGTGGCGCCTTTAGATTTCAATTATTTCCAAACTTTCACACTGGCAAAAAATATAATTCGGATTTGGAATTTATTGCCAGTATAATTGATTATTTTGAATAACTGATAAAATCAAGTGTTTTAAGCGACAAGGAGACTGACTATGTACAAAAATAAAAGGAATTTTGAGACCGTAATTTATTTTTATTTTTCTTAGGCTTTTGATCCCATCCTCGTATATTACTTTTATTTTTAAGTTATTGACAAAATCTCTGAGGAAGTTTAGATTTAAAAAATGGGAGTGTCAACACGGTCAATTTTCATTCCATTGTATTGTACAAATTGAGTAACTTTAATGTCAAATGTCAATATCATTTGTCATTTTTATTTGCATCTGTAAAGTTAGTTCAAATATATTGGAAACTTAAGAAAAGTAAATAAATCCATTAAAAAACTTTGAATTGGTAGTAAGCCAAATTGAGAAATATAAAGATGTTCTGTAGGTTTTGCTTCTATTTCGTAATCATAGCGGATTTAAAAGTTCCACTAATGACGTGTAAGTATTATTTGTAATCCATCCTATGTCGTACATTAACAAAAAGCTCAAACCCAAAAAAATCCGAATTATAAATGTGACGCATGTTTCCGAAGCACTTTGTTTGGTTGTAATCTTCTTGTGAAGTCTGTCAAGTCAAAAAGTGAGTCCCGCCAAAGGAGTTACGTTATTTGGGCTGAGTAATCGTATAAAAACAAATTTGACATTAATTCTGATTGATACTTGAAAGATGACACTAGTGGTGGTCGAGCCAACTTAAGAAACCGATGCGTGGGTAGACAGGTGCGGACTCGGGCACTAATGGCTTAGCAACATTACTTAATGGGTCCTAAATTATCGGTAACAGTACTAGTTTCGACCACATCCTATCTAATTTAAGAACCAATTTTAATTTAAAATTATAATTATACTAAACGGCCGAATTCAAGAATTCATCAATCAACTAAATAAACTCAAACAATTTAAATTACTTTAGAGTAAAAATATAAAACGATAACAAGTTCACTTAAGATAAATATTCTTATAGTTGCTAAAAATAACTAGAGTTACTTCTCTGTTTCTTTATTTGACTCATCATTACCTAGAAATTATTTCAGTTTACAATTTTAATTAGAAACATTCTGTGTTAATCACAGAAATGCTTAAGTCATTTTTAAATTCAATTGGTAAAATAATGCATTTACTTTTCAGAAATGCATTTAATGAAAACATGAAAGATATATGAAATTATAAACAAACTTGCAGAAGGGAGATCTTAACAGGTTTGAAGAAAATTAATTTTGTTTGTACTATAAGATGGAGATAAAAATATGTTGATTGATTTTTTTTTGGTAATTAAAGAAGAAAGGGAGGAAACTAGTGACCCGTACGAATGAATGAGAAAATATTTGTAAATGCGGCACTGGAGCAAAAGATTCACTCAAGAAATCAGGTAGACAGCCATGGAATATGACAATATACCACTTAAATCGAATGATCACTGAATGGACACACTTTTACTGCAACTGACATTCGAAAAAAAAGAGTCCTTTGTCACTTAAAAGCTTTTTGACACAAACCTCTAGCTTTTTATTTTATCCCCTTTTTGTTTAAGAATGCCGGACAATGATTAATCCATTCAAATCGGCTCTTTTTCTTCTTTTACTGTTTTCTTCTTCTTTTTAGCAAGGCCAATGGACCGCGGTGAAGTACGCTCTACAACATTCTTTCGGCATAGGCCATTTCTGAAGTAAAAAAATGTCGCAAGGATCGAGATTTTATCGATAGAACTTACAATGGAACTCAATTTGCCACTCTACATACCTTTCTTTGAACGCTTTGTTCGGAGAAAGTATTAATAAAAAGGCTTTTTACATGTCAAATTTCTAGATTATGTGGATCACTAGGTTTAAAATTGAATTTTCTGTTCTTTCTATAAGAAGCGTTTTTTATCCACCTTCATAAATAATTGTACATTATTAACTTCACCGGGGATAAAACATTTTATATAATTGAGATGACAACGCTAACTATATCCCCTTTCCCTTGGTTCACGGGAGCGTATTTATAGCCAGTTTCCACAATATCCTTGTTTATGTTAATTACACTTTTGCATAATAACGCCATCATGGTGAATCGCCGACACGAATATCCATAGTTACTACAGCAAAATGTTTTCACCAAATTCGAAACAATGGTCTGGTAATATTCTATTAATTATTTTCATTGCCGACTTTGTTGCGCAAAACACCCATTATGGTCTTTTGTATACTAACAGAGATAGTTACCACATACCATCCCGGAGATGGGTTAAAAGCATTATTTTCAAGATGTTTTCACTATTTTTCTCTGCTACTAAAAGAATTACATAGTAGTTTCAGGTACAGAGCGTTGCCAAACCGGGACAAGAAGAAAAAAGCAGGAAATATGGAATTTTTGAAATTAAGTTTCGATGGAGTATTTTACGCAACTATTTAATTAGTAACGAAAATAACAAAGTAACACTACAAATTTTTTATAATTGTTCAAATAAAGTAACATGTTTTTTCCGGTGATACACAAATCAAGTTTTTTGTGATTTCTGTCGTTAAATATGTAGTATAAAATGAAAATTCTTGTCTGTCCTCTATTCTAAATTAAATTTGTAAAAACTGGAATCACTTTCATCGCTGTTGAGGTTAACTTGTAATCTATCAAAAATATCCAATATTTCTTTTTTTTTATAATATCCTTATCTTGGGAGCTTTTACTTTCGGATTATTTTTTTTGACTTTTTCTTTTCGTTAATTTTTCTTTTAGTTTCATTAACCATTAGCGTGCTAGTTTTTGTTTGGACTTAATTTCATTGTTCCATAAATTTCCCCTATTCGCCTATACCCCACCTAAGTTATTATCTTCCATCTGTCATCAATATTTTCTTCTTGTTCCATTTCTTCCATATTTTTTCTGTTTTTATTATATATTTATTTTAAAACTTGTTGTAACATCCTAGTTATTCCTCTTTTTGTTTATGTTCTTTCTTCCTCTTGTACTCATCTAAGTAATAGACACCATCAACCATTTTATGAGTTAAACCAATCTAGTCTATTTATTTTCTTTCACCAGATCAACTTGTTATTTTAGTTTTTCATAATATTCAAATATTTTAGTTTCCTTATCTGCTTCCACTGGGCGTATTTCAATATCAGACTGACAACATTTTTAGTAGTAATGTGAAAAATATAAATGTAAATTTAAAGCAGAAAATGTCTTAATAAGCAATAATGATGAAGTGAAAATAAATTAACTAAATAACATAAATTACATTTAGCAATTTTTAGAGCAAATTCTCTAACTGTACACTATTTATCTAAAGTAGAAAAGTAGTCGTATTATGTTTAATTTATTAGTTTATTATATTGTATAATTATTTATTGGATTTATTGGATTGTAGTACTTTTAAATGAACGACTGATCATTGAAGACTTGCAGTAAACAAGTAATTTCTTACAACTCTTGTTATATTAAATTCTGTTATAGATACAATAGAGTCTTAGTTGTTATTAAAGATAAACTTGGCATAAACAACCCTTCTATTTGCCAAACAAATATTTTTATGTGAGTACATTTTTTAAATTTTAAAAACCTTCAAGGAGAGTTGACTGCGCGACCCAGATACCATTTGAAAGTAAAAATAACAAAAATAAAATAAAACAACTTCACAGTAGTCAACTCATTCTCCTGTTTTACATAATACTTTCAGCTTTAATACTAAAAATACCACGTGAATAGAATTTTTTACCGTCTGCTTACGTCAATTCGAATTAGCTTACAAGAAACTAGTATTTGTACAGGTCGGATAATTTCTTTTCTTGCTTACGGAGAATAAGAAGAAGAAGAACTTACTCAATAAACAATTTCAAAAGAGACAGGCAGAAATAAACAATCTCTCAGTCGACAGCAACATTAACTGCAATATCCAGTACAAGAAATTGATTTAAAACATTTCATTCTCGGTAAAAGCAGTTTTTCGTTTCTCTCTCTATCAATTCCACTCAAAGGCGTATCAATAATAATTCACTAATAAAAATGCTTACTACATTAAGAATTTTTTTAAATAGATTATTTAAAACCGGTTTTTTATTAAATGTTTGACCAATAGTAATTATTTATTAAATTTAATGATTGGTTCCACCCTTGTTTGTGGGATCATTCTATGATACATTTGATGAAAGATAAATTATATTTATCTTAAAATTCCATAAATTATAAAATTCAATAAATATTAATTATTACAATTGTTTTACCATTGTTTTTAACATCGTTAGAAAAGCTTTTAAGAACTTGACTTGATTTTGATCAGAGATGTTCTAACCAATAATATTTTTCATTTTGTATTTGGCTAAGATTATATATTTAGTCCAGATGGTAACTAAACAATAAATTTCTTAGTTCTTATCACATGTATGAAGGACTTCCATTGTTGTTTCTATTATTCTTTTTTTTGTCAGTGTTAACAAGGATAAAAGGTCATAGTATCGAAAGGCTATCGCACTATTGGCTCTTTAATACAAAAGTAAGAAGATTAACAATATAACAATTTGTTTTAAATTTATTAATTTTAAATTGAATACAATAAGATTTTCAAAAAATAAGAATTGTAGGGACTAAATAAGAATTCAAGTCAACCTGCTCCAAAATCTAGAACCTTCATGTTTTTTATATATTTGGTTAGTTTTCAGATCATTCCAACATTTACCAGGTCCTTTAAGCAGGTTCTGTTCAAGTTTTTTTACTTTGACATATCCTAGTTCACATTCGTTTGGTCCTTTGTTTTTTATTATTGACAGTTAGTTAGATATCATAATCTATATACAAGACCTTAAATATTTTTTATTATCTATCTATCATAATCTAGATTAAGTTCTCTCTAGTAGGATTAACTTTGACTTTGACATGGCTAATGATTAATTTAGTTCAGTATTCCGTATGTTTTTTGTATTTCTCCATATTAATATCTTGGTGCCTGTTTCTGCATCTCATTTTGTTAACAATATTTGGTGCAATTTATTAAATCCAAGAAGAAGAAATGTTAATTGCAAGGTACGCCATTGGTACCTCTTTTGCTTTGACACATCAATTTCGGTCTTTAACTCGTACGCAAATGAAAAAAATGATAAATCGACTATGAGCGAGTAATAATACGGTCAGGTAGCAACTCGTGTTGATATATTTAAACGTTAATGTTATAGGCAGAAACTGTTATTACATGTTTTTGATTTCTTGCCGTAAATAACTTAACAGGTTAAACGGTTGACAAGTTATAGTTAGCCAATTATATTGTGTTGAAGTTAACGAGCCTGGAAGCCACACACTGTCATAATTTATGTAATGAAGAGTCGAAGATGTACTTATGGTGAAACTTTGACACTACGCCATGGGAATCGTAGTGATGTTGGTGCCTCAAGGGTTCCTCATAATATATCTTTTCACTCACTTAACAGTTAACAAGATACCATTCAGGTTTAAATGAAATTTTCACTCGATTTACATGAAAATATATCCTGTTAGAAAATCCAAACAGCACTCTTACATGAGAAATCCTATAATTTATTACCATAATTGCGATTTAAAAACCTTATAATTATAAACAATTGTACGGTATTATTATTTTTTGAAAATGTACGTAGCGGTTCCAGTGCACAAAATTGTAATTATTCTGCTTCTGTCATCAGCATTTTCAGTTCCCAACGGATCCAGAATTATGAATAAAAGAAACCCGTTGTTCGTGGACAATGCGAGTATCGCAAAATTTTCGTTCAATTCGAGGAATAAAGGAAGCTAAAAGCGATCGCAGTGTGCTCGGATCAGCAAACAATCGAGCATCGAATCCAAAAAAGGCAGCGCCTATCGCGATGTGATCTACACTGATGGGAATCAATCGTATCCATCAGTTGTGTCAATCAATGCCACACGTGTCAATCAGCACGGACAGTTGTTGTGGCTTGTCGTACACGCTTGCTTTACGGTTGGCAACAGTGCTTATTCTCCGATTTTCTACCATTTTACTGAGAGATCTGCATTACCGATATCCCCGCCATGTATAAGGATCAAATTATTTTATTACCGTTCACATCTCATGACTACAGAACCGTTATAAACCAATGGAAAATAAGGTTTAATTATCATAATTGGATTTATAAATATAAATGAAAGTACTAGTTTCAAATGATGAATTATCTAATACTGAAACTACCTAAAGCTTAATTTATCAACCGAACAATATTCATCAAATCAATAAAAAGTCATAAAGCGAATTGGACAGAACGTTATATACTCAAAACCTAATATGTATCACAAGTATCAAAACCGTATTTTACCAGACACTGTTTTATTGGTTAATATTAAATAATGTTGGAAGTCCATTTGTTTTTGTTTCATTTAAATTATTACATACATTTTTTATTTAAATCTGTTTTTATTCAGATTATATCTGTTTTTTAGATGGAAAACTAGTTTCCGCGCTAATACTGCCCGAGCCCCGCGATAAGACAGCTTTTTTCTTAGTTTATTCTGTTCTGACACCCTCGAGAAATCGTTCCCTCAATTTCTGTATTTTTTCAATTTAGTTTTATTTTAAATCGATCAGGCAATGATTCCTTGGAACCTTTCAACCGAGTTGAAGTTCTTTAAACTGCCTTGTTCGCGTCTTTTCTTGTTTTCGAATTTCAACACAAAGTGTGTCCATAACGTTGTAGATTCCTCATTTTATAAAAAGTGTTTATACTTTTGTCAGTTATCTCTATGTGTAAATACAAATAAATGAAAGAAAAACTGGAGCTGTAGCTCGATGGGATACTCAAAAGAGTAAAATATCGGTTGTCAGTTAAAATGATGTTTAAATGTGCTACCCCTTCAGGTCTCAGTATTCGCATAATATACGTAGGTATAACTACATATAAATAGGGTACAACGCCCGTGCTAAATCACGAATTTTTAACAGAATACAAAAACAGCTTATAATGTTTTGGTGAAAAAATACAAAGAACTAGATAAAAATGTAACTACAAAAGTGGCTAAAGCAAAAAATGAACAGTTTAATAAAGACAGCGTTTGTCTATTGATGAGCCAATTTTTGCTTCATTTACTTCTTTTTTTTTCTTGGTGTCTTTAGTGCTGAGAAAAAAACGACAAATGAAAACTCATCTTATCTTCTAAAATAGAGCATATTTTAAAATTGAACTGACAACTGAACTTATTATTTTACGTTTATTTATACAGAATTATAATTGTTTCTTATTTTTCTTTAATTTTTCTTATTGTTTTAATTATCCTTGAAAGAGATATGGTGTAAGTATTGTTCTATACGCGATTGGTAAAATATATTTGTGTGAAATAGTTATTATTATAATGATTTTTTCTGTGTGTACACGATTAATGAAGTCAAAAGTATGACTTGCACACGCGAATGCGGTCCATTAAGGCTAAACTCATTAGCTGTTTCGTTAACAAGTTAACAAGATGGCAGCGTTATCATGATCGATCTTCGATGATACTATACCATCCACGCACTGCGGGTATAAAAGTAATACGTCCCCCCCTCTGTCTCCCCCGGCATTCCGCTCCGGATCCTTACCCAAATTATAGTGATAGAAGGAATCCGCTCTAGACCGTTGTTAACTTTTCTTTTTTCCTTGCCTATACGTGTAGTTACTGAATTTTTTTAACAAGGAAATAAGGTACGCGGATGGGAGTAACAGCATCTTCGTGCTCTACCGACTGGGTGAAACGTATTTTCTAGATAATTTTAGGATTTTACCTTGGTAAATATGGTGGAATTATGGAAAGGAGACGGAGGTGGTTGTTCAGCCGTGTATCTTGTTTGGTTTTTGCTTAATGACACACCAACAATATATATTCAAGAACAAAAAATATATATACTCTACAATTTCCCATTAACCGTATGGATACTATAACGAAAATAGTTAAATGATATAACTATAGTAAAAGAGCACTAACAACAATGACCAGAAATGGTTTCAAAATAAACGTATAATTTAAAATAACGAAACTGATTCAAAAATTAAATCAGTTATTTAGATTTGATTTAATAAGAGTAAAAGTATATAAAACCAATAGGTAAGTAATCATATTAACCGCCATTCTGTCTCATGTAAATCTGACACTTGTCACAATCTTAGTGTTAATCACAAAAATAGATCTTAATATCGAAGGAAAAAATAGAATTTCATTTTTGTGCGAAATGCAGCAGATATAAGTTAACATAAATTGTACTTAAGATAAAAACGAAAACGTAGAATGATAAAATTATGACATTGGTATTATTAAAATCTCATTCTGTCAATTGTCTATTGGCTGAAGTATAATTCGAATACGACATCTGGTGAAAAAAAAATGGACCTATCACAAAGTAGTAAAACGAAAACAATAACAAACAAAACATGGTGTGTTATTCCTAATGATGGAGTTGTTTTCATTGTATCAATTTCTTTGTACTTACTTTAACTATTTTGTAATGAAACTGTTATTATTACATAAATAGACCATTGATCGTAGCTCTTTACAATCAAAATTGTCGCGTATTTAATTGCACTAGCCGAAAAGGGAACAATCCCAATTTATTATCATAAATTTCCCTAAACTGGTATATCGCAACAGTTCAAAAAACACAACAAATACACACTTTAAAAACAAAAAGCTGGAAAGCACGACAATCGTGTTTGTTTACGGATGTTTTACTGCTTTGATTGACATTTGGCAGCGCCCTCTATCGAATTCTACTTTTTCCAATTTGTTAAGTGACATTGCGTCAATTGTAATTCTGTCATTTGTCATAATATTAGTGTTAATCACAAAAAATGGATCTTAATATTGAAATGAATAGAAATAAATTTATTTTTATGCAAAATACAGAAGATATAAGTTACCATAAATTGAATCTAAGATAAAAACAAAAACGTAGGTTGATAAAATGATGACATTAGTTTTTGATTTGTTAATAGTAAAAATGTATCAATAAATTAGTAAGAAATCCTATACATTTTTTAAATAATTATTTAAATATCGTTCTGTCAACTGGCTTTCTGCTAAAAGGGATTCTGTCGCCTGTCATTCTGTCACCTGTCATTCTGTCACTTATCACAATCTTACTGTTAATCATAAAGATAGATATTAATACTGAAATAAATGGAAATTTGCTCTTTATGTCAAATACAGAAACCACCATAGATTGTAACTTAAATAAAAACACAAAACTACTTATATGTATGTATTAATAAGAGTTAATTTTCATAATCCAGTATTTTCCTATTTTTTAATTGAAAAAAAATGTAAGCGGTATATTTATATATCGGTTTATTCTTCTGTAATTCATAAGCCCGTAATAAATATATATCATTACATTTTTTTATTAACTGTGAAAGCAGTACAAGTGGAATTAAATGATCATTATCTACTTAAATGTAATTCTAGCTAAGAAAATAATTATGTCAATCAGTATATTATAAAAAAATTTTGTAAATAATTATTTATATATTACCATTAGCTTTATTTGAGCAGTTATTAAAGACAAAACAATTTAGAAATAATTTACAATGATTATTAAGCACATTTATATGCCGATAGCTTTAGGTCACCATAAAGTACTAAAAAATAATCTTTTTATAAAATGCTAATATGTAAAATTTTTTTTACTCCATATTCCAAAATTGAAATCAAACCATTTTAAAAATGAATTATTAATGTTCTGACCTAAAATAAACCATTCGTTAGCGTTATCATCATGACGTACTACTCACGAGCACCAACCAGTTATGAATTTATGGAAAAAGCCGATTATCCAATTACAGCGACATCTTTCGAAAGCGAGCAGAACTGACTGATAGTCCTGTAATTTGATTAATTCATAAAGGATGACGAACAAGTAACATACATTAAAATTATTAGTGAAGCAAAGTTGTTCTTCATGTTATCCACTCGTATGTCTCAGGAATTAAGATGAGATGTCATCCATTAAAACATGCTGCCGAATGTACACGGCGGCTCGCTCTCAGAATTTTATTTACGCCGAATTTGCAAATATGTACATCTATTTCAAAAATTTCACCCAATAAAGTAGATATATAAATATATAAATAGATATTGTAAAGAAATTAAAACAACATTGGTTATTTAAAGATTTATTTAGGTAAGCCGTTAATTATTATTTGGTTTTAATAAATGACCACCCTGTATATTGCCTAAGTTTTTTAAGAATTACTTTAATACAGATTAGATTGTTATGTTTGTAAATTTCTTGGTCTTATCTTTGCTAGTTTGAAGATTACTAGCTCCTGTTATGTAAGTTTTGACAGAATATAAATTGTAAAGGAAGATATAGATAATTTAAAACAATTAGTAATTAGCAGAAGTGATAAAATCTTTGATAAGTGGGTAGGTATATAGAGAAAACTTGTTTGATTAGATAGACAATCTCATACGATTATTATTAGGTAGGTAGGTTCATTTTGCTAAAGAAATATTTTTATAAAAACTACACAACAAAGGTCACTTATTCTACCATTTTGACATAGCATACGTTATTAACAAGGTCTGTCACCAAGGCTTAAACTACAAGATGAATGGGTTCTTATCCATTCAGATATCATTGAATCTTACATATATTTCAAACAAATACTTTCGGATCAGCCAAAAAAAATCTTACTCTTATTTGAAAGAGGTTAAAAATAGAGTACCACAAGGAAGCATTATAAGGCCAATACTATACTTACTGTAAAAATGTAATATACTCAATTAGAAAGCAATGCGCTTAGCATCAACAATGAAGAAACTAGCAACAACCTACAAACAGCAGACAACTCTATCTATCACTGGACGAAAAAGTGAAGATCAAAGTAAATGAGATGAAATCTGTCTATGTTAAGTTTACCAATAATATAGACACTATACCCGACAGAATAAACAATAATTTCATGCCATACACCTAGGAATTACTCTAAGTCAATCTTCGCTTGATAGCATTTGTTAAAAAGAAAAGAAAATAACTTGTGCTATAATCTAGAAAAATGTACTGGCGTATTGAAAGTGACTCCACTTTATCTCTAAATAATAAGCAAATACAAAGCCCGTTTGGTCTCAATACATTCAATTTTGGGGATGTACCAAAACACATTAATCTCTGTTTCATCCAAAAAATTCAGATTATTAAAAAACATTGTAGATGCCTCTTAGCACGCCAAGAACAGTGAATTACAACGGGACTTCGAAATTAAAACTTCTGGCTAGGCCAACAAAAACTTGGCCAGTAGTCACGAAGATCGACTCCATCATCATGTGATGTTAAGGCTATCCAGATAGTCGAGAATACCGGATTAAAAAAACACTCAAGAAGACGAAGCCCTTTGGGTTAATGTAGTGAATGTAAGCATAGTTTGTGAAGCGTACACACCAAATATAATGTAACTAAATATCATAACCACCTGAGGAACGGAAAACTAATGGGTATAAAAAACTTATTCTAATTTTTTTAGGAAACCAAATAGTAAAAATATCGTACTATTGTATTTATAATTTTAGAAACCGTTTATTAGAATGTGTAAAATGATTTATTCAGAGATATCGCTAATATACTAAAACAAATCGAAAAAACATACCTTAGGCATACTTGCCAAAAAAAAACTTTACCTGTACCTAAAATATAAAACACCAATGACGGTAAAATTGTTAAAAGTGCCACAGAGTTACTAAATATGCGTAGATTGGGTTCCATTGACAGTATATGTATGTTAACTAGCTCCAAGAAAGTGGTTGTGATTCCAAATCTATCTAGACAGATAATATCATTAAAATAACTGAAAATAAATGTAGTGAAACCATACAGGATGTTTAATGATTTATTAAATGAACAGCTCCAATCCTTTCTTGTTTATTTCTCCATTACATTAATTAAGTCCTTACATCTAACCAATAGTTTTATTGTACGAGAATAGTTCAATAAATTTGATCGGCGTAACTATGATTTCGTCGCTGTGGCAACAGAATTCATGAGTTTATATTATTTGTGTAAGTAGTACTGATTCATCTGTTAAAATTATTTGTGGTTTACTCTTTTCTAAGTGTTTTAATTGAATTAAAATAGCATCTGTTTTTTGATTCACAAGATGTGTTGTCCTTAAATTTTTAAGAACGTCCAGCTTGCAGTCCTGACTTATCCCTATGCGATTTTCATGTGTCAGACCCCCTAAAGTAATCACTGAAAGCATGGTGGTTCAATTCGGACGCTGAGGTAGAGATTGCTGTTAGAAAATGGTTCCGCAAATAGCCGCAAGAATTTTATCATCAGAAAATCTATAGACTGGTCCAATATTGGGACTTATGCCATAATGTTAAGGAAGATGTCCTTTACATACACTGAATAAACAACTTTACACCCTCGAAACGTGTTTCTATTGAACCAGTTTTGTATGTATATCGGAAAAACAATTCGCTGATTATTTTTATAAAAATAAAAACAAAACTAGACTAACAACACCAAAAATTAAAGTACGAACTGGTATTTTTTAAGTCTTAAAATTTGACCACCTTTTGCAGCTTGACTCCTTTTTACCGGTGACAGTATATTTTAACTAGCTCGCGATCGTCCTCGCGTTTACATTCTTTCCAACACGAATAATTCGAAGTAGGGAAAAAAAAACAGAAAATATTCACTTGGCTGTCGAGTGCCACCGTGGTTGTCTTCACCTTTGGTTCAGATGGAACCCGGCCCCACCCTGAAACCGAGAGAGCCTGAAATACAAAACAATGAGACAGTTCAGACGGGCAAATTTAACAATTTCGGGCATCTACGTTTTTTCCCTAATTGTTTGGTGCTTCACAGAACAATTTTTTGATTACAGATAACGTCGCACTGTGTGGATTGTTGTAAAAGGTGCTTTATATTTTATTAGGATTCTACTCTTTTTCAAACGAGTTGTTTGTATTTTATATTTGTTTTAAGTGTTTGTTCTTGAAGTGTTCTGCATAATTAATATTTTTCTCATTCTGCGTTTGGTTAATTTCTGTTTGGTGTCAGAAAACAGCAAGAAACCGACTAATACTTTTTTATTTTTTTTTTTCATGCAGGCAGTAACGATGTAATATCCTCACCTCGAGGTTAATATGGTCTTTAAACTTTTTCTTCCCATAATAATAAGGCCGAAGCGAGGAATAAAATATTTTTAATTATCATCGATGGCTGATTAGGGGGTGTACTCGGTAAAACACGACGCGATGCATCGGTTCGAGCCGTTTAATACTAAAGTTAATTCGAAAAACGAACAAGGCTTTCGAACTGCCGATAATCCATTAACAAAACACGTTCGTTTGGCATAAATCTCGTTTTAATAAATTAAATTCTCGTCGAAAAATTTTCCCATAAGAGCCTCGCTTACCTTTACCTGTAATATATAGGTCCATTTTTTTACTATTTATTTATGTGTAGCCAGGGTCAGCTCCAGCCCACAATTAACTACAAAATTTAGCCCCGTTCTCTCCACCTTTTATATTGTCTATTTCTTATATTAATTTATTTATTTATTCTTTATCCTATATATAATTGTTATTGTCAAGATATTGAAAAAGTACAACGCAAACTTATAAAATACCTGACTGTTAAAATTGATGTAACCTATCCTAAACGAGGATGTGACAATAATGTAATATATGGTAGATAGAGTCTTGTCATGTGCAATAATTATAATAGTATTTGTAATTTTTCCTGCTAATGATTTTATTAAAATAACCACACGTTACTTAGATTATATCTCTACTATTACTTTACAGTTGTTATACTGACGAATTAGAGTATTTATTTTTTGTATAAATTGTCCTATAAATGGGAAACTGTTGGGCAATAAAGCCATTATTATTATTAACAGCTCTCAATTGAAGATTTCGTCTAAAGAATTCATGAGGTAGTGATGGAAAGTTTCTATTCTGGTATGCTTCTCTGGAAAACTCTGGATTATATTGTTATGAGTTAATCTTCACATTTTATGAGGAAATAGAGGTCTTCTAGAATGGACTATGGACTGTTAGAGTAAGAAATATGTAATTAATATTAGTAACAACAATATGTATAATATTATTATTAATAATAAAATTAATAATAATAATAATACATTTTATTTGAAATAACAATTACATGTTACTTACTACTTATGCAGTTATTACATTTCAACTTCAAAATACTCTTTTGAATTGTAAGGTTCTAAATTTATTAGATTATCAGAAGTGGTTTCATTTTCCTAATAAAGGCTTACTGTTTTTTATTTTTATGCATATATGAAAGATTTTTCTAAACTACCTACGTTTAGGTACGCGTTTCTCTTCACTAAGTTAACATACCAAAATACTGTTTTTGATTTGTAAAGTAATATTTCATTTTAATCGATTATATTTGCGAAAAAGTTATCAGTTTAATTGTTATAGCGTTATCAAGAATACTACTTTTTTACTAACTTTCACCTCATCTAAGTTTTGAAGGAAGAGTATTTCATTCAAATAACTCGATTAAAATGTACAGAATTTACCTACAAGCAAAATGAAAGAAAAATCGCCTTATTCGGTTAAGTATAACTGAAGAAATTGGAAAATTGTAATTTTACAGAACAACGTCTAATAGTCCGTCCCGCTCAGTATTTGTTCATTGCTGCATGTCTCACGTTCTTCCCAATAATTTAATTTAGTTGCTTATTATTTTTCTTTATTTTTTAAAGTACGTCCTTACTTTTAAAGTCAAACTAGTCTAGCCAATAAGCAAATAAGTTTTACTAGGACTCTGTCTATTTGGTAGTCACTTCAGTTTTTGATATGTTGTACAAAGTGTTGTTTATTATTCGTTACTTTTAGAATTACATCATAATAATAATATACAGCGATCAATTTTGCACTTTTTGTGTATTTGCAAACACTAAAACTCGGGGTCTATAAAGCCGTTGGTTGCTTTATTCAATATGAGCCAAATAGCAAAATATAAGATTTTCAAATAAAATTGTATTGAACAAGCAGAACGTTGTATAGCTGCGTTGGAAGGCATTATTAGAGATAAAATTTAAAATTCAGAATATGACAAACTGCAAAAACAATATATCATTTTGTTCGTATAATTACCGAGTTTAAATTAAAAAAAGTTTAACCTATTCCTCCCATTTAAGCGGTGTATTGGAAAATTAATATGTTCTTGTTTAGTAATAAATATCAATGTTAGTTTTTGTGAATTTTATTCTATTTTTATGTAAAAATATTCCTAAAAGCTTAGAGTGGGTGAAAACCTATATTCTTTGTTTTGTAAAATGGGCTTTTCTTTACTGGTTCCATCTGTACAGAAGATAATAAAATTGGATATATTTGCATTTAACAATACTTAATTATTTTGTAAGAATTGGTTCTTTTGTGCATTAACTTATTCTTCCATTTACGCCTATTAAATTGGTATCTTCTGCAAAATGAATAATGCTTTCGCCAGTATTTTGTGCTATGTTAATCCTTTGGGCTATTCCAGTTTTGTTTGTCAATATAGCAAATTTTACAGTGTGTTTATTTTTTGTTAAATTTTACAGTCTTTCAGATAGATATGACTGAAACTACTTCTTCACATTTTTCTTTATTTTATATATTTCAAGTTTTCTTAATAAATAATCCGGATTTAGAAAGTCATATGTTTTAAATAAGAGTAGAAACATAACTGAATCATTATGAATTGTATGAATTATGCTTTTTGTAAATCACAAAATTGCAGTTTGTTTTAATCAGCTTTTAGCGGACTATGTTTAAGAGTAGTTTCTGGAAAAAAAATAATTTTATATTTTTATATTTTTGAACACGTAGTATCAAATCGAAAATTTTTGAGAAGCTCGATAAAAAACTTCTTGGCATATAATTTTCAATAAATTAGAATGCGTAGAGGTTTAATCAATCCTCTTTTTACTATTTCGGAAATAGACATACACTCCCTAAAAAATTATTTATTATAGAGATGTTCCAAATCGATTATTATTATCTTTTCTGTTCTTATATTTTTAAAATACTTTCAATTTTAATTTGCAATATTAAGAGAAGTGTCTTTAGTTAGGGTAGATTGTTGCAGATACTTTTCACAAAAGGGGAAGATTACTAGTTGTCAAGATTGGCTTTAAATGTGTTTCTAGTTATAGGGATTTTGGAAAATTTTATTTTGCTACAGAAAAGTAGGTCGAAGCATGAAGCCGTTCCTGTTTGAACAACATGTAAGCATCGAGGCGATTCTTTATTATAAAAACTCTCACTTTATTTCTTGAGCGCGCTCTGTAATTATAGGTTAAAATTAAAAAGGATCACAATCAAAACAACAACGGGGACTTCTTACTCTTCTCCGTCGATTCTCGATAAAAACGTGCACCAAGTTGCGACTCGATACTAGAGTTAATAAGTTCACGCCCAGCTATTTAAAATATGATTTATAATTTTGACAGCTGAGGGTTTTTGGTCCTTCGAACGCTACGTTCGGGGGATTTTTAGGATTCACCTGTCGGCGTCGATTTTTGACTTTAACTACTTCCTCTTTTGCGCAGATGGCTCAGAATAAAGGCGGCTGGTGTTGTGGTTGTTAGGACTTTTATTGACGAAACCACAAATGCTTTTATCGCCTTATTAAATTATCATTAAGTAACGAGTAAGTCTATATGCATCGTTAATGTATTTGGTTTTTCCTTTCTCGGCAACCTTCAGTTATTTTCAAACCATCAATTATTTGATTCGAACTTAGTGCACCAATGAAATACTTGGCCCTTCATTCAACTTAAACAATTTGACTAATCCGCTTTCCCACTAGATTTATTTACCCAATTTTTTCTGCAACTCCAACAAAGCGTGAATTCAATTTCTAGAACAATACCGAGAGTTGCAATTAATGTAGCAACCTCTCATTACTCTTCTCTAGTTTCAGCGGTTGTGAAACTTACAGGGCATTAGAATTGTTCATTATTTTATACAGAAATCTTTTTAGTTTATCATAAAGTAAGAAAGAAATTTTTAGAATCCAACAGAAGAATTCGAGGATATTTTAGAGAAAACAAACAAAAACTAAGAGAGTTAAATATAACATTTATACAAATCATATAAACATTGTTTATTGATAATTATTTGACTGCCAAGCTAAGGCATAATCAAATCGATTTATATGTTCTAAAATATTGGGAACTACATTAAAAAGCTGCCACATATAACCTTTTCGGGAAACTCAAAACGCAGACGACAATTTATATTCAATATTTATAATGAATAGAATGGAACTATTTAGTGGTTTTTGGGGAAGTGCAAACTTATAAAATACTAATAAAAGTCTTTAGAAAAAAACGTGAAAACATGTATACAAAATTCATAAAAGTCTTAAAAAGAACAGTGTGAATAAATCACCAAAAGAAGAAAAGGAGATGAAAAAGACTAAGAAATAGAACTGAATGAAAAAGAATAGAAATAAATATTTCAAGGCCTATTTTATAACCTCCTTTTTTTAATTGGTTTGCAATTAATATTTTTGGAATATTTGAAATACCCTGTAACTTATTTTAATGAATATCCTGGCATGTTACCATCCGTGGAAGGAAAGGAAATCTCTTTTTTTTACTAGAAATCACAGCTTAATTTTTTTATGGTACAGTGCTTCACCTCGTCGGGTGTCAGATTGTGAGGTGCAAGTGTGCGGAGGAGTCCAAGAAGTCCAAGAAAGGCCTACGAACCTACCGACAAAGATAATATGTAGAGCACATATATTTACATATATTATACGCCCGGAGAACCTATTGTTTACAGTGGCGTAACAAACTATTTCGCCAAATCTTCCTGTCAAATTTAAAATACGAATACAAATTTTTATATTTTGCTGTATACTTAAAGGAATTAAATGAGATGTGCCACAAGGTAGCGTACTAGGTCCAGTACATCCCTGATAGTATTGCAACTTTTACATATTATTCAGCTGTTATTACTCTAGGTCAACCCCACAAAACTGCAATCGGTCCTTTCACGATTAGGAGAAAGTTTGGTAATTTTTGTAAATGTATACTTCATCAATACCGAATAGCAAAAACCGATTCCATTAGACAATACCCTAACTGCACATGATGCAATAAAACAACTACATACATTCAAAAGTCCATGTGTCTTTCTATCATATGAAGAAACAACCAAACAAAACATTTTTACGATTTACTGAAAGCGAGCTTTCACTGCCATTTGCGGTGATTTACAACGAAAAGATAAATATAATTTCCTGATGTACCTCTGTGACGCCTCCATTGGCATGTCCCCCGGCGCATTCTCAACTGCTGCCGGGTGCAGTAAACAAAAACCAAGAACCTAAGACAAAGACAGAGATGAAAATAAAATATCTCGTCTCTTCTGAGCTGTCAAACCCATCATGTAACTTACATTTTACTTTGTTGTCCAGCGACTCTGAACCGTGCATATTCTTATGGCGTCGAACATTACAAGCATACCAATCTTCGGGAGCGAAATAACTGCTGAAACATAACCTCAACTTCACGGGCACACACGATGTTCGGTTGCCGCAATGAAGTGCGAGACAGCAAATTAGCAACAAAATTTTGACGTATGTTTACTATGTGAAATTTTGATTATTGCAGCTCATTTTAAAATACGCACTTGTAGATTTCCTGAAGAAACTCCATGGTTAATTCTACAAATACAGAACTTCACTTAGTCTTTGATTTTGACCTCTGTCAGAAGTCACATGGCTTTTTATCTTGTTCTGGTTATCTTGTGTTTTTATGTTAGACCATATTAATTACTGGACGGAGTGTGACGTAACTCTTACATTGCCATCGTTGTAGTGAATATTCATAAGTGAGAGGATACTAGAGAGATCTTAAAAAATATATGGTCTAAAAGAGAGATGGAAACAATAGAGGAAATAAACCACACAGATGTATACGCTTTATAAAACCGCGGTAACCATTCTCTCCGCACACTCGATCCTATATGTGGTTTAGGTTTTTTATGTTTCTACTGTAAAAACATCATAAATATGAGTAGAAATACACATGGGAATCAGGGGTAATCATATTGCATTATTAGCAAGTATAGGCATAACACTACAAGTTCCAATAAATATTAAAATAAATTAGAAAAATATCTTTCCTAGAATAAAAAGAATATTTGGATTTCGTGAACTATGTGGAAGGAATCGATCATAGAAAGGAAACATTCTATGAAAAATAGTAAAGGATCTATCTAAAAAGAGTGGCATTTATTTAAAATAGTAGTAAAAGATAATCCTTTCTCTACAGGTGAACAGGTGGGAACTTTAAATCACATACTTCTTGAATATCCGTTATACATAACAAACGAATTTAACTTATAATTAATAAAATTTAAAGGCACTAATTTCTATTGTTTTATTATTACAAAGCACAGAAAGAATTAATAATGTAGACAAATTTTTACAAACATATTCAACTGAATTAGAAAACACGAACATTAATCCTGTCATTACCCTAAACATTCTTAACCCTATGGTGGTATTTTTTACTGGTATCATCCCCAAGCGAGAAAAATGAATTTTTCATTAGAAATGTGAAAGATAGAATATATCTAAAAATTCTGCGATATTCTAAAATTCTCTAAATATTCTTACGACAAATGCTTCACCAATTTTCTTTGGCATTATCAAATAAGATTCAAAGAAATTGACAGACATCTTCTAACCAATATTTTTCATTTTCTAAAATATTTGGGTACTATTATATTTTTCGTCCATAAGGAAATTTAAAAGAGAAAAACATCCCAAATTTATTTATTGGTTTAGTACTTTATACTAAGGATATCGTTGATGTCTCTTTTTTTTTAAATTATTTTAAAAAATCAAAAAGTTGTCTTGCTTCATATTGCGTATATGAAAAATGTCAATTATTGTTTCTACTGTTTTGTCAAGTGTAAGCTTGTGTTTGTTGTCAATAGGGTGTTTTGCTTAATGTGACTTATCTGGTAGTTTCAATCTATAAACTCGTAAGTTTTCATTACATCTAAGAGTCACTATACCAATTTACTAATAAAAAAAATTATATAATAAAATGTGGCATTTTACTTTCATACTTATGTCACTTTTAATTGATAATAATAATAATAATAATAATAACAATAACGATAATGAAAATGATAATAATAATAATAACAATAAAGTAATTCAGGACTCGGTAGAGTTCTCGACCCTTTACATGTGTAAACATTCTTACTTATCTTCAGTAAATGGGAGCAGAATAATTAAAAGTAGAGAAAAGAGAAAGTTAGATATGGAAAAAGAACTGAATAGACCTAATTATCAAGAGTCAGCCTAATACTACTATTACTACTAAATTTACCTTTTTTAGATTAGTTAGTTAAATCATAATTGATAAATTACATATTTTCGATAAGATGAAGAAACAAACTATATTCGCGATTTTGGCATTTACCCTGAAACCCGCCCTGTATAATAACTATCGTAATCCCCTGTCTGCCTATTTCAAAAAGATTTTGAAAATGCGAGGCGCCACTAAACTGAAAGTCCACTTATTATGTCTGTAGGGGCCTCTCACCAGTATTTACCTATTATTGTATTATTGCCTTTCCAGACTTGTATTTGCCACTTAGCCACTGTATTTTTGTTTGAAAGAGCTACAAGAAAACATTGTTAAGAATGGTACTTGAGCCTATACCAAGGATGGTGGATAAGTTATAGATATTATTTTGTGCTTTCAATTTTGTGCTTTATGTTTTCTATCAGCATATTCTTTTATCCATTTACCAGAGTTTTTATTTTTAATGTTTCTTACAAATGTATCTAGTGATTGTCACTAATTTACCTTTTATAACAATTTATGTGTTATTAATTTCAATGTGTATTGAATAATGCAACACATTTTTAAAATAATATTACGTTCCTTATCTGAAGATGGAGATTGTATTGAAGTTTGTTAATTTACACAAAATTCCAATAATTTCCTTGTTGTCGTTTTTTGTAACTTTTAGTAAATGTTTCTAAATTTTAGACTAACCCCTGTATTTCAAGAAATATTGTTCAGAACAGTGAGTACTTGAAGAGGTGCGCGTGCTGGGCTTTAGGCGGGTCGATTTTATTTTTGTTATAGTAAATTGCTATTATTATCTTGTTAAAATTGTTGATATAAAAAGCTGTTGGAGCAATTATTAGAGATTTCAAGATAATTATTAGGTAGCGATTAGAGCTACCGTACTTTTGAGTGCCTCTAAGCTAACACAGACACAAAAGAGGTTGAAGAAGAATGAAAAATAGTGGGAAAAGGTTATTAGTAAGAATTATTATAATTTACTTAGTACCACAATATTTCTTTCAAAATATTGTTTTATATAATACACAAATAAACATTATAATATTCTACAATACTTTAAGTATTCAGTATTCTATTGTATCAGATACGTTTACCTCAAAGGTCAAACTCTGATTCTTGTATGTATTACATAAAAAATAAATCATTTTTATAAATCTAGACTTGATGATGGCGTTTCTATAGCTAATTGTCAAAGGTCATATACCATCAAAATGCTAAGCCTAAATATGAGCCATTATATCCTTGTAAAGCTTTTCTAATCGAAGATATATAACGCTAATGTATGTACATCGGAAAGAATTGATCGTTATGAATCCTATCGAATTGTGTGTACAATAAAGAGACCAATCCTAATTGAAAATATCATTAATTTAATACCTTCCAATTGATGCGAGCCTCGGGTATTCATTACAGGACCGACTTCAAAAAAAAACAAAAAACATTGGTCTTTCGAACCGGATCAATCGTCGTGGTAGTAAAGAAATTATAATATGACTTTTTTTAATTTCACTGAAATATATATACAGAATAGAACTGAAAAGACATATAGTTGTTAAAACGCCAGTTAGGGACCAAATCAAACAATATATTTTAAATTAAAGTGTACGAAATAATCTTTTTTTTTTGTATATACATTTAGTTTAAATTGGTTTACATTGTGTATTATTAAGTGTTATTAAACAATTCATACAAACAATTCTGTATGATTAATTCAATGGGTTTTTTTTGATTGGATATAAAAGGAAGAATCGTTTGTCCTTGGCCCGACCCTGAGCAGAAATTTCGAAACTGACAAAAACGTTAAATTAGACGTGGGTATTTAAAAAATTTCCGGTACAATGTATGTAATTGCAATGAATGATTCGAGCTGAAAATTTCGGAGGTCCTTGTGTATACCCAGTTACGATTTCTCACCGTAACCGCTTGACTTTGATTATTAATATTATTGACTTTGATCGATGACCCACGGCACCGCGGACGGGTACCACTTTTAAATGTCAGCGTCCTCGGGTACCACTAAAATTTATTTCGTTTATTTTTGTTTTCTTTGTCTTTTATCTATAATACGACTAAATACTTGTAGTCAAAATGTTAAAATAGTCGTCACTATAATTAGAAAACAACTCGATAGTAACATACACATAAAAAACAGGAATATACCGGTTTTAAAACTTTCGAACATGCGTACAACGATATTATTTCAAATAGCCTGTATAATCCAAGTACTTCTAATCCGCCTTATTTCTGCTTACTCTTTTGTTAAAACCAGAGAAAGTATAAACAGTAGGTAATACGAATGCAACAAATGAGTCGGATGTAACAAATAGGGATTAAGATAGTTTGGTTTTATTGATGGAGGTTTTAGATTGGAGAAATCCTTGTTAGCTTCACGGACAGTAATTTGTAAATCATTTGATGTACGCTGTAAACGACCGAGTAACCACTAAAGTAATTGTTAATGGAATTGGTTTTAGTTCAGAACTTTTCTATTTTATGGGATTTTATTGTTTGTCTGAAATAAGTTAATTTCCATTCGTGAGTGCAAAATGAAAAATAGGAAATGTTCATAAGGTTGGGTTTACCACAGTAAAATTTTATTATATTCTTGGTCCACCCCAAAGGTTTGTCTGTATTATGAAAGTATCAATTTGTTATATATTGTAATGATATTTAGTATATGTCATAATTTGTTCGAATTGATTTACTTTATACTTAACATTTTACGTTATACCGCATGCTGAAAAGTAAAGTTACCTAAAAAAAAATTCTAAGTTTTAGGGAAATGTTTGTTTGGTTGATTTATTAATTTTAATATCGTTTTGTATTAAGTTGATTGCAAAAGTTAAAAATAAAAAAATAGAGTTTTTAAAGTTGAAAAATATTAAAGCTTTTTCTGATGTAATAAAAAAATAAAGAAAATAAATTATCAGAGAAAATAGAATGACAACGAACTTCAGTAAAGAGCCTCATTTAAACAATTTTAACAAATTTGAGCAAACATTTTTAAGCTATATTTGAAAAAAAATTCTAATTTAAAATTACGTCTTATTCAGAGCTATTATAACAGACATAATATTTTCTAAAGAAATAAACTTGAATTCAAATAATTCCAGACTATTAACTATTTTAATGTTGCCACTAATTTTTTAAAAATCATACTTTAATCCCAACCCAAAATACCGGTTTAAATATTTTAAGACACAAAATATCTTTTAACAAGCCATGGCGGAAGTAAATTTTTGGTACGATTGGAACCACTTTATTATGAGACTCAATTTTCAGGGACCGGTAATTATGTTTTTTTTTTATGAAAATGCCATAAAACTTTAATTGAACACTATTATGCAGAGAATATGAAAACCGCAAAGTTATTTACGACGTACTAGAGGCATTATTTTTATTTCTTTTATGTTTATTTTTGTAAGGTTTATAGGGTTTTGCTCTGTTAATTATGAGTATATAATTAAAGAACAGTTATTGGAAAACTTAGATATGTACTTGAAAAGCTTGAAAACAAAGAATGTACTGCTAGAAAGAAAATAATCAAAAGATAGTCAGCCCTAAATGCCATCAGCAAAGAAGCACAAATCGAAAAAATTCAACCCTTCATAGTTACTCCAGGCGTCTCACCTGGCAAACATTCATCATTCATAATGCTATAAAAAATATTCGGAATATGTTTGGAACGCATCTTGAGATAAAAATCAAGATAAATGCTTCGAGTATTTCATATTAATTAAATAGTTTTTTGGTACTCCCTAAAACTAATGAGACGGCTTTGAAGGCGTTTATTAGAACACAAACATAGAAAAGGATATATTCAAGCCTTGAGGTACGACACAATCAAAATTATGGCATTACATTAGAACAATGTGATTTTAATAAATCAGTATAAAATATTCAAAAGAAAGCTATAATCTGAATGCATTAAAAACAATGGCACACACAGGTCCAGGTGTTTACCTTAAAACGCCTGCAGCACTGCAAAGCTGTGATTAATAAATGTAATAATCCTACTGTTTGTTATCTCCAACAATCTCGGTATACATTCGTGAGAGACTTTATTTTATGAATTTTTTTATCGGTCATTTCTAAACCTTAAATTATTTGTCCATGTATTTGTTTTTTCGTATATATCCGACTCGATTTGCGTGTAGTGCGTGAACATGCGCGATGTAACCCCAGGGGTTGATCCCATGCACCCCCGTGTACTCCATGGCAACCGTAATATCGACTTTTCACGCCGATAGTGCTGCCGGAACACAACATGGCGCGCGTCCAAATTAGCCTCAATCTTCTATTAATGGATTACAATGCGAAACTGCCACCCCATCAGACTTTCTTGGCTAACAAAAAATTTATAATTCATATAAAAAAATATGTATGATTTTCGAAAACCTGTCATTATTTAAAAAAATCTCATAACATTTTGGTCCAGATTTCCTCCCAATGAAAACAAAACTACTCAACAATTACTCTGAAACAAGAAATCAAGTGATGATGACAGCCCAACAAAAACAATAGCGTCTTATTAAAAAATTAGACCAAGGTTGGAGCATTTCTTGTTTGCAATTTTGCTGAGAAATCGCTGTGCTAACGAAACCGTCCCGGAGTTGCTTCATTTTTTCAAATAATTAAACAATTAAAATTTGCATCAACATTGTTGCGAGTTTCCGTAGTATTTCATGGTTTATGAACAATTGTGGGGATCACAGCGAGTCTACAACAATGACCTTTGGATTACAAAATGTCCGTCGCAATGTAGAATTATCTTTTTTATTAATTAACGGTTTGAAGCTGTCATGAACCTCCCACCACACTCTAACGTTTAAAAAAAGAAGAATAACAACGACAGTCATACGACAAACTTGACTGACAATAAAATATGAAAAAAGGGATTGACTGTGACAACTGCATAATTATTAATGCTTTTGAGAATACATATATGATACACTGTAAATTTCGTTGTTTTTGCGAGATTAACTTAAAAGAAGTGAAAATAAAACTTTTTCTTTTAATCACAATGAATCAACAGTATTGCACCTTATGAATTACAAAATGCCGATGTAATTCAATATGGGCCGGTACCGATGTTATCGGCAGTGTTTTCGGTTGTTTTATATTTTTGCTTGTCACTAATAGGCTTGTAGTACATTGGTTTAAAATATTTGTTTGTAATCATACCTAGCGATGTATTCGAAGAACAAAGAATGTTGCTCGACAACTTTCTTATATTTAATCATAATTATTTCACGACTCAAGGTTAGACTCGGAATTTGAACATAGGTGTTCATCTCTACGTTTATTGCCACCACATTTTTGCGAAAAGTATCTACTTTATTTTATTTAGTCAACAATTCGTTTGGTGCATAAAAAATTAAGCTAGAGAAAATACAATCCAATAAAGAAAATTCAAATCCTCTTAATTACTTGTGCTAAAAACAGTAATATTAAATATTTTTTTATAGATATAACTGGATAAATAAAATACATTCAAACTCGTTGTCGCGCCTAGGCTGAGACATGGAAAAATATTGTGACAAATGTCATTTTTCTGTACTCGAGAGGTAACATCCGTTCTACACAAGAGTCCCACCACCTTATTTACATATTTAATAAATACCACATCAAAAATAAAATAATCGAAGCCGTGGCAGACGATTTAACAAAGGGGACACTTAAATGGAAAATAATAACATCAAACATTTATAACTCTATATAGTTGTAGATTTTACCAGAGCCGGACTAAATCTTGCAAACCTATAGACTTGTAAAAGCTTCACTGAGAATATGACCTTATATCATCTAATACTATTTGTTGGTAATGTTTATATTTAATGCAGCCCACTTGGAGGCATCTTCACGTAGATTTTGGATGCTAACTGATTTTTTACCAGAAGACTGAAGAATAAAGAGGATGTTGGTAAGGTCAACTGACTAGGAGGGAAAGTATTTTTAAAGAGCTCTAACTCAAACTATTTGACAAGAATCGAGACTTCCTAGTCTCTTTTCGGAAACTTAGTCATTTAAGCGAGAATCCCCTGTTAGGATCCTCGTTTAGATATAAAGACTGACACAAGCGTTCCATCACCGTGTTTTACTTGAATCAGCCTTAGAAGATTTTTCTTTTTTAATTTCGTCTAATATAGTACTATTATTGACCCCACAGAAGTATTCTGGCCTTATAAACTTTATACAGAATTACATTATATTTAGCTTCCTTATCATTCTAGAATTTATCTCTTGAACATTTTTGGTACCAGTTGATACATTTCTTGAATTTATCTCTTATATTTTTGTTGACACCAGTTCATTAACTTCTCCCCCTAAGCATGACAACCCTCGTGCGATTTCGCGACTTGACCCTTTCTACATATATATATATATATATATATATATTAAGGTCGATCAATCCTCATCTTCATGACTATAATTTCTCTGTCAATTTCTTCCATAGTATTCTGTTCATGACCTTTTCTTTCCAGTACTTATTCCTTATTCCTCTATTCTGTACATTGTAAAGGTATAAAATTAAGAAATATATGGTACTGCTTCTTTATTTTCTAATATAAAATATACATTAAAAATTAAGATAAATATTTATTTAAAGAGAAAAAACGATATAAAATAATTAAACTTAAATTCAAAATATAAATTACAAACGAACCCAATAAAATTCTGGGTTGTTATTATGAACGTTAAATCAACATCTATTCAGTTACCTTATACTTAAACATAGGATAAAATCACAATTGTTCATAAAGGGGGTACAAAATTTAACGACAACCGAAGTATTGGCATTGAAAAAAGGTGATAAAATCTGGCAAATCAAACAAATTTTTATCCAAAAAAACTGAAGCATCATTCAATAAAAACACAAATCCGTTGGTATATTCACTGATAAATTTTAAATATTTTACTTATTCAAAAATATTTTTTTTAACTTAACTTTCATTTCTTCACAAAGTTATTCAATTACATTAGACGTAATTATACAAGAATCAATAAAATTTAAGTTTTAATCGAATTGGAAGAGAGACGGTTAAATTTCGACATCGATTTTATATAAATTATAATTTTGTATGTCACTTACTTAAAAAAATTGAGAGCCATTTTTATAAAGTTACAAATTAACTAGTTCAACAATTTTATATATTAAAAGGGTTATGTTTACATAAATTATTCATATAGACATATGTCTACAGAGGTATCGGTATCTGATAATACCATTTTCCAAGACAGAAAGAAGTTTGACAGATCTTTTAAAAACGTAAATAAATTTCAAGTCATAAACTTGACAAACAATCAATATTAAGCAATATTCTTCTTTTTCTAAAAATATATTTGGTTAGTATTATTTACTTCAAAAGGTGATCTAAGATAATTAAACTTCCTAGATTTAGTTGTTCATTCAATACTATATATTGAGGATAATTTAGGTGCTTCTTTATTTCATATTCCTCCAAAAAATTAAGTTCTTATTTCTTGTCAATTATATGGAGTACTTCCACTGTTGTTTCCATTGTGTTATTAAGTGTAGGTTTGTGTTTGGCGTCAATGAGGTGTTTTGCATAATGTGATTTATCTGATTATTTTAATATATAAGCTCGTAAGTGCTCACAGTAGCACATGTTAAAATTTTTTAATGTCTGTCCAAGATAGATGGCGTTACAATCCGGACAAGTCGGTTTGAAAATGGATTAATTTTAGGTGTTTAATAAAAATGAACCTACATTTTCTCTTACTTTAAAAGATATTATAGAAGATGTTGTACGAGATATAATTTTTAATATTTTGAACAATTACATATTTTGGAGATATTTAAAACATTCGGACTTTTAGTCATACTTGTTGATTTAACCATAGTGATACAGGATACAATTCTCAATATTTTTTAATTTTGATAAAAATTTCGTTACAATTCCTTTATTATCTCTTTTTATTTTTTTATACTATATCCCCTTGTTTTAATGTTTGTTCTAGTTTTTTATTTGAATGTTAAGCTCTGTTTGCTATTATGACCTTTTACTTTATTAACTTTTTTCTGTTCCCTCTACTTGTTATTGTTACATCCAAGTATTTAAATTTCTCTAATTTTTCTAATTCAAAGGACCCTGATTTAAATACAGTATAAATATTTTCCTTATGTTTCTAGACAATAAACCAAAAGTTGCTTTTTTTCTGTCAAAATATATTTTCCTCGGGACTGTATAATCTAAATATTTTATTGAAAAATCCTCCTAAATTCGGTACTGCTCTTTGGATGCAGCTTCTTACAATTATTATAAATTGTCACAAATGGTGGTCTGGAACACCAGCTGAGTACTGTTCTTGCTTCTGGTAGTTGGTAGTACTGCTACCTCTCGAAAATGCCCAGAATAATTTATAGTTCCCAGTTAATTATGGAAAAAAAATGTGATGATTTTAGATGGCTATCTCGAATTCGTTGTTAGGACGTCGAAGATTTATATCTTAATTTAAATTGAAATAAATGTAAGCAGGAAGCCAAACACCTCTAATCTAATTTTAAACATGTTTCACTACAACATACTGGAGAAAGTATTATTTATCTTTCAAAATATTTAACATCTATTTGAAAATGGATGTGAATATTTTTATACCTAAGTGTGTGATTTTGTAGTATATATAATGTTTGCAGCACCTGGAGTTTCAAATCAAAATATCATTTCGCTATAAGCTAAAAAACCAATTTATCTCCCACCGAGTGTACGAATGGAAAGACGAATAATTTATTGTCGCTAACAAAAATAACAAATGGTGTGAGTTAGCTTGGGTAATAGTCCAGAACTCATTAGCCTATGAAGGGAAGCATTGAATAAAGTCTACAGTAAACAGGCCAACCTACTCATAGTGGTAGTTAATTTTAAAAGAGTTCTTCATGCGTTCAGAGATGTCGCTGCTGATAACGCTGGCTACTGCTGCTTGCACAAAACCATTTGTGAGTCTAACTGGACGGAATCGAAGCGAAAGCAAAAAAAATCATTAACTAAATTAAACTGCTTCATAATTAAAATAATTCATATATATTTTAATATAAAATTTCAACAGAATCGTTATGAGGCGAAAAGGATGTTTTACCATCTAAAAGGATCCAAATATTTTGGCCTTGGAAGTAACCGCTGACCATAATTTGAATACAGGCTAGAATCTTTACCTTTATACAAGTTAAATACGCAGTATTATTGTCTAATGTTTATTAAATACCTTTAATGGGTATTTTTAGAATCATAACATAATTAAGAATAAGCACAAAAAAACTTTCACGTGCATCATTATCAGATAGACGTCACATTGGGCTTTGGAAGAATAATTTAGATAAGTACTCAGAAAATATATTATTTAATTCTTACTGTGATGATAAGAATATCCTTGCTGAAACGTGGATGTTTTGTCCATCTACATGAACGTCTACTTATACATCTTTTAGTTTGAACCTTAAACACCATTGTGACTAAAATATGAGATAAGAATCTCTGATGGTGATAAATATGGACCACAATACTCAACGAAAAATAACAATGCGTTATGTATGAAAGCAATTCAATTTGCTTTAATGAAAAAAGTCGTCTCTTGGAATTACTGTATAAATTATAAGGCTGTTCTAAGTGTCCTGTCGTTCGGATGTGAAGATTCAATTCAACTTCGATACCTTTTTTCAATGATATCTCGTCAAAGTTGATCATTTTATTTAGGGTAAAACTTAATTTTCAGATTACTGAGCTCAGTATTACACAAATGAAAGTGGTTTTTATTGCCCACAAATCCTCGTTTAGATAATACAACCGTGTAACCGTCGAGTATTTACAATAGCAATATTCATTGTGCTAAATAAATTAAGTAATCAAATGTGTCTCAGCCTGGCAGCCATGTAAAGCAAGAAATAAAAGTGACAGGCTATATCAGCGCTATTGTCAATTATTAAAAATTATTAATTGTCTTTTTTTCTAGATAAGAATTTGGAAAGTTTATGGTTGGGTGTGGCATTTTGTAATCTATAAGGTCAAAATTAGACACTTGTAAACCTGATACCTACGTAACGAAGTGTATTGACAAGTGATACATCATAAATGAATGAACGGATCGGATTTCGTTACCTCTATACAAGGAGTACGAAATATATTTAAGAAATTGAATATGTGGGTCAAAAATTTCAGAATTCCGATTATTAAAATTCAATTTTAATTTTACTATGTCGAATATTTCTTGTCATTCTTACATTAATTTAAAACGATGTACTGTTAAAGAAACTGTTACACTATACTAGGATTGCCGCACAAATGGAGTAATAAAACTGCGCCTTTAAGAAGTTTCAATAAATTTCAGGTTCATTCGTATTTTCGTTGTAGATGTTTGATTTAGTCTTCTGTGCATGCATATGTGTGTTTTGATAAACTTTTCAAATTTTCTATTTTAAAATTGACCAGCAAAGGGTAAAAAAGCATTTATCGCTAAGCGAAAAAACAATAATAGTAAATATTCACAAAATCTATCAAATGGAACAATCTTTAAACAAACCAACAACATAAATTTCACCTAAACTGCTTCTGGTAAGGAACTTAAAAAAGTAATAACAATATAAAAGTCGGTATTAATTGCAAAATAAACAAAGAAATAATAAATGAAACTAAAATAATATAAATGGAACTCAATAATGTAAAGGACTTAAAAAACAAAGCTCGACAGATAAAAAGTCGAAGAGATGGAAGGAAAATTTTATAAATATCAAAATGTAGAGACATAACAGTCAATATCAACAACAAAATCAATGAGTCAGAAGAAATAAAGGGAATAATTAACAAAGGAAATAGGAATGCAGGAGCTCTAACCAGAACCTTAAAATCAAATGTAGTATCAAGAAATATAAAGAAAATAATAATAAAATAATAAAACTTGTAGTATTATACGGCTGTGAGCTATGTTCATTAAATAGAACTGAAGAATAAAAAATTTAAATATTATGGAATAACATAAAAAGTCCCCAATAACAGCAGTATTGAGGCCACATAGATTCATATGGTTGAATCATATTGCAAGAATAACAGATGATAAAGTTACAAAAAAAAATATTGAAGAATGGAATGACTGGACAAAAGAGGAGAAGTCGACTAAAGGGCAAGTGGATGAAAGCGGTAGAGGAAGACCTGAAAAACTGAAGACTAACTGAGAAGCTAAAGCCAGCAACAAGAAGAAATGGAAAGAATTTTATTTGAACTACACTATCCTACAGGATATTCCCAATGACAAAACAGGAACTTACATATATATAATATATATAAATATATATAAATATATTAAATTACATTTGTGAGTAATTTGTATAAGGTGTTGGTGGAATAAAGTGGAAAGCAAAACATGAAGTCACTCTGCCAAAAATATATCATATACCCAAAGCGATTTTGAGAAAATACAAAGATATGTATTCGACAAACAATTCATTAATTTTTTCAAGTAATAAATCAAATAAATCCCCATGTGATAAAATTTTGAATGAAGTCAATAATAATGAAAGTCTGTTGAATTTCATTGGAGCTGAATTTTGAGAACAATAGTATAATGACAAGGAAAATAAAAGTATATTAAAGTTTCGAAAAAAACAATGAAATAGTATTCTGAACGAAAACGATAAAATTATAACTTTGGGATGAAGGTTTCTAATGACAATTGAAGAAATACAACAAGGGAGTTGATACATTTGTTACCTTATAAGACTTGGGTAATTGAAACTAATATTGTAAATAAAATTTAGATAGATAAGATCGTCACAAATCTAAGACAAGCGTTTATTGAAGGTTTATAAACAGGATTAACCCTTCTCTTACGATACAAAAAAAAAATAGGAAGTTATCAGTATGATATGAACTCACCAGAAAGCAGAAATTAAAGAGAGTCTGAGGAGAGCTAATGTTGTATATGACAAAATTATGGTGAAATCGGAATTATTAGCATTAGTTAAAGAAAATAAATCAGCTAATAAATACTCACTGATGAGAAGATTTTAAGCTATAAAAGAACAGAATATTATCGCAAATTAAAGGTAAAGTGGGAAAGAAAAAAAGTACTTTTAAAACGACTAATGTTAAAAAGATGGAAATTGGAAAAATGTGGAAAACTGATAAGTTCATGGAAATTGTTGTGAAGCCTTGCATCATTAATTTATTAATCTTCGTAAGTTACGCCACTGCTTAACGGAAATAGGATTTTTACGACCGGCAATATAGTAAATAGCATTCACGTAATCACTCCGTTTATTTAATAACCCTAGTATAATAACTTCATATATATTGTTATTGTTAAAAAATAATTTTCCAACATGATTTCTTCTAATGTGGACGATGATATAATTGCAATGTTTTTCTTCAAAAATATCTTCTGTTTAAAAAAAATTCCTAGGTTGTTACATAAAAATGTGTTCTAATCTAATAAATAATACATCAAATGAAATTAAAACAATTCACTTTATCCATAAAATTATACGATACGACATACGTTGTAAAATAAACGCAAATGGATTAGCTTCCCCTGAAACCGTTCAACATACGTGGAAGAAAGGTAAATTGTCTCGAAGCGCATTCTCAGCAGTCCTCTGAAATGTCTTTGATCGAAATTGTATCACAACGATAGCTATAAAACGTGTTTTCAGCATTTAATGCTATTACACACACTGTAAGTTTATACTAAGTGCTGCCACATGATTATTTCAATGGGACGCCTACCATATTTGTTATTAAGGTACTTGAATTGCGAGTCTTTCATTATGAAGTGTCTTATAATTAAGATGGGTTGTGTGCAGTCATGTAATTTGATTGAAATTTTCGTTCGAAGAGAATAATTTCCAGTAAATAAAAATCACCTACTATTGTGAAATTTTAATTCAAGCTTGCTTTTTTCAAGAACGTACTTAATCCTAAATCTATTTACTGTTAGGTTGTGTTTGCTTTAATCAAGGTTTTCCATAAATTCCTGGCTGGAGTCAAATAATTATATTTTATATTATTCTAATGTTGTTACCTTTTTTCATCTTGTCATGTCTTACTTGGGATTGTACCTCGTATATTTTCCTGAGCAGTATTTTTTCGACAATTGGGTATATCTATTCATGCTAAGCCTCAGTAGTATCCATTTTTTCATTTTTAATCTTTTCTTCTTCCTGTTCTAAAGATTTATTGTTTTAGCAATGCATGGCGTTTGTCCCTTTTTAGCGCTGAATTTTGGTATTTCTTCAAAATATTTATTGAAAATTTTTATTGTTTTCCCAATTTCTGTTTTTCTAGATTCCATTCCATAATATTTAATATTAGTTACATGTTCGACTTCTTGTTCTTATATTTTTATCTTTTTTTCTGTTGAGATTAATGGTTTGGTTATGTTTACTTTTATTTTCATTTGCAATTTTCTCAATTATTTTATTCCCATTCTTTACATCAGACCTCATATAGTCTATGTGTGCAGCTTTATCTAATTTTAATTTGTCTTATGCACATTGTACTTCCTTATCAGTAATTTGATATAAATATTCTTTAAATTTTTCATTTTTAATGTTATCGCCAACACTCTGTTATCGTTTTTTGCTTCTTCGTTTGTTACGCTAATTTTATTAATTTTAATTTAATAAGAGAAAGGAGTTTATTTTGAACTCTATCGAAAAGTAATACAATCTGACCGAGCTCAATCATCTGTGATAATCAAATCTTGTTCCCACCTGGCAATACAGCGACCATTACGATTACGACCTACTTCCAATAATTTCAAGCACGATTTTCTGTAATTTTTCACGCGACTTGACTGTCGATGACCAGAAAATAGATAATTTAACTCTAAAACTGTAACACCAGGTAATAACCGCCCATCGCAAGGTGTCGAACGTCGTGCTAAAAAACCTACTTAAAACTAAATTATCTCCGGCAGACAGATTTACGCGAATTTGTGGCCGCCTCAGGGTTCCCGTATGGACCCTTTACGCTCCGCCAAGTTCATCAATAATAGTATGAAAGGTGCTACTTAAGATTTTAATATTTAAACTGATAATGAGACGGTATTTGAGCAAAGTGGGACACCTGTCGTGATATATGAGTAGAAGCTCTAGGGTAAAAAAATACCCCCGATTTAATTACGTTTGGGCGGGTAGTTGTCTACTTCTATGACTTATTTGATTTATCACTCTTTGGCATATACAACCGCAAATGCACACATATGGTACAGAAAACAATTTCAACTCTTTTTTACCTTTATACAGTTGGATTTTTACAACTTTATCCATACGTCACTGACATCTAGAGATAAAAAGCACCTATCTTTAATACGATTTCTTTTTCTACTAACAGTATGAACATCATTAGAAGTACTTAATATTTGTATTTTAATCAAAGAACTACGTTTTTATGATCTCTAATTACAAATTAAAAGACAAAAATACAAGCAACATCGCATTTTGATTTTTGAAAGGTTGAATCTGATAAATGTATCCATTTGGTGATATCTATTTGAAACAGTCGTCCTATTTGTTTTGTGCACCTATATTTTGCGTATTTTGAGTTGAAACTACTACAAAAACGATATAATGTTATTTTAACAGTTACTACTTGATTAAATAACTTTAAACAACAAATTGTTAACCTATTTCCCTAAGTTGTTAAATAGGTTTTGTATATAATTCCACTTTACGGTAATATAAGTAGGTACTAAGATACAAATAAGTAAGAAAATAACATCAATTTTGTGTGGAAAAATTAACACGACCAGAATTACTACAAATAGCGAAAAAGTTTAAAAAAAACTAATTAATATCATAGATGAAGTTGTGTATATGAACATGGACATAAAGTATTTAGGCTAAAATGAATGTGATGCATAAATCTGGGAAAAATCACTTATGAAAAAAATGGTATGCTGGTAAAAAGAATATTTGTGACATAGATGTTGAAAATAGTTCTGAAACGGAAAGTGGAAATAAACTATGAATTATTTAATGAACAAAACAATTTACTTAAACATTTCTATGTTAAAATTTGTTTAAATTAATAAGCGATTTTGTTTAATGTTAAATAGCTCCCATAAAATTAAAACACGAGAGATAATCTAAAATTTTTATTAACTACCCATACATCTGCTGGAGTAATAGACACTTCGATTGAACCGATAATTGAACTGAAATATTTTAACTAATTTTGGTATGAAAATAATTAGTAACGTGTAGGTAAAGATGTAAAAATTCAACTGTCTCAGAAAACAAAAAAAAGCAATATATTTTATTTTTGACAATAACCTCAGTAGAAACTTTTTTTATTAGGTTATGACAAAACTTCTTTTCACAATTTCAAATAATTACCTCCCGTGTAGCGGTACTTTGTATAGTGTCTCTGAAATTTCTGTCTAGTCTACATTTTTATTTTCACTTACCAGTCTTCTTTTAGGTTTGATGAGCGGCCTATTTTGTCCGTTCATTTTGTAATAAAGTCCACAGGCATTGCATAGGTAGTGTCCAGTGCCGTCCCTTCTCCACAGTGGCGTACTCGTTGCCCCACAATTCACGCACTCTCTACCTTCTAAAGAAAAATAAAATCGAATGTTAAATTACTATAATTATAATATTTTAGGTAAAATAAAAACAGGTTTACACAATGATTCAAAGCTTCATTAGAATTAAGAGCTTATATTAGATTTTAATAAATAAATTGTTTTTTAATGAAACTCTGAGATCACATTCTATATTTTACAAAACTCTAGCATACAAAATACATTAAGCATGCAACAAGCATTGATTATTTGGCTAATGTAAATGACAATATTACTAATGATACTGATAATAGTGAAAATCGATGGAAATTGGTTAAAATATGTATATATACTATCAATCCCATAAATATTTTATTGTTTCGATTATTATAATGATTGTGATAGTTTTGTGAAATAGGGGATATGTATTATTTTGTATGTTTAATTAAATTATAATAATAGGCAGTTTTGTATTAAAATGACATAAAGGGGCAATGATATTCGAATAATTTTTAATGGATATTTCTTTTTCTTGTGAATAATATACCAAATAGTTATTCTAGTAGGACTCTAAAACTACTAGACCAGAGAAGAAAGTGTAGCATGATGAATTCATAGACTAGAGAGAAATATAATTACAGGAGAAAATAAAACAATGGAAGCAATATATTTAGAAAAGTGGCGGGATTAATAACAAATATAGAAAAATATGTCTTATTATTTATTTATTATTTGCACTTTTGACAGCTTTCATTTGACAGTTGTCTATTATGACATTTATGATCCAATGGATAAATTTTGAAATTATTACCCAACGGCAAATGAATCTAGATATTAAGAATATAGTTATAATATTAATTATTTAATTACAACTGATTTAAAAAAACAGATGTTATAATTTACGGTCTGACACTTGTCAATTCGCTGCCAACATCAGTCCAAAATCAAAATTCTTAGTGTATTATTTTTGTCGATTTTTAAAAATAATATAGGAATTAAGTCGCTCTGGTCGGCCTATCGCATTATACATATTATACAATTACACGAGTAAATTAACGTCACTTTTCACATTATTCGCAACTATTTCGAATAATTAAGGCCATTAATACAATTAGAACGAGAGTTTAAACATGACGGACCACACGCAGTTGTCAGTTTGTTCTAGTAACAGAGTTATTGTGACAAAGTGATTTAAGAGTTAAATGCAAGAAGCCACAAGTTTTAGACTTGGCTTTGTAAAGTTTTGTGCTGCTTGGTACTATTGAAGCCATCGGGAATTAGCATTTACAAGCAGAAGGAACGTATACGGGTTTTAGTTTTTAAATTGGGCTTTTTGCTATACAACATGTTAATGAAAATGCATTGTTATGTTTACTTGTGTACAGGGTTTATAATCAAGACTGTCTTTCTTTTCCTTTTAGTTATTTACAAGATTACGTTAAGGTAATTAGGTACAATGTAATTCATTTACATGCATTAGATAATAGCAAAATAACTTTTGCAGTTAACGATTTAATTTATAAAATAAACCACAAGTACCTAATCATAATCCCTACAATAAAAAAATAACATTTGTTATAGTTTTTATAATGTAACTACTAGAAATCAAAATACTATTTATTTTAAGAACTCAATATTTGAAAAAGATTACAATACTTCTTTAAAGTAAATACTAACTTATATTTACCATGCAAAATTGAAAAAAATACTGACATATATACAAAACATTCAACTATTACTGCTACGTGTGTCCACGGTATTCTTTATAAATCTTTTTCAAGAAAAAATACAAAATTTGAAACAAATATAAACATATAGGATATCCCAAATATCAATATTATTACAAAAGTATTATTAAACATCATCATGAAACAACCCACATTATTTCAATTTTGAGACCAATAAATTTTCAAAAAATAGGAAACCGCTCTCATTCAAGGATTACTGGATTATCCTACCATGAATATAATATAGAAAAATTGGTTCTCTCATGCCTGACCAGTTCTTCAAATAGCTTTAAAATTAGACTATTAAGGAACCAGGTGCCCTTTTGGGTACGACTACGAATACCAAACAAATATCCGCAACATTGTGTCGTATAATCGGTTTAAGTCTTTGTATAACAGAAAAAAAACTACATTGAAATTGCATACCGAGATTCGGGTATTTGCGGAGACATATCTTAAGTGGCTGTGCATTGTTATTTGAAGCGCTTACTTGACATATTTTTGTGTGATTTGTCAAACATAAAACCCCATACTCCGGAAAATAAGCGGAATTAATCACTACCAGTGCTGGGTACTCTGCATGTCAAGAAAAATAATTTCAAAATACTATTTTTTTAATTACTATTCCTAATTTATTGCCTAATAGCAAGTTCTTTAAATTATATAAGAAATGTGTAAGTTCTATGAAATATGTCAAAAATATAAATCCAGGTTTACCTTGATTACACCTAAACATATCTTATCAGCTTAAAATCGGAAGAAACCAGTTTAAAAAAAAGTAACAGAAGAAAGAAAAGAAAAGAAGAAAAGTAAAATGAAACAAAAGGAGAAAACGATGAAGCTAATGACAATAAGACTAATTAAACCAGATTAAAGATATTTTAATTTGTGAAATATCGTTGACTCTAATATTATAATATAATAGATAATTTTAAGATGTTTTTATTTCCTTAAAAAGAATGCACGGTAACGCCAATGGCCGTATTAACGAAATTGAGAGGAATTGTTAAAGTTTTGCGGTTAGAATATGGTTATAAAGTAGAGCAATGTTCTGTGAAATTGATCGGTTTTGGTATTTGGCTATGGTTGGGGTGGTAACGGAGCAAAAACAGGCGATTAAATCGATTTTCGGCTATTAGGGGTTCGTGAGTTTTATCTCGAACGTATGAGGAAGTTCCTGTTTAAACAAATAACCATATAACAGTGTTAGTTTTTACTTATAATTGATCTTCTAAAAATGTTCAGTTATAAAAGAAATCGCAGAATTATTTGTGAATTTCAAAAGAATACAATTACTTTTTTTTATTTGCTGTTACCAAATATTCTAATAAGTAAATCAGAATAAGCTAACTAACTTAATATTTGTTTATTAATTATTACTTACAATCTAAGAGAATTGAGAACAAATAATCTTTCGAGCTTTTGATCTCTTTCGCATGCATCAGATACATTTTTTTTATTATGAATCACTTTGCTATTTTTCCCCTTGTTTCTATAGTATATAATATCTTTTTGTTTTTTCTATTATCCTGATCTATTTTTTCCTATTTTTATGTTTTTTCCATTCATTTACAATCATTATCTATATCTTTTTGAATTGATTTTTCCATCTTATCTTCTGTCTTCCTTTTAGTTTTTCTGCTAGTCGTGTCCAATTAGTTATGCTTCTTATTATTGTTAACATATCCTTCTATATATATACATAATTAAAAAAATTCAAAAAATACCTAAATTGATTAACTAACAGCAATGTTAAACAAACTGTCTTAAGTATCAAATTACTAATTTTTTGCAAAATTTGTTTTAATTTACTTTTGATGTGAAAGAAACAATTACAACATTAGCAAAACATAGGCGTTGCATTTCATTTTAAAGAGGTGTTGCACTTTTTTGCAAAAATAAATATCGAAAAAAAATCATGGATGATCATAATACCTACCTGAATACTTCATGTAAATCCCTTTCTAATGATGTGCCACACATGGAATATTCCCTATTTAAAATTAAGGTGTTGGAGAAGTGAAAGGGAGGGGGTTGACAAATGGCAGATGTCTGTATCGTAAAAATATGTCCCCCTTAGAACAAACATCGACATGTTTCAGCATTTCCTTAAAATCTAATGAATACTGTCAAATATCAGGGTGGACTGTTATCTGTGGCCCATTCTGTATATGTTCGTACCGTCTTAATTGTGGATCTTTCATGAATCTTACAATTTTTTTTTGTATAACTTTGTTCATTCATGTTTATTTATTTTTCTTATATCTTCGTTGACTTGATTTTCCCATTTTCTCTTCGCTCTTCCTTTTGGCCTTCTTATTCGTGGAGCCCAATTAGCTATTCTTCTTATTATTGTTAGCCCCCGCTTACTTTTGTACACATATTCATCATTTTAATCGTTGATCTTTTATGAACCTTATAATATATTTTCCTTTCCTTTTTTGTCTAATTTCGCGGCTTGTCATATTTCTCAATTCTTCCTCTTCTATTTTGACCTAAATTTTTGGTATTTCTCTTTCAGCTATCCTCAAAGTTTCTTCGTTTCTACTTATCCAACATATGGTCTAAATTTCAATTTATTGTTTTTACTCAAATGTTTATCTTTAAGGAATATGCTATATTTTCAGTAGGTTTTGTTTCCTGATTTTACTTTTTCTGCTACCTCTATGTTGCTATGGTTTTTTCCATATACCGTTACACCAAAAATTTTAAGTTTGCTAGTTTTTTAAATTTGTAGTCATGTATCCTAATTTCGTTTACATTCTCTGTTGTTGCCCGGCCGACTTTCCTATATTTCGTTATTAATTACCAATCCTCTATTTTTCGCTTTTTCGACAAAATCGAAGAGTAGAGTATCAAAATTATTTTGGCTCCTTGCAATAGTCCTATTATTTGTGTCACATTCTGAGCTATTATAATACCGGTTTAAATTGTAATATTGAACAGCATAGCAGCATAGTTGATAGTGCATCCACTAATCTTAACATCTTTTTCAGTAGCAATTTCTTTTGTGTATTTCTTATTTGTTATTATTCTGGTTTTAAAGTTGTTTATTTACATTTTTGTTCTTCAAGTTAATTTGTATGTTATTTCCATTTTGTTCATTTCTTCTAATGGTTTATGTCTACTCACATTACCAAATGCTTGCTTAAAATCCACAAATAATATGTGCTAGGCGATTCCATATTTATTGCTTTTTTATCGTTTGTATCATTACATGAATTGCGTCTCTTATCAATTTCCTTCTTCGAAGAGTGAGTTGATTTCTTTACATTTACTCACTAATGCTTTATTTATATTAGAGTCATAGCTTTAGATATCAAAGAAATAAAGAAAGTTTTTTATCTAATTGTCATTTTCTCGATTTCCTTTTTTAATTGTTAGCCATTAAAATTTGCCGCAGCATCCGCCATTTTAATTTTACTACCTTCCAACATCGAGTAGGTATGCGTGCAGAAATCTAATTAAAAAAATTCGCATTGAAGAAACCAAAAGTGACTACATAATGAAGTCTTTTGTTTCCAACTATCCCTAGCCTGTTTTTCGCGTGAGAACTAGCACCGTCTAATGCCTAATTAGCGATGTGCCGGACGATCGGCTATTGTTTTTCGCCTATACCCGCATACTTTGATCTTTCTCGCTTGTTGTTGGACATTTTTTCATGCTTTTGTGCCTAATTGAAGTGCTATACCGGTGTACACAAGGATGAGCAATCTCAAGACTATTGATTGCCACTAACTTTACTAACAATATGAGTTTATTTGCGTCAAGAAGTCTTTATTTAGTAAAACCAAACATCTTGTTTCATAAAATTAATACATTTCTTGAATTCACTGTTTATACCTTCACTTTGTTGAATTTGTCCATAATTAATATAAAAGATAAATTATATTTATCTTGAATTTCCACGGTATTTTAAAGCTATTTTTCAATATCTTTCTCTAACCAGGTTTCGCTAAATCGCATTTTAGTAAGTTAATTAATAAATAGAAAAAAAATTGCCATTAACCTTTTATTTCTAAAACAATCTAAATATGACAGGTTAAACAGAACTATTTCATAGTTTGGAGATATTTCAAACTAAATATCAAAAATTTCGTACAACAATATCTTTTAAAGTAAGAAATATTCAGTTTTATTAAATGTAAAACCTAAAATTAATACATTTTCAAAATCGGGTATTTAGGAACTAAATTGTCCGAGTTATTAAGTCATCTATCTTGGCCACACTCTTTACTCAAAACACCTCATTGACACCAAACACAAACCTACCCTTAAGAACACAATTGAAACAACAGTGGAAATACTTCATATAAGTGACAAAAAAGAAGAACTTGATTTTTTGCAGGAATTTGAAATAATAAAATATCTAAAATATCCTCAATATGTAGTATTAAATGAATAATTTAACGTGGAATGTTCAATTATTTTAGATTAGCTTTTGGACTAAATACCTAAACAATACATTAATCAATTTTTTTAGGAAAAGTAGAATATTATTATTTTTCAAAATTTTTTGGCAAGAAATCATAATCTACATCTTGGTTCAAATGGTTATGATATGAGGCCAACTAACTCTTTTAAAATGCGATTTAGCGAAATCTGGTTAGATAAAGATATTGAAAAAATAGCTTTGAAATATTGTTGAAATTCAAAATAAGTATAATAATTTATCTTTTATTATTAATATATTTCTTGGTAGACTAATTTATGTACATTAATATCCGTGTTGGCAACTAAGAACAGCTTTCTGTCATATCTCGGGAAAGGATTACAGTACAATTTCGGCGAAAATAATCTTATAATAAAAATGGCCCCGAGAAAAACTTATTTATTATTTACAGAATTGTTGAAGAGTTGAAATTACTGCATAAATTTAGTCGTATGTAAGATCTTTCTAACTAAATTTGTTAGGATAATCAGCCTATTCAACATTTGAAAGAACATTTTCATCATTTATACTCGTATTCCTTATGATATCTCCGGATAAAAAAAAGGTATCAACATAGGATTTTCGGTACAAATATTCCCAACCACGTGCATATAAATTGATTTAAAACCAAATTGTTTTGATTTTGGAATAAATAATGATTTGAAGCAATTAACTATAATAATAATAATTGATTAAAGTTAAAACTTGGTTTTGCTTCAAATTTTTATTTAATGTTATCAAATCTTTTTTTAAATAAATATTACGTGTACATTAAATGTAATAAAAAATTATTCATAACTACACACACTTATCCTGATAAGATAACGTTCTCTTTCAATATTTATTCTATTAGAATTATAGTTTTATAATGTAATAATTGTAATCTTAGTGAATGACGTCAACATAGTACTCAACACTTTATTTATGTTTCTTAAATAAAACTATTTATCTGCTAGTAACTATTTGTTCCAATATATATATTTTTTTTTTGTAAAGTATTTAACAGAGAATTTTTCACATATGTCCATATATATGAGGAAAATAAAAAGTTCATATTGGTCCACGTATTTAATATACAAATATGAATTAAGTGGAACTTAATTAATCTCAAATAATTGATGCAGGCGTGGTCAACTCTGAATCATTCAAAATATTTCTACCATTCTTTCCTCTTTTTTTTCTTTTTTTTTATGGCTTTGTGCATGAGACAATTCACCAAGGTAACTCTTCAGGGACTATTTTAAATCTTCCTGGGGCATAATCCTAAATTCCATATTATTTAATTTAAGAAACATATATTCATAGACGTTTTAGTCATCATTTCATTTTTTCAATCTTCCTTGAGGGTAAAAAGTACAACAAAGGCATTTTCGCTTTGGTGTAGGAATAAAGCTTAACACGCCCAGAAATACTACCAACAATGAAATCAAGAGCACCCAGGACTAAAAAGAAAGATATTTGCTTAATAATTTTTAAACTATTAAAACATTTCATCAATTTTAATGCATCTTTGTTAATATTTGAAAAGATTATACATATGTCAAAAATACTGTGGAGGGGTGTTAGTTTTAATTAATTTCAGATGTAGATTAAAATCTGGAATTATTGTGTTAATTGGGCAATTGTAGAATGTTATGGTTTAAGGAGTCAACTTGGGTGTACTCTTAATAGGTAACATTTTTAATTCTCAAAGAATTTTTACTACAAAAAGTTAAGAGAGTTAAGCATTTCTACTAGAACTCGCTTTTCGGTTTCGATTTGGACAGTTAATAGACTTGATAATAGGGTTACCTTCTATCCTCACATTTTTTAAAAGGAATTTGAACGAAAAGTAGTTCCTTCTGTATTTTAAGGATTTATTCCTTCCTCTGTGTGTCTAATTCAGATATTGCCGTTATAAAATATACCCGGTATCACAAAAAATTATCGTGTAGAGATTTTGTTAAGAAAATTCAATATGGGTAAAATTCCGTTCTTAATACTGAAACTTTCGGTATAAATAATAATATTTATTAAGAATTGTATAAAATATAATTGTAAAAGTACATGTACTTACAAAAATGTGCGGCACGCGCAAAATATGTGAAAAAATAGCTGAAGATCTCGTGGTTTCACAAAAAGACACGTGTATGTGCGAATCAGCACACCAAAAAAATAAAAAAATTATGGACGTGTTTGTAAAAAGCTTCAAAAGGTTCCATTGCATCGCGATAACCAAATAATAAAAATAAAAATATAGAAAAAAACAAAAACAAAAAATCCTTGTAACCATATAAAATATTCTAATAAATAACTAAATGATAACTAAATCAATCAAAATGAATAAATTAGAATAATATTCAGTGTAAACCAGCTGTTAATTTCATAACCTCGTTTAAGAGAAATTGAAAAATCGATTTGATCTGAATAATTGACAAAATAATTTATGTTTTTGATAACCAATCTTGATAGATAATCAATATTATTGAAATACAAAGATTGATAAGTAAATATTTCGTTTTAGATTAATAAACCTTGCCACACGCATACCTTACAGGTACGATTTATGGTACGATTTATTAAGTCATCAAATAAAATTCTTATTAGCTATTATATACTACTTTGCATTAATAATTTAATAATATTCAATAAAATATAACCTAAATAAAGGTATCCTTGAAAAAAATTAAGAATGTCAAAAAGGCGATCTAGCGAAGTTTAGTTACACTTGTGGTTCTATAAATAACTTAAATTAAAAATATATTTAAAATAGTTTAAACTAAATATCATTGAAATAAAGAAAAACAGAAAATAAAATAAAAATAAAGCAACATAAACCAATTAAAAGCATGGGTTAGACAAAAAATAAACAAAACTATACGATCGATCGTGTATCTGCAACATCAGTTTTGTAAAAAATTGTGAAGAAAAACTATTGTCAACATAAATTGCTGCAAGATATTGATACTTGTCCAGAAAAAAAAGGCTAAGCCAAGTCTTTTAAATAACTGCATTTTCGGTAATTGATGTATATTATCATAGATTTAATTAACCTTAAAAAAATTCTTGCAGCTAAATTATGCTAAAATCCAAATTTTCCTTTTAAAAAATTCCAAATATTTATTAAAAATATATTTACGAAATCTTTTAAAACGAAATAATTTTTGCATTGTAAAAGTAATAATAGCGTTAAGTACAGTGGTATTAGACCTACACTTAAATCCATTTATATTCAAAATATAAAAAATATTTTTACTATTTAATGAACTGATATCATAAAAAAAATTCTGTACTTTTGAACTCCAAAACTATTATTATTTTACCGTTATCCTCGAAAAAATGTTAGTAAACCTTCACCGCAACCCGGATTTTGGCTTACCCGCGCTAGTTCTCGATTTATTCCGGGGTTTATTGGGAGATTGAACTCCCTGGCCCCCTGAGCTACCCAAATGCTGCTTGTTCTGGGGGGAGTAAGCCCCCCCGTGAATACCGTGGGCATACGCAGACCCATAGGTACCCTCAAAGTTACCATTAAACATGCCAGAGGTGGCGCCCCCTTCATATTCACCTACGAATAATGAGGTATTATTTAGAATTTTTGTCCACCATGGTTCACATAGAAGTCCCATTTAAACCACCACACAATAAATGGTTAGATTCTACTTAAAATACATCGTTAGAAACTAGACAACTTAGTTGTCCAGGCAAAATATAGAAGAACTATTCTTATTCTTCTATTTCGCTAGCCAAACTATATTTATACAATAAAAATAATTGGAAGACATAGGACTTCTATATGAATTCATTTTGAATCAAAATAAAAAAAAATATCAGACGAAACTAACTATTTTTATGTGTAACCAAAAACATATTCATACCTTCCCGTTGCTTATTGGCCCCACCGATTCCAGAGGGCTTCACATCCAAAGCGCAACTTTGGGGATTTTCGTGCATAAAAGCCCCCATGGCAGCCGACACAGCACTTTGGTACTCAGGACCACCGGTCCCCGAGGGTGCGACCGAGTCTGGCGTCGAATCTTTGGGGGGAGTAGGGGGAAAGGAGAAGATGTTGTGGGCCTGGGCGGGTACTGAACTAGGTGACTGTGATTTGTCAGGGTCCCCTCCGCCGAAGGGGACCCAGGGACTGGAGTGAGCTAAGGGTTTCGTGCTGTCGGAGAGCCAAGGGTGCAGGGGCGCGTGAAAGTGGGGCCTGCAGACTTGAGATGTTGACATTCTGGATGCTGAAAAAAAAATCAGAAAAAGTTTAGAAAGTGCTCACGATATTTTTTTATAGTTTTAGGTAGAAAAATCAGACGAGGTTTAATCACGCGATCTTGATGGCCAATACCGCCAACGAATATATGTACTTGGACGCAAAATTAACTGGACACATTTTTGAGATCTTTTTTTATCCTGTTAAATGTATCTAAAAAATAATAAATGATATGTATCATAAAGAATAAGTGTCTAACACGTATTTTATTCGTTATCTTATCTCAGTGTTAGTGTAAAAAACAGCGGTGATATGAGTAGGTATGAATATGATAACAATATTTTTTATTGGTAAAAGTTCTTTTATGTCTTCAACTTGGTTGAGGTTGTATTCCTTGTGAATCTTTGATATTTTCCTGTAGTTTTATTGAGCTAAATTGAAAGTGAGTCCAGAAGAAGCTGATCAAGCTGTTGCTATACATAATGATACTCGTAGTATTCGTTACATTGCAATTGTACTTGGTATTCCCCGAAGTCCATATCTGATGCTATACCAAGACTTACAGAGACTGATGCTAAATTAAAAAGATTTGAATAAGGTAGACCAAGAGCTATAAATGCAGTTAAAGATCAATGTCTTTGTAAATTCTTCGAGAACGTACTATTCCAGCTACAGCTTTGATTAAAAAGTTGGCAGATGTTCAGTAATTCTTAATTTTATTTGATACTGTTCAAGAAGGTTTCTCGTATGTAATTTCAGCTCCCACGTATCCGCGTCAGCCCTTTGTGTGATAAACACCTTCAGCAACTACAGTGGAAATTTGCTCGAGCATTATTGACAATGTATTCTTTTAACAAATGAATTCTACTTCACAAGATAATGACCAGGAAGGAGAAAAATTCCTTCTAATGCAGGATAATGCACATATTCCCCAAATAACTCGTCGGTACTTCTATGATATTGGTATACAGACAGCCACCCCGAACTTCTAACTAAAAACCAACAGAGCATATAAGGAATAAACTAGGAAAAAGGATTATGTAAAACTATGGTTAGTTCCAAATAATGGATTATCTGGAAACAAGCGTTGCTCGACGACTTAAAATGAGGTTGTTTTTTTGGTCCAAAGCGTACCGAAAAGTATAAGAATTGTCCTTCGAACCTGAGCTGGAAACATTTGTTGTTTTTATAAGGGTTTATTATTTTCTTAATTAAAAAAAATGATGTCAAGGTAAGCTGTTACATATGCTTTTGAAATTCTTATAATAATTTTTTTATAAAATAAAAGAAATTATCATTTTCTTTTATTAAAAAATATCGTTTGCTATTAATTTTGTGGCCGAGTCTAATTTAATTTCAATAATACACCGATTTAAGCTCCTATTTCTGTATATCATTCAACAAGAGCTGATCTTCTGAAATAAGATCCGTACAGTTTTCACAAAAACCTACCCGCATCTCGTCAATCAAACCTCTCCTACCCCCAAATTTCACATCTGTCCCTGTACCAACCCTCTCTATATACATTCGCCAACCCTCTTCCTATTTGCCAACTTCTCACCCGCTAGTTACATCGTTTCGCCCTTCACACACTCACATCACCAAAAATCGAAACAGGGACCATTTAACCCCTCACCTGCCGTCCGCCATATTGAATCCCGGCCACAATGGCGGCCGAAAACCCGGATTATCTCCGATCCCATCAGAGATAGTCGCGAGATTAGCGGGGATTCAAAATTCTAACGAACTTCCGCAGATGGTCACCAGCAAAGGGGTTTTAGGACCTTATAGAATGCTTGCGTGTGAAAATAATGCCACCGAACAGAGACGACCTTAGTATAATGTCATAAGTAATAAATAGCGGACAATAAACTGAATAGAAGTTAATGCAATGTATCTATAAATTTAATTTTGCCGCCGTTTTATTAAGTTGGTAACAGCTAAACTGACAAATAGACAGTCTTACAACTGAGATTTATACCAGCTATTCCAGTTTTAACAAGGAAGTATATACATATTTTTTTATAGAAAAATTCAGAGTATATAGAAAATTAAGCTCACTTCCATTTAAAGAGATCGTAAAGTCCACCTTATTAAAATGCTTAAAATCTAGGTCTGCTAGATTAATTTAAAAATTATTATTATCTGTACCCTTAAATTTGTCAATTAGTGAACGTGATAAAAATTTCTGTGTTTATTTATAAATTTTGAATTGGTGAGTTGTTTCTTTGCTTGATATGTGGTCCAACAATTGTAATTTCACAAAGAATTTTTGAATCTCCACTTCCATCCCAAAGAAGATCACAAGTGGTAAGTGAAATTTTATTTTCACAAAGAGTTGCAGCATTGAAGGCGATAGTCTTGATTTGAAAAATAAACTGTTTATTTGGTTAGTTTTGTTAATTAAAAAAAATCTAAATTGACAATATATCGTTAAATTTTTAGGAATTGTAAAGAAGAGATACATTTTATTCTTTTTTGAAAATAATCTAGCAGCGACGATAATTTCGCTGATAGCACTTTGTACTTAAAGTTAATAACGATTTTCATTTATATTGTTAATTATTAATAATACTAAATTAATGAAATATGCTCTATATCGATACCACTGATATAGCAGTAATATTAATAAAATTATTTAAATTCAATATATCACTTGGATTGAAATTTTATTCATACTCAATAAATAAATCAAATATATATTTGATATTTACATTTATTTTAGAATACTATAAGCACTAATAAATCAATTTTGAAGCATTAATATTGAGTTGAAGCCGGTCCTGTTTAGAATAAAATAAATTCGGGAGCTTATTGATTGTTATTGTAAGAGAGTTGGGGGGTGGGTTGAAGAGGTTTTGTATGGCTGTACAATCGAGATTAGTTCAAGTTGACATGCTTTTTTTTCTGGAAGAGTGGCGTTTTGATGGGTTCATTTTCGTATTGGTCTTATTGTTTGTACAGGACGATGCTTATCAGTTGTTATCAGTTCCTTTCTATTATGTCGAGAAATTATTTGGGCGTTGGATTAATTATTAAATGTTTATACAGATATCATTAATATTGATAAAATAATAGTGAATTAAACGTCCTATAAATATTCTAAAATTAATATTTCCTAAATAATCCTTTGCGGTTTTCTGTCTGTTTTTGGTTACACACAATTTCAACAAAAATAGTAATTTTTCGTTGCAGCAGATACAGAATAATCTCCTGATTTCCAAAATTGTTGAACCGATTTAATTTCCTTATAATATACACGCCACTGTCTTACGTAATATTTTTTGTTTGTTTGGGTAATGGAAATGATTATATATCATGGACGCAGTTGGCAATCTGATAACCATTAATTTCGGTGATTTTGGTGATTTAAATCGTGCACCTCATCATTTGAATTAATTAGGAGTTGCAGATGCGGAACAGTGATTCTGATTCGATATGATCGGTATCAGTAAAAGTAATCGGTATGGAGTTACATTCATGCCGAGATCAACGGATTTTGTAGCGTTTCAAAGTTTCTAAAAACGTGCAATGCTGTGCAATTAATTACAAAAGTAGGGCGAAACGCAAGGTTCACTTTTTGGCCCTTTCTCCAATTTAAAAGATAGTCTTAACGAGCATCCAATTATTGTAGAAAAATATTATCTGAACACTCTTTTAGCCAGACTTATTTTTTAGGTCGTGTTTAAATACACTGAATATTAGCATTTATTTTATATTTTAAAATTAAAATATTTCAAAAGTGCCACATAAACAAATCAAATATTGCTCTTATCTTTCAAAAAATCAAAGATCAAGTGAGTGTTATCTTTGACGTGTTTGATATTTATTTAAAATATAACCTCGAATTAGAAACCAGAAGGACTTACAATGTATGTATTTCGCTACAATAGTAAATATTTATCACAGTTATGTAATATTTTACGCATTATATTCCTTTTATCTCTTTGCGCTCACCGAAAATGTCTATTTAAATATTCAGCGTGGAATTCTTCAAAACATTCGGGCCGATTTTATCAGGAAAAAACCTTCCTAAAGGAGTTCGAAAATTGAAATCCCGTGTAGACATTGATTCTAAAACTTGTGATTTATGAACCAACCTAATGACCGTTAATTTACATAATAGTCGGCAAAAAATTGGCCCCCGGCGCCTATAAAACGGTCTGCAATTTAATTTGAATACAACGCTGCAGTGTGTTATTTCGGCAAAAGAAAATCCAGGACGGGCCTAGCCACTATTTTAGTAAATCTATTTACGTACTGTTGATAATGAATTTATTATGGGCTAGTAGAGATAAGAGCAATAGAAGTTTGTTCTTCAGAAATCTTTTTATTCCCGATGAGACATCATTTAAGGTTTCATTCATTTAAAGCTCATAGGCACTATCCAACACAAACAGATGAGAGCATTGAGATTATATTCATGATAGATCTAACGTTTAGATTGAAGTTTAGGGGGAAGGTGTAATAAATGATCGCAATATGTGAAAGTGATGCAGCCTTTTTAATGAAGGAAGGAGAATTGTTCGTGATGAACAATATGGACGCCCTACTGCCATGAATAAAGTGTTGACACAAAAGGTTGATAAGGAACTTTACCGCTTTTAACGTGCTTCAAAAAATTGCTCAAATTTCAAAATCAGTAATTTTGAAATTATTTCTGACAAACTTGAATGGACAGGGGACAGATTTCTTTGAAATATTCAAAACTTGTATCACGACTCAACAATTGTTTAAAGAGAATGTGTTGAAAAGTAAGAAAGGGTTCATATTTTCATTTACACTAAAACTATAAATAAAGTTTCTCATAAAATATTTTAAAACGGTTCTAACTTAAAAATTGTCTCTCGTAGATACCAGCCCACTAATTAGTATATTTAGTCATTTGATGAGGCCGGTTCTGTAGCAAAAATTCGTCGATTTTGTGCAACATGTGCTTCAAATCATACAGCACGTCTGGAAAACACCAAAGCTCTCTCTTGTTTATGCTAAGCATACTATCATAAAGCCCATTTTCAGATTGGCATGCAATATAATATGGCGTGATTCTATACTCCGGAAAATAAATATGAGCTCCGACGATTCAGACGAGGCAATGTTGCCGTCCATTACTGCATTCATATAAAATATTCTCAGTTTATTTAAATTTTTATCGAAACATTACTGATTTTGTCGAAATATTGAAGAGGAATTTGAACTATGGAACTGTAGGAGTTAAAATATTTATTAGCACCATCAGCACCTTTGTATCATCACTGTCTTTAATTATCACAGTTACCATCATCATCATCATCACCATCATAATCATCATCGTCGTCACCATCACCATCACAATCATCATCATCACCATCATAATCAACATCATCGTCGTTACCATTATCTTTGGCATTGCTGGGTCCTTACAAAGGAATAGGAAAATAGATACAATTGATTAAGCTGTAGAGTTACAAAGATAAAAAAGTAGCTTGCCTCGGCCAAATAAAGATTCAGAAATAATGAGGGTTTGATACTGATAAGTATATAAGGGAACAAACAGGTTAAATACAGTTATGGAAGGCAAACCAACAAAAAAAAATATAAATGGAAGAAGTTTGATCTAAACGAAAATTGAAAGAAATGGAATGAAATTCAAAAGGTGGATATAAATAGCTGAGGATGAAGATAATTTGTATGAATATGATTCTCTTTCCCTTGATTATTATAAATATTCCAGAGTTGATTATTGTGAATTAAAATCAGCGAAATGGGAGTTTATGGCAACGTTGCTCATCGGCTTAATTTAACGGCCATTTTGCAAATAAAGCTATATCTATTCATGTTTATAGTAAAAAAAGTCGAGGTATACCAGTTTCGTGTCTTCTGATATTTAGGTTTCACGAAATCGGCATTCAGTTACACTAGGAGATGGTGACAAGATTAGATTATTTGCGATTACTAGTTTTTTTTGATATGCTCAAAACGAAAAAGATTATATTTTAACAAACTTTAGTGGCGAATTAAATTTTTAAATGGTCGTTCTGAGAATTATTGTGGTTTTACGAGTTATAAAATTTTAAAACTTGTTTTTAGGCAATTTTTTATTTCAGTGTTAAAAAGGTAAGTAGTAATGTATTAATTATTTTATAAAAAGAAGGTGATCCATGCAATTCCAGATTATTTTATTACTTTTATTTAGTAACTGTTTCTAATTTTGATATCTAAAGATTGTTTTCTATGCTTATTTTAATCCATATAATACCATTCTGGAAATTTTCTGTGTTTTGTGTTTTATATGTTGCCTCTTAATACAATCTGGGAGTTTATTCTTCCTCACAATGCTCTAAGACTTCTACGCTTTGTTTTTCTTTAGTTAAGTTACTTTACTTTGTGAACTTTTATCATTTACTTGAGTATGATGATGACACGTGCGAATTTACTTTTTCTCTTTGCTTCAATTATCTTTGTTTAGTGCAAAATTCTTAAGATTTTTTTTTCTAATTGGAGATCTCTTGATCCACCCTGCAAGGTTTTATCGTCTGCAGCCTTTATTATGTTTGGCATCATTTAAAAGATATACAAGATAAGTTGGGGTGCCCATTTATTTTCAAATTTTTTCTAACCAAATTAATACTGATGTAACAAAATAATGCACCATAACTTTTTATTAAAATTACATATTATACTTTGTACAAAAGCAACCTTTAAACACCATCAATTACCCAACAAATAACTCATTGAAATGCGGCTATTAAGTAAATAATGCAAATTGCGACCCAGTTATGATAGTTTCTTTATTATTGCCAATAATACGCTTATAATAACATATTTTTAGTTAAATACGCGGGCACAAAGGTTTGAAAACAGGAAGGAAATCCCCGATAAAATCTGATCAGATCGCGGCAACCTCGCACTAGTGTCGAAACAAATGAAAACAAATTGCACGGTTGCCAAACGGGCAAAGAATAATACGACAATAATTAATAGACTCCTTCAAATTTTGATACTGATCTAATGACATTGTTTCTAATTATACATAGATATCATACAAATTTAAATGTATTTTAACACTAATTATTTACGGTGATATCTTATTCTCTCATTTATTATTGTCAATATCTTTTAATTAAACACTCCAGAATTTTGATAATAAAACGATGTTATTAAACCCGGCAAGATATTTGGAATTGAATCTTAAATGTTGTCATATTTTGTACCGCCAACAAATCATCCAGCGTCGGTATTTGAACGCTTTTATGAGTAGGATCCTAATATTACCTCAAATACTCAGCTTGTTGGATATAACACTAATATAAAACAATTGTTACAGCACCATTGAAAGGTCTAAAGCTACAGAGAGCAAACGAATAAACGTGTTTTAATGACTTAAAAATAATATTGAAGAATAAGAGAAGCCAAATGATCTTAAAAAAGGGTAAACATATTCCTTATCTATTTTTCATTTTATGATCGTCTGATTGGACACTGTTCAGTAATGAAAAAACAACAAAACCTTTGTTATTCACAATTACGCAAAAGAAGCAAATACCTGGCAAGGCTAACAATAATCCTACATTATAAATCTCCAAAATACCATCGACTTTACGAAAATTCTCACGGTACAAACCAAAGATATATTTAGGTAAAATTTTGCACCCTGTATATTCAAATCTTCAATATTTTCCATTCTTCGTTTAATAAACAAAAAAGCCAACGTATATTTCTATTAGAAATTCTCTACTAATTGGATATAAAACTATTTTATTCAGAAACTGTCAGACTGGCTCGTAAAATTTCCACGATCCTAACTCATTTAATAAGTCTGGTAATTTTTTAAGTCATTAAATGTTGGTTTATCTAACGACTTTTCTTCATTAGAGATATTTAGCGCTTCGCGGTAAAATACCTTTATGAGACTATCGTATAATTTATAAACATAAAAATTTATAACATATTTAAAATTGGCATGGATTAATCTGTTCTATGCTTAATACAGAAAAGTGTAAAAAACGTAGAAAATTCTAACCTAAATCCTATATATGAAACAACCCTTATAGCCCAAAAACAGTTTGGTTGCACAGTCCGAGGCCACTAGTTGTAAATGTTGATTACATGGATACATAGTACAAGCCTAGTTAACCTAAACTAACTACTGACAGCTTTGATAGTTTCCCGGATATCAAGAATTCTAAGGAATGTTCGAGAAGCCAAGAAGAGTATATCAATAAGGAAAAATTGGTAAGAGTCGTAGAGAAGTGAATGTCAAGTTTCACGGTAATTTGTAATTTTAAGTATCTTTAACGGTGGTTGTGAACTTTTCCTATAAATAAAATTTCTTTTTAAATCCATAAGAATTTGAGAAAATTGCAGTATCCGCATCTGTGGGGATTTTTTTCCATCAATACTCAAATGATAAAAAATTGCCTGTGTTTCGAAGACTATGTCTAAACTTTGATTAGAAAATATTATCCCATTTGTATTTATCCTTTGGGTTAAATTATGCTTTATCCTTATTTCAAATAACCAAGCATCAATAACTATCTGGTATTGGCGGTACTTTTATTACTTTATTAATACATTATCTTTTATGTTTTTAGTATAAAGGGTGTTAAAGACCAGTTTGCATTATTACAAAACTTCAATATGGTCAATAACAGTATACTCATTTGCTAGATTTCGTAAAGATTAGAAGATAAGAAGGTATAATCCTATCTTCTCGTATAATCATGCTGATATGAAATCTGTACGCATAAAATCTACATTTTCCAACAAAAACCGCTTCGTTGGTTAACTCTTATTTGCTTTAAATTGAAGATGGTTCCATAACACCCACAAGATTTCTTTCAAACAAGCCATTTTTTCTTTACGGCTCAATTAGTTGGACAATTTCGAAACCTTCATGGTACGACGGGTTAGTGAACAAATGTCAGCCAATAAACAAAACACTCACAGGCTTCCATTATACGACATTTTATGTTTATTCCAATTATTTTTAGGTATATACTTGTGGCGGTCGTTTACCAGTACGATCAAGAAGACCATGGGTATTTATGCAATGAAACTTACGCAGTGGCGGAACAGATTATAGCTGCGTGATGTTATTTTGTTTAATTAATTTATTGAGGTATCAAACAGGTAGTAAATGTGTATCCCGAGGCGTACCGGTAGTAATAAAATATATATATTATGAAGTGCCCTACAGTTGTTTATATTTAAATACTTATCTAGTTTCTATAAATTAAAGAGCTGCGAATAAAAATGTGCTTGGAATGTAAAACTGTTAAAATTTTAAATCCTTAGCTTTCTTTGAAACATAAAATTGTTAAAATAATAATAAGAGTCAAAGTTAACATAGTAATTGTATTTTATAGCAATAGTGCTAGTATTAGTAATAGTGCTTAAGTATTAACCTATGTAGATGATGTTATAATAATACTAAACTAACAAAAAGAATGTAACAACTAGCAATAAACAAAATAAAGATACAAGCAAAGAGTAGGAACTAAAATAATCGCAGAAAAAAATAATATATATATATATGAGAGCAACCAGTAATGGAAGATAAAAATAAGCCAAAAATTAAAATTCAAGCTAAGGATACTTCAGAAGAAAGCTAAAGAACATTAAAAAAGAAAGAAAGTTTATAAAGAAGTAGAGGAAGAACTGAGATGAGGAACTATTATACATAAAGGAAAAAATCAAAAAGACAAAGAAATCAACAAATGAAGCAAAATTAGACAAGCAACGAAACACTGCAGACTGCAGATAGTTGGATTGTAGAGATGGTTGGTTAGGTTAGGATACGTTACCTCAGTTTAAGTTAGTGTCATTAAAAATGAGAAATAGTTGGTATAATAAAATAGAAGATAATATCCATACAATGGGAAAACAAATGTAGAAAGTAGGAATGGAAAGAAATGGAGAAGAAAAAAACCAGATCTGCATGAATAATTCACCTTCAAATGAATTTTGGAAAAGCTACTATCTTAATGTTTTAAGAAATTAGACCTGAAATCAAAAGTAAGAGCCTGTGGGACCCATTTGAGAAGTACTTTTAAAATTTGTTCTAAACCTAACTAGGGCTGCTGTCAATACCGAAATGATAAACGATATATATGATTTGGCGCGCCAATGGTTCCAGGTACCACTTTGATACGTACGTACGTATGGTACGAACACATTTGTATTTATGCGACGGTTGTACCATAGCACAAGGGTAAATATCGCGTCGCACAGCTATGGTTGGGACATTTTTATGATCACGTCGGCTGAGATATAGCACTATCAACTTACCAACTTTTATTCGTTGAAAAGAAAACGTATAGTATTTCAGGCCGACTTATATACAAGTGTCGTTCGAAATGAAATAAGAAATTGTTTCTTTTTAGTTTTTGTCCCATTGACAAGAGGTTTATTGTGCGATTCAATATTGTTTGCGCTTTTTGCCAAGTATCTAGGAACAAGGAAACTGTTGTCGGAAGGTTTGTCGGGTTCTTTGGACATTCTTCTTTATTTTTGTGTCATGTACTCGCTTTTTAAAACAAACGTTTACCATTTGAGAACGTACTCTCTTATCTTATAGATTTCCAATTAAAAGAATGTATAGGAGAAACAGTCGGAAAAAGAAAATTAAATTAATAAGCTTCTTATTATCATTGATTAAATTTTTGTCGAATAGAAGTTCGGTTAACATTAATTTTTACTGAAATCACATTGAAAAGTTATACAAATTCAGAAATAAATTTTTACTCTTTAGGCAGAAATCTTAAGGAGTGCAAGAATAGAAATAATAATATATGACCAGATAACCGAAAGAGGACCCAATAATGTGTCCCCTCCGTTAATCCTATTCTCTTGAACTCCGTTGTATTAGAGGTACGGACACGACTGACGATATATTAATATTGAATTGACTGGAACCTTATTTCTACCTCGGATATGCAGACTTCAAGATATTAGACGTAAGATTTTATTTAATACATTCTTGCTTCCTCATAATACGTTCTCTTATGCCTCATGGATTCGTGTTTGGTATCAAATATTTCCTCTGAACCAGTCTATCTCTTCATATTAAAAAAATAATTTATTGAATAGAATTGATTTGATAGTTGTTACTTCTAGAATATTTTTGATATATTGTGCGTTTCAAATTTTTACACTAAAAAATAATTACATTTTTTTCTGTGTATTTTAGATTTTGTAAAAAAATTAATATGGATAATAATTATTTATAAACGTCTATATCAAACACAGATGTAAATTTTATGATTAATGACAAAAGTAACTACTGTCTATTCAATATTATTTAATAAAAACCTAATGATCTTTTTTTAAATATAAAGAGAGTTCATTCCGATTTAAAATTATTGGAAAATATATGTCCATAAATATTAATATTGGCAACGTACCTATTGAGGCAGGACCAACATTAACAATTTTAAATAATTTATAAAATAATTAATATTCTTATTTTCCTAATTATAGCCCTGAAATACATTTGTATTGAGTCATATAAAAATATAAGAGTTCCGGCTTATTGAACAACGATAAAAGATTTTTTTATTTGAACCAATTATGTTACTATTTTTTATGAGAATGCATAGAACAAAAATATAATTGGTTACATATTTCTAGTTTAATTAAAAACCTTTCAAGGTATCATGTGATCTGTTGATCAAAACTGTTTAGTTTTTTAGAAAATTATAATATTACCCAAAATTAATGGTATCTTCATATTAATTACATAAAACCAATTTGTTTAGAAAATTAATCAATGTAAAAAGTAGGAACGAGTGAAAAAAAAAAGATAACAGGACTGTTAAAAGCTATATTTAAAGATATAACAACATTTGTTTTCGACGCCATTTTGTCACAAGATACGACAAGCGTCAACTTAAATATCATACTTGATCAAATAGTGAAAAATTGTTAATTTATGAAACTTTCAATTATTGAAATAGACTTCTTGGATATTTTTTTACTACTCCTCCTTGCTCAAAAATTATCAGCAAACCACCGATCTTTATCAAAACAAAATTGTTAAACCCCCAACATTTTATTATTACAAAATAAAAATACCAATTAAATTAATATATCGGTTGCTCACTCATACCCGTAGGGCGCCGAGAAATGTTTCCCCTTTTACACCCCCGGTTATCGGGCCTGAGGATTAATATTATCAAAATACGTAATCAATCATCAGAATTCCCAGCAAAACACAATAAAGCCCTTGGTTACTTCGTCGTTCTGAAAGAAAAAGCAAAAAGCGTCTTTAGAGACATGTTAATGTAATGGTTTTATTATACAGTATCGATTTGGCCCTATTGATCGTGTTTTCCACTAGTTGGAACAATGCGCGAAACACAAATGTGTAGGTATTTAGAAGCAACAGAATGTACATTTGCAAACAGAATTAAATATGTGCTTAAAAATAGGCAAATTTGAAAAAATTAGGATTCCCATAGATATAATAAAGTAGTAATTTACAAGTAATGGTATAATATTTTGTTTGCTACTTTAATATTGTTTATTCAATGATCTGCTTTTAATAAGATTTTTAACTAATTTTTGTTACAAAATTAGCACTGTTGCTTCATTGAAAATGTTGCGATTAAAGACTACTGGTTATAGAGCTTAGATATGGCGTTTGTTTCTTGTTAGGTGTGGAGTTTTTTTCTCAAAAATTTGAGTTATTGCCAATACATTAATAAAAATAAATTGAAAGGGTTATTTTAATTAATAATTTTTTGTTTAAAATTTACTCTTTATAAAATTCGAAACGGTCAAAAATATACTACTGGTAAAACTGGCAAAAGACTTGTTTTATTCTAAGTGATCTTTTCATTGTTGGTTTTGAATGTTGTATTTAAAAAAAAAGAATTTCTCTATCGCCTCATAGGTATTAAAATGGACTGGTAATAGTATAGTAATATAAGGACCATATAAAGGCTGTAAGTTGATACTTCATCAAGTCGTTTAACGTACTTTACGATATCGTTAACAGAAATATATGGTGTCCCTAAAATTCTCCAATCCATACTCATTATCGACTAAAACCGTTCAAACAGAGATGTTATCACGTATAAATACATGATTATGGTAGATGAAATTGTTGATTTTGGTAAATCTATGTTTATTAAGTGACTGAAAGATAGTTATGTGTTAAGTTATTTTATTTTTTAGTTTGTTTACTAAAAAGCCGACAGTTACCGCCTTTTTATTTAAATAACATCAATTCATTTGTGATGGTTAATTAACATTTATAAATTGTTTAGTTATGCAAACGTTTATTTTTGATTAAATATTGATTTATACGAGGTGCGTAAAAAACATATGGTCCTATATAGCAACATTGGAAATGTGGTACTTGGAAGGGCGGCAGATAAACATGTGCTACGTTATTTTTACAAGTTTTAACTTGCTAGAGTCATTTGATTGTCCGCAGCGATTTTTTTAATAAAACGGTTTTTTCTAGTGCCTTCTAATAATGAGTAACATTAATTTGGAACAACGGAAGACTCAGGTCTTGGTTCAGAGAGTGTTTTGTTAAAAATTTTCAGTAGTTTTTTTATAAAAAAGAGATTGAATTAAAGATGAGATAGGCCTTCATCTTCAAGAACTGATGAAAATAACAACAGAATCACACACCACCGGTCGCGAAATTTTGACTAATGACATGTAGATGGGAAAAATCTGCCCTAAAATGATTTCCCAAGATTAAAAGAATGTCACAAGGGAAAGGTGCCTTGACTTTTTGGAATCGATAGGTAATGACTAGTCTTCGAAAAAGTGTCAGTAATTTCAGTACTGATTTTGGCCAGTAAAAACAATCCTATGGCTTCTCAGCCTCCTTGTCCAATTGACTTGAGTCTATGTGACTTTTCCTTTTCTCGAGATTTTTGGGACACTAGAAAGTTTTAAAAATACTATAACCGTTTAATTCAAGAAAGTTATTTTGAAGAAGACCTTTTTTTAAATCAGTCTAATTACTTAATTAACATACCTCGTATCTATACTTGTATTAGTATATAAAAATAGTACTCCTTATTATGTTAATAAGAAATGATTTTTTGTTTAAAATATAAATTAACCCAAAAATTCCCATTACATTTTACACAATACCTGCATTTCCTAAATCCAAAATTTCCTGTCATTAACGTAAGACATTAATAATTTATAATTTACCATGGCTCACTCGAAAATACCATGAATTCTTTTGTCAGAATTTCCAAGAACACAGCCAACCAGATATACGACGGGTAATAAATATTTCGTACTTGAATTGTTTGTTTCTCGTACAAACTCAGCCGGATTTTAAATATGCAGCACAAGGAATACTTGAAAAGTAATAATACCGCATAATTAATTAATTACAGGGCGTTCCAACATCAAAAAAGTAATTATAACAATGTTAGAAATTGAAAAAAGCCATTTGGAATTACGAGTATAAAAAATACATGCTTTAATGTTATTATGTAGCCATTCTAATAATTTTCTTTAAATCTATATTGAGCGAAGAAAACAATAGAGCCATACAGGACATGTATTTCCAATACACATCTATTAGGTGTATGGATATTTGCGGATATCTGAATTAATATTCATTAAATATTCAAATATATATTTCAATAAATAATTTTGAAACATATTAGAAGTATTACTTGTACTGAATACTGTTTTACTGTGAGGGCCATAACCCCTTAGAAACAGGAGGATGAACTGGTAGAAACTAATAACAACTCCGAAATCCAAGCGAACAGTATACAGGTTTAAAAGAGGAAAAAGCAATGGAAAAGGAAAAAAAACTACTAAGGCAAGAAGATAGTTGAAGAGTACTTTAGAGAGGAGGAAAACTGTAAAATGGAATAAGTTACAGGTGATGAGAAAAAGGATAAAGACGAAGTGCATGTGGATTGTTTCAACTTCAATAATAATTGATCACACAAGTTTTATTGAAGCGTCAGATGTGTTCCAACGAATGATCTGAAAATTGTGCTGGAGTTGACCTTGCTACTTAATATTTCGCATATGATCTTATAAAATATTCTTGTAATGTAATTACCACCAAATACAGATGTTTCACAATGTTTTGATTCAACAACTTTTCAATTAATTTTGTATTTCGGAATGTCTGTAGGTGAAGACTAATTAAACACTTTTCAATATTCAATATTGCTGTTTTTCTTTCTTATATGAATGCATCAGAATTTCAGATGCGAAGTGTCGAACCTTCGTTAAACCAGGTGGTCTACTCTTTCTTAATGGTGTTTGCTTCTAATCAAGTCGCATTCTGATATTCTGCGCACACATGCTTTTCTTTTCTATGTTATCTGCTAGTTCTGTAGGAATTTGATGTTCTTCCATTCTTATTGCTCTAAATATCTTCTATAGTGTATAATGATTTGCATGGTATTCGATACAGGTAGTTTTTTCGGGTGTTTTTGGTTTTCGTGACTTGACTTCCTAAAGATCGTGAGATGAAGTATATTTTTTGAATTCTTAGACACAAATTATTTTTATTGTTCTTTTGTTACATAATGTTTCAATCTACGAACTTCTTTAAACTTCGACTAAACTTTCCTGATGGTGTTTTTGAAGCAAATCTTCTGTTACGGTTTTTAACGTCATTCCTCAAACCGACGGCTTTAGAATTAATCTATTAATTGAAAAACACAGATAGATCGAGCTGTAATCTTCTTTACCTATAATTAAGCACTATAAAAATTTTGAGAACAATCATAGATGATCTGTATCAGAAATATTTTAAGATTTTTGGATCTACTGTTTTTAAATGATTTCTTACTAGCTTCGGAAATAACTATATTTAACGCTTACGTAAGATACATCTACCGTATCTACCGAATTATTTACATCCAAGGATTTTTTTCAATATTATGGATATCTATTAGACGTCCTTTAATTGTTTTTGCTGAGTGGGCTCACGTGATGGGAATGCATTGTCCATTTGTTTACTCTGCTGCCAATTTATTTTGAATATATATTAAACTTTTTTGAGTTTATTTTCTTTTGCGGTATTTTAGTTCGACTATAAGTTGCTTATATCTGTCTTCGACCCTCTATGTCCTTTTCCCTTTTGTTTTTTCGTGTACTAGTACTTCGAAAATTCTTAATTCTAGTTCATCTTTCTTCTAGAATTCGGCTGAATATGCCCTTGCAATCCTGATTATCTTTTCTTAATCTTCCTTAATACCAGTCCTTTTTTTATTTTTTTTCTTTATATCAAAATCCTTATCATATTTCGTGCGTATTTTTATCTTTCTGATAAGAGGATTGAAATTACCGACAATCATCCAGTGTGCATTACGAATAAATAGTGTTGAAAGTAAGATTATTTACAACTTCTACGTCTCAATCTGCTTATACTTACATAAATTTCCATACATCACTTCAAAATCGAAAACAATATGGCAATGTGGATGCATTATAGAGCCGAATAGGTGGGTTATGTAGTCATGTGTGGACGAGATAGGAGCAAATTATAGTCATCGGCTCGATCAAGGCTACTTATTAGGGACCCACTTACACGGCGACTCCTTTTTTTGTTAATTCGATAATCTACGTTATTAGCTTTTAATATTATATTTTGGTTGTCGAGGTATTAATTTCAGAAAGTTCGACTGCGGTCAATTCTGTCTGGTCTCGGATCGCTAAAGTACTTTCGATTTTTGTTTCACATTTTTTTTTATCTAAAATTCGTTACCCGCTGATAGACGACCTTCAACAAAAATTGAAAAATATATAGTGCCGTCTGTACTGAATATTATCGTGATTAGCCTCGTGATCATTGAAGGATCTATTATTGTTTTCTAGAGCCACTTTTCGATTAACATATTTAAAGTAACGAAAGAGACTACAAACAGTAATTCGATATTGATATATATATATTTTGTTAATAGATTATAAGTTTTAACAGTTTTTAACATTTAGAAAACATAATAATAGTGAAGGAAACAAATACATGGATGAAATTAGAAAGTAGATCCAATATATAACGGTTCAGTTAATTATAGATTATGGGTAAAACAAAGCAAGAGACAAAAAGTAAACATTTCTTTTAATGACTTAATGATGATCTTCTAATTTATCGAAATGTTAGTCTAGACTAGCATATTTAAGATTTTTATTCAAGTTCCAACGATTCCATTTATAAGACACACGCAATTTGCTTCTTTTTCTGGAATACAATTTCCTTCTTTCTAAATTTGGTATGTGAAGAAAATTATGACCAAAACCGGCAATTCTTTGAGAAACAATGATGATCATCTAATTTATCGAAACGTTGGCTACATAAAGCTATTCAATTATTTTTATTCAAGTCCCAATACATCTATTTATAAACACAGGCCTTCTGATTCTGTTCTTTCTTCTCCTTCCAGGGAAAATTATTCCAAAAATAGACATTTCTTTGAGAATCTTAATGATTATCATCTAATATATCGAAACGACGGTCAACATGAGAATATTCAAGTTTTTTTTTTTATTTAAGTCTAATGGATCTATTTTTCTTTCTGCTTCTAAATTTAATATCTAAAGAAAATTATTCCAAAAGTAGATATTTCTTTGAAAATCTAATGATGATCATCTAATTTATCGAAACATTTATATACAAGATTTTTTTCAAGTTCCAACGAATCTATTTATAAACACATTCCTCCTGGTTCTTCTTTTGGAGCACATCATATTTCCTTCTTATTTCTAAATTTAGTATGTCTCTAGCTCATAAATATCAAATAACCAATGTCCAATGTAAAACATATAAAATTCTCCGTGGTTTTAATGTTTTGAAACTTAATCCGATATTCCCACGACCCTCCACTTTAACGACTCATCAAACCGCATAACATTTACGTACGTTCCACCACTGGTAAAATTCCCGGAATTTAGTCACCTCGCCCGCACCCGACCAGAATTTAAAATTTTAAACTTAAAATTTTCTACCTTCTTTTATTTTACTTATTTTTTATACTCGTGTGAAAGTCTAAAAATTTTAAAAATGTCATTGGTGTAATTTGTTTGACAGGTAAAAAACTAAAGACCCGACCCTCTGTCCCAACAGTTAAAAAGTATATTTTATTAATGACTGGTTGAGATGGAACGCAAGTTTTTTGTTTTTGGGTAAAAATATATTGAAAGCTTGTGTCTTTGACAAACTATTTTTTTAACAATGTCACTAATGTTGTTTATTTTTTCGTATTATTTTATAAGCAATTTATAAGATTTTTTTAAACACAAAATTTTGTTTGTGAAAACCTATTTTTAAAAATTATATATATTATATATCTGTAAGAATTTGTATATATTTTATATTAACCCTCATTCATTTTTATGGATAAAATTTATAAATATTTTAAAAAAAGTCTTATAAAAAGTTGTCTTCCAGTATTTATAATTATTGTATACAAATACTGGGAAAGAATCAAAAATAATTTGCCAATTTATTTTTATTTCGGGAAATAATATACTAATGTATTACTTTCACTAACCATAAATATTATTTGATGGCGTGGGATGTGACTTAAACTGTGTTGATTCTTTAAAATAATTTAAATTTTAAATCTTTGTTTTAGATCAGAACTGTTCCGATCTTTATCTAACTTTAATTTTATATACACAAAATTCCGAATTTTGATTTACCTGCAGGTGTAGCGTCAACTGCATATTGAATAAATTTTACACAACCAATTTAAATTAAAATTCTTTATGTTGATTGGGCTTTTTCTTAATGTCTCATAATAGTTCTTATAATTATTCATTCATTTTGGTAGTTATTACAGATTCATTTAATTTTCTTTTTTTTTTGTCATCATACTTTCTTATGGAATTTTTCAATTAATTATAATTATTTTCTTTCCCAACAATTTTGTTTTTTATTAGTCAATATTTTATATTAAAAATATTCTTATCTGATACCTCTAATTAAAAGTCTGAAAATTCCAAATATTCTTTTTTCTTTCTCATTGCTTGCTTCTTTTTTAATTTCGTTTTCTAACTTACATCATTTTTAAAATTTTAAATTAATATTTTCTACTTATTAGTCACTTATACTATTACAATAATTATTATATATTATATAAATCGGATTTTTTAGTATGGAGGAATTTACTCGTTTTATTACAGACTAATACTTTTATTGTATTTGAGAAAGTTCTTTAGATGGTACACCTTATGAGTTTCTTATTTAGAAACTATGTTAATATCCACTTAAAAAACGGCAATTTTCAATAAAAAAATCGCTAATATTTACTGTTCCGTCTATAATTAGTTAAGTAGGATAAATACATATAGCGGTTACAGATTTTCAAGCAAGTAATGATAAAGAGTTTTTTCTAGTGATATTAATAACCATCAATTACTAGAATTAAATCAGTACCTTTTTAATTTATTTAGAAAAAATTACACGTATAATGTTAATTATTTTCTTTAAACATTTCTCTTATATACATTTATTAAAGATTGAGGTAAATAAAAAAGTTGGTTCTCATCTTTTAAACATATTCTTCTTGACTTCAACTGATCATCCCAAGTTTAAAAAGATTTTAAAGATTTTGGTTGTATGCATTAATTTATAAGATTATTCATAATACAAATAAGCAAAACTATAATGCTGATGCTTTATCAAACCTGGATATTTTTAATATTTCATAGTTATTTAATGCCAAAATGGTTTTTAAATCATTCAGTTTCATTGGTTGAAGATGAAAAATCAAATCATTCTCCCACTATAAGAAAGGTACGTTTTAGTTGTTTATTCCCAATTCGCCACGTGTCAACTCGTCACGAGAACTTATATTGTCCCAAATCGTCAGGCGACGATAAAACATATTTTAAGATGTCCAACTCGCCACGCTTAATTAGTAATTTAAAATAAACAACATTTTTAGTAGATCAGTATATAAATATGTATATTGTGGTGTTGTCAATAGGTACAGAAAACTTTTTTAAATATCTATCATGTCATCAAGTGAATGTACTATATATATTTTAAAGGGTAGGTTAAACAGGACTCATATAGATGTCAGAGACTTCACTGAGAGGCAACATTTTATTGCTGTAATGTAGATTTGACTCTTCAAACGACTAGCAAACATTAGTTCTATGATTCCAAAAAGCGTTCTCTTTTAAAATTGTCACTCCGTCATAATTCCCAAATAATATATTAATCTAAGGATATTTTTCCAAATCGAGTATCAATTAGAAACTAAATATGAAAAGATAAATTGTACTTATCTGAATTTCCTGCGTACTCCAGTAGTAATGAAACCATGGTCAGAGCCTTGTAATACACTGGAAATTCGGATAAGTATAATTTATCTTTTCATAATTATTATGAACACTTTCCACAAAGTAAGGCTTGAAACAATTAATTCAATTAGAAGATTATTACAAAGACATAAAAAGTAGTACCTAGGAGGGTAGTGTGGGCAGTTGATACTGTTTTATATAGGGATTAAGGTTAGTTTGGCGAGATGACACTAAAGCATGTAAAATTCCTTCGCGTGACAAAATGGGACGTGACGAGTAGGGAAAATACCGTTTTAGTTTGGTTTAGTTAATTTCGCCTGGACTACTGATGTTCGTTAAAGAAAAACTTACCATGGCTTCCGTACGACCCGTGCATGGTCTGGTGGTAATACCTGGCCGCCCTCTGCGTCCCTGAGGGATCCAAGAAGAACGTGCCCATGTGTTCTGCAACTCCGGAGGCGATTTCGGAGTTGCTGCCGTCGATACCCTGTCCCGGACTAGCCGAAGTTCCTGTCCTGGGGGACTCGTACCACCTCCCCACGGCTAATTCGTTGGTCATCTCCATAATCATGGATAACTGAGTTATTTCGAACACTTACACACGCGAAATAGTCTAAATTCCAATAATTTTTGAGCGCAATCGGTCACTTGAGAACACGATTAGTTTCTTTGGTCATAGTAGGCTGGTTGTAGCAAGCAATTGTTTCGAGAACGACTGTTACGGAGCGACGGGCGCCGGATGGTAACTTGATCTGAAATCGAAATATAAAAAGTCTTATCAAAATCGGTATTTTTCTATCGCATTTTCGCAGTGATTTTATTTTTGTTTGTTCGAGTGGTTTGTCAATATTTGATCACTGATAGATGGAATCTTGAAGGTTCTATCGAATTATTAGACACTAATATTTGTGTTGCTAGATAATAAAATAAGATAATACGGTTTCGTGACTTTTTTAAGGGAAACGAATATCCACATTTATTTATGTCGAAATAATATCTATCGTTTACTAAATGCGTATGAGAATGTATATTGTATTGTAAATTTAAATATATACGAGTATCGCTACAAAGGAAACTATATTCTGTTTTCGGAGGTAGATGAATGAATGAATAAATCTACGAGCCATTTTAATATAAAGCACATATAGAAATCACAAAGAATATAAAATAACATTTTTTAATTTTAAATAGACATCTTAATATTGCATTTAGTCTTGGTAGATAATAACGTAATAATCATCAGAAGATACTAATCACAATAACAACGAATGTAAAAAAGATTAAATACATTGAGATATGTATATTACATATTTTATACATTATTTATATATTTTTAAGTGTATTAATATATTTATAAGAATATTGGCAATTGACGTAAAAACATTTATTATTATTAATTATTTTCTTAAGTTGTGAAAAGAAATACTCAAAAATGTATCCAGAAAAATTATATTTTTTTGTAGAAACAAGTAAAATCAAAGTGAATTTTTTTTAAAATCTTGAATGTTCAATCAAATTATTGACATATGATCAAATACAACGTTATTCTTATTAAGTGGGAAATAAAAAAAATTAAATTAATATATTATTAGTTCGAAAATAATCAATATAAATTACAATTTCAGTTAATCTATAAACACTTATACATGTTTATCCAAGAAGTAATTAATAGATTAAAATTTAATAATCTTATAGAAATTAGATAAACTATTTTTTATAAAACTCAATATATTATTTTCAACCTAAGCCTATTTTCAAATTATTTTAAGAAAAGATACCAATAACGAATGAGCACAGTAACCCGTGCAATTTTTTAAAAATCATAAATATAAAATATGAATAACAAACATCTTTTTTAAAATCATTTAATTATTCGTCTTTGTGACATTTTAATTAAAAGTGCGTTTTTTTAATTAAACAACTTTAGAATCAATAATTGGAAACCTGAAATAAGGATGAATATCCACGCCTAAAACTGATACCATTAGTACCTATAGTATACTAATAAATAAATAAATAATATATATGTAATGTATAATAACTAATGACTTGTAAATAATTCTATAACATTTTATATTTTATTTGCCTTAGACAAGGCACTATACTCCTTAATTGTGATTAATTAGAAAAAGATACCAATGCCCGGTAAGGACAGCAGCCCACACAGTTTTGAATGCATTAAAATCCTAACGATAAAATTCAACCTGTAGTTGTATCCCAAATAAATTTTTTCATACAATACAATCTCGGAAAATTCTTATTATATTAATGTATGCATGAAGGTTCAATGATATGTAAAATTACATCATCGGATATTGAAATAAATAAATTATAATCATTTCATGCCAGTAGATAGAAACAAGTTTCCAAGTTTTATTGTACAATTTTATAATGAGAAAAGACCATCTTGAATCTAAATAGATTCAAATTAAATGCTGATTAGTTGTGTTGATAATCATTCAATCTCGAAATATGAGAATGTTGACAAATCGGTTTGGATTAAATCTACAAATTCATTCATTTCTACTAGTAGATGATACACTGGAAGAATTTCGGTTATTTAAATTAACTAATTATTGTAAAATAATATTTATAAATTATGTGTATTTAAAATGTTATTATTAAATAAATTAACATTACTAAATATTATAAAATATAAAAATCTATTATTCTAAAAAAAAGTTTATTTGCTTATTTAACTTAAAAAATTTGTAAAAATTATTTAATTTATAAATTATGTAGAGCAAGTCATAGAAATATTCACATTTGATGTTATTGATTTGGTTTTTTCATTGTATTTTTGAGTATTAAATTGGATATTACAATATTTTATTCATAATTTTATATAATAAATACATTATGAGCATGTTTCATTCAAGGCATATTTTAAACAAATGCTTTTGAATCGAACAAAATTAGAAAATTGTGTGTTTGAGTAGCATTTAACTTTTAAAGCTAATCATAATATGGGTACGGAAAAATATATTGCTGATACTCTATCAAGACTATAGAATGAAAAATATCTTTCGATCTACAAATTTATTCAATTCTACAAGTGAATCATACACAGGAATAATTTCGATTGTTTAAATTAACAAGTCATTCTAAAAGCAATATTTATTTATTATATTTATAATAAAAATGTTTCTGTTAAATAAATCATATTGCTGAAAATTGGATTATAAACAAACCATTATTACCATTATTTGTTATTTTCAAAAATATTTATTCATTCATTTAATTTACCTAATTTATGAGTTGTATGCAGGAAGTTATAAATATATTCATACTTAATCCTGTTTTTATTAATTTTTTATCCTATTTTTGAGCGTTATATTGGATATTACCATATTTCATTTAATTCTTTTAATATATTATCAGCTTATTTTAAACAATTTATTTTGAGTATTCCATAATTCTAGTCTATTTATATTACAGGTAAAGGAACCTCTATTGCTGATACTCTATCAAGACAATAGCAGGAAGAATCTCTATATAGTTTTTTTATAATTATACACTTGTCAAGCCATTCGGATAAATAGACATTTGTGAAGGTTATACTAACTAGAAATTCATTAAAAATTATTTAAATTTTGAAATAAATTTTTAATAGATGTTTTATATAAATTTTTATCGTAATTTTATGGTAACAGTATTGTTACCGCCTAAATGAGGATTAATTAGGAATGAAAATCTATTTTAACTCATGTTGATAATATAAGAATATATTTTAGAAAAAAAATATAGGTATATATATATATATGTCGCATCACCGTATTGGTGATACAATATTCCTTTAAAACTAATTGGCCAATGTACATGGGTCCATTTATGTTTCTTAAATTCCCTAGGAACCATACATAATATTTGTTTCCATGATCGCTGAATTGATAAAATCTTTGCAAAATTATTATTTACCAATTTTTGTTTAAATCCAAATGAGATCATCCATAAACTACCACTATCACAGTCAAAAAAATCAATCAACACATCACTGAAGCGCTTTTAATCGGTCATTGTTAACAAAAAAAAAACAACAATATCGCTGTATGTCTCGATATCTACACGTTAAACACCACGGACATACTAAATGTTGGGATCCAAGCATACATCGGTATCCCCTAGCAACCGGTTTCGGACAAGTTCGTTTGGTATCGCTACAAGTTGGTTACAGATTGGTATAGGACTTGTAGATGGGAGGGGTTATCGGCTAAAGGCGGGTCGATAACGCAGACGTTTTAATTCCGTATTGTTTAGATTTATATTAAAATATAATATCTGATGTTTTGGTAGTGAGATTGTTGGACTACTCAAACAAGTTAAATTAATTAATCTAGTAGAAGCTTACTTCGATATTTAGTCGAGTTTGTCGATGTGATTAGTTATTTGTTGTTCGGAAAGTTTATATGAGGATCTAGGTTGGAATGGTTGTGTATTTTTAGAGATCCGTCGGCTAGTTTGATATTTCCTTCGGAAAATTACTTTTCTCGTGCAAGAAAAATTATCGGCGATATAGGTGGGAGATTTGAGATTTCGTCCAATCAGATAAAGCTACTAACAAAACACTACGATTTGACAAAATGGCGACCACAAATCAACTGGCCACGCCCATTTAAAGATTGCTGCCCCTTTTCAAGCTCACGTCTGGTATTGGTTCTGTGTTCTTTTTTTATTTGAGATTTAAATTCATCTTGTCTTGTACTTCTTTTGTTCACCAGCAGTTGTCTGTTTTAATATTGTTAAATGTGCTAATTTTGACGATTCGCTGAATGCACCTTAGAGGGTGATCCAATATCATTAGTACACTAACTTTTACAATTTCCTTTATTTCTGCGAATATTAGAGAATTTTCAATGCATTCCTAATAAAAGTAAAATTATATTAACCCCAGAAAACATTATAGATAAAGAATTTTAACCAAATAGAGATAGCGGTACACAACTGGGATAGGTATTTCAAAAGATCTAACTCTAGGAACATAACTTAGCTCTAGTCTAAACTATTTTAATATTATTAATTTATTATTAATAATTCGTTTTTGTATAAATACCCAGATAGAAATATGGTAATGAAAATAGGAAGTAAACTAATATAGCTTGAAGACTGAAAATATGTATATTTATGTAGCGGGTTTAATCCAAATAGCCATATACTTCTGTGACTCGGATCGATCATCCATGGTTTTCCAAGTATTAAAATTTTATATAAAAAGATTTGAACTGTATGGATTTATCTATAAAAATATTCATAATACACGTAAGCAAAACTATAATGCTGATGGTCTGGTTATTTATTGCCAAAATGATTTGTAAAAATTTCTTTTACATAACCTGTAATGAGAATATCTCATTTATATTAAGTTTTTAGAAGCTGACAATGTCACATTATTGCCCCAATTTACAGTACAAACCTATATTTGTACGTTGAATACTGAGGTTTAATGCAGGAACAAGCTTAACATGGCACCCGTATGACTCGTATATGATCTGGCGCTAGTACCAGGCCGCCCTCTGCGTCCCTGAGGGTTCCCATAGGTTTCGCAACTCCGGAGGCTATTTCGGAATCATTGCCGTCGATACCCTATCTTTCCTGGAGGACTCGTACTCCCCGTTGTCTAAATCGTTGGTCATCTCCATAATCCGAAACCATAACGAGGATATAAGATATAATACCTCCAAAGAATTGTATCTATAGAAACAGAACCTAACTTTAGTCTAAACAATTTCAGAGTTTTAGATAAGGTTCGCAATTGATCTTGTAAAAGAATATGAATAGAAATATAGTATAGATACTTGTACAATAGCTTTAAGATTGAAAATATATTTAACACAGATAAAGAATGCAAATCGCAGATCTATTAACAAGATTTACCTAAAAGATGAGTAGACTTTCTATTATTTTAATTTACACATAAAACATTTTGTATATCTAATTGTGGCTTATTTTGAGGATCACCCTCTACGTGACTAACGTCTGGAATTTTCAGACCGCTTTCATTTCCTTGTTTTGGAATTTAAAATCTGAATGTCTGAATATTCATAAACTTGTCACGGGACCAGCATTTAAATGGTAATGGACGGATGATAAAATAGACTTCAATGGGTTCACTTTTGTTTTTGTTTAGTTTTATACAATAACATGGATGTTCGTAAATATTATTGAATTTGTGATTAAAATTAGAAGACGGTTTTTAGGAAATATATATTTAACTACCCGGAGAATCTCTTTAGTGCGAAATGGTAACCGATTTATGTAAATTGGGCAAAATAATGTTTTCTTTGTATCAAATTTTTGATATATTTAAATTATATAAATATTTATTTTAATTAAATATTTGGTTGTATCAATTAAATCAATAAATATTTGGTTGCCTCAAAATATATTGTATGTAAGTTCTAGTAATATAGGTTAATTTTTATAAGTATATTTATTATTATTATTAATGTGTGACGAAATAAAATTGCATTTAGATTCTTTTAAAATTTATTAAAATATTGAAGACAAATAAATAGATGTAAAAAAGAGTCCTTCGTTATTGGGTTCTAAAATAAAATGTTATAACACTGTGACTCTTTCTAAAGTGATTTAATTGATATTTATATATATGGCTTTATTTATTTCAAAAACCATTTGCCTCAATCAATTACTAACAAAAATTACTTTCGTAAATTCTTTACTTACAGTGATAAGGTTGTGTTGTGGATGTAATAATTTTTTTAATGGAACAACCACCACTATTTAAATTCTTTAACAAACAGGAAAAGTTAAAATTTGAGTTCAGGAAAATAAGAACACATCGTATATATTTTTTTAAATAATAACTATCAAGTGAAATCGGCAGAATTTATTTAACCGAGTGACTCTCTAATTGATTCATAATTTTTAATTTATAAACATTTTTCAAATTTGTCAGCGTATGTTTAACGGGTATTAATAATTTCAAAAGTCCACTTTAATTTCTAATTAGACATAAAAATTTACCTGTATGCTAAAAGTTAACATATCTTATATACAGGGTGATCAACTTATAGTCCGAAGTTTGATATCTCCGTTATGTTGACAAATAGGAAAGATTGTTTTAAATAAAAGTTATAGATTGAGTCAAGCTTCACATTTTAAAATTATTTCGTAATATATGTGTTATTTTTAATGGAATACCCCGTTTATTTTTACATTTTTATAAACCTCTTGCCAGATAATTTCAATGATGTATCACACTTCATGTTTTAATAAAGGATCTACAGCCACCTGAAAATTACATTTTTTTGAATTCAGATAAATGTAGCAACCTATTCGTTGAAAATCAATAAAAATGGTTTACATGTCCCTATCCTAATTTTTCAAATTCTATGCTGTGACATAAAAAAATATTTGATACAGAGTGATTAAAAATCAGATGGGATTTCAAATTTTTGATGCCATAGCATAGAACTTTAAAAGTTAGGATACATACATGTAAGTCATTTTTGTTGATTTTTAACGGTTTAGATGCTACATTTATCTGAATTAAAAAAAATGTGGTTTGCAGGTGACTGTAGATCCTTTATTAAACATAAAAGACATGAAGACCTTACGGGACACTCTGAATATTACGAATTAATTTTACAATATGAAGCTTGGCTCTATCTCTATAAGGTGATCACCCTGTACAACCATTTTTCTTATAATTCGTTAACAGATTTTTATTAATTCTTAAAATCAGATTTGTTAACGTGTGACTACTTCAGTCTTATCCATTGTACAAAAAGGTCTACAATTATTATTTATCAGAATCAAAATTACACTTGCTTATCTTTATAATAATTTAAATTATTTTACTGATTTATGAGCATATTGAATATTTTTCCTATAGAAAAAATGTTGTTTTAACTTATAATTCCTTTGACCTTACTTTTTCAAAGCATTAAAATAAAAATGATTCATTTATTTATCAAAGTTTTAGTAGAATACATTTCTTTATTAAAATAATAAATTTTTACAGTGCGAACAATTGTTTGTAGTCCTAAACAGGTAAGGTAAGTCACTGAGACAAATATCTAAAGTTAATTTTTTTAAGCCAAACTGTTTCATGTTTAGTAGTCCGTTATTTATCAAATTTCCAAAATTTTAAACTTTTTTTAACCAAGTCCAATTGTCTTGTCTTGATTTCGTAATTGACATCAGCCTGCTAATTTTAACTTCTGCAATATGTACAATACAGGCAAACAAAACATTATTGCAGACTAACTCCAGAGTAAGATATCTTCACGACATTTAAGCCTCGTTGAAACAGACATTACGTAACGCGGACCTAAGGGACGTAGACGACATTAAAGTTTCCGATGTCAACAGAGGAATGGGCCGCGAGGGGAAACTGGGAGAGAAGTTAAGAAGACGCAGCAGAACTGATAAGGCGAGATCCGGGGATCGCTTCGGGACAATTTATGGCGGTAACTTTTAAAACACACTCTGGGGGCGGGCGGTGTATATAACCTTAGGTACACTCCGAGTAACAGTAGTCCAGAAAACTTTAAATGTTTTTAAGTAGTTCTTAAATTTCAGCGACGATAAGATGACGGCTTTACGGGCCAACTTGGCGAGAATTATGGCAAGCAGAATTGATAGTTAAAAAGAGATTAGCTCCAAGTATATGGGTTTATTTGCTAACCTTATGTCCTTGCTATATGATATCCCAGAAAGTTTCTGCCACCAATTAGTATCAGGACATCAAATTAATAGAATGACAACTTAGCTAATAAGAGATTACAAAATTTCAATAATTAATTATATAATTTGCAAATCTTTTTCGCATTGTTGGAAGTATTACATTAAATAATTCTTCTATTTTTTAAGTGGTTAGCCCATTATGGTCGCTTAGTTTACTTATTCATCTTTTTTTAGCGATGTTGATAGACAAAAAAGTAACATAAACTTATAAAAAAAAATCGGGATTTCTTAAACCTTACTAACGAGAGGTCTTGTTGGTTTTTTGGGTGAAACAGTCAAAGAATTATATTATATAATTAAAGGTAATCTTAGACACATTCACTTAAATATTTATTTTTTCTATTTACCCATTGTAAAATTAATTACATCGGACCATACCTCTTGTTACATCCTTTCTTTGGTATTAATACTCTTAAAAACCAAATTTCTCTTCTTTCTTTACTTATATCGTTGGAATTAAATTTCAATCTGTAACCGCTCCATAGGTTGAAGTTGCGGTGGGTACTCAGTTATATTTTTTCTTCTATCACTGTCATTTGAACTTATTTTCAGCGTGAGTTTGATATTTATAGACACATCCGAGGGAAATACAGTTATATAGTCAATATTTAACATTTATATTACTAAAAAATGTAAAAACTAGCCCCAAAGGCAGCAGGAATTTCCCCATTATCATGCACACCAAATGGGGCATTTTTCCTAGCACCAATTTTTTGCGGCATAAATTCCTACGTACATGAATTATCTTTTTAGATTCGATTCCCTCGAGTGTACCGATGCCACCACAGCAGACTTTTATCAGCGAGATATTATTTTCACCGCTGTTTAGATAAGGGCCTGCCGGCCGGGCTTGGAAAAATAAATTGCCCTCGGCGGAAAATAGCTGAACTTTTCCCAAAGAATCCTCTCGTTTCTATTGTGCGACACAACTTTTGCTCGCTCCACTCTCTGTCATAAATTTCCCGCACTTTTGATTTATTTTTCCGAGAGAGTGTATTTTGTTTTTCGTTTTTCGTTAAATAAGGGTCCACCTCCCAGGACCGGACTAATCATAAATTAAGTAAACAAAATTATCATGCATGCTATTTCCCTGTTAAGACTGACAATAAATGATATTACTTACTAGAATAACAACAAACATGAATTCCAAGTGCATTCTATAGATTTTCATTATCCATGTAACTAATTTTGTTGTGTGTTATATATATATATATATATATATATTTTAATAATGTACAACGTTACATTGGACATATTTTATCGTGGCAAACGACGCTCTGAACTGGCGCAGACAGAGACCACATGAAAGTAAAGAACGCAGCTAGTGTACACTACACGGAGCAAGTTGTAATAGATTATAGTAAATTTAACTGCTAGTTACTAATAAACTAATAATTAATGGCTTTTTAATTTACGTTTGTCGAAACTACCTCGTACAAATATAATCTAAATGTCTTATAGGTATTATTTTAATACGCGTTATTCGAAAAATACCAAGAAGTAGTAGGTACCTACTTATAAAAACTATTAAAATCCATCAAATTTCTTATTTCTAAAATTTTGCTCTGTACAATTAATTACAGGAGCATTTTTGATCAATAATTATTGATCGCCTTTCGCTCATTCTCGTTAACTGGCGAAGTAAATAAAATTCTGATATCAAAATTATTAGAGAAAGAAACTTCTTATTTTGTTTTTATTGATATTGTTGTTGTATTGACGCTCATTATATCATTCAACGTTGCATCTGTTGTATAACGACTAACACATTCTCAACGTAACCTCCTTAATTATTGAATCAACTCTAAGGAGCTTTCTAATATACACTTGTGAGTCTAAAATAAAATACAAACTATTTTTTGTACTTAAGTATTTTTCATGAATGATTTTAGTCGTCATATTTTTTCCAATATTAGAGGACCGGTCCTGCCAATCCAAAGGAGAGAAAGGGATGATAATGGGGGTAATATAATGAGATCTGATGTTGTAAATGTATAGGATGATAAAGATCATCGAGTAGATGACTTTTGCGTTGTTTGTTGTAAAAGAGGACCTCGTAATTGAAATGTGGAGAATAATGGAAGCGAATTTACATTTTTAAATCGTGAAATTGGTTTTGATGGCTGTATTCTTTAATTTAATCTTACTTACCTACTTACTTGATCCTAAGTATTTAAAACCGTTATTTTATAAAAGTTTTCTTTGTATCTTGCTTTTGAGATATTTATTTTCTTCCGGTAAATGTTGTCCTCGTTCCATTATACCGGGTGTAAACGAGTTATGGGTTACCTCTATAACTTTTAAAGGCTGAAGGCTGTGACAGATTTTTAAAAGAATTTTTTTAAATGCTTATATTAGAGGCAGTTTGAATCAACCAAAACTTAAAATCTTTATGCAGCCGTGTATGTACCAAATACAAATACCCTGTCGGGTTTTTGTCATAATTGTCTAAATTATCCTCTACTGGGTATTAAAATTATTCTGAATCAATTCCAAAATTATGAGATAAGTTAAATTTTCGGAGAGTATAAGAAGATTTATTACTTCCCTGAAAATTTGGGAGCGCTAGATACATTCATTCGTTTAATTTTGCTCGTGAAAATTTTCAAGTGACAAAATTAGTTTTTATTAAATTTTTCAAAATATAAGCTATTTTATGGCTATACATTAATTTTTTGAATCAATCGTGAGATATAATATTGAAAGTTTTCCGAGTCATATTGTCATCAACATTGTCAAATTATGGTATCTCTTATTTAATTCAGGCCAGACAATGCTTGTTTGTGTATTTCAATAATTTATTTACAGCCTTCATTATATAATTTGTGCAAATTTACTTTCCCCTTTAGACTTATTTTTGCCCGCTATTAAATATAAAAACTCACACGATCTATTCCTTCTATTTTGAGCACTAATATGTGGTCACTCAAGAGTTGTATTCTTGTTGTTTATTTTATTTCTATATATTTATAATGTCCCTTTGTCTATATTCTATTAATATTTAGTCGTTCCTACATTTATTTAATAAATAACTGAATATTCTCTTTATTTTTTTAGATACCACATGATGAAAACACTCATCGTTGGTTATTTAATCTCTTTATGTTTATAGTTATATTGCAATCAGTTAATACTTTTTATTTATGAATATTTGACAGGCCTTTAATATAAATAATAAATATGTAGTTACAAGTAGGATATATGTGATTCTCCATGGTTATAGGGTTAATTCAATTTTAGTTTTTCTTCTTTTCTCCATATTTTTTTTTAATATATTTTTTGTATGCTGGATAATATTATTTCTCTATAACTGCTACGTGGTCTCTTATCACCTTTTTTATATATAGGTGGTAAATTCCTAAATTCTATTCTTTTTTTGACACTTCACATTTTTTATTATATTTTCCATCAGATCTGTTAATTGTTTAATTAGTTTCTATCATGCCGACCTCGATGGTCGAGTGAGCGGAGAATCGACATTCGGTCCCCGAGGTTCCGGGTTCGAATCGCAGCGTGGACACGGATATATTTGTGAATGAATCAATTTGCAATTTCAAAAATAACACTCATTAGTCTGACTGAATGAGGCAATTACGCGAGGCCCAGTAAAAAAATACTTTCTATCCATTGAACTTTCTCATGTTATTACCTCATCTTTTCTTATTGTTTTTTGCAACTTTATTTAATATGTTATTTATTTATTATTACTTTTTTGCGGTTATTTCATCTTACTGAATCTCGTTAATCTTCATTTTGTTCTTATGTTCTGTTATCAGTTTTTGGAAATATTGTCTCCAACTTTCCATTATTTTTTTCTTCTGTAACTTTATTCCAGATTTATTTTTTATATTTCATTAAAAACTTTTTTATTTTCTCTATAATTGCTATGTCATTTTTTCTCCAAATTTCCTCCATCAATTTTGGTTTATTTTCTTAAGGTTTCTTTGTACACCTTTTAAGTTTTGCTTAAATAATTCTTTCAATAATGCTGAGTAATTTATTTTAACTTTGTCGTTCGTATTTCTGTTTTATTTATTATAAAAAATTAAAAATATATTATCATCCTACCTGATCATATATTAATTTGTAGTCGTTTTTATATTATTTTTAAAGAAGATCCTCAAGTTTATAACAATAATATTGATTAGAGCTTTAGATCCCAATACAACAAAATATTTACAGGGCAATATTAATTAAATAATTATTTATAAATACGCCAATATATGATTTAAAAAAAATAATAATAATAACTAAATATGTTATTATCTGGCATTAAACTTTTTTAAATTAAAAAATTAAAAGAATAGTATTTTCTTTAGATAAAATAAACGACAAAATATATCTATGGAATTCACATAAATATGTGTTGTGAAATAATTTACAATATCTCACAATGAATCCATAGAACCTACTTGTTTACGATATTTTGAAATTAATGTTTATAAAAATTAAAATTTATTTATATCAAACTATACGCCTACATAAAATCCTGAATCAATTTAAATCGAGATAAAGAAATATTACAAACTTCATTATTATATTCTGTATGTGCTTTTTTCTTAGTAGAAAAAACTACTTTACAATGTAGAGATATTAAAATGTTGCATATTAATTAAGCGCTAGTCCTTTACAATGTTTAGATCATTTTGAAATCGCTCATATTTGCCTAAAATTGCTCGGCGTCTGCCTATCACGTGGCGAGCATGTATTCTACATTTGTTTACACTGCTGCTTCTCGGTACAGCCTCTAGAACGCTTCCTTGAGCTTTACCCCTGGATTTATTTATTTGAAATTAGAGCATTCTTCATTTGGTGTATATAGTGATAATGTTTTAATACATTGTGTAGGCCATATTTTATTGAATTTATAAACAAGACATTGTTTCCAAACTTCACCTCATTTTTCATCCACTGTTTTTTTAATAACCTCTGTAATTCGATTTGTGTAAAATAAATGATTTTTTGAGTTAGATCGAGATACATCAAAAAAGTCTCGCTTGAATATCAAAGTTATTGTCCTAAAGGCTACACGTATCAATAATGTCGAAAAGAGTCAGAAATAAAAACGAAAAAAACAAACTTATTGTCACTGGCGACGGCATTGTGATGCACAATACCCCAAATGAATTTCCATTGATTTCATTGAAGGGGAGACACATTGTATCAAGCGATTGGCCGATGATAGGACACGATTTCTGCTCAAAAGTGACGACGAGGATGAAATGCTGACCTGAAACGCTTCAAATTCACATTTCAATGACTATTCAACCAGAATTGCGACGATGATGTACTCGACACCCCTGAAAATAAAAAGAAAAAAAATAACTGGCATCGTATGCATATCTTACGAGGCGAGCCATAAGTATGAATTGAAAAATTATTTAACTAAAGACTTCCCAACACCTTTGAAATATAGTATGCTTTTGAGGAACTTGCTTATCTTAGTGCTTGAAAAATCGAAAATTATATAAAAAACTGTAATACTCGTAGTTCTCTAAAAAGAGTTTTTGAACCATGAATATGTTAAAAGATAATTAGATAAAGGCCTTATGTTCAGAAAGTTTGAAACGTGGAGAAAAAGAACAAACGGCATAGAGTGAAGTGAAATAACAAGAAGGGATCAAAGAGAATTGAATAAAAAGTGGAAAAGAGACTATTCCAAGAACCTAACTAAACTCCTTTTGAATTTATATTTGCAAAAAACATGCAACTCTATGTGATGATTTTATTATAAAATAGAAAAAAAATATCTCTTTAAGTCTAGTTATATCAGAAAACTGCTTGGAAAATACACCTTTTGTTTTTACCACTAGAATACATTTGGAATTAGAGATTAGTATAAATTAAATTGGTAGTTTTTGACACTTTATTTATAATGTTTTCACATTGTAATTTTAATCTTATCATATAAGACAAGCACCATTGCTGAACCTATTCCCAGTATTACATTGGACCAAACCCCTTTAAAAAATCCTGCTGTCCCTTCATTTTGTATGATTTTAACCCAACAATCCAGAGTATTTTTATACATAATGTCTTCCTTTTTTCTGCCGGACTGCATCATCATTCTTCTCCTGACTGTGTCAAAAGGATAAGTAATAATACCTGAAATAGTAGTAACAAGTTGAGCTATTATAAAAGACACAATTATTGATGTATGTTTTGGATCTGGTAGCATTCCTTTGGAAGTATCGAATAATCCAAAATAGCACGCTCTGTAAATGAAGATGCCTTGCACTGATACAATAAAACCCCTGTAGAGGCCTAGGGGACCATCAGATCGGAAAGTTTTGATGATGCAATCGATCATCCCATTGAAATGGCGTTCGGCCTTTGTCCTACCAATATCGGCTGCTAAGCGGGTTCTAGTATAATCTAAGGGATAAACAAAACAAAGAGATGAAGCTCCAGCAGCACCCCCTGAAGCCAAATTGCCAGCAAAATATCTCCAAAATCTCTGGGTTTTATTCACTCCCGTTAAGAAGATTTTTTGATAAAGATCCTTGAAGGCAAAATTTAGAGCTTGCGTTGGAAAATATCTTACTACGTTTGCACTATTTCCTCTCCATAAGCTTAAAAATCCTTGTTCTCTTGGTATACGTACAAAGGCATCTACCATACCTTTATAAGCATTCTTTTTACTCATTTGAGGATTTATATTTTGTACCTGCAATAGTAATTTCACCCGTTCGATTGGAGCTGTTACAGTTTTAGCTATGACACCAGCTGTTCCTCCTGCTATGAAGTCTTCCAAAAACCTCCTGGAATCCTCTGGCATAATTAGGTGGTAAATAGGGTTTCATTTGAATGAAATAGTACGGTGATTTGAGAAATCCCGAAAATAATGTAATTATAACCAACCAAAAATTTGAATAATGTTAAATTCTAAATATTTCATCTAATTTTTATAACATAATTTAGTGACATTGTTAATTAAGACATCTTTTGTTATTAACTGAGTTTGATAATAATATGTTAACCAATAAAATCACAACTGTCATAGTTTGAACCGTTTCTAATCCTTACTCCTATGTCATTTTGAACCAATAATTACTGTCAGGTGCCAATAGTAATATTGGTTGGACCACAGAAATAATCACACCAAAGGGAATAAAAAAACGGATCTACTCACAAATATTGGAAGAAATATCAGGTGCACCATATGTCCTGGTGCAGAAATGACAGTACTTATACAAAGCAATAAATCTTTCCAAAGGCGATTTGTATTCTCTATTTTCGTCTTTACATAGACCTAGCCAGAAAAGAAATATGTGTTACTTCCAGAATTGGTACTAACCTTTGTGCCACCAATGCCCATCTACATAAAATCAACATTGTGCCTTTAGAGCTCATAATTTTTTCAACTATCTCCTAAATAGTGTTAACATTCAAATACTTTATAATGCTTTAATATTAGCTAATAACGTTTAATGAGTATTTTTTGTACATGACTTCGTATTCAAATTCATATATAGTGACAATATTATTTTTATTTTCATTGAAGCGCTTCAAATTTCAAACTGTAACTTTCGTCAGATGTTCACGGTGCTTGAAAGAACTCATTTTGTTATCAATAGCATATAATTAAAATAACTCTACAATTATAGAAGAAAGAAGCAAACACTACAGTCCGAATAGCAGTGGTTGCTTAGGTCTCCAAATCGAAAATGAATAAGAAGAATAGAATCTGTCTGTGACTTGAATTATGTTGCACTTTCCTTTTTTTTTGTCATAAACCGCATTTTTCACTAAAGAGAACAATTTGTAGAAAATTTTAAGATGAAAAAAGAGAAGTTTGATGTATCAAAATTAAAGATTTGGCTAGCTTTTAAAAATTATTTTTATTATTTAACGTATATAGTTTTTGCCCTGTCATATACAACAAGCACGAGAGCTGACCCTATCCCCAATAAAACATTCGACCAACCACCCTTGAAAAATCCGATAAGTCCTTCATTTTGATTTATTTTAATCCAACAGTCCAGAGTATTTTTATACAACATGTCTTCTTTTTTTCGGCCAGCTTGCATCATCATTCTTCTTCTGACTGTGTCCAAAGGATAAGTAACAATTCCCGCAACTGTTGTAACAATTTGTGCTATCATATAAGAGACAAGGATTGTAGTTTCTGTAGGGTCGGGTAGCATTCCTTTGGCTGTATCAAATATGCCAAAATAACACGCTCTGTAGATGAAGATGCCTTGTACGGATACGACAAATCCTCTGTAGAGACCAACAAGTCCACAAGACTGATATGTTTTAACGACACAGTCTACCATACCAACAAATTGACGTTCGCCCGTATCAGACCTACCAATATCCGCTGCTAAGCGTGTTCTAAGATAGTCTAAAGGGTACATAAAACATAGACATGATACTCCTGCAGCACCACCTGCTAGCAAATTTCCACCAAAATATCTCCAAAATCTTTCAGACTTGTTTACACCAGACAAAAACATTCTTCTATAACGGTCTTTTAATACAAAATTTAAAGTTTGTGTAGGAAAATATCGTAATGAATTCACATTATGTCCCCTCCAGAAGCTGAAATAACCTTGTTCTTTTGGTATACGCACAAATGCGTCTATAATTCCTTTGTAAGCATTCTTTTCAGTTACTTGAGGATTGACGTGTTGCACCTGCAGAAGTAGCTTCACTCTCTCTATTGGAGCCGTCAATGTTTTAGCGAGCACGCCACCTGAACCTCCAGCCAAATAATCCTGCAAAGACCTCCTCGACCTCTTTACCATACTGACAGGGCCACATATAATTTAGACTCTTTGATTCACACTTAAAATTTTATATTCGACTTAAAAACACATTTACATAATGACAATAGTAGAAAATAATGACGTAAATGACCCAGATGAGTACATTTTTTAGTACTTAGTAATATTTGATTTCACTGTGTTCTGACATATATTCGACACAGTTTGACTTTTTTAAACCAAACATTTGAGATTATTTTTCGTCAAAAAATCTGTTTAAAAGAACCCTTAATCTTCATTATGAAACAACAGTTCTATATTTATAGCCGTGATCGAATGGAGACTTTTCTGGTGATTAAAATGAATTCTTTTATATCGTATTTGGTGAATGTTTCAGTCGTTGCATCTACAACTGGGTCAAAATACAACTTTTCTTTTCTTTTGTCTAGTTTTGGTATATTTTAGAAAACTTTACACCTAAAGCAAAGAGGTTTTAGAACAGGTAAAGGAACTAATGACTGCTTAGTCTGGTTACAGACACAAATTTGTCAAGCCTTTCAAAATAAAGAAAGACTAGTTGCAGTATTTTTAGATAGTAGATAGATAGCAGCGTATGACAATGTTGATATCGACATTTTGTTAAATAAATTAGAGTCATTATAACTATAACTAATAATATTCTTCATTTTCTAAAACATATTTCAAAGTCTTCCAAAAAAATCAAGTTCTCCCTTCTTATCGCATACATTGAGATATTTCAAATAAAATATCAAAAATTAAATCTCGAGCAACATCTTCAGTAATATCTTTCAAAGTTAATAATGTAGGTTTATTTTAACAAATGTAAAAACCAATATTCCTATATTAAACAAAATGGTATTTATAAATTAAATATCCGGATTGTAACCCTATTCATATTGGCCATGAATAAAAAGTTTTTGGAAAATCGTGAAACTTTAAGGTATGTATATTTTATCTTTTACATTTCTAATAAATTATAAATTTCAGCCAATAAATAATCATATATAATTTTTAATAATAATAAAATAATCAGAATTTATAATGAAATAATATTAGATGCAATATTAAATAGAGGAAATACAGTGAAATGTTAATAAGATATAATTTTTAACTCAAAAATGAATTTCACAAATTATATACTTAATGCAACCTCGGTGAATGTACCCAAAACACTGGGTATAATTTATAAAAGGGTGGTAAGATTACATTTAGATTTTGGTTCTAATTTATTTTCCAATGTATCTAAACAAAATTTATTAAAGTTAGACATAATGTACCTACTATCAAGGAATAAGAATAATATTGGGAATTATCACAAGTTCACTAATAAATAATATTTAAACAGAAAGTTGTGAATTACATGTACACTGAAGAAGGATATACTTACCTTTCAAATATATCCTTAAAAATTTCAAATAATTTTATAAATGAATTTAACAAAGTATATGCGGTATATGTGAATAAAAAAAACCAATCCTATTAATTTGCCATTCTTTTAAATGTGTTGTTTTTATATAAATCAAATCAAATGTGACATAATGTGAAATAATAGTATCCATTTCTCAGTTCCCAATATCCAACATAAATCTAAAAAAATCTTAGGGTGACATTAAAATTGAAGAGGAAAGGAAGAATTACATACGGATGCTTATAAGATAGAAATAATGGATTCCAAGTTACATGAAAATAAAAGGCAATTAAATAGCGAACAATTTAACAAAAAAAACAATGCTAAAAAAAGTATGTAGATTATAATCATCTGGAATATAGTCTCATTATAAATATTATAAGGGAAAAAATAAGACACAACTGAGAAGAACAATGGAAATAAGGTTGTAACACCAAAGGAAAGTACTACAATATAGAGGGAAAATTATGGAAAAACAAAATTACACAGGAAAACAATTGTCACAAAAATTAAAATTAGGATTGGCCACTCTAAAACAACTTCTATTTGGAATAAAAATATTGGATTTACTTGAATATAGCTGCGGAACCTTGGCAACTTTCTTAAAAAAGTAGATGTAAAAAGTGCTAAACACATCATAACTTTTTTTAAATCATTTAACATGTTAATATAAACTTAAATCCAACCAAAATACGACAAGATATGGGAAACCAGAGACTGTCTTAATCCTTCTGTCTTAGAAGCAAAAAAAAAATATTGTACCGAGCAAATAGTCCAAAGAGGTTGAGCTTACGAAAAGAATAACAAGAATAAAAGGCCAAATATACTACATCTAGTTACTTCGGTTGAGAGAACATGAACTTCAATGGAACTTGTAAGTTGCTGTTCCAAATTGGCAAATTGTTAATTACAAGTTTCAATTTCTACTATGTTAAATTATTTCTATATCGCCACTTAAATAGCCTAAGATTCCCTTCTAATTTGATAACCTTTATTGTAATAGAACTAAACAATTTATAATATTAAAATATTCCAGATAATTCCTAGTGTTCGTATCTATTAGGAAATCTCCAAAATAGTCTCAAGTTTTAGATAAGTAATTAATCCATTTAAAGATTTGAATCCTTTAAGTAGTTTTCAATTAAATTGCTGGTACGATATATATTTTGGTATCAAAAGTTGCCGAAAATTATAATTTATGTTTATCATTTGCGAAAAATATAATTTAATGCCAGCCAAACAACCATAGTGAAAAAACGGGCGATATTCTAATAATACAAATTCACAAAAATTTAAAAAGCCACTTTATTGTAATACTGCTCATAAGATTCTATCCCCTGGACTGAAATGTCGCTTAACTGGACATAAATTATTTATAAAATTAGGTTAACTCTAAACTTAATTTTACAGTAATTTCTATCAATTCATTCGGCCTCTTTTCTGTTTATTATCAAGTTTTTGGATATCTATATTCTTTCGGTTAAAAGAGTGGTTTTATAAGAATGACTCCACAATTTCTCGATACGTCTAGCACTGCTCAAAAAACAAAAAAATGCTCGCTAAAAAGCCTAATGGGCTGCAAGAGCCATAAACTAAAATGCACTGTTCGATTTTTAATTTTAATAACATATAATTTAGTTCTTAAAACGTTGGAGTGTTGCCTGTGGCTTCTGCTCCATATATTCTTATTCTTTCTAAGTTTTCTTCTTTTTTCACGATGGATCCATTGTTATATAATTATAACCTTCCGCAATGAAGCAATGCATCGCTTTTTGTTCTTGTGGTCTTTTTTACAGTCATAAATTTTATACCGTGATTATATGTTGAATATTTAAATTCGTATCGAACAATCTGATTATTAAAACAAACATTTTTGCTAGGAATTTTGAACCTTTTTTGGTCACATGACGAAAGTGAATAAAAGCACTCCTCCACTTTCTAAAATCAAAATGTTTGATGATCGGGGCACGCTTCTGTCATCGAAGATGAGACGCCTTGATAACCGATATACAGGTAAATCCAAAAAGACTCGCCTTTAAAATATGCCAAAATACTCAAACGGACACAATGCAAAGCTAACTATTGTTATCTAACAATTGTCTTACTTATCGTCAACATCATCGAAATGGTTTTCTTTTACTGGAACCTTTTTGGATTTTATTTTTGCAGAAAGTGATTCTTTTAGTCGCTTTTGTGGTCGGGCATGTTAACGTATGTCTTTGTCACAATTCTGTAACAATAAGTGAACCTTTTTCTGTAGTTACGAGAATTATTTCCAGTTTGACAGGTTGTGATAGCTTATATATTGCCATATCACACTTACAGAAAAATGAAACGAAATCTCGTAATTCACATCACTTGTCATTTAAAATTGGTGATTTATTTGAAACTTAGGTTTATCCCTATTAAGAAGATGACAGATCACTCTCTACCCAGTAAAATGTAAATACATTAATAATATTCATTTTCTTGATTATTTAAATAAACAATAAGATTATAGTTAGTATACACGGCGTGTCGTGACTCATGATGTTTGTCTGCATGGTCCATCGAAAAATACTTTAACTTTTCGTCACTTACGGTTATATTCGTTATTTTAAATGTAACACCATCTATATTATGATATTTTTGAATACGATAAAACATTTTCACAGTATTGTATGTAGCATACCCTGTACTTAAATTGACCTTATAATTTTTATTTTTAAAATAGACCAAAATGAATTATTATATTTCAGAAAAATTTACCTTCTATTCTTTTGAATACATTTTCTTGCGTGATTCTATATAGTTATAGTTTCTAGTTCCAATTACTGGAAAGCTTGTCTCTACCGATATTACAATCTTTTATAGTTGTGATTGGATGAAAATCTGTTTTTAATATAACTCCAGATAGAAAAAATCCATACGACTTAAATCAGGGGATGTACCAGGCCAGCAAAAGGAACCTTTATTCGTAGCTCATCTAACTTCCTTTATAAAGAAAAACTCCCGGTGAGACATAATTATGAGGTTTAGCTTTCATTTTCTTGTACCAAGCCAATTTTCTCACATTAACGGGTAAATCATGTAATACAGGCACAAATGTATTTGATATATTTCGTTCTTCATTGCCAAAAATTCTAAAATATTGTTTGGTAAACAACTGTTTAATCTGGTTATAGAGAATGAGTGCAACATCAAAAGAAATCAAAATATTTTAATAAGTTTAAAAATGTTATCTTATGTACAAATACAGAAGATATTTGAAGGAGATAAGGATAAAATTGATAAAGAAAATAGTACAAGAGGAAAAAAATTCGTAGAATGAAAAAATGCAAAAAATGTCTTTCCATTTATTAATTACTTCAGTATAATCAGAAGTTGAAAATATTTTAATAGAACATGCCCACAAACTCTTTTAATAAAAATTTCCAAATTTTCATAATACCTATATAGCCATTTTATGTGGAAACATGTTCTATTATCTAATTTCAGATCATTAAAATTTGGCAATGTAAGAAAATTCCATAAGATTAGTTGTAAAATCATAAACATTATATATAAAATGGCTATAAAATCATAAAAATGAACAAACTGTGGAATAAACTGACCGGTTCTTGGAATTTTTACTGCTAAGGTTTCACTTCGTAGCTTAGTTTGATTGATAAGTTAATAAGTTAACTTTTTCATAATATACACAATAGTGATTAAAAATATAAAAACTTTATACACATGTGTATCTTTTCTCTCTTTGCAGTGAGAACAATCAACATTTTCTGTATCCTCGTCTTCAACATCCTCCGCTTGAAATTTCCTTAGTCGAGAAGACTGCAAGATTTTGTAAGAAACCGTTTAATTGTTGAAGGTGATAAAACGTAACTTTCCACTGATATAGAAAATGTTTCAATGTAAAGTTGCCAGTTAAAATATTTATTCTAATTTACTTTTAAATAAATACAAATGTTCCTTATGACATTTAGTAAGAATTATGTCCACAAACAATAGCGCGAAATTTAAATGTATAATTAGTATAATTATAATTTTGTAAATAATTTAATTAAATAAATAATAAAGAACATTTTCGAAAATTTTCACATAAGTTTGGTTCAATTTAAAGGAAATCCACCTAAATATTTATTTGTTTGCTTTATTGGTTCATATGTTTATATTTAATTTTAAATTGATTTTTAAATTTATTTAATATAATTTAATTTATAACTTAGCGCCAAATTGAATTTTCAGTAATTTTTAATAAACTTACCTAATTAAAATTTTATAGGAGAATGTTATTTAACATTTAATAGCTAAATATAAAATATAAACTTACTCAATATAAATCCTATTACCCTATTACATTGCATATATATATAGAATTAAAATAAATAAAAATTGAGGTAAATTACATCCATTTATTAATTATACATGGTTGGGATAAAGTACGGAACCAAGTAAATATATTTAAAACGAAAATGACAATATTTATGAAATTTTATAAGTAAGTGCAATGGGGCAAAATGGAGCTGATGTATAATTTTTTGTTAATAATATACTTCCGGTTTAACCGGAAATACCCCCAACTTTTTTAATTTAAATGGAATACCCTGTATATGTTTGCAGATTTTGAAAGATCTTGTTATTTCGTACATACTGGGTTTAGTGTAAAAAATCTGTAAAAACAAGGAATACAGCACTTTAATAAACCATTTTTAAGTTTTTATACATTAGAGTAAAATACCATTTAGATAAACAAATTGATATTGTTTGTATTAATAGTAAGAAATAAACGAATACTATCTAGTAGGTAAGTCTTGTCAAAATGTCAAATTGTAATTTAGGGAAATAAATTGTACGATTAAGAATGGTGAAGAAGTAAAAAAGATCGTATTGAAATATTAATGATGATCGATTATGGTGATCGATTCATAGAGTGGCCTGCTCGTTCTCCGGATCAAAGACTAATTTTTTCTTTGGGGTTATCTAAAATCACGTGTTTACGTTAAACGAGCAACATGCTTGCAGGAATTGAGACAAAGAATTATTGATGAATGTGAACTAATACGTGGAGAAGTCTGAGAAAGTGTGACTCAAGTATTTGTTAATAGGCTGGCGTAGTCTCAGGAGGTGAACAGAGAGCATTTTGAAAATTTGAATTAATTTTGTTTAAATTAATATTCGCATTAGTCTAAAGTAAATAAATTTACTTATTCTACAAGTAAAAGTGAGTTATTTCTCGTTTTTACAAATTATTTCCACTCAATCCAGTACATATAAATTTGAGATATAACAAGCTCTTTCAAAATCTGCAAAAATATACAGGATGTCCCATTTATTTATCAAAAATCTCATTTTTTTTTCTATACAACGGGTTCCAAATTGGTGAATTTTCGAAAACTATAAGTGATCTGTGTAGAGTTTTTTATGAAATTTTTCGGTTTTAGAATTATAAGTAAAAATTGACTAAAGTTAGTGTACAATGTAAAATAACGAAACTCTAATTCGCCTACTTCAATCGTGATAATTCACCACCACTCCGCAACGTCAATTTTCTGTTTTAAGTCATTTTCTTGGCTTCTCGAACATTCCAAAATATCAACATATAAGAGAATATTCGATAAACTGCCATAACTTTCAACATTTATGATAGCTGCTTGGTCTTGTATATCTATGCAGCCAACATTCTTACAGCTAGTGGTCTTAGTCTGCTAGTTTCCGTTTTTAATTCTCCTTCACTAAATATTTTAAATGTTATCAGTGTTACCTACCTGCAAGTATTAAATTATTAACGCTACTTTTTTCTATATCTTCTAGTTTTCGAGGTACCCTAAAAAATCATCCACTTTCTACAATAAAGGGCTCGTTCGACCAAAAACTAATCGAGTTTTAATTTATGTAACTGAATCAGTCACATTAAAAAAATGAATGAGCTTCTTGCTGTTTTAATTAATTTTATGTAATTTTCACACTTTTACCCATTTCACATCGAAAAATTATTATTTGTACTGCACCAAATCTCTTGTATTTACACCTGGCACACGACTGCAAATTTAAAAAAATCCTGCTCACCTTGCTACCTATCCGACCGCAAGATAAAGATAAAACCGATAAAAATCGCATCCCAACTCAATAATCAGCAACTGTTACCAAACATTTTCGAAATATCTTCGGATCTCTCTACTAAAAAAATCTGAAACGTTCGTACCTTCGCCTGACCTTCGTGCTCACGAGATGAAATCCCTGTGTTTGACATCTCCATCCTATCTGGGTATAAAGAGATATATCTGAGAGATAACAGCTAGCGATATAGTGATAAGAGTTGAAGAACCAGCCGGCAGTACATACATAGAATATAGAATGGTTTGGGGGTATGAAGTGGACTATTTCATACGTGCCTGTATGTCTAGTGTTCTTTCATGTCAAGTCCGCTTTCGTTATAACGGTGACAATGGTACAAATTTGTTAGTACAAATGCCCTTGGACGGTGTTTATGCGATGATTGTGTTTAAATTTTAATGGGTCTTTTAAGGAGGTTCGGATGGGATAGTCAGGACCAAAAGTATTTTGAAGTTGTTTTCCAGAATAATTTTAAATAATTATTTTTTTAGATCAGCGATCACATGTATCCAGAAAAGTCTTTAATGATTCAATATCAATTTATAATAAGCAGATGTAAGTTAGGAAACTTGAAGAAAAGAAATATAGCTGATACTATTTAACATGAATTAAATTTATGATAAAGAAATAGTATAAGAAGTAAAAATAATGGAAATAAATACATAAATACGTGAAATGTTTAGTAAAAATATAGTTTTTGCTAATTGAATTTATTTAATTTTGTCAAGTTTGAAACGGAAACGCTGTACATTTTAAACAGTCGGCAGCCTGGACATTTGCTTGTATACATATGTATGTATATATAAAGATAGGATTTAATTTTATTTCGTAAAAATGAAACTTCCGGGATAGACGTAAACAGAAACATTTCCATTTCAAAAAGGAGCTTTCTCGAATCTCTGTTGCTCCTTTAATCATCGGGTTGACCCTTGTTGTTAAGTATTTACTTTCTGTCTCTTATATTCCTATGATATTGTTTATTCTTATCCAAAATACGATGTTTCTGTTTTTATACTTTCTTTCTTAGGCTTTTACTTTATTCGATAAAATTCTATTGTCCGTTTTGTAGCTATAATTTATTTCTTTTCCAAAAATTTTCCAGCAGTTCTTTGTTTCTATTACTATTTACTTGGCTATATTCTTTTTCCTATTTATTCTCTTTTCATTTTTTGCTTTTTGCCATTATTTTCATGCCCATTTTTTGTCCTTTATTATCTTTTCTATTTTCATGTTCCGAGAGTCTTTTATTATTTTTATAAATGATTGTTAATCCACATATTTTTTTGATGTTGCTATTTTTGGTCGCTTTTTTGCCATTCAAAATATTATCCTTAAGAATCTGTGCATTTTTTCTTGCAAATAAAGTGGTTGTTGTATCATTTTGTCCAATCTGAGATTATCACAGCATTTTTAAACTGTATCTTCCAGACTTGAAAAATGTTTACCACGCAAATGCTTTTCAATTTTTGGAAATGTATGAAAGTCGTTTGGACTTAGATCAGGGCTGTGTGGGGGATGGGTTATTAAATCTACATTTTCTGTGGTTAAATAATTAATTATTGGTTGCGCTGTGTGGGAACTTGTAATATCCTGGTGCAGACACGCTTAGTTTTAGAAACAATACAAGCTTCATTTTGAAACACCCAAACGTGGATTATTGTTTTCTTTCCGATTTATAAGAATATATCCAACTTCCATTACCAATAATGATGTTGTTAACAAAATTTAATACATGAGTTGAATATTTTGAGTGTTTTTTGCACCCTTTCACTCGACCCTGTTTTGGGCCTTGTGTTAAATTATACGGTATCCATCAAATACAAATCTTATAATTTCTCTTATAGTATATTGTTTTCTGCTGATTTTGAGGTTGTTAATTGTCTTTCAGGAAATTTGTCTCTAAGACTGCTCCGACAAAATTTGAATTTTTGATACCACCGAAAAACACTTGTTCTGGATGGTGCCTCATCACCAAAAGCAGTTTCTATATCATCCAGACTCTTTTTTTATTTTCTTTAATCGAAAATAAAAAAAAAAGAAAATCGTTGCTTAAAATTAAATTGTAGATACTCGAACAGATTATCGCAACAAATGTCAAATTTGACAAATGCTAATAATAATTACAGTGGTGCCATATCCCGAAATTAAAGCAACAGCCCTCGTATTAACGCTTGAGTCAGCAAAAAATGGTCAAAATCGAAAATCTAATAAGTAAGCTAACCTCCAAAACATTATCCTATTTATGGCACAAACAGAGTTGCCGCTTCACCAATTAGTTAATTAGAAAACTGTAAGTCGTTGATATTAATTATTATTGTAATACAAAAGGAGCATTTTAAAGCTTTTCTATTTTGTATGAAAAAAAAATCGTCAAAGTTTCTAAAATATCACGAAATTTAGTTTTCCATGATTAAATATTTTGTGCTCATTTCCCACAACACTATATGCAATCTTTTTTTCTATTTTTTTAACAAGAAACTTCCTAATCGTATCAATTACGCCACAGAAAATGTTTACATAAAATTAATCTAAAAAAATAGTTTTCCACTTTGTCATTACTTTCATCTAGCGACCCAATCTCCTCAAGTGAGTCGAATATAAATAAACATACTCGAATAATTTTCCTTTTCATTATCAGCATAAATCATCTAATAGTTTTTATTGAACGATTTTAGAAAGACTGATCTCTACTTTTAATAAGGAATCAGTCCTTTAGTAATTATTAACTATACATATGATCTATCACAGATTTTAATCGAAATTACAAGATTGTTTATTTAACATGAAACATCAAAATCTTTAAAAACACGGTATGAGTGGTTAATTAAGCGGGAAGCGAGGTTGACAAACATTGAATGGTACACAGATGCAAAATATTCTTTTTGCTCATCATCGTCGAACATTTCTGATACGTCACATTTAATGGCAGGCAGCAGTGAACGCCAGAACAAACAATTACTATGCATGGAGACAGATAAAATCATACCGAGTGATTTACAATGAATTAGCATACGCCACTAATAAGGATTATCTAATCGGTAGACTAACGTACCATTAATTAATTATCAATTAATTAGGATGGAGCGAATCAATCTAATTTATTATGTCGGACTGATTTATCGCAATGTCAATCGCTGGAGGGTCTAATGGGGGTAAGTAAATCAGAAATTTACCACTCAAGAGCTTACCTCGTGACTTGAATTGTGTCTGTAATCTGACAAAATTTTACCGTTTTGTGAAACATAGGTTAATATAAAGGGAAAATAGTCCTATTACCTGAGACCCTAAGTTAGAAGAAGGAGAAGAATGTTACTAAATACTTAGTTGATATTTTTTCGCGGGGCTTCATCTTTGCGTTTGAAGAAGAAGACATTTTTTGCCTCCATGGAAGCTGTTAAGCTGTCTGAGCTAAGAAAATCATTAAGTAGGTACTCAACCGGCAGAGTCACGTTGAAATGTTGTCAAATTTTAATGTTTATAGTCAACCAGTGTTCGATGTTAAATTAACGTTATCAAATTTACCTTAGTCTGACCTCATAAAAGTAAGGTTAAGTCTAAGTAAATTTTTTCAGAATTATTATTGGTAAGAGAAGAATTTGTTAGAGGGCGCTGTCATCAATCTTCAAAGTAGTAAAAAAATGTCCATAAATACAATTTTTGTGATTTTCATTACAAAATAGTAAAGATACAAATAAATTTACACAAGGTAAACTCGCTTTGAAGGGTTCATTTTTTTTCACCAGAGGTTGTATACGAAACATACTCTAATTGAAAGTTGTTTGAGTTGAGTTGAGCTTCTTTTTTAAAGAAAGTACTTAATTAGAGTACGTGTAATTGTGTTGACAATTAGTTTATATTAAAAGTTATCGAGTTTTTCTTTAATATTGTTCCAACTGGTTTATTGAAATTTGATTACATATAAGAGTGAAATTTGGTTGTATGGTTACTTATAATTAATTACATAGAACATTGGTAAAGTCTTCTAGTTTTTTTGTCACATTCCTAATTTTGATAAAAACAAAAGTTATTGCAATATATGTTTTATTATATTTCTATTACGTTACAGATTTACCACCAATTCGAATTATTCTGAAATAAACTAACGAACCAAACCTAAATGAAACGCGCACGAATGCTTACGAGAATTTATAATAAAGTTTTAAAATCACCTTCATAGAACCGTTCATGTACGATGCAGGTATGTATATTTACAAACATTTAAACTATAACAGAGAACCTTACATTCTTCTTATTTAATCCATTTATGGACTATGTATTACTTTTTTTTACCATTCTCGCAATTTTATTTACTTTATTGGATATTAGAAAAAAGGAAAGAGACAACAATCAGATATCTGGAGCCGGAGATATATGTTACTACAAATTCAATTATTACATAGCACAGTTGTCCTGGTTTTCTATTGATTTTTTCATTTTAGAGAAAACTTCTGGTAAACAAATAGTTGTGTACCATTCAGCATGCTTAGTTTTAGACACAAAACAAGCAATCAATTGCTTCGAAACTCTTCGATTTCGAGTTGTTGGCCCTGCTTCATTTTGAAACACCCAAATAATGTATTGTCGTTTTGTTTCCGGTTCATAAGAATATATCCAACTTTCATCACTACTAACGATATCGTAGACCAAATTTGAGTTAAATCGTTTGAGTGTTTCTTTGCACCATTTAACTCAAGCCTGTTATTGACCTATTAAATTATACGGCGTCCATCGAGAAAACACAATTCTTACATCTAAGTGATCACACAAAATATGATTAATCTGAAATGTAAATAAATAGCCTAAAGACAAACACAATTCAACCCAAGCCCATCTGTAAAGATTAAACTTTGGTATACTGGGTAGTTAACACTAACTTAGGTTTGCTACCACCTCAACATCTTCAGATCATATTTTATTTTATATTTTTAAATTTAAAAAACATCTGTTTTACTGAAAAAAGCACACGCTTCTTAAACGGACATATCATCAACAAAACTGTCATTATTGGGATAATGAAATTTAGCTTATTTTACAAGAGAATCATACTCAATATTTGTTGTCTATCCTGCAGATTTTAGGAGATAAAATTGTTGGACCTTTGTTTTTTGATGAAAACTTTACAGGTGATATTTTTGTGGATGTGCTTGAAAACGCAATAGAGCTAAATATGAAAAGATAATTCTATTTATCTGAATTTTCACCATATTACAAGGCTTTTTTATATTATTATTTATCTGACCTTTGGTTTCGACACTCATGTGTCATTTTCAAAGACAAGATTGACAGATTTTTACATTTTGACAAGCCTAAATAACCTCATCCTACAAAACATTTCAACCAACCACCATTAAAAAAATTTTGTTATTATTATATAGGTTTCTTTATTTCATATTCCTCCAAAAAATTTTCTTTCTTGTCACTTACATGAAGTATTTCCACTGTTGTTTCGATTGTATTATTAAGGGTAGGTTAATGTTTACTGTCAATGAGGTGTTTTTTGTAATGTAACTTATCTGGTTATTTTAATTCACAGTACCTTATGTTAAAATTTCTAAGAGTCTGGCCAAGATAGATGGCCAATTTAATTTGTAAATACCCGATTTTAAAAATGTCATTTGAAATATCTCGTACAACATCTTCTAAAATAATACTGGCTCATTTTTATTAAATGTAAAACCTAAAATTGAAACATTTTTGACATTGGATATTTACCAACTAAATTTTCCAAAACAAGGGTTGAAACAATTAATTCAACAACAGAGCTGTTGGTTGTTCCAACTTTGGAATATCAAATAAATGATTATTAGCGATTAGATGAAAATCTTCTTCACTTTCAATTAAATGGTGCTCCACTGCTTTACGCTCTGCACAAAATAATATTTAATCTTCAGAGCTATAGCCAATCCAAAGTTTTAAAATTGAATCCATATATTTTAATAGCGATAATAGGACTAGAGCATTAGAGCTTATGAACAAGCATATAAATACCATTTTATAATTTTAGTATTCGAACATAGAGAGCCCGAGGTAATAATGAAAAATAAACTTCTGAAAAACTTTGACAAAGTTAATTTTAAATTTCTTTTTAACAGACATCTAATATTCGCGAGAAAAACTTTTTTTAAGTATTCAAGTTTAAAATTAATTTCTTCGCTGAGTTTTCCGTACTTCGGAATCTGTTCCATTTTTCCAGGAAAATTAAATGTGGAATATGAATTCAAATTGGATGTCTTGCTCGAGATTTTCTTTAAGATCGTTTTCATGTTTTTTAATTTAAAAGAAGAGAAAAATAGAGATTAAATTTTAATAAAAACTAGGTCTGTTTTTTATAATTAAAAATTCAACTAATACATTTTTGTAACCTCTTTGGATAACGAAGTCACATCGAATACGACTCTAAAGTTTTGTTATAATATTAAAACAAGAAGAACCTAACAGAAAACAGGGATGATTCTTGTTATAGAATACAAATCACTTAATTATCTTGTTTTATTATATTGTAACTAACTAAACGACTTTATTCTACTTTCCTCTGATATTTCGATTACTTTTGCAATGTGAGAAGTATGACAAAAAATAACTGCATGAAAATGATCTAAAAACATTTTTTTCTAACTGAATACGTAAATGAGACCGAACCCAAGCAGCATCGTAATTCAAAATAGAGTCAGAAGGGCTGTATAGAGGGCGCTGGGATCCGCAGCTGGCGCGCCTGTAGCAAACGGCAGGACCTGATAAGATCTCGGCCGCCCTTACGGCCCTTATATGCATTCACTGGCGAGATTTGAAAGAGATCTCTGATAACATTCTGAGCCCGTGTTTTGGCATGACAGTCCGCATGATAACGAACGGGAGCCTACAATGACACACAGACCCTACAGGGTGTCACACCAAATATTAACGTTTATTTAAATGCGTAAGAATCCCAGAACGAAATGTTTGAAGTTTTCAAGACCATATAATTCTCTAAAATTTCTTTATTATGTTCACAAAGTACCAACAGTTTATTAATGCCAAATTTAGTACTTGGAATACCATTAATTCTAGCACAAGACACATATAAATGATTTTTAAATAATACTTGTTTTATATGGACAAATTTTATGAAGAATAACTCCAATGTATTCCACATGAAATTGTTTGTCATATCAAATTTTTAACTTATACAAACCATTAAAATAGTTTTAATGGAGAACGCACGACCCTGTAAATGTAAAACCAAAGGGCTCTTTAGTCTTTGCCCTTCTATGTTCGATTTGTATGTGACAATGAGATGGGATGGCCGAATCTATTTACTTTTATGGCTTTTATAAGAAAGATGTTTAAGCAAATTAAATAGGTTTTAGGGATGTAAATACCAAAGCCTCTTTATAATTAAAAATTTGGTCCGACATTTAAAAATATGATTGCGTTTTAATTCTAAATTTGTTCATGAGAAATGTATCCTATTCTCACAGTTCATAAAACTATAACAAAAACAAATTGCCTAATTCGAGAGAAAAAAGTTAACTTTGGGCTTCTATCATGAACGCCAAAAAATAAAAGATCCATTTTTGACAGATTCGGTTATACTTGCAAAAAGTCTAAAATTAAGTTATTTTAATTAGTTATTAAAAGCTCGTCCAACAAACTTTCGCACTCATGAGGAAAGTCTTAATTTCCCCACTTGTTGCACTATAGTCTATTCTTGTTCACTAGATGTCATTGTCGAGTGTTATTGATCGGTGAAAATGAAATATGAAAATTAATATATCATTTAACAAAAAGACTTGGGATGATATTCTTCTCAACATTTAAATTAAAAAATCTCACTACTAAAAATGCTTTTTAAAACATAATCAAATTATATTTTATTATTATAGGTATACTGCTCATCAATTAAGTAAGAATGCCTCTGACCTCAAGATACGCGTAGAAAAATCGAGTAGGAACAGGCGGAAGCTCATTTTCTGTCTGTATGTTACAGCGTGCATCTCGTAAACTGTGAATGAAAAGGTGAATTTTTTTTTTATATTTAGAATGGACAATTTATGGTTTAGCCATATCTATCATCAATATCCTTCATTCCTTGATTTTCTTGTTTTTGGATGTTATGGGGTCCAAGTGATTATTCTTCTGACCTTTTTTGTTGGTGTTTTACTCATTCTCTGCCATGCTAGGCATTCTAGTCGAACGATATGTATAACCTTTTTATTTCTGTTTCTGTAATTTTTATTACGTTTTCCCAACTTTTTCCACAAAACATTATTGTTATATTATCGACATAATATATTAATTGCCCTGTGAGATTCACATTATGAGTGTTACTATTCGTAAGAATTAAATAATAAAACTATCCCTGACACTGTTCCCTGTAAAATTCTGGTATCTAGTGTCGTATTCGAGCTAAATGCAATCTAGTATCTACTTTTTAAACGCAAAAATATTATTTTATTAATTTCGCCATTACATTCTAATACTCAGATTTAGCCTGAATATTTGAGGTAATACACCAATCCATTGGAGTAATAAAGAACGCTTTATGAAAAAAAAGAGAACCCATTACTAATATTATGAAGTAGGGATATCTCGAGGAGCGAACATCGTTCCAGTCAATTCGATAGTAATGTACCGACAGTCGTGGTTGTACCTTTAGTTCGGTTAAGAGTGGACACATCATTGCCCGCTTTTTAAGATTTCGCCTATGTCCTATTAATTACTTTCTAAACCTGTATTCAAATCACTTATTCTATTCAAAGTGTGCTCAAAATATGTATTTTAACTGCATCTACGGCTTATTCAGGACACTAAAAACGTTCACCACTCAGTTTATTTATATTTGTAGAAATTGTAAAAAAGTTATTGGTACCATATCAGTTCTCTGGAACGAGTGAGTTTTATACTATTCCAAATTTACTGTTAGACGATTTTCTAAAGAAATTGTAGCTACGTAATGATCTTTAGCTACGAAATAAGCAATCAGTTTCTTTGAAGTGCCCCTTGCCCACGAAACATTTGTTGGCAAAAGTTCATTTTTATACGATCAAACTTTCGATTGTTGCTTTGTTTCTGATTCGCAGGAGTAATTCCACGTTTCGTCACTACTAATAATATCAATGTGAATCCTACATTCTTCTCAACTTGTACACTTCTTTTTTTTTAATTTCCACATTTCTGTCATATATCAAAGTTGGTCTCAACACACAATGTATTCATTATTATACCCTTACCTCAATATCTGTTTTCTTTCCACTTCTTTTTTATTAAATAGTTGCGATATTATCGAGTAATATATTCTGGTGATTTCTTTTTCAGTCTAATATAATTTTTCCTAGATATTTGAATTGTTCAAGCTCCTTGTTGTCTATTTTAATATTTATGTTTTCCTATTTTTTGGACACTGTTGTTGTTTTTTATTTTATTTCGATTCATTTCCAATGGTCTTTTGCAAAATTAGATTTTATGATAATTCAGAAATTTGATCAATAGTATATATTTTCAAAATTCAAAACGTCTTAGAAATTTAATTTTCTGTAGCTGCTAAGTTACGTTTGATGATTCTAGATCAATATCTAATTGTCCGTCATAATAATTTCTCAGAAACAATTTACAACTGATATAGGATATAGCTCAAATCTAGTTTACATTTAACTGACATTTGAGATTGACTGTGTTAAATTGTATTGAATAAATTGGTCTTCGAATATAGCGTTGGAGTTTATTAAATTTTTCCAAAATTTCAAATAATAATTTTTTTATAATTCTAATTCTTTAAGAAACATTTATCTTGTAATAACATAAACGTCACCCACTAGATTATTGTTAAAGTTTCAAACTTAATCTATAAATTCATAGGGTTTCATATAAAATTTAGTATAAAATGAAGCAGATAGAATAAAACGTTATTTTTTCTTCATTTCATAAAGTTTTAGAATAATCAAAACTTTATTTATTTCTAATATCAGTATTTGAGAAAGTATACCTAAAATAATTCTAAACTGATCCTCATGGTTAATACTCGTAGATATCATTACACAAACAAAGAGAGTATTTGGTAATTTGTAAATAACAGCAAGTATCTATGCTTAGTTTCTTTTGAGTGTGTACATAAACATAATCTCCCAAATTGACCAAATTCTCAACAAAGACATCCAACTGACAAATGGGCATTCGTCACAACACGACACTTTTACAACAAACATAATGGAAAAGTATCAATCCTGAGAGTACCAACAATACCGTAAAATACCGTGAACACAACCATAAATACACCAAATAAAGACTAAACCAATATGACAAAGAACTAGTCAAAATCCCGCAGAGGTTTACCATAAAAATATAAAATCTACAATAGAAGAAGTAAACTAATACCTCGCCAGTAGCGCACTAAGAAATTGCATAGAAAAATGTCGAATTGCAGCTAAGGGTCATAATCCACAATAAGCATTGCTTGCTTCCACTTGTCCCTATTTTCTTAAATTTAAAAAGAGGATGGAATTACATATTGTTTTAATGGTATTTTAATTATATATTTACCAAAAATTAGGTACTTCGTCCTTCCGTGAACATTTAAAGTTGTTTAATACCTTATTAATTTTGTCAGCTGTTTCTTCATTAATTAATAAATATAAAAAAATAAATAATACATTATATTATTATATAATATTATATAATATTTCCACAGTATTCCAGAGCTTTTTAAATTATATTTTCTCGACCAAGGTTGCGCTATCTAGCATTGTCAGGAGTGACATAAGATTAATAGATGTGTAGGAATATCGGGGTGAGGACAGTAAATAAAATACCAAATATTATTTTAAAAAGGCCAACGTTTCGAAGCCTATTCGCTTCTTTTTCATGGCTGTAAAAACACATTTATTATTTTCTTTTTTCTCCTTTTTTTTTATATAAATATAATACAGATCTGTTAAGTTCTCATTACAATTTTTTTGTAACACAATAAAAAAATGGATTTAACTTAGTACAAAATATTAAACTTACCTATTTTAATACAATTTGGCCGTGTCAAAATTTTAGTTCTAATGAACGAAAACATCATTTTTCATAAAACATTCATGTATTTTATAAATTATTGGATCTAAGAATATGGACTAGAAAATGAATTTCTGTAGGTAGAATTATGTCTATCAAGTGATAACCAAATCGGTTGTCATAAGATATTTGACGTTTTTATTTATTTGAATTTATCCCACATTCTGTTTTTACAGCCTTGAAAAAGAAACGAATTGGCTTCGAAACGTTGGCCTTTTTAAAATAATATTTGGTGTTTTATTTATTGTCCTCGCCCCGATATCCCTATCCACCTATTATATAAATAGGACGATAACTTTCAAGACATTAAGATTAATAGATTTTTTATAAGCGTAAGTAACTTCATACCATAAACGTTTCAACCAATTATTATCAAACAATATACCATAACATTCGTCTTCTAAAATTTTTTTTGGTTATTATTATATAGGTATTTAGTCCAAAAGCAGAAAAATAATTGTACTTCGCGGGTTTAATTGTTCATTTAATACTATATATTGTGAGAACATTTTAGATATTTCTTTATTTCATGTTCTTCTAAAGAAATCAAGTTCTTTTTTTGTGACTTATATGAAGTACCTTCACTGTTTTTTCAATTATGTTGTTAAGTGTAGGTCTGTGTTTAGTGTCAATGAGGTGATTTTGCGTAATGTGACTTACCTGGTTATTTTAATCTATAAGTTCGTAAGTATTCACTGTACCTTAATTTAAAATTTCTGAGGGTCTGGCCAAGATAATGGCATTACAATCCGGACAATTTATAGAACTGTTATTGTTAATAAAACTAAAGAAATCACGTAATTGTCTATCACTACCTGTAAAACCAGCCAAAACATCATCAACATATCTATACCAAAACAATACACAGATAGCGAAACCTTGGTCCAGAAAATATAATTCAAAAAGGTTTGTAATACTGGGGAAATTCATATAAGCATAATTTATTTATTTTATATTCATTATGGATAAATTCCACAAAGTAAGAGTTGAAATAATTAATTATTATCTTCATTAATTAATAACTTTTTTAATATTTACTAGAAATAATCAAATGGAATAGGATCTTAAGAACTCATAGGCTATATTAGTGTTCATCCTTCTAATCACTATTAGGAAATTTTATCCTAATCATTGGTATTGAAAAATTGCGGTTGCTCCTTCTTGCGTTAATTAGATATTGTTGTTCAGCTGGATAGAACTGTTGTTCTTCTCACCTCTCTAATTTCTAAGGAATCATTGATTTATTTCTGTTGATTGTTCAGGCTGCCCAAGGACTTCGAAGTTCCTTAAAATTATAGAGTTTTGGTAGTTTTGTACCGTACAGTAATAGTAGAAATATTTCTAATTTCAAGATGCGAGTGGCAAATCGGGCAATAACAGGCGGGCGCTCATTTTCTGTCTATGTTGCAGCACACATTTCGTAAAATACACTTGGCAATTCTTAGTACGTAGCTTTCGGCTGTTATTGTTTGGGTTTCGTTTCGAAAGACTTTGCTAGATTTACTGGATAAGTAAGTTAGATCGATTGCTATTGTAATCAAAACAAACAAAGTCCGCAACATAAGCCTAAATAAATTTAATGACAATCATGATTTGACTAGTCAAGATATTTTAAAAGATAAAAAAACGCTTTATTTTCAATTTTTAAACTCTAATTACACAAAATTGAAGGAATTGAAAGCTTTTTCCACCATCATCATATTAACCTTTCAAACACAAATTAATCTTGACATAACAAGCTATTTTGTATAAAAAACGGCTTCAACATATAATTTGAACTTCTGGAATACACAATGACCCTTATAGATAATATTATTTTAGTTATTTGCACTGTTTTGTTAAAATGTTTCGATTTGTTGGACGCTTTTGGTACCTATTGAAGACACCTTAGGCGCCACTACAGGTAGATGGGCTTTTGTTTGTGCATACTCTGCACCAAAACACATAATTACGGACATTGTTGATATGTCAAAACTTAGGATTAGTATTGTGATCATTGTACTCAATATGGTCGACTGTGAAATGTAGGCTGGCAAGAATTTTTCGAAGATTTTTACCAAAAAACTACAGTGGCGGATAAAGTTATATTTTATTAAGAAATTGGACAACATGACAATCTTTTTGATGCTTCTGGCAATTTAATCAAATTCAAAGATACTTTCGAATGGGCAAAATTTTTTGGAAAGCACATAATAAATTAGACTAAATAGAAAATGAAAGTGAAGAAAATGGAGGGGAGAGAGATACAACAGAAATAGATAAAGATGAAATAGAGAAGGCTTTTTCGGAGATAAAAATAGAAAAAGTACCTGGACCAGACAAAATCGAACCAGAAATGCTAAAATTTTTAGAAGCAACGGGAAAACAGTGGTTACTAGAAATATAAAGGAAAATATGGAAAGAAGAAACAATGATAGATCAATGGCAAAATAACGCTTTCGTACCAATATATAAGAAAGGAAATTATACTAACTCTAATAATTATATTATAGAGCGTTATACTTTTGATCAGTAGTATATACAAAAATTATTGGAAAAATATTAGGAAAGGTGATAGAACACACAATAGAAGAAGATCAGGAAAACAGACTAATGACAACCCTAATAAATTAAAAAATGTAATAAAGGAACAAATAAAAACAAGGAAAGAACTATTTTTAAGATTCGTAGATTTAAGAGCAACATTCGATACAGTCAACAAAATCACCATTAGAAAACCACTATTACAACATAATGTAAAATGTCGGAAAAATTCAACAAAGAAAAAGGTAATTAAACAAGGAGATAGCTTAAATCCACTGCCTTTCATAATCCTAATGGATAAGACAACATAAAAATATAAAAAGGCTACAGCAGCTGGTTGATTAAAGTAACCGTAAAAATGTATTTCATATATAGATGATAAAGTACTCATAACGGATACTTATACAAAAGAAATGGAAGTATACATAAATAAGAGTGATTTAATGATAAATAATCATAAAGAAGCATAATCACAGAAGATGGTACAATAGGCCAAAAATAACTGACAGAATAAAGAAAGCAAGTAGCTTCTATAACACATTAAGTAATACATTTATGAAAAGGAGAGAGCTAGCAAAGAAATTAAATTAAAAGTGTATAATACAATTGTTCAACCCTCAGTAAAATACGCCTGCAAATCTTGGGTAAAACGTGATAGGAAACTAACAGCTATAGAAATTAAATTTCTTAAAGGGATTACGAGAAAAACTAGATAATACAGAGAAAGAAACATAACATTCGCAGACCTGAATAGAATAGATAGAATTTATTAAGAGACAGAAAATAAACTGCTTAAATGATGAACACGTCATTATAATAAGTCAAAATAATAATATTAAAAAAGTAACAGAATCAGGAAGAGTAGACAAAAGATCGAGATAAAACTAGGAGGATAAAACTGCAGTAACAATACGAAGGAATGGAAACGATGGTTGAAAGGATAAAACGAGAAAATTGGGCGATCTTTTAGGGTATTAAAAATCCAAGAAGAAGAAAAAGTAGATATTTTTTCATAGTCTTTGGATCTAGCACCGAGATCTTATTTTTAATCTCTACAGTAAAATTAAAGGTAGGAACGAAACGCCTAAATGGGAAAAGGTCGGACATTACAATAAATATTCGTAATGTCAGACCGGCAGAACCAAAGGCGCGTGCCTTATTCTAATCGCCGGCGACACCAGTGCAATAAAATTATCAACGCTTCGCTTTTCGAATAAGAATTGCTCATATCTAATAACGACCGTGTAAGATACCATATTACAGGGGATGGATATGGATTTTCGAAAAGGTATACTGTCTACTTTAACAATACTTGATTCTTTCATATTAGTCTGTCTAACAAAATTCGAAGGAAAAAATATATAAATACAGTGAGTGGTTTTTTACATTACTACTCATGTTTTAAACAATTTGTATAATATAGTCTACATTGTATGCTCATTAAATAATATAGGTCTGTACAGGAATTTGATATTATTTCTTATAGATCTCCATTTTTTACTTGTTCCAAGAGATTGTGTTATTTCTTCTAACAATTTTTATTTTATTTGTAATGAGTATTGTGTTAAAAGTCAATAACGACAAATATTGTATTTCTTAACGAAAGTGTATTTTGCTTACTTCAAGATGAAACTTGGAGATGAAGATAGCGTGATCTCCTCATAATGTGTGCCAAAGATGCGAGGAATATCTTCGTATATAGTTTAAGGGTAAACAACATTCATTTCGTTTTGACATTCCTATAAAGTGCTGTGAACAGCTAAACTACACGACGGACTGGTATTTCTTCTTGGTAGATTTACAAGGTTTCAATATAAAAAATAAAAATGAAATATCTTACCCAGACCTTAATTCAACTCTTCGTCCAGTGCCTCATAGCTCTGGTATACCAGTTCCACATCCACCTTCCAGTTTGGACGATATGTACCTGAGTGATTTTGAGGACTGAAATATATTACCTCACCACAACGAATCTCGTTCATATTATTCTGTTAATGAGGGACGTCAACTATATTTTCTCAAAGTATTATCTGGTTAGAGATTTAAACCTTCAAAAGATGCGTCAAATTGATGGGATCAAGACTAAAAAAATAAAAACCTGCTGTGGCCTAGAACTTAATTTTCGCGGTATAGAGAGAAAAATTATTAAATTTTACTTGAAAAAGGATAATTTCGTATTTTTATAGTGATGTTCAAGAGTTAATGAAGTGTTTTGAACTAGAGTATGATATAATTGAGTAGTGCTTATTCCTTTATTCGTCAAAGACAAGTCTCAAAGAAATCTTACTGCATTATCGGAATACATTTTTATTACTTTCTGTAGGATACTCGGTGCATTTGGAGGATTGGAGGAAAACTATAATGATTTTTAAAAACATAAAATATTAAGAACATTGCTGGATCGTTTGTAAAGACTTCAAAATGCTAACCATGTTGTTGGGGCAGAATGTAGGTTGTACGAAATATCTCTTCTTCCTTTACTTGTGGATCTGTCCAACCAAAATTCTTCATTGGACAAAAATTGACAGACCACTTCAAGATGCCTTTACCAACGGCGAAATAATGACTGTAATACAACGTTGGTTCCTCCTGAAAAGGTTTAATTACCTCCACTTCATATTAAATTGGGGATTATGAAGCAGTTTGTTAAAAAACAAGCAAAAAGATGGAGGATGTATTTCAAGTTCCCAAAACTTTCTGTATCCAACTTAAAGAAAGGAATTTTTACTATCAAAAGGTTTCATAGGCAAAAAATATGTTCACGAAGAAATTATTTGTTTAATTATATTGAATATTGTTTAGATCATGTTAATGAAATTATGGTTTTTCAACTGTTTTACTTTTTTATGCAAACACCTTGTGTTTTGCAAACACACTAGAAAACATAATATTTACCAAAAACATTCCATGCAGCTGAAAAAAATATATTTTTTATGACCTGTATAATTTTGTAGTGTCAAATTCCGAACAGCGCTTGACACTTTCCAAGTATTCATTTAACAGGGCAATATTTGAAAGTTTCTTAACAATGTTTAAAGCAACAATGCGTCGTAGAATAGCTAATGTATAAAACAGAAACAATAACTCTTTAAGTGTAAAACTAAAAGTCAATAATTACAATTTATAATTTAATTGTATTCTTCTTACTTAAATTTAATCTTCATCTGTTCTCTCTAGTAAGTTTAAATTTAAACGAGTTAATTTTTTTAGTAGGTATGTTCGAGGTAAGTTACACGCGCATTCAAAAATTAGTGGCGATCAATTACACGCTATCTATGCTTCCATTCTGTTCTGTTTCGATTTAGTTTCTCTCTATTACCAAGGAGGGCGTTTTACTATAGGCCGTTACTAATTTTTATGGTTTGTTTTGACAATAGCGCGGCATTCGTGACGAATCTAATTGCTCTGTGGCATTGCCGCGCTGGCTAATTGTTCCATAATTTATCTGTAATGTTGACGGTTTCTCACAGTAAATTGACTTTTATGCACCGTTGCTGATTTGGGAAAATGCGAATGTGAACATAGATCGGGATGATATAAAAAAATGTTAAATTTGTGAATAAAAAATGATGTTTAACGATGACGTTTTTACGAATTTAATGTAGAAACAAATTGGATGGGATTTTTTATTTAAATAACAGTAAATGTCGAGATGGCACTAAATATCGTAGATGAAATCTGAAAGTAAAGATATTAATGAATTTGTGAAGTTAACCGAAAAGTTTATTCCTATTTGCAATTTGAAAGCCAAATTTAAATGGTTTTGTCAAGAAATGTTTTTACCACTTGGCTTGGGAAGATAGTATGGACTCGTAATTAATTAATCCAAAGCCAATTTGATACAAGATCAGAGAGTTTGTTAAGAAGTCAAAAGGGTATACAAAACAAACTATAGAAGAAAGGATGAAGATAGAGAAAAGAATGAAACGCATAATGAAAATATATCATTGATGAGGACACAGATAAAGAAAACTTTGGATAAACTGAGAAATTGGCATTATCCTAACTGCTAGATTTGTAGTGTCCATTGCAAATTGCAACTGACTCACTCAAAAAGCCATTAACTTACTGTGAGGGTAAATGGCACACAACACTGAAATGAGCAACTGATAACATAAAAGCAATCTCTTGTAAAATAATACTTGCACTTTTAATAATTTACCTCCTGGAAAGAAACAAATTTTTTACAAATAGATGTATAAAATTACGACACACCCAGATGATTATACAGGGTGTCCTACGACGTTTTCACAGCCCAATATCTCGAAAACTAATCACATGGTAAGCATGAAATGTGGCACCTATAAACAGTCGAAACTGATGCTTGTATTTATTATAAAAAGACTTCTGTTTTCCTCTCATTTCCGGTCACGTGACCCCAACTTTTTCTTTTAATAGAACAACAGGTACAATATTACATTTTTGGTTATATCTGTCAATAACAAATTCAACGATATCACACATGTCTATTGTGCAGTAATGCTAATATAGGCCATTTATTTTTATTCCCTTAGATTTCTAATGTGTGTAATTTTTAATAACATTTATTTATACATAACTATCTGGACACAATTTTACTGATACATAGTTTTATATGGATATATACGTGTGTACATAAAAAAGTATGGAATAAATTCATTTTAAGCTAAAGAAACAATTTTGAGGAAAAATCCTGAGAAAAGTCGGTTTTTGACTTTAATTTAATGTATTTTTACATTACAATGAAATATACAGGGTAAACCATTTGTAAATAACGATGTCATCGACAATTTTTTTAAATGGCATCCCCTCTATATTTTATTTTTTTTTTAGATTGCAAATTTCAAGACGATTCCAAAAATATATCATACTTGTTTTCGGTAATTATTAGTTTAGACTAAGGCCACTAGCGTAAAACGATAAGAATTATATTAAATATTCGAGAAGTCAAGAGAAGTATATTAATACGGAAATTAATGTTGAAGAATAGTAATGAAGTGTCTCAAGTTTAACATAGACGAATCAGAGCTGCTCGTATTGAATTCATGTTAATATGTAGTTGTGAAATTTTCTTATAAATAAAATTAATTGAATTATCACGAGTTTTACATTATATATTGGATTCATAATCATAGGGTCTTGTGAGTTAGTTACTTTTAATATTTGTAGACTTGACGATGATGAATCTAATATAAAGCGAAAAATTAGCTAAAATATGTTGATTTCATTTTGCTTTATCCTAAACTCAATGCTCTCACCTGGAGGATTAATCATTAACTTATAAGGAAGAATTATTTCAATCAAATATTTGAGACGCTAAAATTAAGTAGAAGAAACACGTAAAGAAAAAATGAATTTGGTGTAATATATTTGCAACTATACAGGACGTTAGGTCCCAACAAAATTAAAATATACAAACAAACATTAAAACCTCTCAGGATTTATGATGGTATTTCAATTTAGGTAGTGTTAAATATTAGCATATAAACAACACCCAGAGATTTCAGAAAGTAATGCGGAATATGGTAAATTTTGAAACAGTAACCTACACCTTGATCTAGAAATACCTACTACTTTTTATTAACGAGATTAAGAATTATCAGAAATTAATGAATGGTTAGTCCAGTGGCTAGATATAATGACGTCACAGCGACGGGTTTTTATAATAAAAATACTACTGATGAAAAAAGTTAGTGAAAATTTTAACCGTTTAGCTAAAACAAATAACGAGCATGCAATAAAACGCACATGTCCGAGTCTTATTCTTGAAAATTTCTCTTCTTGAAACGCCCCCTAGTCAATAGATAGACCGATAGTCTCCACCGTTAAAGGATTATATTTTTCCCTGAGGTGTTCATGACTGTATAACATAATGAGACAGTCCGCGAGATCATTTTTGACGATAAAACCTCTACTCTTTTAAATTTGTGTAAATAAAACATTTTGTTTGATGCCACGATTGGTTTTTAACTTTAACGTATTCATTAGCCGGTGATTTTTTAGATCTAATCGTTTCCTTGATTTATGGACTTTCGCGATTTTGATAGCAATTGGGTTTTGCTGAAGGCGATTTATATTCGACTATCATCTCCACTTTTATTTAGAAAATAGTAATCACCATTAACAAGGATATTAAAATGTAAAAAATAAGATAAACTTAATTATTAAATTTGACAATATCGATTGTTACAGTGAAAACGATGTTTTCGTTTTTATTTTATTGCTCAGTCCTTCTTATAACATTTTTCTAACAGCGGTCATCATAAATGCCTGTAATGCAAATCGTATTTCCTCCGTTGTGTATTTTTAGACGTCAAAAACCACTTTCCTGGTACCACCCATCGCCTTATTTCTTTATTTCAACCTACCATACTCATAATCACCACACTTTAAATTTTCAATTTTAACTTCAAAAAAAACATTAACGCCTCATCACCTGTCACTTTTGGTCTTAATTACAGACCATCAGGCAACTGTTGATACACAGGAACCATCAGCCGGGAGCTACTGACCAAACTAGCGCCATCTAGTAGTAGTGGTACTGGAAAATGTGTTTCTATGGATAAGTGTACGATTTGATGATAAAGTTTCCAGCCAAGCTTTAACTCAATTAAGCAACGTGTTTAAGAAAATTCCTCGAACAGGTCAATTATTTTTTAAATGACACTATTGACAAGTAAAATTTAAGTTGCAACGTCTTTAGTTTATGCGTGGTGACGTCATAGTTAAGTTTTTTCAATGGCATTCCCCACCTTTTACTATGGTTTTTGATAGAAGTGCTTACCATTTGAATGACTATATAAAAAAAATGAATATCGTGCATAACAATTTTGTCGAGAAAAAGTCATTTTTTTCAGAAACACGCAAATTTTATTTTTGGCGAACCCACCTTATAAAAATCAGCAAGGTGGAGCTCCTCTCTAATTTTGGCATTCAGGTACGTGCATATTTGGACGCTACTTTTCCAGCTTGATGGATAGGACGAAGAGGATCAGTGGAATGGCCACCGCGTTCTCCAGATCTAAAAACCTCTAGATATTTGAGGGGGCGAGGAGGTCCGTTTTATTAATTAATATTTAATAAGCAGAAACAAACAAATAGGATCACTGTAGAGAAATAAGTTTGATTTTAAGATTGTTCATTTTATCTACTTTTGTTTTTTTACTGAATCATTATCTTTATCATTTAAACTATAAGTATTGTAATTAGAAAAACCCAGCTCATCGAGGAGAATTCATAATATATATGACAATATACTATATACTAAAGTCACCTATTTATTGCTACAAAAATATAAATCACCTTGTATATTTCAATTTTTTTCATTGATTTCTAATATAACACCAAAAATAATGTTATTCCTTAAGTGGTATCTACTTTACTTCTGTTGTAAAAAAAGTTCTAAAAACAAATAAACGTTAAAAATCAAAATTAGTAAAAAAATAAGTAGCTTTATATGATCAGAAGTTTAAGGTTTTTAGAACAAAGATCAATTTTTGTTAAGATAGAAGATGTCAAAAAAGTAATTTAAATTGTAAACACCCTTAAAATTAACATTTTAACTCGAAATCATACCACATTCCATGGTACCACATTAGAGCCCAATGGAGAACCTATTGTAGCCCCTTATAAAATTAATTAAAATACATGTTCTTTAACGTGGTGCCAGATAAAATGTATACTTTTCACTAATATCGACTTGTAATGATTACGAATATTAATATAGTATTTTAGTAACGCATCTTTAATTTATTGTATTGCATAAACTCTATATAGGGTAAATAAAAACTCAAATAGTCAAATACATTAATTACTTAATATTGTTAAGAGTGTAACCCTATATTTTAGAATTAACACATCATAATTCACAATACTCGTTGCTGTAATTTCATTTCTTTTCATTTTCTGAAACAATATTTAAAAAAAAATGTATAATCCAGTAGAAATTGCTAATATAGACACCAAATTTAAAATGTTCCATCTAAAAAATAATATAATATAAACCTTTACCTAGCAAGATGTAATGGAAGACTCTGTACATTTGTAATTAATTATAAAATGTGAGATTTAAAACTGCCTACAATATTCCAAAAAAAAAAGGTAATATGGGACTTAATCACACTAAATCCTATAGAGTCTACCAAGTAATGTTATTTATGAAAAATATAGACAGTTTAAGCTTTCCGTTTTAGCATTAGGATGTTTATAAATAACTTTTTTGTTAAAGCATATATTAACAGATAAATGGAACTTTGTCACAGTAGTTGATCACCCTGTCAATCTATTGTAATTTGATGGACAGTTAAATCTAGATATCTTTTTCTAGTTCTAAGTTGCTATGTCAACACCAATCAGATTGTTTTAATTTAACACTGTTAATATTTATTGCTGCATTTAACTATTAATATTGAAGATAAGATTTTCTTATACCTCATCTGCTAACAGCTAATTTGCTACTGATGAAGAGGTAGAGTCATCTTGCGTTAAAGAATGACACTAAAGCGCGTGGGAGGGCGTGTCGACGTCATCAGTCCGCCCCTGCATTAACTCGGTGCCGTCTTGTAATTATCCCTGGCGCCGATACTGTCAAATAGAATGACGGTTTAATTGTAATTCTTCCTTAGATTCATCGGTTTTTAGTGATGGATTTGTGGTTAAGAATTGAAAGGCTACCTGCATTTTTGGTTTTCGAATTGGCTAATGGATTCCAATGAACTGAATGGAACATGCGATTTAAATTTATATGGAATTGTATAATAAATATACGGATTAGTTCTAGTTGGAATTGAAATAAAATACTTAAAGTTGAAACAGAAATCAAGAAAGCAAACGAAGTCACATATTAAAGACGCCGCAAAAGAGACCTTCAAAGCAAGTTAATTCAAAGAAACTGGTACGACGAAGAATGTAAGCAATATATAGAAACAAGAGGAGGCGAGAAAACTTTTAACAAAGTAAAGAGAGTTAAAAGATTATGTAGAAGTAAAAAAGGAAAAAAGCTAGAATAGCAGAAACATAAATTAATTGTAACCAAAATTAACTAAGGAATTTTTATCAAGAAATCAAAAGTGAAAAGAAAGAAAACCTAAAAGTAAATACTATAGAAATAAAGAAAGATAATTTAGGTATATTATACAAAGAAATGAACTTGTTTGTAGCCATGAGCAAGTTATGTTGAAGAATTACTGAATAGATCAGAAACAGATAACGACGAGAACAAAGAAGAATCTGATGAGAAGTAAAAAAGTATACATGAATAGCTAAATTTAGAGAAAATAACATAAATAATTAATCAAATTAAGAATAATAAAAACCGGGTGAAAACCAAATTAATATTATTATTACGATTTTCATAGAATTCAAGCAAACCAATGATTCGATAGATCCAAGGGAACTGTTTAAAAGTTTGGAATAAATTGCTTAAGTTCTGTAAAGGATAACGATTCCCTGACAAAAAATTTACAGATGAGAGTGGGAATAGGAAAAGGTGATCCATTATCTACAATAGTATTCAATCTGGTTATGGAAATATATGATAAAAGATCACCAGTGACTTTACTAATGGCGTAACAAATATTAGACCTAATGTGAAAAAGGTATCAAAAAGACTGATGAAGGAAGCAAAAAAAATAGTCCAAAGTGTAAAGAAGACGAAAACAAACATTCTCAAAATGGGGCGAGAAGAAGGAAAGGCTCTAGAAAGTCTAATTATGTGCATAGGAAGAGAAACATGTGGATAGAATAAGGAAATTTATCGGTATTGGTGCGGTTCTGATAAACCAACACGAAATGGAATCGGAAATTAACAAAAACATCTCTAAGAAGTCGAAAAACTCAATGTATAAAACAATTTTTCAGATCCAGCATCCAACATCCCCGCAGAAGGGGGAATTAAAATCGATGATCTTTGGAGAAGATGATCCAATCAGAAAATTATGGAAATGTTCGGAGTTACCAATAAGATGGAACATATTGAACAAGTAAATATTAGATAGAAAAAAAAAGTCCCTAAAGGAGATAGTAAACCTAAACGGTCTATAACACTACTATACGTATATTTATAATAAGTACAGGTGGCAAAAATTTATTAAAAACAATAACTTATAATATTCACTTTTAATGTAAATTTAGTATCAAGATTAAGAGCCAACATCATCACGTGACTTTTTACGACCAAAACACTTGCCCCTTACGTCTTCAAAAAATATAGAGACCTACAAACACACTACCTATAAACACGTCTCCTTTCTTCTGATTTGATTACATGAAACAAAGGGAGAAACGAATATGATCTTAATTAATACTACTTTGGTAACATTGCCTTTGTGACATACACATTGACTAGAACACTGCACAGACTCGATTCTAATAGAAAGTATATTCAATTTTTTTGTCGCACATACAAAAGAATATGGAAACGCGTAATAGAAAGTAATATATTTGCGGAAGGTTATATTTATGGAGAAGTGGTGCATTGCAAATCATTTAAAGAGAAAACTTTCAAAAATTGGTCAATAATTACTAGGTAATTGTAATAAAAATTTAAAATATCAACAAACATCTGCCAACTTTTTCTACTCAAATTTCAGTTAACAATGAAAACATAGTTTCAAAAAAATGAATGAATTCTCTTGTATTTTCCCAGTTGTGGTGACATTTTTCTTCTAGTTTTCTTTATTTTCTTCAAATTGTTATCTTGTAGAATAACTTGAAGAAACCACTGTATAAATTAATGTTTATGTCAAGAACATAATCTAATATTAAAGAAAATTTATTCTATCGTTATATATTTTACTTGCTACCACATGCAAACATTCTGTTCGTACCTGGAGACCACCCCAAATCGGACTGTCTGGCAAAAATCCCTATATTCTTTAGAAACCCTTTCGAAATTGCCGCTCAGACCACGACTGACTTAGAGCCATTCAGACTAGTCGTCAAAAATTAGGTCGCGCTTAATTACGAAATTTCTACGCCTTATTTAGCCACATATTCCGAGCGCGAGGCCATATTTCACAAAGTAAACACAGAAGTCTGTGTATTACCGACGTATTCATATTTAGAAGAATATTTCCACCAAAAGTCAAAGCATCAAGGCATGAGAGCTAAATTTTCTGGATTGAAACCTCATACTGCCAAATGAAATTCAAAATTGCATTTGGCGCAAACACCTATTAAATTATTTGTTATAAACAATATTTTTATGGCAGTAAATTGAAACAGAAATAAAAGCTAAAATCATTGGAATAAGCTTTATTAAAGATCTGCCACCTACTTTTAAGGCATCTTTTTTTTAATTTCAACCACTTAACAGTAAAATCAGATTTAAAATATTAAGAAAAATTAGACCACAGATTGCGCCTGTACGCTAGAAATATACAAATCTATAATCTGGCCTTAGACCATATATAATTACTAGACAAAGTGTGACGTTACTTTTACATTGCCATCGTTATAATGAATATTCATTGAGTAAGAGGATACTAGAGAGATACTAGAAAATATATGTTCTAAGAGAGAGTTAGAAACATAGAGGGAAACAAAACACACAGAAGAGTAGCAAATAACATATAATTCACATTTTTTATGTGTATTATAAATAAAATTACCAAAAATTCTTTTTTTTATGAAAAGAAAATATAAAAACCTCCAACACTTTATAAAACTGTTATAACCACAATATTAACACTACTAATAATTGTTTTCCCTTCTTTTGCCCTCTCTCCCTAGTTATGGTCATGACCATTCTCTCTCGCACACACTCGGTTCAGAGATTATATATATGGTCTACGAATCTGGTAAAAATGTTGATGCATTTTTACAGGTTATGCTTTTAGTTTTCCATTCAAACCCTTATAATTTGTATCTCGTTTGGTGGATTTATATTTACCCTCTGTTAATCTATTTCTCGCCTAACGTTCACTGCGGCCTAGTACAAGTTCTCAGTAGAAGTTGAGTTACTACTTGTACAATACCGTTTGCGGAAATTGTAAACAACTTTAATCAAACTTGAGTCTAAAAAATATCGATATATTCGTGAATTTAAAAACCTTTTATAAAGTAAATACATAAAAGCTTTAGTATTCTAGATAAAATTTCATTTGTTTTCATAAAAATGACCTCATCCTGTACGCTCGTGATTTTTTTACAAAATTGAATTCATACATTTTTATGAAACCATACTTTCATTGTTAATTGAAATTTGACTGAAAAAAGCCGGCAAATATTTGTAATATCTTTTAAATTTTTGAGATCGTATTACTTTCTTTTTTTGTTTCATGTAATCAAATCAGAAGAAAAGATACGTGTCTAAACATACAAAGAATTATAATTTGCTCAGTTCGAGTACGCTCTTATTACCTACCCTGTAATAATTTAAATGATTTTTGATATTAAAATAGCTTTTGTTTTGAATTACTAGAAATAGATAATTTAACAGTTGTTTCGTACATCGTAAATCAACAAAAATGAATTAATAATTCAAAAGTGTGACACTTTTTAAAAATCTTACTTAATGTACTGTCTCGTTAAAAAAATAAAGGATGATTGTCACTTGAAGAAGGGAGGGGGTTAGAAGAGGAGTAAGGCTTGTTTTTAGCGCATATGAAAAATGTTTTCTTTTAATATTCTATTTAACGTTTAACTTATGCAATTTCTTCAACAAAATATGCCTGTAAATAAACAATGACTATATCTATTGAACATAACATTATTTCATATATATATATGATTTCAGATTACTCTAGTTACAATTTACTGCTCAATAAGATAATAGTATACGGCTACCAATATTTGGATTTCATAATCAAAAAAGGAAAAAAATTGGTTTAATACAAAAAATACCGCGGGGGATCCAAAGCAACTGCCAAATACAAAGAGTTCTTAGAAACAATTAAGAGTAATAAAATGCGAAGTTTCATTTATTGGGACATCTATTAGACAAAAATATGTGTGCTAATTTTCTACTTTTAGGCAAATAAAAGAAGGATGAGATTTAAAAAGCAAAGCTTGGGAAGTTTATTCGCCAAGATTAGTGTAATTAAATATCAAGACAACCTGAGAATCCTAATGAGTATACCTTTGGTTAAGTTATAAGGTTGACTAGTTTAAGTTAGAATTGAATTTCTAATTCATTTCCGCTTTAGAATGATATGCATTCTATTTTATTTTAGTACATGGAAATTTTCATTTTTTTGGTACTCCAATTTAAAAAACATAAAGGTTCCCATTTTAAACATCTAGTAAAAAAGAATATCCATTTAATAATCGTTTTTTGTTTTAATACAACTAATAACTAATATTTTTTTTTTCAATTATTGGTGGAATGATTGGGCGTGCAGTTCCTATAAAATGCAGGATGTCATTAGCATAGCGTCCGTTAAATATTTCGGAACGCGAGAAAAAAATTGTAGATGTCTCTGGCGCGCAACCCTTCTTTCTAATTGATGGGCGTTTTTGAGGGTAATTAAGAACGCGGCTTCTTAAACGTTATTACCACTAAAAATTAATTGAAGATGCTTTTTAAATTGCCTAGGACTGACGCCACAAAATTTACTACACTGAAAAAAAACAGCACAAAATTATGACTGTACAGATCTCTTAACCAAGTAAGTATAAAAGACATGTCTGTTTTTTGAATGAAAATGAATTTTAAACTTCATAAATATCTAAAGTTTTTTCGCTCATTTATTTTCAGATATTATAATGCTCTCTGAAGTTGTTTATATTTTAAAACTAATCTGGCTCTATGTCAATGTTTATTGACACAGGGTGATAATCCAAAACATCGGCATGGTTTGGAATGTTCATTATCATCCTAATAGGCGGGGCAAAAATCTGTTATGTTTTATAAATAAGTAAATAACTAAGAATTGACATCTTTGTATATATCTATGATTCCACTCGGGTCAGAAAATCGTTCATAGTTAGTGTCTCTTCTGCCAAAACAAGATCCTAATCGGATTTCCACAACTCTTTGGCTCGGAAACCGCAGAGAAAACAATATTTGACACAACCAGATGTTGTGTCCGTCCCATAGGGATGATAATTTAATAAAGGGACATATTAATCATCTGTCGTGATGGTGGTTGCTCCCAGTGGGTAGGGCTGCTGTCCATAATTGGCGTATTGTCACAACACGTTGACCAAACCAGCAAGACTGAGCACCCCGTGAAGACGACCACACATTCTTCTCGATTCCTGGAATTTTAATGATTTATCTTGCGTGTAACTTTTAAGAATTGAGAATAGGAATTGATAACCATGAGAATTTAATTTTAAGGATTAAAATACATCGATTTTTTGCGTTTAAATTAAATTATTATTCTTTGTTTTTAAATAGGTAAAACTACCCAGAAAAAGCGGTTGAGATAAATTCAGGTATCACACCAATAATGCAGAGAATAACGAAATACGCATTATATGATCATAATATTTACTTTGAACAAAGAAAAGAGATATACAGTGTGGTCCATATATTTGGAATACATTGATTTTTAACGTTATTATGAAGTTTTGGAGAAAAACCTGAAACAAATCAATTTTTATTCTTAATTTTACAAGTTATGGTATAAAAATATTACCCCCCTCCTTTCACCCCCTTTAAATTATGACAACCCCCCCTGAAAATTTTTAATAATAAAAGGAATCGTGTGACCTCCTTTGAAAGAGATTTTAATTATCTGTTCAGAATTATACAGGCTATTAAATTTGGTGCATTCGTAACTGAGAAAATTGATTTTAAAAATGTAAAATTTGATAATGTTCCCACAACATTTTACATAGAAGCATAGAACATCACATAATTTAAATTGTATTTTATAAGTGTTTAAAGTGACATTCATTTACTTCTTTATAAAAAGCAGTGCTGTCTTGGAATTCTGGTAGAACATTTTATATAAATTAAGGGCTTAATTTTCCCAGTTCTGAACGCACCAAATTTAAAAACCTGTATATTGCTGAAAAGAAAATTAAAAATCCCCTTTCAAAAGAGGCATCACACGACCCTTTTTCTCATTAAAATTTTTCAGTAGGGTAGTCATAATTCAGAGTAGATAATATTTTTATACCATAACTTGTAAAATTAAAAATAAAAATCGACCTTTTTCAGATTTTTCCCCAAAATAATATCGTTCAAAATGAATGTATTCCATACACATGTACATCACTGTATAATACAGGGTGACTCGTATAAAAACAGACATAAAGCAGGGGTATGTAGAGGAACCTAAAATATGGTGATTTAACAAAACTTTTCTCTACAATAAATTGCACCCCTGAGAAGTTATAGGCTTTGAGGTTTCAGATTTATAAAAAATTCAATATCTGAGTTATACTTGAACTTAGTAAAACCAAATTTGGTACACTTTCTAAGTGTACCAAGAGCATTAGTCGATAGGAAGTAGAGTTCAATTGTAGCATTGGGTTGATAACGGATCATGCACTATTAAAATGTGACAGAATTTCTTAACCAGTTGGTGGACCTAAAATGTTGTTAATTTATTTCACAGGTAATTTAATTCTACAATATGTCCTTCTCTTGTTAATTTTCAACAAAAACCCGAATACCTAAAATCACGTATCAGCTGTTATTTAAAGTCATCGTTAATTCAAAAGTTGGCTATGAAATTAAACGGAAAACTTGACGATCAATAAAAAAGTTATTTAATCTTAGTAATTGTTTGCTGACTGTTGGAAATAGTCGGGAAGTTTTAATTTCGCAAATAAGTTGTCTTGCTATTAATATTAGATTTCTAAAAAGTGAAGAAGAAGTGTTGAAGAACATCGCAAAAGATTTCCTATCGTGTGATCCCCCATGGAGAAACATTTTCCAATGTTTAAAGACGGGCTCGAGAAACAGGCAGGTTTTTCAGTGATACAACTTTTTAGGCCCGTCAATGGGTTAAAAATTTTTAATAGTGCATCGTTCCTTATCAACCCTCGCCACAATTAAACTCTACTTATTGTTAATTAATACTTTTGGTAGACTCAAAATGTGTACCAAATTTGGCTTTTCAAAGTCAAGGATCATTGAGATATTGATTTTTTTCTAAATTTGAAACCCCACATTCAGGGCCTATAACTTCTCATGGGTGCAACTTAATATACAAATAAGTTGTGTTAAATCATCATATTTTAGGTTAGCCTCGGTTCTTACACGAATGACCCGGCGTATAACAAACAACATTTTATTAAAGTTTAATTTTATTTTATTTCAAAATAGTTTTAACATCTTTATTAAACTTTTCATGTGCATGTTTATAACTGTATGATTTTATGAACAAGTTTATTTTACATTGTCTGTACTCTCGTAAATCAAAAGAAACTGGAGACAATGCAATACAAAAATTTATACTCCAACAGACAGATTTATCTCCTTTTAACGGGTAATAAAATTAGGTAATTTGGTGTAGGAATTACATTGTCTCGAAACTAGCGCCGCAGCGTTTTAGGCAATAACCACATCTGTTGATAAAGTCGAACATAAACCCACAAAAGATTTCAACACATGGGATAGATTGGAGATGTTCTATCTCCCCCTTATCGTTTAACATAGCCCTCTTTGTTTCCTTCATTTGCAGGTCAATTTCGTTTTTATGACAAGATCACCAGAAATTTCGACTGTAACTTTTTTTATAGATACAAAAAAATTATGTTTTATTTTCTACAATGAGTAATTGTCATTTCTAAGATTACTAATTTCGTCTCCTCGTCCAATGCGCCATCATGGTATGTTAGGACGAAGCTTCGCATTCTTTTTTGACAGCCAATTAATGTTGCAAGAGAAGTTAATTTTTTTCCCGAGCTATGTGTACCCTGCTCATCTCAATTGACGTTTTTAAAACTCGTTATTGAAACGTCAATTAATCTAAGATCCGATGTGACAATTCGGTCTGATGGATTTCGAGAACAGATCGTAACACAATTTTTAGTTTCGGTACAGGACCGGCCTCGCCCCACAACGACAAACCCCAATTCATTAATGTTAGTGTCAAATATAATAATAATATTAATATTTTTCTAATAAATGACAATTTTAGGGAATTAATGATAATTCAAAACGTAAGATTGCGTTGATAAATATGTACGCTTTTACAAAGTATTTCAAATTGGCACATTATAATTTAACTTAATTTTAATTTACTTTCGTTTTAGTGAAATTTTAAACTTTTAGCTATTTTCATATGAAAAGCAAATAAATCTTTTTGTAGATTTCCTGGATTTTTGAAGCTCTGTAAAGGCGAAATTGTTTATAGGCTAAAAGTTTTTTGTTCCGGTTCTGTGGAGTTGATCGCAGCAGCCTTTATTTTGTGAAGGATATTTTCGTTAGTCCAGCTTATCTGATAGATTATTATAATTTGTGGTTGTTCAGCCAACTCCTGGGATTATTAATATTTTCATCCTCGACCATTAGTGTTAGTTGTTTTAGAATAGTATCAGATTACCGTACAGGGTGATCGGATTGATAAGTCAGATTGCTTTTTTTTATTAAATAGATTTTCAGGAAAAAAATGATTAACAGATATGCTAGAAGAAGATTTGTGAGATATCAAAACCGTTCTTATTTTTCTTGCTTTATTCACCATGTTCACGAATTTAATGCTGCAGCAATTTAATGAATAATAATTTAATAACCAGAGTATGGAATGAAGAGACAATGCTGAACGAGTGGAAAACAGGTTTAATAATTCCAATACCAAAAAAGAAGATATGAATGATTGTAAAAATTAATAGAGGTATCACACTTCTAAATGAAATATATAAAATATTAACGATTATACTATAAGACATATTACGAAATTATACGGAAAAATTATTAAGAGATTGTCATAACGGTTTCAGGAAAGGAACATCAACAGTCGATTCAATACATATAGTACGACAAATATTAGAAAGATATAATATAGATATTCATATAGTTTTTATTGATTTTAAGAAGGCTTTTCAGCGAAGTATGAAGAAATGCGTTAATGAAATACTTAAAAGATGTACAAATACCGAAGAAGATCAGACGAAAAATAAAGATCGTAATGGAAGATTCCAAAGCAGTGATCCACAGGTCAAGGAACAACAGAACAAATACAAGTTAAAAAGAAAGGTAGACAAGGAGATGTTTTATCCACGTTGTTGTTTACTATATTGGATGTAATAATTAAGAAAATTGAAGGAATTAGGACAATTAATAAGAATACAAATGATAGATTACGCACATGATGTAGTAGTAATCTCTAAAAGTAAGAAGTAATCAAACAGAATAATAAAGGATATACCTAATACAGTATACAAGAGAGAACTAAAAATTGTGAAAATTATAATTGTTTAGGAGTATTAATAAATAGAAAAAATGAAAATCAAAAGATAAAGCAAAGAATGCAGAAAGGTTATAAAATAATTCTATACTAATAAGCAAATATTGAGGAACAAAAAATAGAGTAATAATATACGCCACAGAAATGATGATATTGAATACAAATGATGAAGAGAAGCAAAAGATATTAAACAATAATAGGAAGATAAATAAATGAAAACGAATACAGATCTTTAATGAACTATGAAATATTGGGAAAGAACATATAGTTAGATTTTTTAAATCTTTGAGAATACAATGGCACGGACATTTACATAGAAGAAAAAAAAGTTCTATCTTACCAAAAATCACAGATTGGGACCCAAGCAGCAACAGACGAAGAGGGCAACAAAAGAGCAGTTGGAAAAAATAAATAAAAAAAAGATAATTATATTGAAAGTCAAATAACGGAAAAATAAAATAACAAATAGGAAAGATTGGAGGGAAATTGCTTTACAGATAAAGTCACGCCAACTGTGAAAGCAAAAATAAAGAAAAGTAAGGACCAATCCCTCTTGTAAAGCGGATTATCAAAGTTTTTCAGAACAGCTATAATTTCAAAATGAAATGTACTAGCTAATTAATTAATTAATAATTACATTGCTTAACAAACTAATACTGCATGTACCACGGATACTATTACGCGTTAACAGAACTTTTTACTTTCTGACTCCACGTACAATTATTCTTCTAAATTCACCTCTTTACTTGATAAGTTCAAATTGCGACAATTATAATTTTGATATATTTAACGGCACCGTGGGCGAAATTAAATAAATAATACTGCTAGATTGATAACTCTAGTTGTAAATTATTTATCTTATTTTTCTTATGCTGTTTGTATACATTCTGCATTTCTAATTTGCTGTAATCATCTACCCTGTAATTGGATAATTACTAAATCAATCAATAAATAAATAAAATAAATGTTAATACAGATATTACTGGCGAGTAAAGGACAATTTTCAGTGCAGTTTCACTACGAAATATCACCCTATGCACATGTAACTCATATTGGTCCAATTAGTTTCCATTGTCGCCAAACTTGGCACCACAAGTCGTCGGTTCCGGCAGATACATGATCCGAAGAGGATACAAATTCATGTTCATGACGCGTGCCTCTCGGTAGCTGCTTGTAACTCGATATCAGCGTGATGCAACAATGGATATGAAGAATGAACTACAAATTGGACCATACACACTATGCATTAACCAGTCTTTTCATTTGTATCTAAAACATATAAATCGAAATGTATCTGAGAAACATAAAGTATCCTTGTTACGAAATTTTATCGAAACTAGCCACTTTTCATGCGGTAAGTACTCGTTTAAAAATTGCCCTGCTTCTGATTTGAGCTTTACCCATCAAAACGAAATCCTCTTTAAATTGTGCTTACAATTAGATTTAGATTAAGCGATCGAATATCATTTAGGGTTTATTTATCCTTTTTTACAAGAGGCAATGGCGATGGAAGGCGTAAAATTCTGCGATGTGCCCGTACGTATCCCGGCGTTTATGTGGACCTATAAATCAGTACCGCTTCTGGCAAATTTATGGCGGAGATAAAGTCACCCGGAATCGGGAGGTTTTTATGGTGGAGGCCGTGAAATGTAGATGCCGCCTCTCCGTCCTCCTGCCCCTCGCTCATGTTCTCGTCCCCCGATAGACGGTCTCATCCTCATTCCACACTCGATGCCGTCCCTAACAGTGACGCAACCATTTAAAAAGCAACAAGAACAAAATTTTGTTTGAATATAAAGTGCGCCACTGCTGGAAAGATATAGAGCATGCATACATTTCTCCACAAACTATTGAATGCCTTCTCCTATATATATATAATGGTTTATTACAGGGTGTACATAATCGTCACTAGGTTTCTATATCACCTGATTTGACCTTAATCTAATTTCTTCTTCTTCTATTAGGGGTATTGGTCATAAAAATCATAAGCTGTAATTCTTTAACTAACATCTATTTGGTCCTTTCCTTTAATTATTTACAATCATCATTTGACACTTATTTGTGTTTACTTCCATACCTCCATATCTATTCTTTCTATTTCTTGTACCTGTAAGCCTGCTAATTATTTCATTATTGAATATATATCAGCTCTCAGGACTATATCATCAGCGTACATAATTTCTTCCACTTTTACCGGCTGTATGTTATAGTACAATATTGAGGTTGAGTGACTGGTATTTTTCAGTATATTGTTTTATACCTCTCTCAATTTTGAACTTATCCGATGTTCTTTCTTGAATCTGTACTTCGCCTCTTACTTCTTTGTATATGCTTTCAATTATTCTTATAATTTTCTTTTCTAACCTTATATGTTCTAGTAATTTGCTTATGCTGTTCCCATCTATCCTATCAAAGGTTTCCCTTATGTTAGTAAATATTAGAAACATTTCCTTACCAGTTTCTATTTGCTTCTCTAATATGTTTCGTAATATGTATCTCTTGTCATTTTTTTCTTTTCTGTGTCATTTGTGCTTCCCCTAGTGTTTTTTCTATAACTATTAATCTGTTTTCCTATTTTGGTACATACCTTAAAAACTACTGCCGAAAGGCATATCGCTTTGTAGGTATTGTAATCTGCGTATTCTTTATTATTATATATATGGTAACAATATAATGTACTTCCATTGTTTTTGTTACTTCCTCTTTTCTCCAAACCCTTCTATATACGTCTAGCAGCCTGTCTTTATCCCTTATTTCCAAAAATTTAATTATTTTAGGATCAATTTTTTGTATAGCCTGTTTCAGTTCTTCCATTCCAATTTCTAGTATTGTAATTTCTTGGTTAAGTATATTTTTATTAATTAACTTTTCTGATTCTTGTAATTTGAATTTATGCCCTTAATGTTCTGCCCATCCTTCAACATTTCTTTTAATTTGACATCTAAAACTAGCCTCTCTATCAATTATTCCTCTTAATTACGTTTTCCTTTTTCCTTTTAATGCTCTTACTATGTTCGAGAAATTTCTATTAATCACTACGTACGCTTCAGTATGTCAGTATTCCAAATTCTTCCCGTCTCTTCTCATTTGCTTTCCATATTTCTTGTTTCGAGTTTTTCTTTTGATTTAAATAGATATGTTTACCTTTGGGATTTTTAGTCTCTATATATCGTTTCCATACTAGTTTTTTAATGTATTTTTTTTCTTCCACCATATTGTTCTATTTTTTCTTACTATATAATTGTGTTGCCATTTCATAAATATATAATAGTATTTATTCATAGTTCCTCTAAAGTTTAATTTTATTTTATTTCCTCGAGCTTTAATAAGTTTCTATCTATTTTTCCCTTGTATTTTCTTTTATATTGTAATTCTTCAATTTGTGAATTTTAATTTTCTCATATTTCTCTTCTTTTATCATGTTCTTGATTTTGATTGATGTGATTACCAGTTGGTGTTGTTAGTTTAACCTTAATTTCAGTTTTAATATCCCCAACATTTTTTTCTATATCTTTTGCGTAAACTATATAATATGTAATGCTCTTAGCACTTCTCTGTTCTTCTTCTGCTAACTAGGTACATCGATCCTTTATTGTCATTGTTTCCAACATTTTTCTGCCATTCTTATTTATTGTATTTTCTCCATATCCTCCCGTACTTCCTAGTCCTGTATGTTTACCATTAATTATGCTTGCATTATTTCCGTTGGATATATGAAAATAGATTCAAGGTAACTCTGATATTTCTTTTTTTTTAATATATATCTCTTCTTGTTTATTAAAGATCATGTCCTACTAATATACATTTTGATTTTTACTTGCAAATCCCTTGTTTATTTCTCTTTCGAGAACTTCTTCGTTCTCAAATATGGCATATAATTATTTTTTATGATTAAAAATCACTAAACAACGTGTACTCTTACTTAGAATAAGTAATACCACAAAATTCTTTAATATGCAAAGATTTAAGCAACAAATGGACTTAGTGAATATTTCGCACGCCATTGCGGATGAATATGATTTGAAATTCTGACCAACCGATATTGGACGTCCAGAAGCACCTCGAGATCGATCTTATCCCGTTTTTGGAATTTATGGGATGGTCCCTGCTTATTTGGGTTTTATTTCGGCTTTCGCAAGTTGACGTCCCGATTCCGATCCCGATGGCGCAGATAAGACGGCAGAGTAATGTGTTTCGGGGAAATCCCCAGTCGGCTGTTCCGAATTTTCGAGGGATAGGAAATTTTTCGAGAAAATTTATATCGTTGGATGGATTTTTCGAGGCTAGAGGACCAAGATCTGCTAATTTTTGAAATGATGGTTACGGCTTTATTATTATGATTAAGAAATTCATTGGGTTGACAATTATTAAACGATCACCATTATTATTTAATGGTTAGGAAAAAATAATAACTAAACATACCTAATAATAATAGGGCTTCATTTAATTACAACCTAGAATAATTGTATATAATGTTTGCATTCAAAATCTATATTTTATAATAATATGGGATAATTAATAAATAAAGCAGTAACTATTTCACCAAAAATAAAATTTTATAAAAGAAACACAAAATGTTACAAAAAACTAAATAAAAATTTATAACAGTAAAAAAGATGAGAAAATGCAAAACATACCAATTTTATAAATTTTTAATAAGAGTAAGGACAAACAAAAAGTTGTCTAGTAATTTTCTTCATTAATACGAGGGTCATTTATTTTTTCAATTCGCTAAATTTTTTTTAATATATTAGCATTCGTTTACTATTTTCAAAATTCAAAAATTCGAGGGCTGGTTTAAAAAAAATAAATGCTTATAACAAAAATAACACTATGTACATATATATAATAAAATAATTTTCTTTTTGAATTTAGGTGCCCCACGTTGGCTGCTAATTGTAGAAATAATTGAAAATCAAAATTGATCTCCAATAATAAAAAAACACCAATAAAATAATTCAAAATAAAACAATTAAACGTAAACAAAATATTATCAATCAAAATATTATGATTACAATGTTTTTTACAAATTTTACTTATTTCTATTAAGTACGATTATTTTACAAAACTTTTTAACTATATACTCATTAAACGGAAATATTTAAATATGAAAAAAAATTATTAGTTTTTTATAAGTCTAAAAGCCTATTTACAAAGATGCTTGCAATTTCAATACGTGAATAACATATTTAACAAAAACTAATCCTATATGTGAAAAAATACTTTTAGAATTAAGTTAAACTTACGAAAAGTGCCACTTTCTTATGCTTTCTGAAGTATCATTTACTGAAAAATCTCCTTTCTCAAGAAATTCCAAATTAGTGGTTGCTCTCAACCCAGGATAAAGACAAACATTTCACTTTACAAAATTCACTACTAATTAACTCACATTTGGTTATGTTATCAAAAAGAGGTTATATTTATAAGAAACAAATCTAAAGGAATTGTTAACTTTTCCATTAAAAAGACTTTACTTATAATCGCTTTTACGAAGTGTACTCTATGCAATTAAAATCCAAAGTGTTGTTTATCAAACTTTGATGTACTTTTTATTCTCATAAAAAAATAAATTTAAATAACCAAATGTTTTGCCATAAAATGTACACTATAAAAATTCAGACTTTTTTTCAGTCTGCACCAACCAATTCTATTTCTTAATTTAAGTCACTTAAAATTTTCTTAATTTTGTGCATGTTCCATAACTTTGTCCTAATTTTTTCTTATTTTAAAATATTTGACTATAAATTCTAATAGAAACAACTTTAATGATACAAATGAATTAATTTACCCTTTGTATGTATTAAACTCATTGTTAAAACATTGTTTACATCAAAATAAAAATACAGTATAATAATCTCATATGACACCATGATCAATCTTCAAACAATAAATTTAATTCAACATTACTAATAATATTTCTCTGATGAACTGAGAATTAACATGTCATATGAGCTCATTATAAAAATTTTCCAGATAAATTATTTTTAATTTTATAAATTTGGCCCAATAAACCTAGATTTCATTCGTAATCATTCGGCTCAGTGATAATTATTTTATGTTTTATAAATTGGAAACTTTAATCATATTTGTTAATTTAATAGTATGATCATGTTCCTATTTTCTCAATTTTTTTTAACTTAGACCAAAAATCCCTTAGCGATTCACAATTATAAAATATCAAATTATAATTAAAAATCTTAGAGGTTATCAATGATAAATGAATTTCTATTTTTGCCAATTTTTTAAATGTGAATGATTTCGACCTGATGCAATTTTAGATTAGAGTCAAAAAATTATATTACATCTAACTTGATTTTTTATATCTTCTAAAATGTTGATAATGTGGCTTCAACCCACCTAGTTCTAATATGCAGAACCATTTAGATCAAAAGAACTTTAGTTGCAAATATTCAAATTAAAAAAATTATATACTTAGGTTACTGCAATAAAATATTTACTTCGTCGTCCTTTTGTGTAATTTCCTGGTTTTAAAAAATGAAATGAGATTTTTTTCGTTTTATGGTTTTACGAAAATAAATAATAGGTACATTCCTGTTCATTTTTTTTTGTTTGTTCTACAGGTTAATTACAATGTTTTTTGTTCAATCTTTATCTTTCCTGACTTTTACATTGTCTTTCTAATTGGATGTTTCAAATTCTGAGTAAATCTGTAAGGCCTGTTACCAAAAATCTGTAAAAATGATAGACGATGCAATTGTAAACAAACTTATTAAATACAGATTTTTTATAGATTTGTTAATATTTACGGATTTGGCTGTATACATTTTACAGGATATTTACATACATATTTCAAAATAACATAATTTAGGAATATGTACTGTAACTAAATTCTCAGAATCGACCATTTAATTTCCTTTAGGGCTGTTCTTCCTAAAAAAATGTCCAGATTCTTCTATCTTTTCTTATTTTCTCTGCCTTTTTAAAAGATATTATCTTTGCAGTAGCTATGTATAATATCTAACAGTTTGTACTGTATAAATAATTTTTTTCCTGCTTCTTTACTCATTTTCATTATTATTTCTTCTTTTTTGTTTTTTTGCCCCCACCTCTGTATGTATTAACTTTTGAGTTATGGTTAATTTTATTGGGAATACTAGAATTTGTTAGAGGGCGCTGTTATCAATCTTCAAAGTACTAAAACAAATATCCGTAAATACGATTCTTGTGCTTTTCGTTACAAAATAGTAAAGGTAAAGTAAGTACAACAAATTTACACAATGAACACTAGAAAACAACTCCAGCATGAGAGCACAACCATGATTTATTTTAATTTATTTTACTGTTTTGAAGGGTTCACTTTTTTTTCACCAGAGGTCGTATTTGGATTATACTATGGCCAATTTCGTATTCTTTTAAAACCTCTTCTAAGGCTAATTCGCATAATCTTTCCTTTGTTGCATATATTTTTCAACAATTTATTGCTAGTATTTTATTTGCTTCTGTTTTTTCAATTGTAAGCATTTGATAACAATACTGAATTCCTGTAATATAAACATCAACGTAAGCAAGTATTAAAATTACCTAATTTTGGTTTATAAAAAATATGTAAAAAAACTTGCCTTATTTTTATTTTTGTCAAAAAACTAATGTACGTAGCAATCCCGGGAACTGTTTTTTATATACTCATAGTAAAAACAGTATTTTCTTGATTGTGTTTATGTTCTGCTGATTTTGTTTTATATGTGGTATATATACCAATATTAATGATGATTGAGAAATTTAAACGTTCATTTCGTGGCTTATATACTAATCCCATTTTAATTGAAAATCTAATATTAAGCCTAAATATTTTATTTTATTTTTCGTTTAATTTTCAAGACCTCCTTACCTATTACAATATCCAAGTTAAACGTACAACTAAATTGTACGTAATTTATTTTGTCAAAATTTACTGGGAATAATTTTCATATCAACCCATATTTATAGTTACAAAGTAATTTAATATAGTAGGTCCTAATTCACTGCCGTGTGGTACACTATATTCTATACAATATCATCTATTTAAAAAGGTTTAGCATTATTTAAAAGAATCTAATCCGAAAACAAACTCACTAAATTCAGTTGTCATTAAATGATTTTAAAATTAAATCACAAACCAGCGGTTGTTTATTATCACAGCGAGTATACAATAACACACCAAGCAGCAGGAATCCTGCTGCGAGAATCTAATAACCGACCGAGCCCTTATTTAGGGGAGGACAAACACCCTCTTGCCCTAGGGACGCATTTCCTACAATATCACTTCAATTTTATTTGGGCAATTTACTCCCCGAGCCACCACTTGATTATAGATTACGTTTCAACTGTGATTCAATCAAATCGAAACGTTTAACTTTAAGTCTAGTCTTGTGGTAGAATTTTCTTTATGAACGAGGGTGCAACCGGGATTCATTACAATATCGGGCGCATCCAGAAGTTCTTTTTGCAAAATATATATTGTTTTAAATGTTCCTGCTTATTCAACATAACTTTTCTCGATGTTATTTTATAGTTGAAGAAATCTTTTTGAGAAGTAATTCAATACTGATAGTATTAGTATAAAGAATATAAGATATTTTAGAGAACGTTGACTTAGATTCAGTATAAAAATAATCGTCATGTAGATGATAATGATAAGCAATAATCATTATCTTGATCAAATCAATTAGGATGTTGTAGAAAATATAGCAAAGTGTTCTAATGGGGAACAACAAAGAATGGAAAATGAGATCAATAAGATCAATGTCGAATATACAATTTTGTTATCATCATAGTCGAGTATTTAGCGGTAGTTGTTGTTTTGAAGTTTTTCAATTTTCGCTTATTTTATTTCCTCATTTACGTCTATCTTTCGCGAAATATTCGGCCTCTCTCCAGTTTTGTTCTGTCTGTCAAGTACCTACCAATCTCCTAGGACTATTTCATTCATAGTGCAGCCTTTGTTTTTAGTTTTCCTCATTTTCCATAATATGTTGGTTAGTTTCGTATTAGACATTCTGCATAAATGTCCAAACTATCTTAATAATTTTTTACTTATTCTGCTTTTTTACTGATTTAGCTCCAATTGTTTTTTTATCTTTGTTGGTACCCTTTCCTTCTTCAATCTTAGTTTTGCAATTTTCTCTTGAAGTTTTCTTCTCACTAGTTTGTATTCTTCTTTTTAGTTATTTGTTTAATTTTCACAGTTCTGAGCCATATGACAATGTTGGGACATACAGCGCATTTTACATCTTCACGTCAGTATCTGTTTTCAATTCATTTTTATTAAATACTTACTTAATCATCGAATAATGTAATCTAGTGCTGCCTTTTAATCTTTTTTCTACTTTTATTTATTTTTTTCTATGCTAGAATTAATTCTAGATATTTAAATTGTTTAACTTGTACGCGTTCCGTGTTGTCTATTTTAATACTATTTTGTCTGTACTATATTAATTTTTGTTTTATTTCGATTTATTTACAATTGTTTTTTGGTAGCTCCTTAAACCGAAAATTCACTTATTAACTTTTTTAGGTTAAAATACATTCGTGTTAATTTCTGAACCCTTTTGTTGCATTCTTTAATAATTTCATTTTTTACAATATAAACAGGTGATACCTAATGTTTCTCCTTGTCTTATGTCCGATTTAGATTTGAATCTTTGTGATTTTTTGTTTTTTGTTTTAACATAGTTTCTGATTTCTGCCTATAAATCTGAGATGTAATTAATTAATCTCTTATCTATATTCCATTTATTAAGCAGTTTGCAGTAATCACTTCTGTTTACTGAGTTGAGCACGTGTAATATCTAAAAAGCACATGTATAACGTTTTGTTTGTTTCTATTTTTTTTTAATTAATTGCTGCAATAGAAATACTGCATCTTTTAGCAAGGATATATCACGACAATTTTCACAGTTCTTTGGAAGTATTATCAGTCTTTCGATATTTTACTATCGCCTAATATTTTGTTAATTAAATATAACATAACTGTTTTTCCATTTCTACCATAAATTTTATTATTTTATCATGTCCAGATGTTTTTCTTTTAGATTTCTTAGTGCTTTTTCCAACGCTTTTATAGTTAAACACATTTCATATTCACATTTTCTTTGTTTCTATCTATGTCTTTCTCTTCTCTTTTTTTGTTGTCATCTTTTTTCGTCCCAATGAAAATATTTTCTTTTGTTAATAATTATTTATTTATATTTTCAATATAATTAATCTAATTTTTACTATTTTCCAGCAACTTTTTAATGTTCTTTAAATTGCTTTTGATTTCAAGTGAAATTTTCATCCATCTTATATATACATATATGTAGGTAATACATTTTTTCCACGATTTTTGTTTTGCTTTTGTAACTTATGAAAGTTGGTGGCAGTCTAAACATACAGCTGAAAATAATGAAGCCGTTCAGTATATTATTGATGAAAATCCAAAAATATCCGTTTCAAAATTCGAACAAATTTTTCTAATGTCATATTTCTAAAAAAAGAGTTACACTGTAATGCATAGAAGCAGCAATGTTTTCATTAGTTTTTTCCAGTGCATTATCCAATGAAATTTTGTTAGTGGTTCCAAAAGACAGTTGTGTTCTCAGATAAGGTTTATTTTTATTTCTCTGAATACGTAAGTTCATAGAATATGGTGTAGTCATCTGAAAATGCTCACTTTTTGTTGAAGAACCATTGTATCCCCAAAATGTTGGTGTTTGTTTAGGTTGGAATATATAGAAGGAGAGATACTCGGCCCATTACTAAATCAACTGGATGATAAGGAATTACAAAATAGGTATTTCCAAGAAGATGCTGCAACTGCGTATACGACCAGAGAAGAAATTTGATATTATGTCCAAATCACTATTTAGAAGAACTAGTTTTATGTAAATTTTGAGTTTGATTTTCGTATTAAATTAATTATTTGTTTCTTTTTTGCAGTATCATTTCCAGGTTGTAAACTTTGCTTACAATGAAAATGTCAAGTAATAAATGTCATTCTGTGAAAGTGGCTAAAGTGCCAATTCAAAACATTTAAATTTCACAGTCTAAGCCAATTTATGATATTAGAGTTATTTGTCTTTTTGATTATTAACCTAAAAATAAAATTGCAATGTGGCATTTCATACCTTTACAAGAGACACCTCATCTGGGTGGCAATGGAGTACCTGCCTAAAGCGGTAGGTCGATACTTGAAAACTGAAACAAAAGACAATTCCAGAGCACATGCCGCGAATTGCGCCACACAATGGAGACACATTGTTTCGAGTGGCGTTTTGTTAAAAAATTACAAGGACTTCCAGGACCGTTTTTAATTTTTTTTCACACGATAACTTTTAGAAAAGAAACAACAGCAATAAACCAGCTTATCAAATCACTAACAATAAAAAAAATTCTGAATAGTTCATTCCTAATTTCGTCGCTTCTTGTTTCTCCCACATCTTCTTTTCTAATAGGTACGTTTGTTAAAATCTTTAAAAAACGACCCTGCGGACTTATTGTTTTCTTTGGAGTGGCATTTACATCAAAGTTCGAAGGATCGTCGACCACCACGGCAGCTGGGGTCCTTAAAATTATTGTTTAGGATATAGATACGGCACGCGAACACGCTAATATGCTGCCAAAGATCCTTAAGTTCGAGTGCTGCTCTCCGATACTTTGCAACTATTGTCTTTGATTAAATAGGACAGCTCAAAGGGTACAGGATCCACGTGTGTGGTAATCAATCAGTTTAAATATTATATTGTGTCAAATAGATGTTTCATTTATTACAGGAAAAATTGCAACTGCGGCAATTAATTTAAAAAGTACGGCCATACAAAAAATATGATGCATTTTATAGTAGTGCAATTATTTTGGGTATAAGTTATAACTCCAGAAGTTTGTAGAACTTTTAGTTTCTATTTTCTCAAAACTTCAGACAAAACAATATTATTAGTGATGAATACCAATATATCAAAATTTCTAGTTACATATTGTAACCATTTTATTATTTTTTCATTTTAATTTTTATTTGTTAATTAGAAATTTTGTTATTTTAGTATAATGTATGAAAATGAAATACTTTAAGTTTATGTACATTTATTAATGAACAGAAAGAAAAATGAAAAAATAAAATTTTGAACGCCAGAAATATAAATAATAAATAAATAAAAAAAAATATTACAAGAAAAAATTCGTAGGCATATAAGCAATTAAATTAACATCAACTATTAAACTACAAACAAACGATATTACTACAAATAAAATAAAAATCAACAATTCTCAGAGTGGGTTCAATTTTTGCTAAAAAAATTTTTTTTGTTGTCTATGATCAAATTTACCAACAAATAAATGCAATTAAAATTACTTACAAAAATGTGTAGGGATATTTGTAAATACATTTTTTTGTTTTATTACTTACTGAAAAGTCTTTCAAATTTGGCCACACACTTTAACAAGAAATTCCATAATCTTCCCGAAATGACATTTCAGTTTCTTTTTATTATTATAAAGATTATTTTTCCAACTTTCAAAAACAATTTTGGAAAAATTTCGGTGACGTTTTCTCACTAATGTATGAACATTCACAGTATTTTAAATTAAATTAAATAACTGTTCTTATATTATTATTCAAATTCACTGTTCTCTTTGTGGATACAAAGTTCAATTTTTTTGTTTATGATCAAACAAATTGTGCGATATGCACCCAAAAATGTGCACGTCTGTTTATAATTTTTTAGAATGTACAACCAACTATAGACAATATTTTGTGAATGAATACATCCAAAATTAAATATAACTTACTATAAAAGACTTTTACACTATCGTTGGCTAATAAATATTACATTTAGAAATATTTTTAAGAATTCATTTCTTTTAGATTAGTTTTATTATAAGACATTGGGACATCAGAGGAAAATGTTATATTGTAAACTTATTAATTTGTTATTGCGTGAATTTTAGTGCTTTACCTGTTCTATATTATTCTTATTTAAATTACCAATCAAATTTATTAATGAGAATGTTTTGCATTTTGGAAAATATGTGCTGTTAACTGAAATTTTTACTGATGTCATTTGGGTCTCATGACTACAAGCTTAAACAAGGTAAATTTGTTGAAAATTTCAAATGATTTATTATTAATTTATAATTTGGCAGTCCTTCAAGCTAAGCATTTTATTTTTAAAATTTAGTTACAATATATTTAAGTATTTACATAGGTTAGATAAATTTTAGTGTTTTGTTTTGTCTTTCAAGGTGTTAAACACGGCTTTACCAATCGAATAACACGGGCCATTTATCCGAAACAAGACAGAAGAAAAAATAGTTACATCTGGTGACAAAAAGGACGGTATAAATTGAAAGAATGTCCACCCAGACACTCCTTTTTCTAAGAACACCATTCAATGAGGCTTAATTTATGCAAGAAGAGCCAGTTCAATTATCTCTACAACGACGTCTTAAATCAGTAGCGTATCGCCATAAATGATCAACTTCTATAATTAATGAGGGTGTAGAAATACACAAGTTCTTATGAATTAAGTACTTAAGAGATTATATTAATTCAACCAGAGTAGCTGGATTTGAGAAATTGTTGCTGCCAAATTTATATTATACTGTTAATTCATTATTATAATTTTTATTTACAGAAAATGTAGCTACATATCAAAATCTGCATTTTAGGATTTTATTGAATCAATCTTAATAAAAATAAAAACTAACAAACTATTACATGACACAAAAACGTGAATAAGAATAAGTATGTTTCCCTCAAAAGCAATACTTACCGGTGTTAGTTCATATTTACTGTATTGTACTAATAAAACGAAAAATAGAAATAGATGCAGAATCGACATTGAGTGAATACCAAAGAGGACTGATCAGGTATTCACGTTTAAACAAAATTTAGCAATGACTTACGAATATGAAATTCCTACAAACATGCTACTCAGGTGTTCGAGACATAAAAAGATCGAAACTAATAACTGGATTTCAAGAACTGAAAAACTGATAATACTAATAGAAATTTGCAGTAAAGTTTAGAGGACACACAAGTGCCGAATTCACAATGCCAAAGGGTGTAAAACACCGATGGATAAGGTAATAAGGGATTTTTCAAATAAACCCAGTACTCCTATCAAGGAAGATGAAACTACTAATAAAAAAAAGCAAAAAAATGAGATTAAAAATTCAAGGAGAAAATCCATTACATGGAATTAAAGAACAAAAAAAGAAAAATGTTAGAAACGGGAAACTAGAACGTTCAGGTTAAGCCTGTGCAAGATTAGATAGATAATTTAATCTAATCTAAGTCTGAGCAAATGATGGAAATAGAAAGAGTGTATAATTATCAAGTATTGAGGGGTCCTGATAAATAATAGATGTGGAGAGCAAGAAGAAATAAATTTAAGAATACCCAAGTAAATAGATGTGTAGAAAAATTCTATAATAAAAAGTTATATCGAAAAATACAAAATTTTGAATTTACTAAAAAGTCATCCGATCTACACTAAGATATGGATGCGAAACTACCGAAAATCGCAGCTGAGAAACTAGACATACGGAAAAAAAAGGAAAATTTATGGGGGAAATGTAACTGATTTCGAATAGGAACGACGGGCGAACAACGAACAACGAACGTATGCAAATCTAAAGTAGGAAGTTTCATTAAAGATTTGAGATAGAAGAACGTAATCAACTGAAAACAAGTAGCATGAAAACGAATACCGTGAAAAAAATTTTACAAAACTTTGGCCTAAAAGGCCTATTCTAAAGTTATTAAAGTATGTGTACCTGTCTTACTGGTAAGTAAAAATTTAATACCTTTCAGTATAATAAGAATAAAACATATATAAGAACTACAGGCCCATGGAATTACTATCAGTAACATACAAATTGCTTGAAAGACTCATTTACAACAGAAACTAACATAGGGCGTTTGATGTTATACCGATTGAATATGCAGGTTTCAGAACAAGACGAAGCTGCGCTGATCAAATTCTCTCACTTACAACTTATATCGAAGCAGGATTTCAAAGAAAACTCAAAACCTCTGCCGCATTCATTGACTTATCAGCCCCTGACGACATTGTCTTGATCCACTTCTTTTTGCCTATATATTGTCTTGGTCCACTTCTTTTTGCCTGAGACAAGGTTTAAAAAGCAGGGCTACGCTAATGATTGGGTACTAGCAACAAGAAGCAGCTCGTTTGAAATATCAGAGAAGATCCTGATAGCCAACCTGGAGAATTTAAGAAGATATTTTAGCAAATGGCGCCTCCAATCAAACGCCAGCAAAACAGAGGTGACTTGTTTCCATCTCAACAATAAATTCGCCAAAGGGGAGCTTATAATACAATTTGAGAACACGTGGCTCTCGCTCAACAAAACACCAAAATACAAGAAACAATATTATACAAAAGCTCTGTGGAACTACATGGGAAGCGTCAGCCACCACTTAAAGCTAAACTGCTCGTCTTCTTACTGCTGAATAATGTGCGCCAGTGTGGCTTAACAGTCCTTACGTTAATAGATTTGGTGTTCAACTCAATAACACAATGAGGTTGATCGCAGGGGTTATCAAATCGACTCCTAAGGAATGGCTTCCAATACTACAAATCTACGCACCAAAAATGCCCTTACGAGAGGATACAGGAAGATTTTGAGCAACCAAAACCTATAGATACATGAAGACATTGAAGACGCCAACTACAACCGTCTTCGATCCACAAAGCCACTCCTCAAAACAGCAATCACGGTCACAAATGAAGAATTCAATCTGATTAATGCCTGGCAGCAAGAATGGACCAACAAGCAGAACAACCAAATACCATGTATTATCCAAAAGCCACCCGGATTCGACTTACCACGTAAAACCTGGTCAACACTGAACTGAATCCGGACCCAGCATGGTCCTTCCTACATAAAAGGGGATTAACTCCGACGCCATTCTACGAATATGGTGAAAATTAAACCGTGAAACATGTTATATAAGACTGCCATAGAACAGTTTATGGACACTTCCTGATGGCGTCCCCAGAATTAATAGCTTATTAAAATATGTTAAAATATGTTAAATGTTAGTTTGTGACTGTAATAATTGTATGGCCTATGATTATGATTATGTTGCGTCTAAACGCCATGCGCTAAATAAATAATTATAAGAAAATATACATAATATATAGATCAACAACATATTATATATTAAATATTAAAAAATAAAATAAAATGTGGATATCGACTCAATTTTGGCAAGGAACAAATTATTTTACTTATTACATAGTGCAGTACTTAAAATTTAATTAATTTCATTTCATTATCGTAATGTAGACCCGGCGCTTCGTTTATGAACTAAAGAATTCGCTTAATTTTTTTATACTTTAAACGTCCATTATTATTCCCCATTTTGTGCTATTAAAACTACCAGTTAATAAAAATAACTAAGGAAAATACTAAACAATATTAAACTATAAACGAAATAATATATCTCGCAATATTTGAGTTGACATTCTTGACAATTATGTTGTCAAAATTTCAATTTTCATTATTTTTCTTTTTTGATGTATGTTTATCTTATTAGATATATTCATTTCTTGAGCAGAAGTATGTTCGGTTAACTAATCTGAAAGAAGCACCTACCTTTCAAATTTAATTTTTTTTTCAAAATATAATAAATTAAAGACTAGTTTGTTAAGAAATGTTTTTAGAAAACGTTTTAGCAGAACTTTAACTTTCGTAGGTGAGTATCAACCAATTTTCCTACCCATATTCCCAAATATAAGGGAGAGTTTTAATAATATTTATAGTTAGAGTAAAGAAAGGAATCAACTCCCAATTTTAAAATGGGCCTCTATAAAAAAATTGCATTTATTTGTATTATAGACAAGATTGGTCCATGAAGAACTTCTTTTCAGAACTAAAAGTGTATTTTATCGAAATAAAGTGTTCTTTTCCTCCAAATAACTTTTCATTAAATTGATCTGAAATCTTCCAAAACTGTCGTTGTGTCGAAGACCTAAGCAAGCGTTTGATTCATTCGGGAAATCCGGGATAAAATAGCATTTTGCTTCGATAGTTTCTTCCGAATTGTTATTCGGATAATATCTTATGTTTGTTTATATTCATGATTTTAAAATATTTTCGAAAATATTTGCAAAATTTGTGTTTAGGAAAAGAGGTCAGTAGGCACAGATTAATTTAATTTATTGTATTTGAAAACATACCAATTTTAAAATCAATTATTTGATTAATTAAATGTATCAAAGATTATTTCTTCCTTATAATCTTTTAAAATCTGTTCTAATCATTTCAAAACGAAGTTGTTCAAAAAGTTAAAAGAGATGAATTATTGTAGATTCATAAAATTTCATTATTTTTCGAAACTGTTAAAAATATTGGCAACTCTAACAACCAACTTATAAGTTTACATAAAGTTTTGACAACATTGTGTTGTGTCAGCAAACATCTTTTATAAATTAATTTGTCCGGATTGTAATGCTATCTATATTGGCCGGACCCTTAGAAATTTTGAAATAAGATATAGTGAACACTTACGATTTTATAGACTAAAACAACCAGATAAGTCACGTTACTCTAAACATATATGCGAGAATAAGCAAGAACTTGATTTTTTTGAAGAATTTCACATTAAGAAACATCTACGATATCCTCATTTTAAGTACTAAATGAGAAAATAAATCTGATAAATTCAACTTATAGATTATCTTCTTGACTAAATATATAATGTTTTAGAAAATAAAGAATGTTATTGGTTGGACTATTAAAAATAAAAAATCATGTTTTTATACGAAATGCTGTCAATTTCTTTTATCTTATCTGACGATGCCATAAAGCGAAACAATTGTCATAAGAATTATTAAAAAGTTTTTGGATATCGTGGAATTTAAGATGATTATATTTTATCTTTTATATTTTGAAGTTAGATATATATGAAATCCATGTACCTGCTTATGATCCATCATTACAAGCAATTCCGATGGAATTTCGTAGCTGAAAGGTTATGTTTTATCATCTTTATTATTAGATCGTTTTTAAGATGTACGACGAAAGGCTTTTAGCAGAACTTTAGTGTCTAGCTTTTAGTTTACTCTTATTTCCATTTTGCTTATTTCGTGGTAACATTTTTTGGAAGCCTATTGAAAGGTGGAGAGAATATTATGATAAAGTAGAATATTTTTAAACATTCACGCAACGCCGCCGCTGCAATGAACCGCCCTCTTTTACCTCGCGGCTAAAAAGTAAAAAACTGCAACACGGTTTGTTATTATATTGTAAATTTGTATAATTTTTTATTTGCATCACCGGCAATGAATATAATTGAATGTTTTTTTTACTCCGCACTTTCATTAGACGCAACCAGACCTTATGTAATTTTTGTAATTACTGTACAAAAAGGACGTGCTTACGGACAACTCTGCCGTAAGCCCAATTAAGGTAACCACTAATAAAGTGTTATTAAAATAATTCTAATGTGTTAGTTGATTTAATCTCTTTTTGTGCTGATTTTTAAATACGCGTTGCACCAGCAACATCATGCAGAAAATAATCAAACTAACCCAATATTATTATTTTTTCCAGGAATATATGGCAAGAGAAATATTCATAAACCAGCTAATTTTAGTCATTCAAAATATCTAGTAACATTTTAGTTTTAAATGGATAACAGATTTTACTGTTTTTTATTAAATGGTATTGGTTCCAAGGTACTGGTTTCAAAGTCTGGTTTCTCTGTCTATTACTACCAATATATATATATATACCGTTGCGCCAACGATATACTTTTTTAATTGTCTCATCCGAGCATAGGAACAAACTTAATAAAAAATATCTTGGTATCAAATGTGATTTATATTTGCATTTTCACTATACCCCAAGTTTTTAGTATTAGATAAAAATTTCCCTACATTTACATCTTAAATTAACACTTTAAGGTTATAATCATTGAAAAGACATAAGATTAATCAACTCACCGTCATCCAAATGAGAAATGGGATTGTAAACACCCTTAAAAGACTCCCTTCGAGGGTGCATTAATCTGTTTCTGGTCGCTTAGATAAGGTAATCGGCAGCCAGATCGCATGGCTCTCTTTCCATCCCCTTTTGTGCCCTTTGGTCCTGCTAGGGCATCCCCCCGGTTGACACTCTGTATTATTTACGGTCCACACCATCAATTAGAGACTTATCTGAAAATTGTTAAAAAGTAATGACTAACTAGGGTTAGATGGTGCGTGGATGAAAATAAACTAGATGCAGACGTTAATAACTTTATAAGGGATGGTTTTAAGCAGGTTTTTGAAGGATAATTTTAGAATCAAATATGAATATAAGAATAATAACAAGAAATAGAACTAACATAATATTAAAAAAATCTAACTAACAGAACATTATAACTATGTATTAGATGTATATTAGATGTATTATTACCCCAGTGAGAGTTTAACAAACTTTATTTATAGGAAAACTTCACAACTGCTTTTAAAAACTAAAACTTGAATTATAGATAAATTTTAAAAGGAGTACCTCTGACTCGTCTCTGTCAAACTTGACACTTCATTACTACTCTTCAACCTCAATTCCCGTATCAATATACTTTTCTTGACTTCTCGGACATTTCAATAATTCTTGACGTTGCGCCAGTTTCCTTAGCCTTGATAACCAACCCGTTACAATATGAATAGACACGAAACAAACTAATTTAAAAAAAAGAATTGCAAAATATTGTAACGTAATATATTTATATATATAAAACTATGTATGAACAAAATAGTGTCAAGATAATTATGTTTAAATAAATTTTATAAAAATTAAACTCACTAGAAATCTAAAGGACTTCTTATTATTTGATAAAATTTGTGTTATTTTGTTGAAATGTTTAATAACACTCCGATTTGGGAAGATTTTCAGACAATTATATTAAAATTAGTAGTATGACTTCTTACAAGATTTAATTTACTTATTAAACATAAAAATCAACAATATATAATACTTAACGATAATAGTACAAGAAAATATAGGAAGATTAATTATTCCTATAACTTAACAACTTTCCTCATTGGATAATTTTACAAGTTCCTTAGCTTCCCGAAGTATATATTAAGTTGTTGATTAAGTACCTGCGATTTTTTTAACTAATTTAATGTCTTCTACTTTATAAACTTTATTAACATAATAATATAATGTACCTACAGCTTCTTTATAAAGGAAAGGTTTAATTTCATCATTATAATTCCTTACTTCTCAGTTCTTTTCTTTTCTTTGTTGAGAGCCCTCTCTTTGATTATTTTCTAGTCCAATAAAATAAAATTGTATATTATATCTGTTATTTAAATTATTATTTTTTCAATTTTTTTCCTGATCTTCAAGTTTGATGTTTAATTTCATAGCCAACTGCAGCAAGCGTTTTTAGTTATTCGGAATTAAATTCTACACAAAATAAAATGATAATTTTTTAAGTCCACCAAGGGGTTAAAAAATTCTGCAACATTTTAATGGTGAATCATCCCTTATCAACAATTTAGAATGCTGCAATTGAACTCTACTTACTGTCGATTAATGGTCTTGGTAGACTTACAACGTGCACATAATTTGGATTTCAAATATAACTGAGATATTGATGGTTTTCAAAATTTTAAACCTCAATTTCAAGGCCTATAACTTCTTAAGGGTGGAACTTAATATAGAAGTAAGTTGCGTTAAATCCCATATTTTAGGTTTACCTTTATGCTCCTGTTTTGCGTAGATTCTTATACGAGTCACCCTGTATATTCTTCTGACTTCCCAATAAACTTGTGTGGATATTGTATCAAATTGGCTTTGGACTAATTATCCTAACAAAATTTCTTGATAAAAAAATTTAAATTTTCTTATAAAATAATCGAAGAATTTGTCTTCGGTAAACTTTTCAGATTCATTAATATCTTTATTTCAGATTTCATCTTGGATATTTTGAAATGTGCTTATAAATAATAAGCGATGTACATACGGACTGTTAGAATAATATAAAATATTGCTGGGATGAGTTTTACAGCACAAGGCATAGTAAATTACAAAACTAATTGAGGAACTCCAATTACAAAAAGCAGTTTTAAAATGTATACCTTGTCTTAGAGTTGCCTGTTACAAGATACCAAAGTTAATTAAGTACGAAGGTGAATTATTATATTCTTGCACGCTTTCCATGATCGTCCTCCAATTCACGGCATTGAGTTGAAATTGAATAAAATTAAAGCGAATCCTTAAACTCATAACATTCGAGGAATCCTATAAAATTCCTTTGAGCGTCTCAAGAAAACCAAAACCGTCTAAAGCAAAACGACGCTTTGTCTGCCTCTCTTGATCAATACTGGGAGGAGGCAATGACGTCATATCTCGGCCATCTTGTCATATCGGCCTCCATTCGGAAAAATGCGATCTCCTGAAAGCATCCTCTCCTTTCCCCGCGCCGCGCCGCCTCGTCCTTTTCAGGTCCTGAACGCTGAAAGTCCTGAAACTGCTGCGGCTGGTCTCTCGCAAATCGGTAGTCGGGAGCAGGGAGGAGGGCTACACTCGCCTCTTCTGCTGAATTATATAAGAGATAAGTTTGGAGTAATTGAAATTCAAATATTTGGTCTTGTTTTTGGTTTATTTCGATGTTTTCTTGTTAGCGGTATCGTATTTTTCTAGATATATCATAATTTTTTCGTATTCTTGTATTCACTCTTCTTTGTATCACAAAATGCATGTAATTTCTTTTTATTAGGGTTTATTTATAATGACCTATATTACATAAGACGAGCTGTAAATAGAAGTTTACATAAGAGTAAGTGAGTTACACACTCAAAGAAAGAAATATATTCAAAATATTATAATATTTTAAGTATTTAAAATTAAATCTATTAACATAGAAAATAAACATCATTATCACTTATTGTTTACCTAGGTTTTTAAAAAATTAACTAACAAATTTGGTTTAAAAAGAATCCAACCAAAGTTTCAATATTTTTGAAAAATTGAAAATTGTACTAGTAATTCTAAAATGATGTAAATTTTTTAATAAAAAACAATGAAGAAATACATATTTTTAATAAGGAAACGGCAATGTCAGAGGTTAAAATAATCTAAATGATTAAAAAGACTGAACTTTTCTGAAAAACATCTTGTACAAATGTACCAATTAACTAAGAAATGCTTGTTATTTTTTTTACATAAAAATAATTAATTACGCAAACATTTTCTTAGTTAAAATGATATAAGTAAGTTAAAAATGTAAAATTTTGTAGCTTGAATTCAACTTATAAGAACCACCTTAGATACCAAGAATTATGAATTAAATATTTTTAAAAGATGTTTATTAAATATTTATTTCGACAGATTTTTAAATATTCATTAAATATGTTCTACACATATTGGTCAAATATAGTTTATTAATATATTTAAATTATCCCATTATTAATACCAGAAATGATTGTTAATAGTAAAAATGTTTTTAAAAAATTTTACGATTTTAATGTAAAGGTTTTATCGAATCTCATTTTGAAACAGAAATTTTAAAAATCAAATTTTACATTTTTAATTTTATGTTTTGCTTGAAAATCTCGACTCTACAGTTCATGTTTCAATAAATCTCGATTTTATATCGAAAATCTAAAAAATATCGTGTTTTACTTCACTTATCTCGACTTTTCAACTGAATATTTCAGTAGATCTCGACTTTAAAACTAAAATCTTGAAAAATGTCGAGTTTAAATTAGTAATATAAAAAAAAAGTATCTTTTTTTTTGTTTAACACGTCGATTTTAAAGTCAAAACAATGAACAATAACTTTTTTTAAATCTTGTTTATGAAGTCGACATTTTGATAAATCTTGATTTTATAGTCGAGATTTTAATGAATTTTACAAATATATTTAAAAAATTTTACGTGTTTCTTTAAAGCTGGACTTTAAGTTCGACATTTTAATAAATTCCGATTTTCAATTAAAAATATTTAAAATCAATTGTTTTTCTTTAAATTTCGACTTTAAAGACGATATTCCAATGATCCCAATTGTAAAGCAACAAATTCCTTTTTCTTCAAAATGTCTACTTTGAGATAGAGATTTTAATTAATGTCGAATTTAAAGAGATACATTTTAATAAATCTCGAATTTGAATAAAAAATCTTAAAAAAATCTCGTGTTTTACTTCAGAATCCCGACATTTGAAATCGAAACTTTAATGAATCTCAACTTTAGGGTTTTCAATTAATGTCAACTTTAAAGAGACAAATTTTAATATATTTTGATTTTAAATAAAATATTCTTAGGTATACATGGACTGACAAATATATCCAAAAATACAACTTTCTATTTATTTTTTTCAAAATATTTATTAATTATTTATATGACCTCTTGAACATTTTGTATACGTAAAGAAACGAATATTTACTGTATATTATTCAACAAATATTACTCTTCAAAGTTATAAATATTTTTCATTAAATATAATTAAATATTTGTTATAAATATTGTAAAGCAAATATTGAATAAATATTTAGTTTGGATAACAAATATTTAAAGAAACATATATTATTTCTATTATTTAAAGAAAATATTAACAAAATATATGGTTATGTCAGGATAAGTGATTTATCAGTTTGGTACAGCTGAGAAAAAACGTATTTCAAAATAACATTTAATTGAAAACGACACGTTTCTGTATTATTAAAGTTATAATCTTTTAAAATATGAAAAATATATTGGGACACCTGGCATATTAAAAAAACGCCAAATATTACATCTGGCAAAATTGTTCGTCGTATTATAAGATTACCAGATAAATAAATATTTTCTTTAAATATTGACAACTTACAATTTGTTGTATAATTGCAAAACGCGTTACTTTTCATTTACACTAGTCAAAAAGCACACATTTACAATTAATTTGTACACATACCTATTTATTTACAATACTTAGTTTAGAAAAAAATATGTTATTGTGGCATTAGCCCCTAATCCTATAGCCTTTTATTTAAAATAATTACTCAACATCTTCTAAACATCGTTAAATGACAAAAATCTACCACCTACTTGTAATTTATGTAAAACTTGACCCACCTATTACTGGGTGTCCAATTTTGGGGCCGTTTTAAAAGATGTCTTATGCCAGACTAACCTAGGACAAAAAATCTATAAGCTACCTGATGATTTTTTTCCAACTATAAGTTTTGATTTATACTCAAGGCTACTAGACTTCAATAACCCATGGAGAGGAATAAATAATGCTTTTTTATCCAATGGCGTCCTTATAAGACAGTTTAAGAAGGAATTAAAATAATATACAATTTTATTTTATGTATAAACGGTAGATTTTTTCAAAGCAGCATTGTGTACTTGAATAAAAATATTTTATGGGATATAAGATTCAAAAGAGAAATGAAAGTTTTGTTTTTAAATTTTGAAATTTATTCTGCTAGCTGATCCATATAAACATACTTGTGATTTAAAATAAAAAGTCTGAACACTTCAGACATATAAAAACCCTATATTTGAAAATGTGAAGAATAAAAAGAGAAAAATGGTGACGAAGAACTATGGCAGACCTTCAAAAATAACAAATTGGAAGCCGCTAAAGAATGTTTCAGAACATATAAAATTATGAATTAGGAAATGAAGAAAACAAAATTGTGGAATATAGAATTAAGACAAAAAAAGAAGGAAATAAAACTAAACTAAACTAAAAAATTACTAAAAACTACTAATAAAATAAAAAACGGTTCTCTTACACGCTAAAACAATTGAGACAGAAAAAACAACAAAGGGTGATGATTATAAAAATATGAATGGAAATATAATTACAAAAGAAGACAAAATTATGGAAGTAATATTTCGAAGAATTGACAAATTCAAATAAAATAATAATAGAACAACAAGTCTAAGAAAATAACAAAGATAAAACCAGAAAAACAAAGATGATAAAGGAATAAGAAATTATAGAAGGACTTAGTAAAGTAAAATTAGAAGAAGCGCCAGGAATAACCAATATAATCCCCGAAATGGTACAATATTATTAGGATAGTATGTACCGGGAGCTAATTAATTATCGACCTGTATATAAAAATTATAATAACAAATAAACATTTTTATTAGAGTCATCAGAATTAATAAACATTGGGGTCTTCTTGGGGTTCTCGAATGATCGAGAAGTTGATGGTGCCTACCACTGCGATTAGAATAATTAGATATAGAAAAAGCATTTAATAGAGTTACAATAGAGGATACAGAGAGAAAATAAGAAGAATAAAAACAGATAAGGACCAAATAGAAATAGAGAATATAAAACGATAGAAGTAAAACAGAGATGTGTGCTTAGCCCACTACTCTTCTCGGTAGTATAGGATGAAGCAATAAAGAAGGCTAAGTAAAATATGAGCCATTTAAATACTGGAAAAGGCAACAAGTACAACTAAACGATTTAATGTTCGCAGACAGCATGGTACTACTAGCGGAATGAGAAGATAATCTACAATACAACCTAGATAAACAACATGAAAATAAGTAAAAGAAAACGGAAACAATAATAATCTCAAAAAATGCAAAAAACATAATAAAACACTACATGGAAAATCACTTGAACCAGTAGATTGCTACAAATATCGAACGAGAATAAAGGAAATGAGACAAAGATCAACGAACCAGTAGGAAAACAGAAATAGGTACCACCAGTAATAAGAGCCAATACACCTTAATATATAGTAACCAAACATGAACATTAAACCACTAATATAAATCATGACTCAATGCTATACATACAAGCGATTTTTGAGAAAGGTCCAAAAAAAACTAAGAACAACAAAATAAGAAACGAAGTGTTCAAACAGAAATTAATTATAGAATCAATAAATGATATGATAGTGGAAGTACCATTGAGATGGATAGGATATATGTATCAAATACCAGAAAAGTATATAAAACCGAAGTGCCGGGAGAAAATAAGAAAAGTAGACCGAGAAAAACTTAGAAAGATGCTACAAGTAAAGAAGTTCAGAAAAATGGAAAACCATGGGGGAAAATTAAACAACTAACTCAGGAGAGATAAGCATGAAGACAATTTTACATAAAAAAGAAATCCTATTCCGCACCGCCTTAAACTAACGGTAAAATGGTAGATATATGGTTAAATAAGTAAGAATATTTTAAATTTTCAAGGCACCAATCGTGAAAACCATTAAATATAAATAAAAACCATTTACATGACCCTATCTTCAATTTTTATGTAATTTGGAGTTGAAGACATTTCTTCATAAGGTTGTCAAAATTTTGTCTCCACTCAAGAATTTGGACCACAAATACTTTCAACACCAAAGGAAAATACTTGAAAATTGAGACATGTTAATCTATCTTAAATGGTGTTCATACACCAGGCGTTTAACATGTATGGTACAAAGAGTCATTGATTATTATTTGAAAGTTACGAAAAAAGTTTTTAACAAAAAAATGTTGAATAAATTACGAATATTATTGATTCCAAAATAACATATGATGGTGAAGCTAAGTATATAGTAACGGAAGGATTCAAGACTCCAAGTTAAGAAAACCATCAATTAGAAAGACAATATAAATATTGGAATTATTGCTGAACGTCGGAAAAGAAAAGAAATTATTACTGTACCCGAATTCATTCGATTTGTTTCCTAGGCCAAAACAATTCAACAATTCTCAAATAAAAAAAGTTATCATTTACGGTGTAGTCTTCAGCAATGAAAGAGACCCCATAAAGTGCCCCCCCGGTGCGTGGGTCGCGCCACACTGTCACCTGACGCAGCCAGAAATGCCCCTCACTCCATTATTTATATGTATTTAACTACGTTATGCTTTACATCTTTACAAAACGTATCAATTCTACATGAACACAATGCCAGAAGGTGTTTATAAATTACAGGAGAGAGTCCTGAGAAAATGGATACGTTTACAAGATAAATTGAAAACTTTTTCGCAATTAATAAGTGTATTTCTACAAAAGGGTATTTGTGCTAAAAAATAAGATTCTTTAAAATGTGTATGAAACATTTTTTATTAACACTTTTATATACTAACATTTAAATCAACGATACTTATTTAAATTTTCGTTGTGGAAATTGATTTTTTTATTATTGGTTATTCATTCTATTATTAGAATTTTTAGTAAAGCACATCCAAATTCAATTTGTTTCAAACTTTGTGTAAACATTGCCAATCTTTGAGAAAATGTGTCCATTATTTTTTCTTCTATTTATTTTTTTCTTCAGTTTATTGAGCTGCCACAAAAGGCTGATGGGAATATATTCGGTTTCAATGATGTAAATAAACACCCGGAGAGCCCATTGTAGCTTATTTATTAATAGATTTTAAATAATCGGACAATGGTGAAACTGTGAAGAAACGGCCGCGTATAAATCTTTTTCAACTCAACGAGGTACTAAAAGTGAGTTTTAGTGTCTAGTTTTGTGAATGGGACGTGGAGTGTTCGCAAAAAGGATTTTTACTGGAATTTTATATAAGGTTTAGGACGGTTGGGGTGGATAAAAATGAATTTTCACATGTATTTGAAATATATTAATTCCCATGTAGAATTAGTTAACTATGTAACGTATGTTAATAATCAATAATTAGTAATCAGGTAGGTGAACGACATATCTAACTATCAATAATACTTAAGAGCTGCTGATATATGTATATATTTGTATTGAAAATGAATCATTTCAAGCAAATTTTAATTAAAAATAGAAGTAGGTAACGCAGTAGTGATCTTAAAACTATTTTTATTTATTTCACTAGAACGATAAGGTAGAGACTTTCCGACTTTCCTTCGATTTTCCTGTCCAGTTCTAACAAAGAATCGTAGTCGGCTCGAAGGATCACGCAGTCAGGCAGTCAGGCATTTGTTCGCGAAGCGTGTTCGTAACGCCTCTAGCGGTGATCGTGCCTCACATTACAGAATCAACAGGACGAAATATTTGGTACAAGTGAATAAGGTAAGGAGAACCAACGGATGATCCAACTAAATCGAATTGGATACTAGAGAAATCCATACTGCTGTTGGCGCTAATCGTTGGAATTCTTGGACTAAAAAGACATGTATCCAGTGGAGGACCCAGACTGCTAAATTGGTGGAGAGGTAGAAGATACATCCTACTATTAGTTGCACACCTAATAACTGAAATATTAGGTGAAATCGTTAGAGGGGCAAAAGGAGTGAGAATAATCAAACAGGAAAACTGCGGCAAGGCAAAAGGCCTCTTAATCTATTACCATTACCAAGGGTACATTTTTTAATTCCAAAAAATTATACCTTACATCTCAACTGTATGAAAAAAATACTACATTTGTCGTTTCATTAGAATTAAAAACTAGATATAACGATTTAATATGCGGCCTAATCTATGAATACCGTAAAAGAAACTCTATATTCCAACCATCCCAGAAATAAATGGAAAACTGAGTAATATTAAAAAGTACCAGAAAAAATCACATATAAATATTAACACTAGGTAAATGCCGCCTTCCAGTGTTCACTATGAACAAATTTTCACTTTCACTCACTCACACTACTTAAATTTAAGTTTTCCAGATATGTCATATATTCACTTATGAATTGTTAGACTTATTAAGATGAGAGAGCGAGACACAATAACAAATTGAGCAATGTCATTAATAAATTAAAAATTTTACCAACTTCTTTTACTTAACCTGAGAGTTCGTGGTGCGTAACTGCGACTTTGCCAATTGTACCATACATAAAGGCTGTAAAGTTGATTGGTTACTTTATATGGTACGACTGCTAATTGATTTTTGATTGGTTGGCTTTGAAACAACTACCAGGATAGACATATGTGAGTGCATAAAATTGTTTAAACGATATACCAAGTAAATGAAAAGTTTGTTGATTAGTATTTTAACTTGTTTAAAAGGAATTAATTTTAAACACAGAGAGTTTTAAAGATTCAATAGCTAAACTTGGTTACTACTCATCAACTGTACATAAAGGGTGATCCATTTATATTCTGAAATTCTATATCTCAATTGTCTTCAGTGATATTAAAACAGTATTGTAAAGAATATCAACCTTCTCAATTTACAATTATTTTAAGTTCTATATAGTATTTTATATATCAAAGTATATCTTTCTCTATTTACTTAGTCTGAAAAAAACTGAATTTCAATTGAATTGACTAGTTGCCTAACCAACCAATGTACATGCAAGTTTATTTTTCACAATATTTTATATTTTATGTTTTACAGTAACATGATTTGTTATTCAAAAAATGTATTTTCTATCATAAATATATGCTAATGTTGTACTTTTATGATTGTTTGGATAGACCACAATATTATTATTGTTCGCTGAATACTACCAACCATATAGTAGGTAATGTATAGGTTTTAATAATTAATATACCTATAAATATGTTTATTTTACTTTTATTCAAAACTACAACATACATTTTCTAATACAAAAAAAGTTGAATTCAAGTAACATCAAAAACTAATGAGCAGTTCATAACAAGTCAAATTTTTTTTAAGATAAAATTTTCAATACTCTTTACACTGGCTGTTTTCCATACTCATGTGAATTTGTTTGGCAGCTTCAAGCATTGTTTGGAAGTTTTTAATGATAGGTGGAACACATGCCATGAATTTAAGCAGTTTATTATTTTTTTCTAAACTTATAAGAATTCTTATTGGGTATAATATTTCTAAATTGATCAATACTTGGGTTGTTCTTTTTTGTAAGCTAAATAGTTCTCCTTCTTAGTTAGTTTAGTTGCATTTTAAGCTGAAAGATTCAGACCCATTACAACTTATCCATGGCATTTTGAACTACTCTTTCATTTTGGATATTATTTATTGTTATGTATTCTTCTCGTAACAATTGAATAGGTTTCATTGTTCAATAACAATTTGAAACAACTTTGCTCGGGAGCGTGAACAATTAGCTTTGGTTTACAAAAACATTTGACCTGACCCTTTTACAATGATTACCGCCATGGTATACATCGCCCTAGACATCCTCCACATCGTCAATCTTCTTTCACAATGGGGTTAAGGATATTGTCCAATATACCAATGGGCTACCATCTATACGTCTAATATTTAAATAGTTTTTTGATACTTATCTGATAAGACCACTGTTGCTGTCATAGTCTATATGATTGTTTGCATTAAAAAACACTAAACCATCATATAATACCGAAAATGAAATTGATTATTTATGGGCGTTTGTAATGAAATAACTTATATCAAATTGTCAAAATATGTTGCATAAGCCCTATAAATCAGTATGTTTTTGATGAATCTGGTGATCGAGGTTGTCAGATAAACTATACTCTTCTCTGTATCCATAATACAGGAAGATGATTATTAAAAAAGTTATAAATTAATCCAATGTGATCTTACGAAAAAAAATGGTAACTGACTCTTTAAAAAGTTTAGATAAATCTAACCATCCAGTCGTCAATAAAAGCATTCAGAACCCATCTAGTTTGACTTTAATACAGTATTATTCTCTAATTTCTTCATTTTTAAATCTGTAATATTTTGTCATACCTCTACTCTTCTTAAATTTTTCATTTCCATGGCATTTAAAGATGTTTGATACTTTTGTTACATGCGAAGATTTAAAATTTAAAATAATGTAGGTACAAGATGTTCATTTAAAAAACTTATAAAGTTGATATAATGCTATGTAACAGAGCCGCCTCCGCAAAAGTAAAATTAAATCTGGAAGCTAGCAAAATTTTTATTTTTCTATGAATATTTTAATAAAAGTACTTGGAGTTATTTTCAAATTTACAAATTCAATAGTCAAAAAACCTGATAATTATACAGCTTTTTAATGGGAAAGATATACAAAGTATTCAAAATCAACTAACAGATGCTAAATTTAATTTTTAAAAGCGTATTACTGAAATAAAAGTTGACGCTTCAAATGACACAACAAATGAGTTTTACGATTGTAATTGTGTAAAAATAATGGGTATAGATGGAGAAACTGGGCTACACTGGGGGTGTTTTTTGAGATTTTTCCTCCCATAAAAAGAGGTGTCGTTCAGGTTGTTATCCCATCAAATAATTCTCTGAACTGAGGAAATGACTAGTTTTGTAAAAGCCGAGTTCCTTAATAAGCCAAAAGTCATAAAAATCTGTAGAACCAAAATTAGCATTCAGATCAGAAAGCTTGAGGAGTTTGAAAATCAATTGTAGTTTAACACTCGCCTTGAACATTACTACGTGATCACGTATCTTTAGCCTGTTAATTTTTTGTCATAATTTGCCGGTACTGTTTCTGAATTAGTTAATAGAATACAACGGTTTATTAAAGAACTCGGCGAGGATTAATAATTATTCAAATCATAAATTTCATTCGTTGTTTCCTTAATTTAATTTTTGCTGTAATTAATTTTCACATATTCTTCTCCCAATAAAGAAGTTAGAAAAAGTTATCTTTGTGATTTTTGTGACCTGTAAGTATACCTAGGTACTGGGTGTTCTCCAGAATTAGAGCTCCAGATATAAGATATATCGTACTAATGCCGCATCCTGTATATTTCTAAATAATTGTAAAATCTGGAGCTTCACTGTGGCTATAATTTTCATATAACACTTGTTTAATGTCTCTTAAGAACTCCATGTATATTTCTTGCTATTTTTTTGAAGGATTTCTAAACATTAGACATACATAACATTGTAAATTTTTAACTATTACTCTCCTGCTAATTATTGTTATTATCTCGGAAGGTAATTTTGTCCAATTAGATAAAAATTTGCACCATCTATCGTGGGTCCTCTTCCTGCAAGCGTTCGAGGCGTCGACAGGAAATGACGCCGCAGTTTCATCTCCGGTCCATTTCCGGTCTTGGCGGCACTAATGTGCGCTTAGCCGCTAGCTATGCCAACCAGCAGCTACTGGGGTGTAAGAGGGGCCTCGCTCAGATATTCTTCTTTAATTTAAGGGGTGCTTTATGTTTCGGCGCTTTTTTATAATGGCGCGCGGTGTTGACGCGATATGAAAAATGTATTTTGTATTGTATCTGATCATTTAAAGGGGCCTTTAAACCCAGAAATATAAAGTTGATTTTATTTATTATACGGTTACAATACATCGTTTCATTTAGCGACTCAAGCATTTTTTGTATGCCAGCACAAAGAATGAAAGAAGAAAAAGAAATCATAACGAGGGCTTTCGTTTCAGGAACTTGATAAAATGAGAGTAACATTGGAGCACATGATTCGGGCAATTTGATCTGTTGAGATTTTGTAAATAGTCATTTTTAAATTGTACCAATCAAATCGAACATATCATTTGAAACGAAGGCATTCAATGAAACGTAGAAATATTTGTTCCAAGTTATAGGTAATGAGAAGAGGAATTATACGAACTACATGTTTTTAGTACAAAGTAGCTTATTCAGATAGCTCCTTTTTGTTTCTGTATGTTATAAATCATCCGACAGAAATAAGAGAACCAATACACTGACTCACTAGGAAAAATCAGTTAAATAATTTTTAGAATGTCTTGCTGCGTAATGAAAGTAGGTACCTAATGATTCCTTGTAATGTCTTTTAATTAATTTGTAATATTAACATCTAAATAACCCATAAGTAATAAGGAAAAATACATAACTTTAACACGCTTCCTTTTTTTTTAAATTGTTTGTTTAGCATAAAATGAATTTATTTCTTACTTTACGTACTTTATGTACTATATAGTTTGATTGGTGCTATAATATTCTTCTTTTTCTAAAAAATTGGTCATTTTTATATAGGTATTTAGTCCAAAAGGTAATCTAAAATAATTGAACTTTCCAGGCTTAATTGTTCATTTAGTAATATATACTAAAGACATTTTAGATATTTCTTGATTTCAAATTCCTATAAAAAGTTCTTCTTTTTTATCACTTATATGAAGTACCACCATTGTTGTTTCAATAGTTTTGTTAAGTGTAGGTTTGTGTTTAGTGTTAATGTAATAAGTATTTTGCATACTGTGACTTATTTGGGTGCTTTAATCTATAAGATCGTAAGTGTTCACCGTATCTTATTTTAAAATTTCTAAGGTTCTAGCCAAGATAGATGGCTTTAAAATCCGGACAATTTAGTTTGTAAATACCTGATTTTTTTAATTTATTAATTTTAGGTGTTATATTTAATAAAAATAAATCTAGATTAATGCTTACTGTAAAAGAGATATATTTTTGGTATTTTATTTGATATATCTCCAAAATACGCAATAGTTCTGTGTGATCTGTCATCTTTAGGTTGTTTCGGATAGTAACGCGATCTATCTTGGCCAGATCCTTAGAAACTTACGATCTTATAAATTGAAACAACCAGATAAGTTACAATACGCAAAATACCTCATTGATATTAACACACTTAACAGAACAATGGAAGTACTTCATATAAGAGACAAAAAAGAAGAACTTGATTTTTTGGAGGAATTTGAAAACAAGTGATATGTAAAATGTTCTCAGTATATAAGTATTGAATGAACAATTAAACTTGGGAAGTTCAATTATTTTAGGTTACCTTTTGGACTAAGTACCTATATAATATTAACAACATTTTTAGTTGAAATGTTTATGGTATGTTACGCTTATAAGAAATCTGTCAATCTTATGTCTTATGAAAGATATTTAAAACTAGCTTCGAAATACTGAGGAAATTCAAGATAAGTATAATTTATATTTTATATTTTTAATAAACTAATGGTTTGTTCGCCGTTCAAGGTGTAGACTTGTAAGTCCCTACTAAATTCTATCATGTGTTTCGAAGTTTTAAACTCATTTCCAATATCCTTGTTATATTTCCCGAGAAGATCTATTGTATTTACAATAATTAGAACAACTATTGAATTTGTAAACTTGAAGTTTTTTATTATGTCGTTCTATAGTTTTTTGGAATGTAAGGATTAATACAGCTTTTAAAATTTCAGTTATTTTACAGGGCGAATCAGTTACTATAATAAAGATACAATGGTCTGTTTACCAAATAAAATAACAAATATGGTCCATTACAAAAATAAAAGTTTAATAATCTCCAAATTTGCAAGTTACGAAAATTGTATTTCTCAAATACTCTTTCACTACTTATTTATCATTAATAATTGAATATTATTTGCTTCTCTATACTACTAAGAAACATCTGTATTAAAAGAGATTTAATCACATTTTACATTTTATCGTTTGACACAAAGTTCATGTCTGTCGTTTATCTACAAAATAATTTGTCACGTCAAAATAACTTGTCGTATCTATGCGTCGTCCAACGAATTTAGTGATTTGATACAGACTGACATATATTGGCAAAGAACAATCTGTAGCGATATTATACGATAAATTCCATAAACAATATCCAAGCAGAGAACAGAGAGTAGAATAAGTCATTATACATCAGATCACTCACATGATGTGTAGTAAGCTTTGAATAATTCATGGCTTATAGCTCTGGCTTATGCAATCTGGTTATGGCGTATGCTAATATACATAGACTAGTTGATTAATTGCATTTTGATTTTCAGATTATCGGTCATCTGCTATTCATATTTGGATTAGGCGTACTGTGTACGTCCGATAGATGCAGCATTATGGGAGTATTTGCATCTTTGAATGCGTCTAGTCGGACAGGGTGAACGGGAATTGGTAGAAATTGTGAAGATTAACATTGATGAAGACAATCAATGATGTACCCTTCGACACCTATTTATTATTTAAAATCGGTCCCCCCGAGTATGTCGGGTTAATTTTAGTTGATGGGGTTGTTAAAAAATAAAATATTTTAATAAGAAAACTCGAACAAGAGGTAAAACTAGATCGGGCGTTTATTGATTCGATGCTATCCTTTGATTGGTTAGTTGTGACTATCATCTGGAAATATCTAAAGGTGTAACTAGTATAGATATATTGTAAGAAACATTTATTGAAAAGCTTCCTTTACTTAATTAATTCCCGAATTCTTTGTTTTTCCCCTATTTTTATGGTTTTCTTTGTTGTTCAAAATATACACAGTGACGCGTTAGTGTGGCAAAGCTCGATTAGTTCGCTATTATTGAAGTTACGAAAAAATACTATTTACAAAACGTGTACGCAGTCTTGAGATTTACATTTTAAAATTAGTCTCAAATTTACAGTGTGTTCAGGAACGCAGTGCCAAACCAAAATTTTGTTTTTTTAAATAGAATATCCCGTATATTTTTACATTTTTATAAACCTCTTGCCGAGCTCATTTCAACGATGTATCACACTTCATGACTATTATGTCTACAGCCACCTGAAAATCACAGTTCTATGCTATGGTATTAAAAAATCAAATATTTTTTGTGTTTAAAAATCAGATGGGATTTCAAATGTTTGATCAGTCTGTATCAAATATTTTTTAATGCCATAGCATAGAACTTGAAATGTTAGGATAGGGATATGTAAGACATTTTTATTGATTTACAACAACAATTTAAATTTACAACGCACTAATGCCGCACCCTATATATGTTATACAGCAGCGGGGACAAAACTGCTCCCTGTGGCACTCCTGTTTCTTGGTGTCCTTGACACCTTGGATCCAGACAGTTAACCTTGGTAGAGGATGTAGATGAGTTTAGAACTCTGAAAACTAATGGGCAAGTATTAAAAAATATTTATTTTATATGTATTCACACTCAATACAGTAAATTATAACAATGTAATGGTTTGGTCACAAGGACGTAGGTCACTCTCTGAGTGAACTTTAGCTTTATGGACCCAAAAATCTAACTTAAATGCTGAAGCTAGGAATGTTTCTCGAACAGTCTCGAAAACGTCAAGAATATTCTGTTAAAGTCCTATAATTTTCTGAAACCTTCGAGAAAGCAAGTGAAAGATATAAATAGGGTGACAGTAGCAGTAGGAAGGAAGCGAACTAGTTATTCTCGTTAATTTGAATTTTTAAATGCCAGGTTTTTCTGTAAATAAAATTGTTAAACTCAAATCTTATAATATATTATTCTTCTTCTAATCCATTTTACAGCGTAGGAATTAGTGTTTATCTATTTCCAATGTTTTCTTTAAAATCTCCTGGGTCCTTTCCAGTTATCTGTTTTCTAATTCTATTATTAATGTTTCCTTTTATCTTGGTTCTTATCTCTTCCTATCTTATTTTGTTTTCTCAAAAAAGTTTTATTTCTGTTCCATTAAGAAATGTGTCAGATTCTTTTTATATTGTTCACAGTTCAACTGCATATTACATTAAATAATCTTAATTTTTTTATACTTTCTTCTTACATCGTATGTTGATCATTCCATTATCCCATATAACGCTCTAAATACTCTCAAACTGTTTTTCTAGACATTTTTTTAATATATTTCTTCTATTTTTATTTCATTTATTATCAAAACTTTGTTTGTCTTGTTTATGTTTATTTCTATTTGCAAAGGTTAGATTTTCTATTTCCATTGGTTTACAAATTCTTGTTCTTCTCATTTTTGTAATTAATACAATATCGTCAGCATAAAGTAATCTACATGGTTTAATTGAAATTAAATTTTTTATCATATGATGATGTTACTGCTTCTACTCGTATTTTGTTTTTATAGTTACTCGACCCCATTATTTATTTTATTCCTCTTTCTTATCTCTTTCCATTTAGTTACACTTTTGCTTTTACGTTATTTTATATACCTAGTGTGGATTATTCCAATCAATTTATTATTTATGTTAATCTGTTGTAGTCTCCTCTATATTTGATATTTTTCGATTGTATCAAATACTGGTGTCAGGTCTATTAAGTTCCTTATAATGGCAATATTATCGTTAATCGGTGTTTCTTCCATCTAAACATCTTCTAAATACCGTTCAATTGGTTTTCTTTTTTTATAATTTTTTTTTTATGTTTCCCTATGTTCCAAATAAACATTTCAACTAGTCGTATTTTTCCAGTTCACGTACATACAGATTTTCGGATACATATTTCAAAATATCATCGTTGTGGGGTTATCCGGCTAACCGGCTATTAATTTTTTTATCTGTGCACGGATTAATGTCGGTTCCATGGCTCTAAATCAATTATGAAATGTGACCAGGGTAAAGGGGAACACCCAGTGACGTCATTTCGCCATTTAATTCTTATCAGTAACCGCTAAACAAATGCTTTTCATAAAATCACACAGTGGACTTAAAAGGTCTCATTTCAATTATGATGCGGTAATATTTTTTGCCAAAATAGCGATACTCAAAAATAATCGTAAACAAAGAAAAAAATAATGTAGCTAACAGGAGAAATCTCGGGGTAATGAGTTTGTATTTTAGTATTATTACAGTCCAAATACCATGATGCATACACATTATAGTATTAGTACCATTATGACCGTCTTCTGACTACAATGCTTTAAGAAAATCAGGATTAAAAGTATTTTGAATTCATTTTCCAAAATAATTTTTAATAATCAATTTTTTAAATCACATATTATTCATATACATATAATTTGTATCGGGAAATTGGATGTAGATTGAAACTTGAAGAAAAATATATTACTAATTATGAATTATCTCTTAAATTTATGATAAAGATATGAAGTAAGAAGCATAAAGCAAAGAAATAAATATGTGGATTTATTAGAAAATTGACATTATTTAAATTTGACCGGTTTGAAGCGACAACGCCGTAAATTTTCCACAGTTGCCAGCCTGGACATTTTCTTCTGTATGTATATACATTCTTCTTTAATACTTCTTTAATGTCAGCAAAAAATGGTCAAAATCAAAAATGTAATATTTAAAAAAATCTTCAAACCATAATACTATTTATGACACATACAGCGTTCCCACTTTACCAACTATATAATTGCGAAAACTGTAAGTCATTGATATTTATTTTTTTTATTACAGAAGGAGCTTGCTACAGTTATTCCATTTGGTATAAAGAAAAACGTCAAAGTTTAAATAGCAACACACTTAAATTCGGTTTTTCTGTTATAATTATTTTGTGCATTCAAGAAAAATACGATCAAAACGTGGATGTTTTTAGCTCATTTTCCATAAGACTACATGCAATCTTTTTTCTATTTTCTCAACAAGGAATTTCCGAATCGTCTCGGTTTTGCTGAAGAAAATTAATCTAAAAATATTTTTTTCTACTTTGTTCTTACTTCCGTCTAGTGATCCAACCTCCTTAAAATAATTTATATCTGAAAGGACATAATAGTTGACCGATTAAGTTTTGTATGTACTTTGGATCATACATCTATTATTATTATATCAAAATTATTCTTGTTATTTACTATGCTAATGAAATAACAAAATTCGTATTCTAGAATCTTATTAATGAATTTGCTTTGCTAGTTTCGATCACTTTTATATTTTTTGGACCACTAATATCTATTGGCTGCTGTTATCAGTCCTCATGCATGAGTTTTTACTAGATATGGACATTTTTGTACATGAATCTCGATAATTTGGTACGGCAATTTAATTTTAATTTAATTTGGACAATGGGAACATGAGGCTTAATAATTAAATTCAATTATACAAATTTCGTTTTTAGGATAATTGTTTACATATTCCACAAAACTGTTTTGGTGATTATTTAAAAATAAACTTTTCATAAATAGGAAGGAAAAACGGATAATCACGAACAGCATTAATGCAAATTTGATAGTTGTGATCCTCATTGATATAAAATGAAAAAATAAAACCTTTTTTTTAAATAAATGTACTTTAAATTATGTACCTAGACGTTTTCTTAGTACGATCATTATTAATTATTTTGTCGGTAGACAAATTATTGTAAATAATCGGAAATAAATGCTTTGAGTAAATTTTAAATTTTTCGTAATTAATTGTGTTCATTAAATTAAAGTTTTACTCTTACTTTATAAAATCCATTCATAATAAATATAAAAGATAAACTATACTCATCTTAGAAAAAAAAAAAGGATTGGAATACTGTGGAAATTCAATATAAGTATAGTTTATTTTTCAATTTAATTAATTGTCTTCATACTTAGCTATTGATTGCAGGTTTAAAAATTAATCATTATACGTGCACTAGCCACTATATTTATTAGGAAATTCCCTGTTATTTTCAAAAATTTCTTAGATTTAATAGTTATTTCAACTAAATGTAAATACCATGCTGGAAAATAATGTTATAAAAATAATTCTTCGAAAGGAAAATATTTTATTCAATAAAAAACTGACCATTAAATGTTCGGTCAAAATAAATCAATAATAAATGAATGTAAAGTTTCGCTTTTATGACGTCTTGAATTCTTTTTGGGATTGAACTAACAAGATTTTGTCCTTCTCGTTCTTTACTTTGAAGATTGTTTCTCCATTTCTGTTTGATTCTGCGCAACAGGTTTTCGTTAAATTTTTGTTTTTTCTTTAGTTATTATTATTGTAGAAAATAAAAGATTTAAAAGTAAGTAATACTTAACTCTCAATATGAAGGAAGCTTATAAAAATATTACACTATTAAGTGTTTATCAATCTTACAAGTCGCACGGTACAGATAAAAAATCATAAAAAATAATGGACAAACTGTATATACGAATAAATTTTAATACTTTCTAGTTAAATATAAATTTGGAATTTTAGGTGTTAGTTTCATTATATATATTTATTACAAGATTATGTAATTGTAAATTAATACTATATACTATATATTATGATAATTGAGGGTTTTGATAAAATAAATACCTATGTCCAAAATTTGAATTAGAGAGGAAAAAAAACAAATTGGAACCAAGAAAATGGAAAAAATTCTTCAAAGCGAGAACAGTGTTAGTTTCAATATATGTCTGTATAGGTTTCTATTCTATTCTTTATCTTCATAATTTACATTTCCGAACAGTCCTCTATTTTAAAACCTGAACAGGTTTTAATATTTATTATAGATGTATATTTCTAAATGTGTATTAAAAAAAAGTTAGTATTTTCCTCTTTGCAGAAATACACAAATGTCACAACAGAAAATATAGTTTTTCTTGGACCCATAATTTTGGAATTGAACAACTCACTTTATAAGAATTAAAACAAATTGTTTTTTTTTAAATTTATTAGTGAGTCAAAGTGTATCAAAAGTAATTGACTCCAAAATCTGGTTTAATAAATACGATTAACAAGTTAGTTCACACGGGATAGGGGACAAATGGTGGGTGGAACTGAAACGCCAGCGGCGTAAGTAGAACTTTTTATTAACGTTTTATTTTTTAGATTCTTGTCGTTTGAAAGCTAATTGAGTTTATACTCAAGAGTATGAAATCGTAAATAAAACAAATTGTTTGTCTTGATTGTTCATAACCAGTTTATGAAAAAATGGAATTTTAAAGATGTATAAGCTGAAACCGCTGCTCGGAGGGATTTCGCCATATCAAAGAACCCTTTGACAAAAATTGACAAGAAAGTTTGTTATACAAAATTAAAAAACTGCAACCCTACCATTTTTATCGAAATACTAAGATATTGACAAAATACTATGGAATATAAAAACAAGAATAGCTGTCACAATATTTGGATGGATGTCTAAGTTATTTTTTAGTAAAATAACCGAAATAAAGATCGGGAAAAAACCAACGACAAATGGTCAGAGCTGACAGAATCAGACTATTCACCATAGATGCAAATTTCCCTAGATGGTTGATTCCCTAAGATTTATGTTAATTTTTAATGTACTCGTACGTTCATTTTTCTGTCGTTTTTCAATAAATAGTTAATATCATTTGGAAAATAAGGACAAAAATTTGACATACGTAATAAAATTATATATGGTAATTAGTCATTCAAACATGTTATCATCATATCTTAACACTTATTCACAGGGAATTATCGGCGGAAATGACAATATTATAACACTTGTGTAGGTTTAACAACTTTGTATAATGAAAGACTTCACAAAACTGCCTAAAAATCCAAGTTAAAGTGAATAACACTAACACTACTTTCCTTCCGTCATACTTTCAGACTTCTCTACTACGTATACTCCAACTATCAGTTTCTCCCTATTTATATCCTTTTCTTACTTTCTCGAGGCTCTAGAATATTCTAGACCCTTTACCAGAATATTCTTGATGTTCTTGAGACTATTCGGGAAACTGCCATTACTATCAGTAGTTGAATGAAGTTTCTGGCCTTTATCCTCTAATTCCATGTAGCCCTCTTTCTCTCAAGAAATGCCCTTCGCCCATACCATCAAACCATACAATATATAGAATGATTAAAGAAATAGTGATCAAACGCAAGACGATGAGTATACTCTCAAGAAACCAACAAAGCCTAACATGCTTCAGGAAAATACGAAGAAAAAGCACAGCGTATTCCCATCTGAAATTTATGCTACAAATAAGCAAAAGGAATGCTGTCAACCTGAATAATTTAAAGGACAGTCTGAAGTTGAGGGTAACAAAAAATCAATCATGGTTAGTTGCCAGAAAAATACTGAGCTCTAATGTAATCAGTATTAAAATGGTTTCAGAATACCCAGGAAAACCAAACGAACTAACCAAAAGGAATCCAATCATCCTTGTGTAAGTTGAAGAAAGACAGTCTGAAGTCGTGGGTAACAAAAAGTTAATCATGCCTAGTAGCCACCGAAGTGTTGAGTTCTAGAGTAATCAGCGTTAAAATGTATTTAGAATACCGAAGAAAACTGCCATCGTATAAGTTGAAGAAGGACAGTCTGAAGTCGAGAGTAACAAAAAATGAATCATTCCTAGTTGCCAGCAAAGCGTTGAGCTCTATTGTGTTCAGCTTTAAAGTAGTCTAGGAATACCAAACTAAAACTAACTAAACTAACCAAACTACAATGATCTGGGAATACCAAGAAAAACTAAACAAACTAGCCAAAAGGAATGCCGTCATCCTCATGTAATTTGAAGAATTAACTAACTTAGTAGAATAGGTGCTCAATTACTTTCTGTAAGGTACCTTTCTGTAGCACCAGTGGTGGTATTATATTAGCAGAAATTAAGAAAGAAAAAAACAAACATGATAATATATCTGGAAACGCATTCAAGAGTTAAGGATAAACTAAGATATTTTTGGACAACTACACCAAAAAAGAATTAAGTAACAGGTAAACCTCCACACACTTCTTTTCGGAATTTGTAAGAGATCTAGGAGCATATAAAATCAAAGGGAAGATTTATATAACTTGGATTTATTCAGTACCCTAAAGATTTTCAGAAAGATTAGATAATAGAAACTTAGATCGCAATGTATCTGACCTTTAACATACAGAGGTACAATAATCATACAACTACATTTACTAGAAAGCTTGTGGTTAATTCAGAAGAAATTAGGAGAAAAAGGTATAAAGAACTATATTTGTCTGATGTTCACCTTAATTACGTTGTATATTTAACTAATAAAAAAGAAACCTGGTTATATAATGTGTATTATGGATTAAATATGTTATGATTAAAAAATTGTTGTTTTTATTTTAAATCCTACGCCTTTGACCAAGTTATAAAATGAGGGTCAGAGAAACGATCGGGAGAATGAGGAAAAAGGGATGAAGGGCATCCGCCGCGTATTGTCGTGGTTACTGGTGTAAAAGTGAAACTACCGATTTTCGCACCCCATGGCCCTAATCCATCCCGCCGGTGCGTGTGCTAAAGCCTAAATAGTTTGTTCTTCGCTGAACTGAACAGATTATTATTTCAGCGAGAAGAGAAGGGCTACGTGGATGAATCGCTTCGCAGCATATGCTTGGATTATTTTCCATTTAAATAAGTTTTTAGGTTCGGGAAATCGAATTAAACAGAATAAAGTCATCGTTTTAAGCAAAATATGTTCAAACATAAACGAAGAAATATTTACACTTTCTCTTATTAACCTACATTAACTCCTTTAAAAAAATTTATGTTTCCAACATGATAAAGATAATAAAAATAAGAAAAAGAAAATTGTGTAAGGGTTGAGGTCTGTAAAAGTGATTAGAATAAGAAATTTGTATTTTTAAACAGGTGTCATACTGATATTGGAAATTGGTCTTTTCCTATGAATCATATTTGCTTTGATGAAATACTTTTTTTTTACAGAAGAAGGATCTTTCGCGTTTTTTAAGTCTTTAAAAATTATGAAAATATTTATTAAATATTATATGAATAGCGCAAATGTGTATATTTCGTTAAAATAAACTATGCGCAGAATCTATAAATTTTCACGTATTTATTAGATTATTTATAAACAGGTCAGATTATCATTCATGTAAAAACTTTTTATTATGGTACAATTGGAAAGAGAGTTGTTGTATAAATGGATGATTATAAAATAAATTACATAAATATTAACATTTCTTTCCTTCTGTCAATTCATTTTTAAATTGGTAATTTACCACATTCTAATGAATTTGATTAATCTCTTATTGCACACATTTTTATTTTCCGCATTTTAATTTATTTGAGGTATCTTGGCCTCTAATTTTTATGATTAAAAATAACTATAGTATAAAAAACGTAAAAAAGTATTTCTTACTTAGTGTGAAAGCGGTAAAAACAATTTCCGTCTTTGTTAAGACATAAAAAAAAAAAATAAATAAAAAATGTTTATTCAACAATAAAATAGAAATACATTAAAAATAGAAACACTACAAAACAAAAGAAATACATTAAAGATAGTAACACTACAAAACAAAATATATTGTTGAAATAAACAGTAGAAACACAGAAGTGGTATATACCACTTGTATATGTGTAGGCGTCAAAATCTGTATTATAAAGACATTTTTCTGGTGGTTTTAGACATATCTAGTGATAAAATTGACATAATCGGTACAGTCACAATAGGTAGGTAAATACATATATATATATATATATATATATATATATAAATATTCTCAATTTTAAACATTGTAAGATATGAAGGAAACTAGACGTTCCTTTGATTGACAACATTACTAAACATTGACCTTTCATTACAGATAACCCAGTCTTTCAACTTTTTTTTAAAAGATTTTAAATATATATTGTTTTTCAAAGAAATAGGTAACATGGAATAAATACGTGAAGCTAGGTATTTTGCGCATCTTTGCCCTAAAGTTTTTTCACTTCGAGGGAAAAAAATGCCATCATTCCATCGAGTGTTGTATTGGTGCTCGTGTACCTCTAATATAATTTTAGTTTCATGGATGAAGAGAAGAACTTTTTTACAGAAAAGTTGTCTGACATCACATACTCGACATTCTTTATATAATTCTTCAGTAGGATACGAGATAGATCTTTTAGATATCACTTTTAGTATCCATTTTTGAGTTACATTCAGATGGTTTAAATGTACATCAAAAACTCCTCCCCATCCGAGAATACCATAATTCAAAAGAGATTCTACTAACGAATAGTACAGGGTTTTTAAATGAGATATTGTTAAAAAGTCTCTTAAATATTTGAATTTGGGGATAAGTTCTCTAATTTTATTTAGAATATTTTTTACTTGTGGTTCCCAACGTAAATGTCGATCGATAACAACTCCAAGATATTTTACATTCTCTGATTCGGGTATGTGCTGGTTGTACTCTACCCTGTAAACAACAAATTTGATATTTTCTTTTTCATTATACTCGTAAATACTTGCAGCGTTTATGTTCAGTATATCATTCTGGTAAATGACCCAAGTTAACAGTTTTATTTTTTTTGCTGGTATTGGCGCAAAGGAGTATTTTTTATTTTTTATTTGTATCTGAGTTTGCAAATCATTGTTTGCCTGGTTCTTTTCATTTGCAGGTAATAAGCCCTGATTAGAATTTCTGCCAGTGTCAGTTTGAATTTAGCTAGAGGAAAATATATTATCCGTTTTGAAATCATTGATATCGTCTCCATAAAACCAACACACATTACATCAATAAGATGTAAAAATTCTTATATTCCACTTCTTCGATCTACATATTCCGACAAATAATTTTCCACCTTAAAGAAGCGGCTTTTCTGGCCTTCCTTGCACAACACATAGATTCGATTGTTCTGTTATATAAGCTAAAATTTTGTGCTTTAAAAAAGTTGAAGGATTTGATGATTCCGTCAAAATACTTGTGAAGAGAGATTCAGAGCTTTTAATGTGATGTCATCTTCAAAAATTGGCGATTTATTTTCTTGTCATTCGATTTTCTCTTTTCTTAGATTTTGTTTTTTCTGGTTTCTGTGAAAAGATAAAATGAAAGATTTAGATCTGCAATCAAGCAGAACGTCTGGTCATATTATTATGTAAGTTTTATTGTCATCAGGCAAGTTTTCATCATCCCTTTGCTGAGTAACCGAAAATGCCATAAAAAGTTTCAGTATCCATTTGAAAACACACTTACTTCAATCCATATTCAATTATTTTATCTTCTGGATGTATCACCTTGAAGAGTCAGTCAAAAGGAAGAACAAGCATACAACATCTTTAAAGGTAACACTTGAAACAATTAATTTAAACCTCCAAAATAAGAAAAACAGAAAAGAGTGAAAGTAATTGATTCACTAAACGCGGAAAAATATTATTATGTTAAAGTGAACTACCCTAAAACCAATAAGTTGCTTGGACTTCTTGATACTATTAGTATTAAATTAGGGGGGCACAAAGGAAAATCTTTTAAATTTAGAACAAGAATATGAAGGTAATTAATTATTTCTTAAAATAACCTTTCATTAATAAAAAAAGCAATAATTGATACACTTTAACCGAGTCTTATATATTTATAAAAAAAAGGAGTAGATATTCTTATGAATATAATAATGTAAGAAAAAAGAGATTAAAGTATGTTTTTATATCATTTTTGTAACAAAAATGTAGCAAAAATAGAGAGAACAAAAACAAAAAGAGAAGTACACGCTGAAAAACAAAAAAAACTAGGGGCCACAGAAGAGAAAAACACAATTTCTACAGAAATCCGAAAATTCTTTTAGATGACATAAGTGATCACATAAAAAAAACCCTTCAAATAAAACAGAACTAGTTTTATACCATTATCAACTACGTATATTTTTTACTTAATATAACTTCCGCATTAAATCCAACCAAAATAACCACTTACCCAATAAAGCTGTAAATGATTTTGTTAACCAGCCTAGCGCACAGTGAGTGCTAGAGAAGGGAGTATCAAGTAAGATAGTACGAGTACCACCCACTCCCTTAGGCCCTACTTTATCGTTTCTACCCTGTACTTAAACTAAAGCAACGACCGACGATGAGAAACAAAAAAATATATTTAAAGACAGTAACGGACTAGGAACGTTACAAATATTTTTATTTCAGATATATACTCAGTGACATTAGAAGTGTTCCACCTAGAAGGAATAATTTCATAAACTTGATTATTTGGCAATGTCGCATCAAGAATGAAACGATAAGATTTGTAAGAAATTTAATTAACATTTAATCCGAAAAAAAGTTAATAATGTGTTTGGCGACCCCGTAACTGAATACACTCCTGTACACGTCTAGGCATTGACAAAATGAGATGGTCGATGTCTGCTTGTGGTACCTCGTTCCAAGCAACTTGAATTTCGTAGCTTAACTGTGGCAGAATCTATGGAGGATAGAGCAATGTGGATAGTTTCTCTCCATCATATCCCACACATGTTCGATGGGATTTAAATCCGGTGAACGGGGTAGCCACGTCAAAATGTTAACGCCAGCTTCTTGTAGAAAGTCCATAGTTCGGCGATCAATGTGGAGACATGCGTTGTCTTGCTGAAAAAGGACGAATGCGCTGCCATCTAACTAAGGCAGTAAAGTGGTCTGTAGGACATCAGTAACATTACGCGCAGCTGTCTCGAATAAACAAAAGTGATGATCACGATTGGACAAACCAACATCTCGATAACTAACATGGTGATAATTTTGTTGTCTCCGAACTCGAAGTATTTTGTTAGGCTTAACACAAATAAACGGAGGCGCAATAATTATAAATATTTATAAATCAGTTACACTAGATAAGTGTTTTTATAATCCTTGGCTATATTTGAACGTTGATTAAGGTATGTTTATTCATTTTGTAACAGTACCTAAACAACTAAAGTTATTGATACTACCAACCAACCTTTAAATAATTACAGATATTTTTGTTTCTTTTGTTTCACATAAATTTTGTTCATACAGACAGTGACTGTAGTAATTTTTTGGTTTTATACAGGGTGTTAAAAAAAAGGATCGAAAATTTGAATAGGGTATACTATGTATCAAAATAAGTCAAAAAATCTTAATAAATATAGGTACGCAAATTAACGGTTTCGGAGACACAGAAAGTTATTTATTTTTGAAGAATTTTGCGTTTACACATTATTTTTATTGTGTACAAACAAACAATAGAAAATCGTTTTCACGTCGATGAATCGGAAAGAGCGGGTCTGTATCATGGCCTCCAAGATCGCCTGATTTAAATCTCTTTGATTTCTGTTTTTAGGGATATTTAAAAAGTTTAGTGTACGCTATTCCTTTAAATAACTTCGAAGAACTACAACAACAAATTAATCAAGGATGTCACCAAATCCGAGCTAATGTAAGAGTTTTAGAGAAAGTTAGAATATCCATCCGGAAGAGAAGTAGTGCCTGTTTGGAAATGGGAGGAGAGGGGACTTTCTTTCTTTTGATTTGTTTATAACTTTCTATGGTTTGTTTGTAAATAACAAAATGAATATGTAAACGCAAAATGGTACAAAAATAAAAAACTCTCTGTATCTACGAAACCGTCAATTTGCGGGCCCATATTTATTAAGACTTTTAAACGAAAATAAAAATCCGTTGTTGAACGTGCTGGAAAATCTGTGTTACGAATTAACGTCTCTACTTCACAAACTAGCACCGGTCGTATGTTTCATTTTTCATGGATTAAGTTAAGGAGTTCGGTCCTGCAGAAGATAAATTAAAGCTTGGCTGTAATGGCTCGTGGCTGCATTTTTTTATAAGCGAATGAAAGTTTAAAAATTCTAATACGTCATTTAGATAGGATCTAATCCTCGACGTGCATGTATTTAGTGGTCGGCGGTCAGAACTTGAGAAAATGGTGCTTGACTACACGAAAACCTAATAATTCATTATGAACATGGAACGGCCGTCAACTCTTTCGAGAATATTACAATCGAGGCTGAATTTTAATCGTCAAGTTGGTAAGCGTGATCGCGAACCGGCAAACATAGCTGATTCAGGCATTTTTGCATAATTTTCACTAATAATCCTTCTAATATATTTGTCCACGAATTTGTGAACGTAAAATGTTTTAATACACAATTCTAATACGTTAAAACAGTCTAATAATACTCACGGTTAGTACTATAATGATTATTATTATGTTTTTAAAATTAACAAATTCTTATTCAATTATATAAAACAATCGATTATTTATTGATCATACAAAAAACAAATGCGCTGCTCTGCAACATAATATACATTGAATAATCCAATGAAACTCAAAATCGTACCACAACAAATTAATTTATTAATTTCAAATTTTAAAGAAAGACAACTAGTTTCGACTTTTGAAAGTCATCATCAGGTATTTAATACAAAAATAATACAAAACTTACAAGAGTAAAACAATAAGTTAACAAAGCAACGAGGTTATGAAATTTGCCTAAACATGAAACAGGAAATAATATCACAGTTAAAACCAAAACCAAAAAAATGTTTCTTCTTAATTGAAGTAACAGTGCAATTAAGTTTTGAAAAGGAACAGATATTAAAAAATTAACAAAGGAATTATGTGGTATAAAAAACTAACTAAATAACAATAAAACTGTGTTGAGTGGTGAACTTAAGAACATTTCAGAGAACAAATAAAATAAAATTTTTTTTAGTTCATCACTAGGTTTAAGCCATGTGTGTTTAAACTGAACCAGATAAGGGAAAAAAAGGAGAGAAAGGGTCAAAATTTTCTACAAATGAAAGAACTCCCTTCACCTAACCCCCAATACTAAAGTAGGAGGCAAAAGAAGGTCGATTAACCGACCTTTAAAGTTCAACACATGGCTTAAACCTAGTGATGAGCTAAAATTTTTTTATTTTATTTTTTCTCTGAAATATTGTTAAGTTCACTATTCAACAAAGTTTTAATGTTATTTAGTTAGTTTTTTATACCACATAATTCCTTTGTTAATTTTTTAATATCTGTTCATTTTTTCCACTTAACTGCATTGTTACTTTAATTAAGAAGAATTTTTTTTGGTTTTTGGTTTTAACTGTTATATTGTTTCCTGTTTCATGTTTAGGTAAGTTTCACAATCTCGTTGCTTTGTTAACGTATTGTTTTACTATTGTAACTGTTGTATTATTTTTGTATTACAGACCTGATGATGACTTCCAAAAGTCGAAACTAGTTGTCACTTTCTTTAAAATGTGTAGTTAATAAATTAATTTGTTGTGGTAGGATTTTGAGTTTCATTGGATTATTCCACTTTACCACATAGGAGCTACATGGAGAACCTTTTGTATAATATACATTGAAGTTGATTTGGTAGCCAACAAAACAAAACACCCTTCGCACAAAAAGCCCACAATAGTTGGCACTTAATGCGATGATACATGCTAAATGAACCCACTTATACATTATCCCCAGTTGTCTAAGCACAGCTCAAATCGCGAATCTATTCAGATTAGCCCGTCCGAACTTAGGGTGGCTCCTGGAACACGTTTACACCAAACTGCTCAACAAAATGTATTGAAAGACAACTAAAAACTGCTTTGTATAGTACAATTTACGAATCAGTATTATTTATTACACACAACTGAGAATTAACGGAACATCAAGAGAAAATACTGAAATTAAGTACTACAAAAAATTTACCATACAAAGCGTTGATTGGATATTTAATAAAGATGAGCAAAGAAAGATTTAAACATAAGTTACAAACCGAAACCTGCAAGCCGAAACAGGATAGAAAGATAGACCCAAATGAAGTGGGAAACATCAGTAAAAATATACTAAGGAAGAAAGAGCAAAGTATATTCCGGAAGACGATGTTAAGACTCAAAAAGGGATCTTAATATTTAATGCCGAGCGGAAACATATGTCTTCTTGTGATACATTTGATTGACGAATATCAAGCATAGGGAATTGGTCAGCCCAGAGCCGTACTGTATTACCTAAGAAAATTGGCGCTTACAAGATTTATGTACTTTCAGTATCTCAGCTGTAATTCGAGAATATGCACAGTACAAGAATATACTTATTGGGGATTAGGTTATCCAATGCTTACAAAGAAAATACCCGTACTTTTTTGAACTATTTATACAGGCAAGGAATATTGTAATTTAAGAATAAATTATGAAAAACACAACTAAATTAATAAAGTTAATGAACTTAGATTAATGAATTGAATTAATTCATTTATTATTTATCTTCACCGAATTCATTAATAATCAAATATGATAGTATTACATCACTAATTTAGGAAATAACGGACAAACTATAACTTAATAAAAAAAGAACAGTAATGTAGTGGTAATTGTGTAACCAGGGTACTATTCGAAAAGAAGCTCATATACTGTTTTATTTCCAGACTCCCAGTATGAAATGATCTGTTCATTTACATACAGATATGTTTCCTTTGATCTGTTTGATGTTCTACATCTTCGTCATCAAAAGCATAGGTTTGCATTATTTCCGGATCATTTTATCATCATTTTAAATTAACATACGTAATATAGTACTTTCTACAGCGTTTCTCAACTTGTGGGCCGCACCTCCCTAGGGGGGCGCCATAACTCTACGTGGAGGGCGCCTAGAATCTAGGCCCTAGATTAGGGTCAACATTTTCAACGTATAATATTCGTCGTATTTTATTATTATATGAAAAAGAAAGGTAGGGGGCGCCATAAAAATTGTTATTGAAAATTGGGCCCTGAATACTGAAAGATTGAGAAACGCTGACTTACTATTAACTTCTTTTTGGTAGTACAAACAACATGAACTATAGTCGAGGGTACAGCGGAACATCGGAAAAATTCGCTCAGTAGCAATCCCAATGATAACGTTCCGTTCCGATCCATTCCGAGCTGTTTCGGTCCATGGTAGTGTGTGAACTCTAACTTAGTTATATGCTTTTGAAAATTTCCGTTCCGTTCCATTCCGTTCCTTTATACGATCCGAACGATTTATACCACTACTTTTTTAGGTAATACACTACACGTTTCCAACAATCTTTGGGACACTAATAAAAAATATCGCGTTTTAGATTAACTAATATATCATGATATTCTTGATTTGTATAAAACGATATTTTTCAGTGAATAATTATTGAAATACTTTACCAAACATTTAAATGGTAAACTAACACCATTTTATGATTTATCAGGTATATATTCCTTAGTTACATGACACATATTTTTATTAAAAGTGAGAGGTGTAGCCACGTATAAATTTTCAAAGTGAATTTTTGGGTAAACTAATGATTATTAAAAAAATATTTTGTTGCCAATGACACATTCTCAATACGCATTATTTTCGAGTATACCCTGTAGATTTGATAGTACTTTATTAACACATTTTATATTTCTCCAAAAATAAAGATTACTAAAACTCCAAAATGTTTTTGGTCCTTTTACAGAGGCGGTTCTGTTACAGAACTATTAGCATTAAATAAAAATAAATAAGAAATGAAAAAGCTTATTTTAACAAAAACTTAGATAAAAATTATGTGCAAGGAAAATCTTATAGTACTAGAGGACCGGATTATGTAAGTATTTCACAATGACTAAGGGATTTACGTAATGTATCAGCAGATTTAGTATCATGTAAACGTAGTTTTAGTCCGAAGCGATTCTTTCTTCATAGGGATTTTCACACAGGGCTAAATAAACTGTGGGCCACGCTCCCAGGTCCATACGTCGGCGATCAATCAAAATGACAGTAGACTTATGCTCGTGTACGTCTCTGTGACACACCCAGTATATCGCGTTGTTGACTTTTTTACATTTGTAATTAGATCAGCATTGTTAGCAACGATTTGTTAATCAACATGGGATAGAGTTGTTCTCACGAAAAAAATGAACAACAGATTTTATTGCGAATGTCGGTTCATTGTTAAACAAAAAACGCACTTTAGATGACCCTTTATTTTTTAACTTTATACTCTTAACATTTCTTACAACCTCTTTAGGTATGGTTGATGTCTCCTCTGCTCTTTCTTTAATTTAAATTTCTTCTACAGTTCTATTAAAATGTGAATTCATAAATACTATATTTCATTTATTTTTTTTAAATGTATTTTTATTAATCTTTTTGCAGTTCCTATCCCCCACTCTTTTATGATTCTACAGTTACATGATCTTTTGCTGTTTTACTATTACGACTTTATGAGGTGTAGAAGTGCGGGAGATACAGAAAATTTAATGGTTGGACATTAAAATGCACCTAAACTGACTAAGAAAAGCACACAGAGCAGAATTTAATTAAAGTATTAAATTATGTATTTTATTTCTTTGTTCTGAAGAAAATGATGGTTTTTCAAAATATTCTTTGTTAAGATAGACTATTTCAGGTCGGTGATTTGTTAAAGAATTTCTTGGCGCTATGGGATGAAAAATAAAGTCTAGATTCTAATGCATTGTTGTTTATTAAAAAATTGAAAATCTTGAAAAGTTTCACTCACACTTTTTAAGGGCAAGCAGTAATATTTCAAATAATGTCTGTGGAACACAATAATAAATAAAAAATAAATACATAAGAAGTTGATTTTTTCTGTAAAATTTCAATTAACGTTGTTTTCATGAAACAATCATCAGACGAAATCACTCGTCCTACGAGCTCGTGATTTTGCCAGAAAAATTAATTCACGCATTTGTATGAAAACATGTTTTCTTTGTTAATTGAAATTTAACTGAAAAAAGCCGGCAAATATTTGATTTATCATTCAAATTTTTATTACCATTAACCTAGGCTACTCTCTGGGGGTGACCTTCTCTTTTCCTATGCTACTTCCTATAGGAGTCCTGTACCCATTATTTATAATGGTTTCCGAAACAATGATTCCTTCATCCTTTTTATTTTGATCTTTCTTTCATTGGTTTTATCACTGGGTCCTTGAACCTGGTCGAACTTAAAAGGTCAGTTAATCGACCTTCTTTTCCCTCCTCCTTTAGTACTGGGGGTTAGGCGAAGGGAGTTCTTTCATTTGTCGACAATTTTGACCCTTTCTCTCCTTTTTTTCCCTTATTTGGTTCAGTTTAAACACACATGGCTTAAACCTAGTGATGAGCTCGTGATTTTGAAAGAAAAATCAATTCACGCATTTGTATGAAAACATGTTTTCATTGTTAGCTGAAATTTAACTGGAAAAAACCAGCAAATATTTGATTTATCATTTAAATTTTTATTACCATTAACGTCGTTATTATTGATTCATTCTTGGACACTTTCTCTTTAAATTATTTGCAAAGTACCACTTCTCCATAAATTTAACATATTATTTTATACTACACGTTTCCCCATCCATTCGTTTGTGCGACAAAAATATTAAATATAGTTACTATTAGAACCTGTGCTGTGTTCTAATCCATGTGTACACAAAAGCAATATTGTCAAAGTAGTTTTGGTCGAAATGGTACCCGTTTCTTTTTTTGTTTCATGTAATCAAATCAGAAGAAAGGAGACGTTTATAATTATGTGTTTGGAGGTCTATATATTTTTTGAAAACTTAAGGGGCCAAGGAGTCGGAAAAAGTTACATAATGGCTCTTACTTGATTTTGTTGCTATTTTAATTATTATTAATAACATGCCTTTGATACAGAATAATAATATATTTCAGATGCTAATGTTAAGTTAGATGCGTTTCTGACTTGAAGATTTTTTATCAAAATAAATGACTATCTATATCTTCATTAACAATTTAGAAGAGAATGTAGAGATGTAAATGTGGTCAAAATTCAGAAATGAGGGTGTATGTGATAAGTTAAGGCGACAGTACTTTTCATCCAATAAAAAGTTTCAGAAACCGTTATAACCTTAAAAGAATTAACTACAACTTAAAGTGTTACGTTTTGCAGGTGTTTGTTTTTGAAATGGATAAATTAATTAAAAAAGAGAGCAATATTTTTATTTTATTTTTATTTTGTAGGGAGGAAGTTTTGTCATTGGAATTATCGAGATTGCCAATACTTTATTTATTAAATAATTTAGAAATACAAAGTAATTTTATGGCATGTTAAAAAAAATTCTGTTTGCACATGTTTTATAACGAATTTCTACAGAGCAGGTTATTTTTTCAATATATATGTGAAAAAATCTAATTATTTTTGGGGGCTTTACCCACTAAATAACTTGGTTATTGGAAATTAAAAATACTGAAGAAAAAGAATAACATTGTATTTATCTTACAAAATATAAAAGCAACTTACATCATTAAATAACTAAAACATTTAATCGCAGGGGTAGGCACTATCACATCTCGATCTCTTGAAACTGACTCCTTAATCTTTTTTTATTTTCACATCAAGAAAACCCCAATGCACTAATTTTAATGACTCTAATAAAAATATGTATTTATTATCTGATCGCCACCTTGCCCTAAACTTTCGCTCAAGTCCTATTAAATGAATAGTAAATGTAATAATTTAGAAAATGAAAAAAAAATGAGTTCTATGTGCAGGGCGATATTTAATTAAACCCCTGGACATGCTATCATAATATTATTAATGGCATATTGCGTTTATATTCTAAAAAAAATTCACAATAAGACTAGAAAATGGTTTACATCTTTTTTATATATTTTTTTTTCGCTAAAGAGTACCACACAAAATATCGTTAGCTATTGTTTTTGTTGTTGAAATTTTTGTAATATATTTTGTGAAAAGAATAGAAATGAAATTTTCAGAATATATATGTTCAAATGGAAAATATAAACATTACATAAAATATTATCTACATTTATATTAATAAATAACATTTTTCCACTTCAATTTTTATTAGTTCGTTTATCTTCTGCTTTCCTTTTATTTTCTTCATTAATTTTTTGATAGTATTCATCCAAAATTTCCTATAGTGATTTTAATTTACCACTATTTACAATTATTTGTCTTTTATTTCCGTCGTTTTCCTTTCAAAAGTTAATCTTTTTTTGTTGTTTCTTTGAAAGGATTATTCTTCGTATTATTTGTTCGCATTTTTACTATATTTACCTACACTTTATTTGAACAACTGTTATGACTAATTTCTTAATTTTTGTTCTCTGTATTCTGTTTGTGAACCATACCTATTCCCTATTCCGAATTATACCCGGAAGAGGCCTGTGGTACTAAAAATTTAATATTCAAGTTTAATTTTTTCTGGCCGAAAAAATTCATCTTTATCGTCGTTGATATCAATTCTAATCTCGACTGCCGTTGCATACGCGACAGTTTCTTTTATGGAGCACGTGACCGACGCAAGTCGGTCACTTAATCTGCTATTTATGTGACTTTAGGGTGGAGGCAAACGGCCTACAATAAAGCTCTTCGTTTTCTGGCACCGGCCCTTATACTCAAATCCGCCGCTCTGCCAAAAGGCTAATGTTCGGATTAAATTTACACTTCCGATAATCCCCCACCTAAGTGTGGGATACAAATCGGATGTATGGTCAGAACAAAAGGGACTTTCTGATATATGTGGACATGACATCCCGATTAGATTACATATAAAAGTTATTTCTCTATACGCATTGCGGTACTATGTTTAAAAATGTGAGAAAGGTGGCTAAATTCTTTCGTACACGTCATGGGGTTAAAAGCAAATTTAAATCGAGTTATTTTATAACTCTTTACTCTATCATCTGCCAATTGAGATCAGTGTAAACGGATAAAGTGGTTGGTTGATTTTTACTTACTTCCCTAAAAAAAGTATTTAACAAAAAATAGCTCAAAGAAATATACAAAAATCAAAGATAATAGTTTAAAATTTGGTGGCACAGCAAAAGACATGGACTACTGTGAAACCAAATGGAAACAAACAGCTCAAACAATCCGATACTTTTCAAAAGTTTTAAAATCATTTAGAACAGCGAAATCTATAAACGAATTATACTCAAAAATAAAAAATAAAAGATATTACCAAATGAAATTCATATCATCAACAAAGGGAAGAAACATTTCCAAAAATTATAGGGACAACAAACACAAAGCAATAAGGAAAATACAGCATAACATGAAAACTAAAATAATGACCAAAAAATTGAAATTGAAGAACTGAACAATGTTATCCAAATCCTAAAAGATCTAAAAAATGAAAAGGCGCCAGAAAATGGTAAGATCAGAAATAAAATTATGAAAAACTTATGAAATTATAAAAGGTACTGGAAGAATAAAGGTAATAACACTTACATATAAATACTAAAATCAATATTACAACCACAATTGTCAGAATCGTCCAGTGGATTCACACCTAGGAGGAGCACTCAAAACTATATTTTTGGAACAGAACAAATAAGAGAAAAACGACAATTTCAAAATGAAAATCTATCTAGCTTTCATACCTAGAAAAAAGCTGTCGACAAAGTGCCGAAAACAAAAGTATGGAACGGTTTGAAAAAACAACAGTAATTAACATCTGAAACGCCTAAAAAAATTCCTTACAACACGGTTCAGAGAAGAACAACTTGTACAACATAGACAAATAAACACAACGACAACTAAGCTGGTGGGAATATACACTGTGTTCATTTTAAAACTTACCACCCCTCTGTAATTTAAAAACCGCAAAATATTTCAGAATTCGCCGAGCACGTCGATTTTTATTTTAGAGGGGAACATTTTTGACAGTCAAGTGGTCTTGTTATGTGTATCTCCGATTTTTATATTACAGGGGGTAGTAAGTTTTAAAATGAATACACTGAATATAACAATTGAGTAACAACAGACAAATAAAAAGAGTGCATCAAGCGAAAATACAGTTAAAAAGGCAGAGGGGGGAAAACCCAAGTGAAAACACACTTTAAAAGGAAGAGGGGAAGACCAAAACAAAAATAGGATAAAGTGATGGGTCTCATATTACAACAAAGAGACAAAACATCAAAAGAAGCAACGGCATCAACAAAAGACGTACAAAAAGTTTGTATATAAAATTTAAAATGTAAACCCGACAGCTATAAGTTAAAAGTGAATATACAGGGTAGGGATAAAATATGGAAGCAAGTAAATAACGGACGATGTTTATGAAATATTGTAGGTAAGTGCAATAGAGGTAAAATGCATCTGATATACATTTTTTATTAATAATATACTTCCGGTTTAACCGGAAATACCTTCAACTTTTTTATTTTAAATGGGACCCCCTGTATATTTTTGTAGATTTTAGAAGAGCTTGTTATTTCTCGAATTTGTACATACTGGGTTTAGTGGAAATAATTTGTAAAAACGAGAAATAACTCACTTTTAGTTGCAGAATAAGTAAATTTATTTACTTTAGACTAATGAGAATTATAATTTAAACAAAATTAATTAAAATGTTCAAAATACTCTACATTCTCCTCCTGACAATATGCCAGCCTATTAACAAATTCTTGAGTCACTCTTTCCAAGACTTCTTCACGTATTAGTTCACATTCATCAAAAATTCTTTGCCTCAATTCCTGCAAGCACGTTGGCCGTTTAACGTAAACACGTTATTTTAGATAACCCCAAAGAAAAAAATCTAATGGGCTTAGATCCGGAGAACGAGCAGGTTACTATATAAATCGATCACCATGACCGATCATCATTAATATTTTAATACGACCTTTTTCACTTAAATGAACCATTCTTAATCGTACAATGTATTTTCATAAATTATAATTTGACAGTTTGGCAACAGTTACCTACTAATTAGTACTCGTTTATTTCTTACTAATACAAACAATATCAATTTATTTATCTAAATGGAATTTTATTCTAATGTATAAAAACTTAAAAGTGGTTTATTAAAGTGCTGCTTTCCTCGTTTTTACAGATTTTTTACACTAAACCCAGTATGTTCGAATTCGAAATAACAAGATTTTTCAAAATCTTCAAAAATATACAAGGTCCCCTTTAAATTAAAAAAATTGAGGGTATTTCCGATTAAACCGGAAGTATATTATTAACAAAAAACTGTATATCAGCTGCATTTTGCCCCATTGCACTTACTTGTAAAATTTCATAAATATCGTCCGTTTCGTTTTAAAAATATTTACTTGGTTCCATACTTTATCCCAACAATGTATATTAATAATATAATCATTTTAAAATAAAATCTATGGAAAAATGTTATTTCCGTACATTCGTAGAAAATTACATTAATGCTTAGTAACGGCTTATACCATTTACAAAAAACTCTTAAATATGGTATAAAATTAGATTTGTATAATTCGGTGATGAAAAAATCGGCAATTTAATCTTATATTCACCCCGAGGGCGTACATATATAACGAATCTGTATGAACCCCAACCCTACATACGTTTAAAACGTAAACCCATCATCAGAGCGCCGTTTAAAGGCAGCGGCAGCAGCCACGCGCGCCTTGACACCGTCTATATCGTTAAGATAACGCTAATCCGATAACCGATTGCCGTCCCTCCCCCACGACAAAAGCCGCTCCTTGCCTCGTCGCCACCGCCCCCCCCCTCGTGCGATATAACGGAAGCCGTGACAATCTCTGCATGAGGACTGATAACGCCGGATTCTTGTCACTTGACTCCTAAGATCGAGCCACTCGAAGAAAGGGATGCTAATGTCATTGTGCTATTATTTAGTCGATGGTTTGGCATTATCTTATTAGTCGTTGTATGAGGCTTAATGGCATTTTGATACATCCATCAACTATGAATTTAGGCATGAATATGTTAAATTACTATAAGAGAGAATCGCCGAATGTCATCTATTTATTTGTTTAAACATAATTCATAATTCTTCGTTTTGATCAATTTATCTGTGAACATAATCCAAATATAAAAAAATACTGAAGAAACTATTAGAATAAGAACACATTCATCATAAAGGATAAAAAACGCAGGATGACATAATTATAATAAAAAGTTACAGAGCTAAAAGCAGCATTCGATATAGTGTCAGGAAGAAAATCGTGGAATTGTCATAAAAAGGCTAAAACAAATCATCAAAAGTATTTACCATAAAATTATAGTGAAAGTTCGAATAAAACCGCGAATACTTCAAAGAATTAGAGATGAATAGAGAATAGTTTGTCACTAGTCCTCTTCAATGTACATATATACAGATAATATTTTAAAAATATCTAAAAGAAGTTTGCCGAAAGTAACTATATAGAGCACCATAACATGAACTCACTCCAGCTGCAGCTTCTAACTAATATTGAAGGGTAAAAGTCACAGAAATATAACTAAAATATATTTAAATCAATTCTTTCAACCCTTATTTTGTCACTATCAGTGAACTGTAATAAGAGAAGTTTTGGCAACATACTGAAAATGTGTTTGTGTAAATTGTCCGGATTGTAACGCAATCTACATTGGCCAGATCTTTGGAAATTTTAACATAAGATACTATGAACATTTACGAGCTTATAGATTAAAAGAACCAGATAAGTCATATTACGCAAAACACCTCACTGACACTAAACATAAACCTACACTTAACAAAACAATTGAAACAACAAAGGAGGTACTTTATATAAATGACAAAAAAGAACTCGAATTTTTTGAGGAATTTGAAATTAAAGAATATCTAGAATGTCCTCAGCATATAGTACTGAGTGAATAAATAAATCTGGAGAGTTCAGTTATTTTAGATTACCTTTTGGAGTAAATAAATAATATTAATCAATTTTTTTAGAAAAAGAATATTGTTTAAAAAAATATATAACTGCATAAATATAGCTTGATAATTTTTAGTTTAAATGTTTATGATATGCAGTTAAGTACGCATATAAGAAATCTGTCAATCTGCTGTCATTGTTTGAAAGCGCGATTAGCGAAACTCGAGTCACAGAAAGAATTTGATATAAAAGCTTTGGATTATTATGGAAATTAAAGATAAGTATAATTTATTTTTTATATTTATAATATAATATAATTTTACTCTTTCCAAGTGTTCTTCTTTTGATCTTTTCTTCCTTTTTTTATTTATCATTTTGTTGGCTAAATATTTATCGTATTCGTATTTTATTAGCTTTATTTATTCTTATCTATGTCATTCACTTAATTAACTTACGTTCGCTTTTCTTAATTCTTTCTTTTTTGTATCACTTTTCTTCATTTAAAACACTTTTATTCTTGACACTACCTCTGTTATTTTGAATTTACTGCAAAATATTGTAGTCCGATATTTTTCTGATAAGGTGAAAGAGATTTTGAGGAAAAATCCTGAGAGGTCCGTTTTTGATTTTAATTTAATGTATTTTTACATAACAATTAAATATACAAATAAACCATTTGTGAGTAAGGATTGTCATCAACAATTTTTTAAATGGCACACCCTGTATATTTTATTTTTTTTTAGATTGCAAATTTCAAGATGATTGCAAAAATATATCATATTTGTGTTCGGAATTAATAGTTTTTTGATGAAATGGGCCAGGAACATTTTTACGATTCCAAAAAACTAAAAAGTCTGATGAAAAAAACACTACATGTCGACAATGAGGATATTGACTGGCTCAAGATTACTTGGCTGCAATATAGGAAGAATCATGAGCAACATATTATATATACTGTTGTCAGACTGAGTTCAGGCAAGTAAAATAAAAACTTTGCTACTGGATCCAATGAAACTGTATTGATAATAAAACGATGTATTTAGCAGTTGCTATTTCAAAGTGACAGTTATTTCTTGAAAATTTCAAAAACTAGCCAACCTACTTACTCCAAAATATTTAGATAGATATACTTTTCAGTGTTGGCATCTTAATAACACATAACACTGGCGCGTTAATTTAAATTGAGTTTCATTGCTCATTTCAAAACTGACACTAAATTTGGAAAATTTGAAGTTATACGAGGAGTTGTTTCGAGAGCTGCATTGCTAGGTTCATCAGATTCTTCAAGCCTTCAAGGAAATACTTCCCATAAGATAAGAAAAGGCAAAAGATTTATTGAATCTGTGCAACGCTAGAATGTTTTCTACTCAGTATCTCGAATTTTAAAAATCTGCTGATTATGGTGAATAATCAGAAGACTACTTTTAAAAATATTGTAGAAGAGTGTCTTTTCCATGCAGTTTTATTTTTTTTAAATGTGAACAACGGTTACGGAAATGCGTTTATCTTAGTAAAAAAAAAGCAGGAAAGGCTACAAGAGATAAATGTAGATACGAAGATATAATACCTAAAGTGATACTGACATGTACAAAAGATGCAACCAACGAAGAAAATTGGAAAATAATAGTCAAAGAAACTAGGAAAAAGACGAATAAGAAATCTAATATAAACGATGGAACAGAGAATAGAGGATATTTCAGGATAATTAAAGCATTAAGGCATACCAACTAAAGAGAAAAGAAAAGTAAAGATACCATTTTAAGATCCTAATTATAGAAGTTTAGACATCATATTTGGGATTTACTAGATGCGAATCTTGTCAGCTTCACTTTGTATTTGTTATCTAAGAATAGTTAGATACTTGTTAAATGTTTAAACAACTTTTCCAAATAACATTTTCAAATTCAAATTCAAAAGTATCTATCCACTGTTTTAAGTACGAATATCTTGCATATCACTTTTTAAGTTCCCAACAAGATACACAATTTACGTGAATTTCATTAAAAATTTCAAAACAAAAGTCAAAATTAACATTAAACAGACGAAAAGTTTAGTTAAGATAAAGATCTTACTCCATTGGTAATTGCAGATGCCTTTTTGACACTTAAAACTTCATACGAAATTTGGTGAACTAATATTAAGTAATAAAAGCGTTATTCTGATAATAATTATTTTTCAATTATTAACTTTAAGACCTTATCGTTCGGAAACGAAATACAATATAATTCATATTTTTTGTTACTCTTTATCCCAAAATTAATTATAGGTGCAAGAAAGCAGTAAGTGTCACAAATTTATAGATCCGTGTATAGATTTTATTATTAAATAAATTCAATTTCAATCAGTATGGACATAAATTAGTTTTCATGCTTAAAAATAAACTTTAGATATATCAAATGATTCTCCACTTTGACTTTTTTACTGTATAATTTTTTGAGGTTTCTTGAGCTCAATGCGGCTCTGTACATTCTTTCCTCTCACATGAAGTTGTCTACATTTATTGATCCTTTGAAGCTTTATATTTATCTATGGCCTTAACTAGCTTATAGATTCAGCCACTATAATCAAATATCTATTAGTGACTTATTTAATTTTAAAACATTATATGAATGTACCTCTGTAGTTTACAAAACCTATATTTTTACCTTTAAGGGTTTTATTTTTATTTTATTAAAATGAAATACTGCATAACCGAAAGAGGTAGAGGCCATAACGACTCCCAATATATAATTTTAATAAATTTTTTACAATAACTAAACGAAATATTAGATAATTAAATATTATTTCAGACAATATTAATTTTTTATAACCCAGGAACTTTATATATATCTGTAAAAAATTCAAACACAAAATTAAAGTGAGGTTATGCCTTGCTTGGTATGCATTTCCTATTATTGCATGCGAAAAATTTGATTATAACTGTGATTTTTATATTATTAATACAATTAAACCACACATATAAGGAATATAATTTAATCCAATCACTAAGGATTAATAAATACATTGGTAAGTAACTTTTTAATACATTTTTAAATCAAGCATTTATGCTTTTCTAAATTATAATTTTATTTTTTATATATTAAATTAATTGCTAATAATGTTTCGGAGTTTTAACTGAACTTTAATAATACAAACTATTACAAAGTAACACATAATCAACAGATTTTTTCTAACCAAAAGTGAGGTTATTACTATCCTTAATTTTTAAGTATTTTACTTTTAATTAGAATGTCTTTTATTTAAACGGATTGACATTTGTTCTCATTATAATTTGCTTAAACTTGTCTTTCCATATACATTTTTTTTTTTCAGAATACATAGATTTACTTGTGAAGCATTTTGTTGCGATTTTTCAAAGAGAGATAAAATAATGGCTGACTCAATAAATGATCTTTTTGATTGCTTTGAAGAAGAAGAACCAGTGAAAACTGACAAACTTGAAAATGGTGATACACAAGAAAAACTTCTCAGTCTCACTGAAAACCACAAAAGAAAAAATGAAGGAATTATAGATTTGGGGTCAACATTAAAAAAATTCAAAGTTGAAGATGATGTTGAAATAGACATAAACTTTGAAGAATTGAAAAATAGAATAGTAGTTCATACCATAGATACTGAAATTTCCTGCACCCATGAAGTAGCTTGTCCCCCAGGGCATGCTTATGTACCACTTCAGTCTCCCAGAGGAGAGCCTACAAGGGTCTATCCCTTTAATTTAGATCCGTTTCAAAAAGAATCTATACTTTGTATAGACAACAATCAATCTGTTTTGGTTTCTGCTCATACTTCTGCAGGTAAAACTGTAGTAGCTGAATATGCTATTGCAGTAAGTTTAAAAAACAAACAAAGAGTAATCTACACCACTCCTATTAAAGCTTTGTCTAATCAGAAGTATAGAGAATTTTTGGATGAATTCAAAGATGTTGGGTTGGTTACAGGTGATGTTACAATAAATCCTTCAGCTTCTTGTCTTATCATGACTACAGAGATTTTACGTAACATGTTATACAGAGGTTCAGAAATTATGAGAGAAGTGGGTTGGGTTGTTTTTGATGAAATTCACTACATGAGAGATAAAGAGAGGGGTGTAGTATGGGAAGAAACATTGATTTTACTCCCCCATAATGTGCATTTTGTATTTTTATCTGCCACTATACCAAATGCAAGACAATTTGTTGAATGGGTATCACATTTACATCAGCAACCTTGTCATGTTGTTTATACTGATTACAGACCTACTCCTTTACAACATTTCTTGTATCCTGCTGGTGGTAATGGTATACATATGGTTGTAGACGAATCCGGATCTTTTAAAGATGACAGTTTCAATGCAGCCATGGCTGTGCTTCAGGGAGATGCTGGTAAAGGTGATCTAAAAGGAAAAAAAGGGGGTATAGCCAACAAAGATCCCACTCAAACAGATATTTTTAAGGTTATTAAAATGATTATGGAGAGAAGCTTTGCTCCTGTTATAGTATTTTCTTTTAGTAAGAAAGACTGTGAGGTTTATGCAATGCAGATGACCAAACTAGATTTCAATACCACCCAGGAAAAGCAGTTGGTAGACGAAGTTTTCAACAATGCAATGGATGTGTTATCAGATGAAGATAAACAACTACCACAAGTAGAAAATCTCCTACCACTGTTAAGAAGAGGTATTGGTATCCACCATGGAGGTCTACTTCCAATCTTGAAAGAAACCATTGAGATTCTCTTTGGTGAAGGTTTAATAAAAGCTTTATTTGCTACAGAAACCTTTGCTATGGGACTTAATATGCCTGCTAGAACAGTATTGTTTACTGGCATGAGAAAATTTGATGGGAGTGAGTATCGTTGGATAAGTTCAGGGGAATATATCCAAATGTCTGGAAGAGCAGGGCGTAGAGGTCTTGATGACAAAGGAATTGTGATACTTATGGTGGACGAAAAGCTTCCTCCAGCTGTAGGTAGAACTATAGTTAAAGGTTTGCCAGATCCAATAAATTCCGCTTTTCACTTAACATACAATATGGTTCTAAATCTCTTAAGAGTAGAGGAAATTAACCCAGAATATATGTTGGAGAGATCCTTTTTTCAGTTTCAAAATCAAACAGCTATTCCTGGTTACTATGAAGATTACCAACAAAAATTAGAGTATTTAAATTCATTTAACATTGACAATGAAGATCAGATCGCTGCCTATTATAATATAAGACAAGAATTGCAAGATTTAAGTGTAAAATTTAGAACCTACTTAACTAAATCTGAACATCTAATACCCTTCCTTCAACCAGGAAGACTCTTAAAGATAAGAACTCCTGAAGATGAATACGATTGGGGTGCAGTTGTTAATTTCAAAAAAGTACAGGAAATTATACCAGGTAAAAAAACGAAACAAGGACAAAGTAAAACACAGACAAAAGTTAAAGTTGACATTCTACTTCATGTCTTTTCCGAAAATTCTGATGATTCACAAATACCTAAACCTTGTTTAGATGATAAGAAAGGTGGAGAAATTGAGGTAGTTAGTGTAGATTCAAGTTTAATCACACATGTATCTTCAGTAAGATTATATTGTCCCAATGATTTAAGATCCAAAGATAGCCGAAAAGGTATGTATAAAGCAGTTAAAGAAGTCAAAAAGCGTTTTCAAGAAGGACCCCCCTTACTTAATCCTGTTACCGATATGAAAATAAAAGACCCAGAATTTTTGGATATCGTAAATAAGATTGAAATTTTAGAAAAAAAGATGTATGAACACCAAATGCACAAACACCCAAATTTAAATGAAGAATATTCGCTTTATGAAAAAAAAGTTAAAGCTACTGTAGAATTTGAAACAGCCAGGAAAAAATTAATGGACGCTAAATCAGTTTTACAATTAGATGAACTGAAATGTAGGAAGAGAGTATTGAGAAGACTAGGATATTGTACGAATACTGATGTAATACAATTGAAAGGAAGAGTAGCTTGTGAGTTGAGTTCTGCAGACGAATTGTTAATTACTGAAATGATATTTAATGGCATTTTTGGTACTCTAACTCCACAACAAAGCACAGCAATACTCAGCTGTTTTGTTTGCGATGAAAAAAGCAATGAAGCTCCTAAACTAACTGAAGAATTATCAGGTCCTTTACGACAAATGCAAGATCTGGCTAGAAGAATAGCTAAAGTTAGCACCGAATCTAAGTTGCCTTTAGACGAGGACATTTATGTAGAAAAATTTAAACCGTTTTTGATGGACGTAGTTTATGCATGGTGTAATGGCTCTCCGTTTAAAACTATCTGTGAAATGACAGACATTTTTGAGGGTTCTATAGTGAGATGTATGCGCAGATTAGAAGAACTGTTGAGGCAAATGGTGCAAGCTTCCAAAACTATAGGGAACACAGATTTAGAAGACAAGTTTAATACTGCTATTAAATTAATCAAGAGAGATATAATATTTTCTTCAAGTTTATACTTGTAACTTCGAGTTTGTAAATAACTACGAATTATTTTCAAATATTAAAAACTGATAGAAATAATTTTTTAAATTTTGAAAACAGTACATTAAAATGATATTAATGTATTTTTATTATAAAGTCTACAGTTTTTTTTCGCAAATATTTTGTAAATAAATTAAAAATATATGTAATTTCATTAAACTTAAATTCGTTTTTTATTCTGATAGGGATTATAATTAATATTTATTGAACATAAGTTTTTCTTATTTTTTGTATATTAAAAATATTTTTTGAAATCAAGAAATATGAAAATGATTGAAAATGAAACAGAAATCAATAAATATATTTTCATTGTTTTTATTTTTGCTAGCTGGCGATCTAAATTTATTTTAAATCTAATCCTACCTCAAATAATAAACCCTTATTTTACAAAGAATTACTTAAGGGATATTTAAAATGTTCTTAGCATTTAAAGTGACGTCCAAAGGACACTACTATGGAAAGGACAGGATTTGTTGATCTAAATTGTTTCTCTTAGGGTATCCAATATTATGATACATTATCATTAAATGTTGCCACCCTTTATAGTAAAGGTACGCCACCATTTTTTCAATTTAGTGAAATTAGTTCTTTACAACAAAACATTTGTATGTATGTATCACTTGCAAGCAAGCTTATAAAGCGATTACAACTTAATTTTAGCTGAGTTTCAAAGTATACATTTATAACTAAAACTTATACATGATTGGAACACTGCCTGTAGCTACAAAGCGTAAGAAGCTTTTGTAAGAGGTTTATAAATAGTTCCTTATAATATTTAAATTTCTATTGGTGAATCCTTGATTATAACATTTTATCTTCCATCTGATCTAAATTGCATAATTACTGTACCCAGCCTCCATGTATATAAGTGGGTGGTCTTATGAAAAAATAAATTCATTTTGAACATATTTTCGACCTGTAATTATTTGAATATTTTACTTAAATTGTTTAAAGAATTATTCATTTTATTTAATAATTATAACAATTTTAATAAAACATATTTTCAATTGTTACTTGTAGCGGCATCTAATTTACACTCTTCGAACATGTCTATGTCGATAATAAAGAAAACTCAAGGAAAGTTTACTATTGGTATTTTTCAAATAAATGTATTATTTGTTTATTAAATTCTTCCTAAAATTAATAAACCAAAAATTAGAAAGACAAATGTTTTAAACCATTTACTGGAATTCTCTCTTTAGCTCTTTGAAAACTCTTCCGGTCTTCTTGTCATTGAACATGTCATTATTTTGACGTTGACTTTTATTATTGTCAAAATGACGCAATGAATGGATTAAAATGTGTTTATGTGCCAAAAATGTCTATTAAAACCGGACATAATAAACGATTTTAACGAAAATAGGTAAATTTCGATATGAGCGACATTCCTAGAAGCCTCAGCAATGAAGCTATGGAGAAAATCATTGGAAACATGACTGCAGAAATGCAAAATATCGATGGTCAATATGTTCCTTTAGGATTCACGCCACCTCCATCCACCTCAGAACCCTTGAATTGGACGCAACATCCTCAAACCAGTTACAGAAACAGATTTTCGCCCAGTATGGAACCGTATCCACAGCAGTCTTTTAATTTTTTACATCAAACTCCACAGATGTTCGAACCAAATGGGTATAAAAAGAACCTTTCTGATTATGATCTCTATAAAATGCAAAATGGCAATCCCGATTTAGGGCTATTTGATACGGAATTTCCTTATATTCCTCAAATGATGAATCCCATGCCTGAACACCCATTACTTCATTCTCATCATGATACTGTCCCTGTTTCCAACCCTACCCAGTTGATAGACTTAGTTGGTAATTGGATGGTTCCGAATAATAGTGGTACCTACAGTCCTTTTGGTACTACTGAATATAAATCAAATGTTTTTGATCTGCCAACTGATCTCAGTAACAGTACAAATTTGCATATGAAGGAAGAACCTAGGTTTAAAAATGATCAAATGGAAGAAGTACAATTTCAGTTTAATAGAGATACTCGAAAACCCAGGATGGTTGCAGAAGTTAAACCTATGAGACCAAGTTATTCTGATGTTTTAACCAAACCAGTTGTGCAGACCATTATTAAACCATTAAAGAATGAAACTAAAGAAAGCAAACCAAAAAAAGAAAGCAAGAAGAACAGCAAAAACGAAAAAAGCCAGAAACTTAACAATCCTTTAGGAAAAGGTATTGCTAGTAATGATAATAAAGATACTTCTACTGAGAAGAGTAACCCTCAAACTAAACAAGACAAAAAAACTGCCAAAGGTAAAATTTGACTAAATTCAATGGCTTTCATTAGTTATAAGAATTTTTTTCTGAATTATTAGGTAACAATTTCAATAGAAAATGGGCTTCTCTAGACAACATTTCAGATCCACAGATAAAAGTAGAAGAAACCAAGAAAAAGAAAACTGATGAAAAAAATACAAATCAAAAATACTCGAAAAAATATAATAATAAGCTTGTTAATGACATAAATGTTGAAGAAGATATTTCAAAATGTGATGGTTTCAATTTATGCAAAAATTTGAAAAAAGTTACCAAACCAGTCGCAAGGCCTAAAACTAATGATTCATTTGGAAGTAATGACAGACCTCCAGGAAAAAGAATACAAAGGCCCAGAAAGAAAGAAAACCATGTCCCATTTGGTAAGTTTTAAAATAATTTTTTTTTTCAGTTATTTATTCACATAACTATTAATACACTTCTAAATTATGCATTGTTTGCCTAACTTGTATTTGTAAAAAAAGTGTTGTATAAATACTTTAGTGAAAAACTTATCATCAGATAGGGAATTATTCTAACCTTTTTAGAAATTTATTAACTACAATTTAAATTTCATTCTGTGTATAAATTTCTTAAATATTTCTATATACATTTAAGTGTGATATAGTCCCATTAGAATTTTTTTATGTTATTAAAAAAGAATATATAAAACTAAATGGCTTCAGTTTAATTTTTAGGTATTAAAATATTTATTTTACTTTAATATAATGACTTACTTGAGATTTAAACTTCGCTATTTTAGGAGTTTTTGGACAAAAACTGAAACAGTATACCAAAGGCTGGTGGAAATTTTTTACCGTTTTCCTTTTATGGTTATTCCATTTGATCTCTGATATTTGCCAATTAAGTTTACATATAAGCCGGGACATGTAAGTAAAAATATGTTTCATTTTAATCCCATTTGTGCCTACCCATAGTTTTCATTTATTATTCTTCGTGAAAAAAATGCAATCTGTTCTTTGCTTCTTAATTGTAAACAAATCTATTATTTTCATCTTTAGCCTTATTAGGTTGTTATTAAAAATAAGCCTGTTTCTCTCGATATCATAGGGCTTCCCTATCTTGGACTTGGGTCCGTCTTCACTGGACGATGGTCTTGAATGCTTTAACAACGGTTTTACTAAAAATTCGACTCTTCAAATGGCTTCACGACAAATTTAAGGGTAGGAAAAAAGCTGAAAGTGCAGAGGACCCACCACGTTTTACACCTAGTGGCCTTCAAAATAACATTAACATGCCTACAACTGGCGAAGAGGCAATGAAAAGATTATTGGCATGCAAAGGGAAAGATCCATATAGTATACTTGGGGTTGCGCCCACTTGCACTGATGACGATATTAAAAGGTTAGTGTTACAACTGGAGCCTAAAATACACATCATTGATATTTTTTTAATGCTTTATTGCAGGTATTATAAAAGACAGGCTTTTTTAGTTCATCCAGATAAAAATAATCAGCCAGGAGCTGAAGAAGCTTTTAAAATTTTAGTACACGCTTTCGATATGATAGGAGAACCTGAGAGAAGGGCTGCTTATGACAGAGGTTCATTTAGTTTAGTTTAGATGCGTTAATTGAAGTTGTATAAATTATCTCTTCTTGTAGGTGTTGTAGAATCAGCACAAGTGGTTCAAGCTTGGAGCGAATTAACGGAACTTCTCCAACAACTTCAACAAAAAGTAGAAGCTGCTGCAAATACAATAAGATGTAGTTCTTGTGGACTGAGGCACAAACGTGTCAAAGTAAACAGGCCGAGTTATGCTGCGCGTAACTGTAACATGTGTAAAATTCATCATTCAGCAAGAGAAGGTTAGAATCTAAATTACAATTAGATAAATACCTTACAATATTGCTCATTTTGTTCTTGTTTAAAGGTGATATTTGGGCTGAGGCTAAAGTGATGGGCTTCCTGTGGCATTATTATGCATGTATGGAAGGGGCAGTGTATGATATAACAGAATGGGCAGGATGTCAAAAAGACAATCTCAAACATCTTAGGCCAGATTCTCACCATGTACAATATAGGTAATATTAGATTTAAAAAGATTTTCTGGGCTGAGTGGTAGTACTTTTTTTTTAGGATAGCACTTGGTAAACAGAATCAGCCAAGAAGGCACACACCTGCGCCACACACTGACAGACCTGATTTGGAAAATCTACTAAATACTCTCTATGGACAAACAGAAGGGACTCAAAGTACCCGTCGTAGAAATAAGAAAGGCAACAAATGAAATCCTTATCTCCCATATACATTAGGATATTTTCTTTTTTTGCAAGAAAAATGTTAAGTACATTATAAAGCGCTTTAAGAATAAACATGTTTTAAGAACAAAATAATTGTATTAAAAATTTATTACTAAAACCATATTTACAGAAATCTCTTAAAAACTAATTTTTATATAAATATTTTTAAAATTACTCTAAGGCACCATCCAAAAAACACAAATTAGGAATGCTTTCTATTGCACTCTCAACATCTCGTTTTAAAACTGTCTTGCGTTTACCATATCTAAGATTTTTTTCGGCTTCAACAGCCAAAAGCTCTATAAACATTTCCTATAAATAAGTTTAGCATACATTAAACATTCTTTTTTTTTAAATCGGTACCATATTCCATACTTACAGTAGCTTTAGTAACCAGGAAAAGTGAATCTTGAGAGATTAAGGAACAATCTGGATCTAATTTCATCATATTTTTTATTCTAGCCAGAGGTAAACGTATGAATTTCTTCTGGTTTGGTGTTTCCCTCTGATCTTTTTGTGGTGATTCAATCTGATCTATGTCTGTTTCTGTTACATTCAACATTTCAGAATCCTCGTTAGCCAAATCAGAATTTGTGTTTGCTTCTAACTCATCCATATCAATTATTTTTAACTTTAAAGTTGTAACAGATATAAGGGCTCTAATTTTCCGCCACAACCTTTGACATTTGACAAAACATCTGCCTTCATTCTGAAATGGTCTCTATCTATGCATGAAGATAGATGTACGTACAAGATTTGAATATATTTAAATTAATATTTTTTACTTTTTTTTTACACATCCATGAATAGAAATATTTGTGCAACATACTTTTGCCTTGATATTGATTTAAAGCAACCTCATAATGTTAGCGACCCTTTTCCTTGCAAGATTTAGTGTTAAAATTCATCGTTGTGACATTATTATAAATTATCTTCAGTTTTTGTAAGTGCTTCTATTATTACATTGTACCTTTCGTCAAATGTGTTCATTTTTTATCAATAGTAATCTAATTTAACATAACCATGTAATCGTAGGAAACAAACTCGCAACTGACAAGTAAAATTAGGACGAATAACAGTGGTACTGGAGGCCTAGAATTCGATTTAGAAGTAGAACCCGAAGAAGATTTGATCCATAACCCAACATCTGTCAATGTATAATGCCATATATTTCTAACCTAATGTATTGTTTATTGGATGTTTTAATTTCTCAGTAAAATAATACAAACTAACCATTTTCTTTAATATTCATTATGGCAAAACATCATCCTGACTTGATTTTCTGCAGAAAACAACCTGGTGTAGCTATCGGCAGATTGTGTGAAAAATGCGATGGTAAATGTGTTATTTGTGATTCTTATGTGAGACCCTGTACTCTAGTACGAATATGTGATGAATGCAATTATGGTTCGTACCAAGGAAGATGTGTAATATGTGGAGGTCCAGGAGTATCAGATGCTTATTACTGTAAGGAATGTACAATTCAAGAAAAAGATAGAGACGGGTGTCCCAAAATTGTAAATCTGGGTAGTTCAAAAACAGATTTGTTCTATGAAAGAAAAAAGTATGGTTTCAAAAGACGTTAATGCTTGAACTACATTTTTCGAGTGTGTGGTTTTGTGATTATAATGTAAGCATAAAACTTTATAGGTTATATTCTTTTTGTAATTGAAGTTTTTTATTTAAAAGAATTGATTTGCATTTTGTATTTTTTATTTATTAAATCATTTGAATTATGTTTAATAATAGCTAATCGTGAAGGCAAGGCAGGGACAAATGTTCTGGGACTTTTCAGTTATATTTGTATATCAATATGTCAAAAAATGCTTTTCCACAAACTTATTTAATTGATTAAATTAAATTTTATTTAAAACACAGCAAGTGTATACTTATTATAAACGTTTTAAAGTTCTTAAATTGACTATTATGGCATCTGTAGTAAGAAATTGTCTTTTGTATATTTAAAACAAAAATTAACTGTAAAATGTAACAAAGCCATTACTTATTATGCAGATTGATATAAGTAAGTAAAAGTCATTCCTTTTGTTTATATTTAACATGTTGAACGCTTTGTGTATACATATTATACAAAACTGACGTTTCAGGATAATGTTTATAAATGTGCATAATCTGATCCTTAGTTCCACACCACATGTATATGATTTCTATATGTATAGTTGGCGTGTATTAGTTATAGAGCATTTTTTGCTTCGGCGCAGGATTAAAATAATACTAAAATGACATGAGAATTGCTTTTATCTCAATCATTTTATCGTATTTAATGTGTATCGCATTTTTTTATTCAACAAAAAGAGAAAAGTAATTGTAATAGCTGTTAGTTTAAGAAAGTATTTCTAACATCATATATATATTTTACATACATTTTATGCATACTTCATTTTACAAAAAATAGGGAACAACATGACATGAAGTAATTCATTTTTAAGAAAATATGACACAACTCGACAATTTGAAAATTAAATAATTTTTTGACTACAAAAAAATTTTAATAACAAAAAGGACGATTATATTGGTTTTGAATTATGTGTATTAAAAAAGCATTCTACAAAAATTGGCGTTTGACCTGGACAAGCAGTACATACATACATAACTTGTTTACTCTGATGGCATACTTTCTGCCATGAGTTTTAAAAAAATTTAAGTAACACTGTACTAAACCTTCTTCATTTTTTAGTTTTATTAGTCTTCACTTCATTTCGTGGTTTCTGCTTCGACATCGATCTGTTAACGGACGTCGTTTTGCAATAATTGTAAACACAGATTTTCTCAGAATTTTGTAATCTGTGTACTCCTTCTATTTATTGTATATATAAAATCTATGCGTTTACTACAGAAGTTCCGGTTAGCGCCTCCATAACAATTTTTTAAACCATTTTGTTCGTCGCAAAGCAGCAGAGTATGAGGACATCTGATCGGAAACGTCGATAAAAGATTTTGCTGAATTGTAACCGCATATTGCTTATCTTTCCACTTTGCAACTATTATTCCATTCTTTTTCTGACCATAGATTTCACCTCTTTTTAATTTTTTTAAAGGGCTGCCTGAGGATTAACTTTTCTGTTCTTTCCTAAAGTGCTAACCAAATGAGTGACTTTCTAATAATTCCTCAGCTAATCCAACACTGTTGACGATAAATAGAGTTCGTCCTTCATTCAAAAGATTACCCATTAGTTTAATGATGACTCTGTTTGCTATAGACTACATTTTAGATACTGACGGAATGAAATTATTCCACTGAAAGGGATCATACTTTCGTCGATGCATATATAAAGGCTCATGCATTTTTTGAAATTTTTATTTAGCATATTTATTAGAGGCTGAATTTTATAAAGTCTGTCCCTTCTAGAATATTCCTCATTGTTTGAGAATGCCATATCTGTAACAGCAACTCGAAACCATTTTTACTGATAAACTGTGAAGCTTGACTTGATTAGAGTGGCGTCCGCCTCCCATAATCTTTTAGGGTAAGTATATGATTGTCCCATCCAGATTATCTATCACCCCTAAAAATTTCTTCATTTCAACTGTAGTAGTAGTCATTCATTCTAGATTTGGAACCAATAATTTCATTAGCCACTTCTCCATTATTTTTTGTTTGGCATAGATATTCGTTTGCTTCAAAAATGTCCTCAGTCACAACCTTTAGCTCACTAGGGCTTAACATTTCAACAGCAGGAACTGTCAGTTTTCTCGTAGTAAATTTTTTAAGTGCAGAAGCAAGTAATAGTTTTCTGCATTTGCCAAATTTTTGGTGTACACCTCATCAAGAAGTTATCTCAAATGAAAATAACTTTTTATAAAATGAAATTTTATTCTCGAAATATAATCAACGATAAAATCACATAAAGTACAAAAACTATATTGTCTTAATATCAAAAAATAATTAAAGCACAGCTTCAAAAGTAAATAAAATGGCATATTTCTATGGAAAAACATATCTAGAGCATATAACTTCTTAAAATATGTTAAACTTTTTCTTCTTCTTCTTCTCTAAAGTACTGATATTTGTTTCCATTTCATCTACATCTTTATCAACATCAATTGTCCCTTTTTTCTGTTTAGACTTCTCTTTTTTCTTTTCTTTATCTTTCTCTTTCTTCTCCTTTTTAGATACTTCCGTTTTAGATTTTAACTTTTCAGTCTGAGCGTCTCTATTTAGTGTAAATAGATTGATGTGGTTGCTTATGCTGTCGTCTTCTTCAGCTTCACGTACTCTGTCCTTTTCCAAACAATCCACGATATCATTTCTTCTTTCTACTATTTCCACTAACCTAAAAATTATAAGGTTAAATAGTGGAATTAGACTTTCTTATTTTTTTACCTTTTAATTAATTCTTCTTCTCGTGCTTTATCAGAATCCGTTTTATTGGCTTCTGGTTTCATCATTAGGCATCTAATTTGAAACTCTATGTCTGCATGCTCTTCCTCCAACCTCTGCTGCCTCCTCCTGAAAAATAATAAATACATTTGTATAATGAAATGAAAATATTAGAATTTTTTACTTACAAGTACATCAACTCTGTTTGTTTTCTAAACAAATCGTTCTTTTCATTTACAAGCTCAAATAATTGAAGAATTAAATCTTCTACTTCAATAGGGATATCTTCGTCTGCAAAATAACATGATTTGAATTTAACTTATTTATAAAAAATTCTCTTTATGTTTACCTGGAGTTGCAGATGTACCAGTTCCTTCACATTTTTCTCTGATAATCTGTTCCAACCTTACGCCTTGTTTTTCCAAACCCTGCTGCTGTATTTCTATAAACTCCAGTTCTTTTTTTATTTCTGCCATGGGCAGATATTGCAGAATCCGTCTTTCTGGAATTGGTTTACCAGGTGCTCGCCCCTTTTTCCTTTTCCATTTCCCAAAAGTGCTTTTGTTGGCGGGCGACAATTTGTTGAGATCTTCATCAACTGCAATAAGGCATTTATTAATTATACTAACTCCAATTTAATAACAAGTCTAACTATTTGTTTGAGGAAGCAACTACATTTTTTATTTAAACTTCTCTTCACTTTGATATTTGTTAATTTTTTTTTTTTTTAGAATTTAAAGACAACTATCTAGACAAAAAAACAATCTCACGAAACCAACATTTTATTTATAAACTAGAATCATACTTTGTAAGTTGTGACTTTGCCTATTCCTATTAACCGCATCCTTTACTGTCTTCTCTTTGTGCAAGTCATCTTTACCGTTTTCTGTATTTTGGAGTTTTTCTTCAGTTTTTTCTACGGTAATAGGGCTCGAGGTGAATATTGGAGGTGGAGGGGCTTTCCTGTCTTTCCTATATTTTGGAGTAGCTTTTGGCGAATGTGGCTGGAAAGAGAAAACTTCTGGTAATATTCTTAACAGTAATCTTTCGCTTTTAAATAGTTAGTTGTTAAGTTTATGAACAACAGTTATAAATAAAATCTTACCACGCTATGAGTAGGAGTAGATGCTAAGGAACTAGTATTAGATCCATCCAGAAATCCAGGAATTGGCGGTTTGGGCGCTGGTCGCTTTTTTCTAGCACTTCCATAATTACTGCTGGAAATCGACGAGATCGATCCAAAAGTGTGACTGGAGTTCAATAAATTATGTTTTATATCTGATGATTGACTTGGATTTCTGGTAACACGGTATTTCAACATTTATATTTAGACTAAATATTAGAGTGTATTGTTAGGTTTGGAAAAAATCGCTGTAGAAAATATTGTAAATTTGATCTTTGTATACACATAACTGATTATAAAAAAGAGCGTAAGCTTTTTTTCTGAAGAGAAGGCGTCTACATTACTACGCTATAGTAAAGGTAATAATTTAAACGTTTTCCACTCACAAAAATGCTCCGCTCACTTTTCCAAAAGTCAAGTAGTATACTGGAATTAAATATATTAAACAGGTACAACTACGGTTCCTAAGAGACGCGAGAAACTGAATGAATTAAGTGGTTTAGAAACATCAAAAATAAGGCTGCTGCATAACAATAGACAATTTGATTATATAAAAAAACAAGATTCATATACAGAGTGGACTAAAAGTCTGGAAACAGCCAATTATCTCAAACTACTAGTCCGAACTTTACAAAATTTGGAATAAGGCTATTTTGGGATACAGAGATTAATTAAATAAATGCAGAAATGTGGTAAGACTCATTCCACCATCAATTAGGGTACTGTCAACTCACAAATAGAGCATTTTGAACACTTGATTAAGTAGTCATTATTTTAAAAATGTGACTTCTGTTTTATTTATATAAGATCTTCTAGACTACATAAAATCATAAGTGTTACATATGGTGGAACTCGTATTAAAAAGAAGATTCCAAAAATGACTAAATATAGAGGACAGTTATTTAAACGTTTTTCGCATAATCTGTATAAAATAGTCTTTACTTAATAGCAACTGATTTTTCTTGGTTCAAATTAATATTTTTTCGATCTTATACTCTTACAGAATATAGTTGTATTTTAAAAAAATAAATTTGTTGAAAAAGCAGTTTTCACCATTAAACAATAACTAAAAAGGTGCATTTACGCCAATTACTTAATATTTTTTATTTTGATTGCTTCAAGAAATTCTGAGAGCTATGAATACTAAGTATCTCACCTATAAGCCATTAGTACCATTACTAACAACCCACTAACTTAAACAACATATTTGAACTAATAGAAGTATTTATTCAATTTAAGTTTATTTTTAAAAGACCTTCTTTGTTGTACTACGTGTATTTTTGCCTTTTATGTTAAACACAAACTGCGCCTCGTTTCCGGCAACAAAAAACAGGAAATTATGTAAAAATATCATTCTCTAAATTATACAACTATAAACGAGTTTATGAGGTTCAAGTTCCAAATTTTTTGCTCTATTGTTATAATGTTAATCATAAAGTGAACAACAATAGTTATTAACAAAAAATAAATAATTGTAAAAAATAATAAATCGAAAGATTTTAAAAATCGCAAGTACAAGTTCATTTTTATGACTAGTCAAATTCTTTTAAATTTTGAATTTTTCCTGCTTATGAAATATTTTACACTACCAAAATTTAAAATGACATGATTATATTTGATTTTGGTAGTGTTTATATATGCAAATTGCCTAAAAAGGACTCAGCAGCCACCTTCAACTACAAATAACAGCACAAATTGACACTTAACTGACTAAATTAATCTAGTGAATCATCGTTTTACAATAACTAACGTTACAAAGGTACTACTCGTTATACTTTTTTTATAACGAAAACTTCTGTAGTGGATGAGTAAAGTAACTACTAGTAAATCTACTCAGTCTGGAATTGTTAAAATACGATGTAACGATGCCGATATATGCACTTAGACTAGTCTTGTTTTTGTTTTCTGTAATAGCAGTTATTGGATACGTTATTCAATAGTCGGTGGGCTGATAAACTTAATTTCTTTCGAAATGAGTAAAATACAAGGTCTTATATCGTAGGTGGTAGAACTGTAAGTTTGTAACAAGTATACAAATTATTTTCAAATGCCAAAGGCGTACCATACAATTTTCTCCAAAAATTACTTTTGCTTACTTTATCTCACTTTAATAAAACTAATAATTAAAAAAAAATACACAGAAAGTACATCTAATTTCTTGAGTAATAAACAGATGCTAAATTAAGACGAACTCGGAAACACCTTTTATAAAAAATTAGGGAAAATATCTCTGTACTATTCTCAAATTGGGTAAAACTAAAGTGTCCTACTTAATCATAGAATGTTACAGGTAAATGTAAATTGGCTTTAAAATTATCAAAATCATATTTTTTTTTATCGACAATTTAGGCCAAATTGCATCCGATGTATAGCTTTCTACTAAACTTATTTTTTAAATAAATGTTTTTGCACGCTTACAAATTGACTTTGGAGACGCTGCGTTATCAGCTGTTATTTTAAATGTATCACCTTGTATTTTTTCAGATTGAAAATGAAATGTTACAATTACTCTGCACTTTAAGCACTCTGTATATAAATAAAAAAATTAAATCAGTTTCTTAACTATACCACCATTTTCCACGGACCGCGGTTTTTGCATTACATGTATTAGAGGAAACAAGATGAAACTCCCTTATTATTAAGCCCAGCTCCGACTTAGACGATCTAATGATAGGCCATTGAATCAAGACCACAATTTACCTAGATAGATAAACACCAAACACGGTTATTACCGGTACAAGGTATAGTCCGTGAGCCGACTGAACCAAAGTTTAACGTATTTTTTTTGGTTTTCTTTTTTTAGGAACATAAATGTGTTTAGTAATAAAATATCAACGTTACATTCATTTATGTCCTCACCTTAAATATACTTTTCTTCGTTGTTCTCCATCTTCATCATCACTCCAAGGATTTAGATTGATTACAGGATGATTAGGCTTTTTTCTCATAGCTTGAACTGATTCATCATTTTCGTTATCGCTAGTTTCAAACGGATTTAAGCTAACTCTTTTTGAATCTGAAGAAATACTTTTTCTAGGACTAGGTACAGGCATTTTCATAGATGTTGATGTTTTGCCTTCATCACTATTGTAACAGTAAAATTAAAAAATTAAATTCTACTTTTTAATATTATACGTATATTATCAATCTCCAAATGCAGAGTTTAATATTAATGTCAAAGTCAAACATCAATGATTATTTTAGTTAGAATAAAAAATTGGTAAAGTCTAATTTTTAATGAGTGTCATGTTACCTATCTGAAAAAATATATTCTCACCTTTGCTCGTCATCATCACTCCACGGATTGATTCTAGGAGCACAAATAAGCTTCTTTTTTCTCGTAGCAGGCACAGGAGGTTTTTCTCCATTCTCGTTATCACTTTCGAAAGGATTTATGTCTCTTCTTGTAGTAACATCCCTCATAGGGGACTCCATTATTTTTCGTGCATCGGAAGCACTTATTTTCCTTCTAAATCTAGGACTAGGCACAGGTTTTTTTACTAATTCTACCGGACTTTCTTCCTCATCTTCACTTCCAAACGGATTTAGGGATGCTTTTTGTTGAGATTTTTCTACTTCATCAAATGGATTTAATTCATCAGGATAACTTTCCTCTTTTTCTAAAACTGGTTGTTCAGAATCATCACCTATAGGTTTAGAATCATCATCTATAGGTTTAGAATCATAATTTTTAGGTTTATAATCATCATCTTTAGGTTTAAAATCATAATTTTTAGGTTTATAATCTTCAGTCGAAGGCAATTCTTCTCTCGTTTTGCTCTTTACTCTGTAATTGACAGTTTCGACCACTTTTTCTTCTTCAATTGGCGCTTTAACTACATGGTTGAATGTCTCAACCACTTTATCAGGCGGTTTATCTCGGTTTTCTTCAATAGTAAGAGAAGAATCTTTTAGATCAGATTCAGAATTATTTTCTACTGTAGGATCTTTTTCCGGTGCTAAAGGTGAAATAATTTTAGAGTCATCAGTTGACTCTAATTTAGACAATTCTGAGGATTGTTGGAGATCGATGGTAGGAGTACGATTTGTCTTTGAAGTTTCTTCTTTTGTTGATAAAGATACATAATTTTTAGAATAACTTTTTTCAAAGGTATCTTCAGAAGAATCTTGAGTAAGATTTTTCTTTGAAGATTCGATTTCTGTTGACAAAGGTGTATAATTTTTATCTGAAATTGATTCCGAACTCTCTTTAGAAATGTAGGATAGTTGAGCAGAATTTTGAAGAGATGAGATGGACGAATTGATCATTTCTATTGCTTCGTTTATTTTGGAATTAGAATTATTTTGTTCTAAGCCACTAATTTCTTTAGATACATTATCTGATGCGGTTTGCTCAAGAGAAGAATCCGGTGTATTTATCGAAGATATTTCTTTACTATCATCTTGTTTGTTTAACGTTGAGGTGGTGAAATGGTTCGTAGGTAAGTTAGAAACATTTTTACCATTAATATGTAACTCTTGAGGTTTGCTGTGCTTAGTATCTTCAATATTTTCACTAACACTATTATCTACACTCTTAATACTACCTGGAATGGATGCGTTAGGCGACAGAGGCACTTTTTTGCTATGTACATCAGCCTTAAAATCATTTTCAAACAAACGCATTCGAGCTTTTACTACAGACTCTTTGGTAACGACATTCTGAGATTCATCATTGTCTCTAAAACTATTGATTACACTAACGTCTTTGCTTGGAAAGCCACTATCGTAATGGACCCTGCTTTGCGCACTGGTATGTAGTAAATCAGGAGGTTCGGCTTCTTCTTTGCTTATGGATTCTTCGTTGCCGGAATCGCTCGACTCCACCAATTGACATTGGATAAATCCAGACATCGCTGTATTGAATTCTCGGTCTAGCGTCATAGTTTTTTCGATATCGGCGTTTTCTAACGCATTTTCGAAAATGGCGCTGAATTCATCGGGTTCATTTGATACCATTTTTAAATTAGCCGATTTCTCTTCATCGCTCATGCTGCGCTGAAGCACCGTTTTGTGAGCCGGCGTCTTAGACATTAATTTTTCTTCGTCGGGACATATTTCGCAACAGTATTCGTTATTTTCTGTTTCGTAGTAATTGGCTAAAGTCAATTGGCTGTTGCAGCGCGCGCATCTAAAGCAGGTCCTGTGGAATAGCGATTTTCCAATGTTGAGACGTTCTGCTATGAATACTGGCAGGCCGCATTTGGTGCAAGGTTCCCTACGAAGATTCGCACCTTTGTAGGCCACCTGTAAATAAAAAAAAAATATGAAAAAGGTAAACACATATACAGAAAATTAAACCACATTTTTGGAATAAATGAACTTTTTGTTATGAAGATCATCGTATAACTTCCGGTATTGGAACTGTTGAAAACCGTTGTATTATTGAACTTAACATATTTTTGGAGACGGAAAAATAATTGAAAAAAGCATGCATAACAAAATGATTTTTTTACCTTTAACAAAAAATTTCAGGTTTGTATTGCCCGATAATGTCCAAACTTTCTTCCTATGAACAAAAAATAAACAGTGTGGGTTAAAAAAGCTGAAGTTTAAATAATTTTCGCGTATTTTTGTGCAATGCAAGTTCTACTTAGCTATATCACAGCTAATTTTGCGGCTGAAATTGTTCCTTCTTTTGGGCAACACCAATTTGTAGAGAATCTTAATTATATACTGCGTAAGTTGTACTAGATTGTACTATAATTATTAATCTTTGAATCCTGTATACATGCAAAATCTTCTATTACTACTACAGGAATTATTAGCATGCTCAAACCCAAACCCAAAATAAGTGAGAGCTCAGAAACCTGAAAAGAATATGTTTCAGATGACTGTACAACCAAAATATAAAATATTAAAGAGGTACACCAAGAAAGAAAATAGTTCCTACCACATTATAGGATTTTTAATACAAATCCCGTTGCACGTCATATATCAATTATGAGATCACGACCCTGCAGTGTTGTCGGCTTGTCTAAATTTTTTGGCATTTTATAGAAATAAACGTCAATAATCAGCTTATTCACACTATGTTTGTTTTGAAAAAAACAGTTTTTTTTATAAGTTAACTATCTAGCAAAGCAAAAAAATAAAGACAATATTATAAAATTACCGAAAACGTGGTGAAAACACACAACTGGTTGACGGCCGGACGTCAGAAATCGTTGAAATATTTCAATCTAAATACTCGACAACGTCGCATCAAGGCATGCCAATCGCTACAATGTCATTTCTTCATCATAAATACGAGTCTCATGGGCGTAGAAAATTTCAAAATTATTTAATGTAAATTATGGTTTTTTGAGTACTAAACATATAATAATGATTTATAAACTTTATATTATAAAGAATAAGACGTATATAAGCCAATATAATTAAAATAATTCTAAAATTATCAAAATAATTACGATTACTTTTTCGGATTTTTAGTACTGTGACTACGTTCATGAGTCCTCGTGAATTTTCGTGATGTTTCGTATGATTTATCTTAGTTAGGGAAATTTTAATTAGTTGGCAGTACTATGACGAAAGAGGTACGTTACTCCTGACGTGCAACGGTATTTGTACTAAAAATCCTATAGAAAATTTCGTTTTATTAGTTCGTACTAAATGACGTGTTGACAGTTAATAATCTATAATAGAATGCAAAAACCGTTGGCAATAAAATGTGACCAAATATTTTAAAGTAAAATAGTTATATAATCAAGTTTTATTTTACGATATGTGATAATTGTGGTATATTTCCACATGTTCGTAATCAATTGAGACGTTTAAAATAAATTACCTGAGAAAAAGTCTATATTTTGTTTGATCTTCGTACTTAGTATTATTTTTGCAATTTATTACTGATTGTTTCTGTCTGAAAATAAAAAACCATACGCCAAATATATAATGATTGTCTCTATTTTAGTTAACTCCTTAGATCTTGAAGCACTTTATGCCGAATCAATATGCTTTTCTCGAGGCACGTAAAATTTTAACTAACATAGCTAGCGAAACGCGCATCGAGAAAAGCAGATTGATTTGGTGTTAGTGCTTAAAAAACCAACTAGTTACGACAAATCAAGGGTTCCAATACCTAATTTAGTTTATTTTAGTTATAAGGAAGAAAATAGAAACTAATATTAAATATGCGGCTATAAACTAACCCACACTGTTTATTCTCCAAGTGCAAATATTTGAAAATTAAAAAATGTGATAGAGAGACAGATAGAAATAAGTGAAAAATAGCTGAGAGAAGAACAATTTTAGATCCAAAACGTAACACAAAATACTGAATCTAACATTACAGAAAATGTTTGTTACTTTTATGAACCTTTCAAAAATCATTCATTATAATCACGTATTATACATATATTTTGAAAAATGTAGCAAAATATTTATGTTCAGTCGAAAAAATTAAAACTTAATTACACATTTATGATCAAATCTTTCGTAAATATTTTGCAATTTAGGAATCATCAAATTTCTAGAATATTATAAAGTTCAATTTACACTCATATTTTATTTTGACTATTGAATTTTATTATTGAGTTGGATTCCAAGTGAATCAATAAAACTAAAACTATTTTAATCTTGCAAACTTTACTAAACTTATTTAACACTATAGATTTGAGGTGAGATATTAACCAATTCTGTAGTTTGTATGATTGCAATTTCTAAATAGTTACGTGTCACTTTGTTGCGTTGCATGTGAAAATGCTGTGCTACTTAACCCGATTTCTATCTATCTAGATTATTAGACACCTTGTACACGTAATTGTACTGCAGTGTAATAAAGTTTTAGTTCAAAGTTAAGTATATACATGGTGAAAACAAAAGCTCGTGGTGCATAAGGTGATTCACTCAGTCTAAATTGCAAAAATGAAAAGAAATGTGTACATATATATATTACAGTTATGTATTCTAAATCTGGTTTCTAGACAACTTCTAGTTTGACCAACATAAAAATTAGATCAACAACATTTTAAACGACTTCTTTTCATATTTGTAGGTGACAAAATAAAACAAAACGTGACAATTAAAAACAAAACAATTGACCTATCCCAATAAACCCACGGATCTTTATTAAAATATTGTTTTGAAAGTAAGCGGATTTTTTTATTAGTATGTTTACGCAATCACATTTCCCGTGAGTCATTTTACCTGATGAAAAGGAAGTTATTCTTATCGTCTAGAAGCATTAATGCGCTTAACATAAACCCAAACCAGAAAAGTAATCTTTATAGGCCCAAAGTAAGAAATTATGAGGGCACAATTAAACCAACATCACAACACATTGCACAAAAATACACAAAAACAAAAAAGCAAAAGGCTCACATTAAATTGCAGAAAAAACAAAGTGGATTTTTAGTAAAATAAAAATATAAAGAGGATATATTGGCGCATTTTTTACAAAAAAAAAAATGTTTTATGAATGATTTTTTAGCAAAAATAACATTATCGTCTCACCTTTGTGGGAGGACTTGTTGAAGCTGGTGACACAATACCATGATCTGTGGTAGACTGTGGTCTTTTTGGTGCAAGTCTAGCCGGGGAAGCACCTAAAAACAAAAAATTTTACTGCGATAAACTTTTTCAAAACAAAAAAGAAATAGAATACAGATCGTTCTTTTTCATTATAACTTTACCTGATTAAGCAAACATTGTATAGTAAAACTATCGGTCAACTAAATATATGAAGATAAAATTGTCAGTGTATACAAAAACAACCGGAAGTACAGACAGATAATGGAACGGTTGTCCATTATGTATGAGGTTTTTAGTCATATGACTTCGATTTGAATCCCGGATATTCTGCAATTTCGTGTTTGCTTCATTATTTGGAAGGACACCAAATTTTTTAATACGTGAAAATTGGCAAAATGCCGGAATTATTCAAGTTCAAGCACAAATTGGCGAGTCCCGGCAATCAATGCATAAATAAGACTAATATATAAAACAGGAATTATTGGAGTCAAAAATGACAACGAGAGACTATGAAAGTTTTACTTACTAAGGTCTATCCGATTAAATTACTTTGAGGATATCCAAATATTCTTTTGAAACATTGACTACGTTTCGTTTCTCCTTTAATTTTCGTACGTATCAGTTGGTCGAAAGTGTCCTTAACCTATCGGGGTCACTAGCTGAGGTGCAAAAAAGGCCACCGGCGGCGTTTTCAACTTTCGGCCACCCAATAAATTGGTACTTTTTTAGGCAGGTTTTTTTTATTTAAGTTCATGTTTGGAGTCTGCTTTCACTATCAGAAGCCGCGAGATGTTAAGAGAAAGCGTTTTATTTTAGAATTATGGATAATATGTTGGAAATTAATGACGGTGTTAATTTTTAGTATCAACAAATAAGTTTATATCTAAAGAGTTGAATAACATTCATTAAAGGAGCAACGCTTTAAGAAAAGGGAAACTGTACGTAAGAAAGATGAGGTAGCAAAAATACAGTATAAAATAAAAAAAAATATTTTTTTATTTTGGGTAAGGAGAGTTCCTTCCAAATTAATTTCTGATTACATTTGGAGAGTCATTTAAACGCCATTAAAATGATAAATGTCATTAAAAAAAATCCATAAAAATTCAGCGAAAGCTTGATTTTTTAACAACTACAGGACATTCACATTTGGCGAAAAAATCTTTTATAGTAAAAGCGATTTTTATCATTTTAACAGTTAGAAATCTCATTATTTACAAACAAAAGAGCTCAAAGTTCTCATCTTTTAAATTTAAATTAATCACTTCGATCGGTAACCCAGACTACGAACTATTATGTGATTCACTTTAGAGATATTCTCACGTCTATTAATTAGCAAAAATTATGCATACATTTTTCCTTTAACCGACTCGTTACGTATACGATTAAAGCTTCTTTGATGAATTTTTATATATAGATATTATATATGATTTGGTTTCTTATTAATTAGTTTTGTTTAGAAAGTAAAAGCAACCAAAAGTTGATCAATTGCAGCAAAATTAGAAAAAGTAAGTGGCATTGAAATTAAAAATAATATTTAAGTATCAGCGGAAATATTTGATCCCACACACGGATCCAAGAGAGCTTAAGAGAAGGCATAATGAGGAAGCGATAATGTATTACAACTTCTCTTCCAATATGTTGAAATGGGCCTATCGGAGGTGGGAAATGTCGTTCCAGCCTATTCAGTAGTAACATACTGGCAATCGTAATCGTACCTCTAGCACAGCCGAGTTCGAGAGAGTAGGGTTAACGGAGGAGACATATTATTGCCCTCTATCTTGGTTATTTGTCATATATTATTATTCTTTTACCCCTTAAGATGTCTGCCTAAATTTCTTTTAATCTGTATGAGAAGCACACATGGGAGTCCCTTTCTTCTGAATATGTATGCATGAAGTATTACCGTTAGCGTCGAGAAATCCTTAAGTCCGTTTTGCAGATGTGGTAAATACGATAAATTCGGAGCTAAAAAATTGGCTTAGTTTTAAAAAACTTAAATGAAATAGAAATAAAACTGCATATAAGGCTTTTGGTACACGACAGGCGTGTAATAAATTTGGTGAAAATAATTTCAATATTATGATAGATGATGAAAAAATAGAGCAAGTTTCTAAAACAAAATATCAAAGTATTCAATTAGACCCGCAGTTAACTTTATGTCAGTATGTTGAATATGTTTGTAAAAAAACTAGGAAAAAAAATTGGATATTTTAGTATACTAGCCTATAAGTTGTCTGATTGGTCAAAATACATTATATATAACCAATAATTTATCCTCAATTTACGTATTGTTTGTCTTTGTTTATATTTTGTACTAGGGAAGATATTAATAAAATGCAAGTGTTGCAAAATAGGGCAATGAGAATTCTGTTGGGATTTAATAAATATGTTAGAATAGAAGATATGTTAAGTAGATTACGTTTCTTAAACATGGATCAGACGATTATTGAAGCAAATCTGATTCTTATCTATACAATTAGCAATAAATTGGTACCACCTTATTTAAATAATTTTTTGATAAAAAGAGCTGATTTGTTAGCATACAATGTTAGATCTGCGGACAATTTTAATGTTGAACGCTTTAACACCCAGATATTACCAAAAAAAATACTGGTTGAAGGTTTGAAATTATATAACGGTCTTTCCTTTAATGGTTAAAAATTTACTAAATGTTTCACTAAATATTTAAAAAAAGGCTGCTAGAAATTTATTTCCAAATCTAGTATTGTGTTCTTCTCAATGTGATATTTTTCTTTTAAGATACTTAGAAAATCTGTGATATATGCTTTGATTTTTACATTTTTATTGTTTTTTTTTATATTGCAAATTTGCATATATTTCTTTATGCTTTTAATTGTCAAGCTAATTTTTGTATTTATGAAGAAATAGCTATTGCTAAATAAAAATATTATTATTATTATAATAATTATTATTATTATTATTATAACCCATCTTTTTTTTTATTGGAGAAATGTATATCTCTCTATAGCCAATTTTTCTACACATATTTTTAAAAGCTATTTATTGGTAAAAATTTTTGGTAAAATTGTTTTATTACATTTGAAAGCAATAAGGAGAGTCTGGAAACCAAATAAAAAAAAAATAAAAAGTATAAAATTTCCCACCCACTTAATGCTTTTTCTGAACTTTCACAACCAAGGCGTTATTTTTTCGTAATCTCGGTACAGTTTCACTACAATTCAACTATCTATTTCTCGTCTTGCAAAACGTTTATTCGAGTCGCTAGTCAATGATTAATATCTCGCGATTTTAATCACTGCTTAAGTTCGCTGAAAAATTATTTAATAACATAATTTAAGGCTAGGCTAAAGATATATTTTCAACAAACGATTAGAAAGCGAAGATAAATGATTTAACACCTCTGATCTGAACGAAATTGATGTGTTTATGGATAAGTATTTACTATCTCGAATTTCCAAAATAACGAGGAAATTTTCAAATCACAGAATTACTTTAAAAAAAGTTTGATATTTGTGTGCATAATTTTTATTGTACTAGAACCTTAAAAGTTTAGAATTAGTGTAAGAACTACCAGATACGTCATACTTCGTCTGTGTTTTAGACTCTCAAACTACCTTTTTGAGAGTTATGTTTGCTTCTACTCTAATGTTAATAAGTTTTTGTGAAAGTGGGATTCAAACAACTTCTCCAGTTTCGAAAAACACTTGAACGATCTCGATGACCTAAACATACTATCAACTTTTTAAAGATGTCATAATTGCAAATTAACTCTTCTATTTATGCGTTTTCTTGGTAAAACTCACATGAACTTTCGTACGTGGGCCTCTAAATTACATACACAAATGAAAATCGTGAACCGCGCAGACGGTCAAAGGGTTAATTAAAATTGTACCGAGGGGCGTTAATTTCTAGATTGTTATCTCACCTTTATCTTTGGATTTTATTAATTGCTCGAAGGCAGAGGCCGTTCGCGTTTTCGGTGTAAATCATTTTCTGAATTTGTGTCAGTGTTAATAAGGTTTCGGTACTACGTGATTTGTTTTGTCGTGTTGGCGGAGATTAAATGGGATAGAGATGACAGTATAACGAAAAAGCACATATGATATACATTTAAATTTAATGCTACTTGTATTATAATTAATTATTTTTTGATTTTATTATAAAATGTTCACAAGTGGTATGATTAGAGTCCCATGTGAATGCCTTGTATCACACCAACACCATTAAAATTCGACATCAATTACTGTGTATCCCTTTTAAGAACATTTTTACTATTTCTAATTACGAAATTTAATTTAAACGATTTAATTTATTATTATTCATCTGTGAAAGCATCTGGTCAACTTGCGAAATCCGTTTGGTATCATCAATTTTCGTTTAAATACCGTGTGTTCTTGAAAGGGAGAACGCAGAATGTTCGAATCTGTGTCACTTACGTTCACATCTAATAAAGCACGTTTTTAGCGTTGTGTAATATAAGAATTATCGATACGTGCGGATAAGATTGTAGAGAACAATATGTGTGCGGTTTTTTTACTTCAGATTATTGTTATTATCAATTTTGCAATAAGAGTATTGGAGAATTAATTGTAGTCGTTTCGAAGGTTATGAAATAAAAAATGCAGAGGTCGTGTCGTAAAACTAAATTATAATTAAATGGTGTTTAAATGTTGCTTAATGGCAATGCTACATTTTTAGGTAAGAGGTTGGGGTATAGTATGGTTGGAATTATACCGCTGATTCTTGATTGCAATAAAACCCTAATTATTCCTTTGGCCATAAAATATCTCAAGTTTACCTCCTTTTCAGGTAGAACCGGTGTACATATTTATTTAACCTGTTATAACTTATAATATTAATTTTAGTTCTAATTGCTTTTGGTTATATTAGTATTTGGTTTACTTGCTAATTAAATTTTTTGTAGTGACCCTACTTCCAGAAGAAAATATTTATCTTCTGATGCTAAGGGAATAATTACAAATGTGTACCAATCATTGCTGGAAAAATATTGTGATGCTCTACTTTAACAAGAACTTTTTTTATTTTCGGTAAAGGACATAGTACGGAAACCTGTCATTCCCATAAAAAAGCGTAGTGACTCTGGTACATTTAGAAGTATTGATGAGAATGATTTGGATTTAACAAGGAAAATGTATCAAATGTATGAAAATGGGTTTTAAATATCACACAATTGACCAAAAGCAAAGACATAAATATTTAACGGCTATTAAAGATTTATAGAGTAGAAAATCGACTAATTATCTACCTTAATGGAACATCGTTCGATACACATGACACTGCAAGAAAAATATGGAATCATTTTTCAAAAAATCTCAAACAATGTTCCTTCAAATCAAGACAAAAAGATAAGAATAATACATGCGGGTTCAGAAAATGGTTTTGTTTCGAATTGTTTGTTGTTTTCAGTTAAAAGCATAGCAGATTCTTCCCTAGATTACCACCAAGACAACGACACACAATTTTTTAAAGATTGGTTTGAACATCGACTTCCTAAAAATATACCAAATAATAGCGTTATTATAATGGTAACCATTGTCGTCAAGTGAAACAGATTCTTCATTCTAATATTACAAAAGAATAGAAATTTAAAATTTTATGATAAATAATAATTTTATATTTTGAAGAAACTTACAAAAAGCGGGATCTTTTAGAACAATTAAAGATTTTTAAAATTGATAGAAGGGCATGTGTGGGTGATAAACTTGCAATATTTATTTAATTTAATCAAATTGAACTAATCTGACACCAAGAAAAATAAAATATTAGAAAAAATAATACTCCTACATTCCACACATTAAATTAATCTGAATTAGTATTAATAAAAAATACAGTAATTAACATTTCTATAAACAATCGGAAATACTGTGAACATTCTTATGTGTATGTGTGTGGTCCCAAATTTACATCCCTTAATAATACGTTTAGATGAAGATAGTGATAGTGATACAGAACTAAATTTAGAGTAAAGTAGAATTAAGTTTCCAAAAATTAAATATTTAAAAAACTTTTCTTAGTACTCATATTGTGCTGTATTTTAATCCTTAAACTTAATTTTAATCTTGTAGGGTATAGTCTAAAAGATCACATTGTAAATTTTAATTATAATAAGTTGTAAAAATCTTAATTTTTATTGAAATGTATAAATCAGTATTTCACTAATTTTAATTGTACTTATTAAATCGTTGCGATTAGAAGATGTTGGGAGCTACACAACGGGGTTTAATCAGGTATTTGGTTTATTACAGTACAGGTCAACGGTATATTTCCAACCAAAATATAATTATGTGTTTAATTGAAAAAATGCTTACCTTCTCGTACGGCAAACGCCTGATAAAATTGTGATAAGTACGTCAGTATGGAAAGACGGTCCGGTACTGTATATTCTACCATGTCTTCGGGTTCTAATAGGGCAGGAATGCCCAGAAATTGCTCTGCAATTCGAAAGGCCAGTTCGTTGTTGTGATAAACGTCGTCTTTGCTGAGTTTTGAAAAATCACTGAAACCAAAAGAAATATTAATTTGATTACCTTAATTATGGGAAAATTCGACTAATGACATTTCGCGTATCAGTGTACAATTTTTCATTACTATTAATTATGACAAAACGTCTTTGCTTTACTCCCATGATAAAAATAGCGTTATTATTCCATTTCCATAAATGGTAAAGCACTGGCAAAAAACCTTCCTTGATCAAGGCGATCCGGTCCGGTCGTCTTTATTCAGCATAAACTTATAGACCGCTTGTAAGATTCAAGATAATATTTTTTCCAATTTTAATCCAGTTAATTATTTCCCATTGCCTTATAAGTACTTTCATTAATTGAAAATATATAGGGAAGTCGTTATCATAAACGAGTACGGACGTTTTTGCCATTATTTCCTTTTTAATGATGGAAGAGCTCGTCACAATTATAAGATTTTATTTTTTTGAATAAAAACTCGCGCATTAAACTAAGCTAAAAAATTTTATAAATGATTAATTTTACTTACATGAGATCGGGCCTGAAGTGATGTATTATTGCACAAAATGCTAGTCCGTCCCTCCAAGATGTGGTCATATTATCGATTTTTACTCCTGGGTATCCCTCTGTCATTTTTCGGCACCACAATTCCAAACCCTTTGTACCCCTCCTTTCGTTCATTTCGAAAAGTGTCCTGAAAACCATCATAGAATTTTGTAAAGTAATCATTTAATAAAAACTAAAAAAATGTAAAAAAAGTATAAGTAATGATAGTTTGGTTACGTATTTGACATGTATAAGTGTCAAATTCACCGAATAGATTATCTGTAATCGAGAGATCAACTTTAGCGAGTCTCGATTCACTTACTCTTCTTAATCATGTCTTAATGATGCATGCTAACATAGTTAGCAAAATACGCATAGGGTAAAGTATTTTGGTTTATTTACTCTAAGGATCAAAACTCAAGCAGTTATGACAAACCAAAGGGCCTAATGATAAAATATTGTTTAAACGAAATATTTTTTAATTACCAACAAATCTGTAATTAATGATAACAATTAAAATAATCAAATAACTTGGAATATCAAAATATTTATATCTTCATATGTTAATCGATTATTAGACAGCATTTTTCAAATTAAATTTTTAATAATTTATATTCTTCTTTTTATTTATAGTCTTTTACTCGAAAACTGTTTTACTTGTCAATTTGTCTTATTACAGGATGCCTTTATATTGTAAAAGACTGGCCTAATGAATGCCACAGTGTTCACATTTCTCCTCGATAGAGATTAATCAGAAAACGTCAATTCATGTTACGTTTGATTGCTTCGACTTTTTATCTCGCCAATATAGGTTATGGTTTCAAGTTCTTTTTTTGATGACCAGAAACCTGATGACTTCATGGTCTAAAAGATTTAAATGTTAAATTATTTATATCGGCAGTTTTTGTAGAATATATAGGTCAAAGAGTGTTTTAGTGTTAAGTAAAGCAAAATGCGATGAAGGATAGAATGGGAACGTAACGACGAAAAAACTGCAAACCTCTCCAATTGTAACAGAGCCGTCTCTATAAAAATTACATAAAAAAATGAGAATTTTAGTTAATTCTTTTAACTTCTAAGAAATCTAAAATCTCAATAAAAGTACTTTGATTTATTTCAACAAGTCAATAGTTGTCTAAGGTTCCCATACACTACAATCTTAGTTGTCAATTTTAATCGCACAACTTAAGATTGTGAATCAAATTGGCACACCCACTAGCAATTCTAGTTGTTCAGCGTTAATCGTGCTATTATAGATCGAAAACATTTATTGGCAGCGGGTTTAGCAGTAAAAAGGAAAATTAGAAGAAGAAAAACGTTCTAAATCGTCAAAAAATTGGCTACTCAAAAGGCAACGCTTTTCACACGTAACCTTATTAAAGGAATTAAAATTCGAAAAAGATGAATGGTTTAATTATTTAGTTCTATAAACTACAGAACAAAATCTCTCGTGTAAGTTCTTGAATCCATTTTCACTTCACCGCTACGAAAAGCACTGCTCTTAATTGTCAATCTACGATTGTGAAGGCAATACACTGTCAATTTGTCTGTGCTTGCAGACTTGTACGATTAAAATTAAGTTTGCAATGTTGAGAGCACAATTTTAATTGTGCGATTAAAATTGACAAGTAAGATTGAAGTATAGGGAGGCCTCTATAAAATCGGAGTAAAGTTTTTTGGTTCAATTTGCGGACCATGCCTAGCTCAAAAGGCAAAGAACAGAAATGCACGGGATTTTATAAAAAGCTATCCGGGAGTTGTTTAAGTGTACAATAGAACAACACTATATGGCCGATTATCTTGGAGGTGCCGACGACCTTCTTGAAGCAAAAAAATTGATAAATAACATTATTTACGTACATAAAAAGGAAGGTTTTGTTATGTGTAACAGTAGATATGTATTGTCATACTTAGTAACAGATGGTTTTAAATATCTAAAACTAACAGACACTAACACTAAGAGTTTAATGGGATTGAGACAAAGATCATTTTGAATTTAATACTAGTTTTCATGAAATCGGCAATGAACTCTTAGATTTAAAAAGTCGACCGCTAAATCGATTTTAAAAGTTATAATGTTAATACTTATAATGTCACATTTTAAATCTTGTAGCAATTTTTTTAATTCAAGGTAAGGTTTTGTTGCAAGATATTTGAAGAACAAAAATAGGTTTGGACGACGAAATTACAGACACTTTCTTTCAAACATGGCAGGACTGGTTTAAAGATTTAAAATAAATTTATAATTTTTATATGTCGAGGCAGTATTTTTCGTTTCGGCGTAATTTTAGTAAAATCCAATTACATACCTTTCGTAACGCATCAGAAAGGTCCTTACGCATCAGTAGCCTATTTTAGAGTTCAAGAAGGCAATGACATTGAAACTAGTTTGGTGTGTGCTAAGAAAAAAGTAGCGATTAGGATAGGTTAGGTAATCTTTTAAAGACTAGTTAGGAACTTAATGTTGATCAATATTTTTATTCGGGTGATACTAAAACTGTTCTTTATTAGAACCGAGCCAAGGCAAAAAGATTGAAGGTTTCTTTGTATCTTTATTGGCGAAATTCAAGAGTTGACAAATGAGCCAGTCTGGATATATATTACGTAAAAATAATGTTGCAGATGAAGCAACGAAAAGGATCAGGTCATTAGTTTTTGGTGAAAATTGAAGATTATTTAATGGCTCTGAGATTTTGAAGCTACCTTTAATACTGTGACCACAAGAGGACTTAAATACTGACAATGACACATACTTTTACTTTTCTTTACTCGAAATGAAATCAACTGACAATGTTTTTGTAATTTTTGAAGAAGAGAACTTAACTGAGACTTTACCGCATAAAGCAATAGGTTTATCAAAGCGTTGCGAAAAAATACTAGATTTATAGAGGAACTACAAGTTGATGTGATTAATGACGCGGAAAATTTATCCTGGCTGTTACTTGAGAGAACTAAAACTTTTACAAAACAATAAGGCACTACTTTCTTCTAGTAAGCTTTTTACATTGTTTACTATTTATCTCTCAGATGTTCACTTAACATTTCTATCTCTAGACCAATTATTTTAGACCCATTGCATAATAAAACAAAATTACTGGTTCAAAATTATCATGAAAATGTTTACCACCACCGAACGGAATCTGGCCCACAGTAGTATTTGATTTAACCAATTCCTGGGTTACACATCACTAATATCATTTTCCATTCACAGTAAGAAGATAGTAATATAATCCTAACGCAAATTCACAGTTGTACTATTGCGATTAAGCACAGTACAAATTAAACAGGTTTGATAACCGCGCTAATTATCTCTTAAGACACCATCTTTATAATGTAATAATGTAGTACAAATCAGACACAACAAAATCATTACATGATGGATTTTCGGAAAATCTAATATAAATCCTTAGAGAAAATTCATACCTAATGCATACAGTAAAGGTTTTGGTTATAAGAATGCAAGGGAGACCTGATGGAAAATCTGGGGACGCTTTTTAACTCCAATATTCCAATTTACAGTTTTTCATTGAATATTTTGTCAATACACGCAGTTCCTCTATTTTCAAGGCTTTAATATTATTTTTTACACAATATACAATCGTGCTCTTTGTGTATACATTCAACACAAATTATCTATTCGAGTTTGTCGTGACCGTTCACGTTTATTGTTCTTTGTCAAATATGTTCTCGAGCATGTGCGTTAATTATTTAAGGACATATTCGGATTATTTATGTTCAAACATCCGTAATATTTTTTCTAAGATCTAGATAGAAGTCGAGCGGTAAAAAGATTAGTGTCACAAAAGTTACCAAATAAATAAAAACTTGTACCGGCTGTTTAATTTTAACCGTACACTGGTTAGAACAAACGTTGAATAACAATTAAAGTGTAGATGTGTATATTCTACGCTCTTATTACAAGTAGAATTCCATTGGAGAAGAGGAAATAAAAAATGAAAAAATATTTTTACTAAGACTTTGGAAATAAGTGGTAATTATTTCGTATCATCACAAGTTCGAATATAAATATGGAGGGACTCAGGATTGCTTGAACCTTTCAAACCCGGTGGACATAACATTGTTGACCAAGAGGAAGTTACTGACCCAGCATTTACTATTTGCTTTAAACAAACTATGGAAAACTCATAGCAGGTCAGTTGGTCAACGGAGACTGAATCTGGCAGATGCGTTGCCAAAAAACCACCGGACTCGGTAATTCAGATTTGTCTTTATAATTTGAAATGGTAGAAAGCGGTTAAAACGTTTTCAAGGTCATTATATCACAATCAGCCAAATCAAATTATAATAAGTATTATTAAATTATCTGCATATAATCGCCTTCACCGGCAAAATATAAGAACGGCTATCTTTTTTAATCACCTTAATTTTACGCTTTAATTAATTGATTATCGAATCCTTCTCGCGGATTTATCTGATGAAGAGAGAACGTTTGAATGTTTTGAAACCAAAACCTTCTCGAAAGGTTAAGGAGATAGAAATGACCTTTGGTTTATTACTTCATTGTTTACACTGAACAATGGGTCGTTAATGGCCGATAAAATGCGAAAAATTAATTCAAAAGTTAATGGAAAAATGTTCGATTAGTTCTTAACGACATGAAGGTCTTTATTAATAAGATCTATTTAGATTATTTGTACAGTTAAACTCAATCAATCATATTTTTTTTATTTTTTAGCAACTACTACGTCATATCGTTCTCCTTCTTAATACTTTTATTGGCTTATACCCAAATTGTTATTTGGCCAGCTATTTTCCATAAGGGGAACTTCGTTTTGTTAGAAGTAATTTATCCCTACCTCTAGCATGTAGTATTTTCTTAAATGTTTTTATTTTTGCTGAAGGTGGGAAAAATATCAAGGGTCGTTTTTACAAAAAATACTTAATCTAACCTAACTTTATCTTCGTTTTTGTATAATTTGCATATTAACTCTAGTCGACGAGCATTGCGTTTAAAACAATGTTTCGTCAATGAAAGTTAGCAACAAACTATTTCATGATTTTCTGTATGGCATTTTACAAGTGCGATAAACTATTATATTATTTGAAATTAATTTGCGACGCTGAAAAATGATTCTAAAACATAACCACTAGGTTTATGGACCTGTTCGTCGCCTCTGGCAATGTGGAGAAAAGTTCAAAACAGATCTCAATCTTGACTCTTACGTCAACCAATAAAAGTGAACGGGCTCGATAAACAGTTACAATCCCATCGTTTGCAAAGTACCATAACTAACAACGGGTCGAGAATCTAAGCTCGTAGACCATGTGCCATCGTTACAGCTCGATAGAATATTTTATATTAAGCTTTTTGATCAGTTGCGGATATTATATTATTTTTCCAATAAGAGAAGAGAAATTAGAAAATAGACTCTACTATGGTTACCTGCGACATTGCTATAATGCATAAGAATTGTGGGTAAACCCATCAGTATAGAGAGAAGAAAAACAATTAATAAAAGGACTTTTGTCGAAAATAAAAAAAGACCTGTTAAGTCATAACAGTAGTTTGGTTAGAATAATAAGCAACCTCTTGGCACAAGATACTTTCTCTTAGCAGTCAAAAAATGGAATTTCTTTGTCAAATTGTTGACACAATGTTTATACGAGGGTGATTGAAATATAAACGGTAATTTTGCAGTTGTACTTTGTAGGTATTTCCGAGAAAGGTGGTAGGGTGGGGGGGTTGAACTCTGGTCTGACCAACAGGTTCCTTCGTCCGTTGCGCAACGAATAATTGTAAAGTTTTTAACCAATGAAGGGATTAAACCATAGGAGATTTTAACTCGTTTGAGGGCACAGTTTGGGGAAGCAACACTGCCTCAGAACCGAGTGTTTCTTGGGCCAGAGAATTTAAGGATGGCCGAAAACGTGTACAAACGAAAGCCATGATCGACGCCCCAGGATAAGTCTTACAGACGACAACATCCGTGGCATTAAGGACCTTATCAAAGGCGATCGACGATTGACTGTTGAGGATATCGCGTCACAAGTGGGTATAAGCATTGGTGTTCATTCCATCATCACTAAACAACTTGGCTTCAGGAAAATTAGTGCTCGGTGGGTTCCAAGTTTGTAAACCGAAAATCAAAAACAAGTCAGGTTGGAGACCTGTGAGAGACATTTGAATCGATTCCGGCAAGATGGGGAGAATTTTTTGAGGCGGACATGTGATGAGATATGGGTCCATCACTATATCCCGGAGTCAAAAATAGCGAGTAAGGAGTGGCGGAAAAAAGATGAAGCCTGTCCAATAAAGGCCAAGACCCCGACTTTCTGCCGGAAAAGTTCTGGCGACGGTATTTTTTGACTGCGAAGGAGTTTTACTCATCGATTTTCTTCACGATCGACGAACAGTAAATGCATCCTACTATTGCCAGTTGTTATAGTCAGTGAAAGCCGCCTACAGGAACAAAAGACGAGGCAGGCCCATCCGAGACGTCATTCTTCTCCATGACAACGCTAGGCCTCATACCGCGGTTTTGACTAGAGAGCAATTGGAGAAAATGCGATGACACAAGTAAGAAAGATTCCTAAGAATGACTGTTTTAAACATTATCTTTGTGCAGCATCGCTTTGACCCGATGTCAAGATACAATTATTAAAAGGAATATTGGAGGTTACGCAGGCTTTAACGAGATTAAGGTTTGTTATTCGCTACAGGCACATACGTTAGAAATATCCGTGATTTGAGACCAAACAAGACTAGATGTGGCCGCACGGCAATCGAAAACCAACGAGCGACCTCAAGCGCTCAGCTGTTTTACTTTCAAAGCCATCTTGATCGGATTGGACGTGAGCTGGTCACGAAGTGTACTTGGGACGTAACGGTCTATACGTTGCACTGGAAATAACCAAAAAGATCTTGCATAGTTGCTGTCGTTAAAGAATAGAGAACTACTATGAATAAAAGGCATATCTAAAGAATATTCACCGCCTAAACATTAATGTATTATTTTTTTCATTACTGTTCAATCTCATAGAGTTTTAACAAGTATCTATGTTCACTAGCGCTATTCACATCCTTAAGTAATAATAATACTGACAGCTAACAACTACTGACAAATTAAAAATTAACCACAGATATAAAGATGAAAGAAAAAAATTGGTACCTAGTTACCTTACTTCAATAGGGGTAAGTTATATCTGAAACATACAGAATTTTAATTAAAAACTTATTTAATTAAAAATCATTATGTTTTTAAAAAGAGAAAAATTGAAGTATAGATTTTGGCAAAAAAATCTAAGAACATCCATAATAAATCGAGTGGATGTTTGCAGATTTAAATACACAGTAAAGTGCTCCCACGTCCTTTTCGCAATACTGCCTTGACAAGAGAAAGAAAAGAAAACTTTCATAAGAAAGGAACTTATGGAAGAAGGTTGGAATCAGTTACAAAGAAAGGGGTAACAAAGATGAATAACTGGTAAGGCAAAAATTTAACATTTAAGGAAAGGAAATTCACGACAACATTAATTTTCTTTCAATAGGGAGAAAAAACAAAGATTAAGAACTGAATGAGAGAAATCAAAATACATCTTTCAGAGTTGAAATTCACAATTTGTAAGATAGAAACCTATCACTTCATCACTTCACAGAAAATTTAAGTACATAAAAATTGCAAACTAATCTACTATAAGCTACATTCTAGATCTAGAAAACGCCAACAACCTCTACTTTCCCTCATTGAACAATAATTGATTGCTTAGCTAGATTTGACCAAAAAAACTTGTATGTGGATTAAATAGAAATGTTTCTCCGCCACTGTTTATTAGCGATCGCTCTCTATGTTCCAGTGCATTTGTTCCGTTAGATGTGCATTTTTCCATTCGTATCGGTTCATAATATCGGTGGATTGCTCTGTTTTAACTGTCACTAGAACGTTTTTATATGCATTTATCGGTTTTGTTATGGATCGATGATTGCGGCACTTAGTTATGAATAAGAAACGAAGGAATTTGAATTTTTTTAAAGAGAAGATTGATTTGGTTGCTTTGGCGGATGGTTGGTTTGGCGGACGATAAGTTATTCTTATTTAAATTCATTTCCTTGTTTTAGGGATGGCAAAAGTATCGAAATAGTTTCTAGTTTAACAAAAGGGTGTATTAGAAGTAACCTTTGGAAAAGATTTATGTTTTGTATTCTATTTAAAATACATTTATCAACTTCATTTGACTTCATGGCAGGGTTTGATGGTATGATTTGTTTCTTACTGAAAGTCAAATAAAATACGTATTGCACTAGTTCGAGAAAGTAATTAGTTTTAGTTACATTTTCAGACAAATTTTGATTGAGTTTTTGGATAATTTTTGTAGAATTCTGGTGAAAGAGTAACTAATATAAAACCAAAAGGAAGGGTTGGAAATAAACATCTGTTGCCTTGAGTTACTAAGAGATATCTACTAAATATCAAATCATATCACATCAAATTCGGATTTAGATAGTGAAACATAGTACGAGGAAGTACCCAAAAGTTTCAGGATTGTAAATGGTACGCGTGAACAAATTAATATGATATTCTGCCGGCAGGTGACTCATATGTTGTCCTTGGGGAGTCAGTGTACCAAACGACGCAGATGTGCATTATTTAAGGAAATCAAAGACTTTTAAGTGGTTTAAACGCTTTACGAAGAGCTGCGAGACTGTTGAAGACGATGAGTATTCGTATAGATCATTATCTTGTATCAATCCAGATACTACTGCCACTGTTCTTCAAATTATCATTCAGAACCGAAAGCAAACCATCCACAACGTGGTTGAAGTTGAAAGAATGTCTTGTGGGACCTGTTAGAAAAACAGAAAAGATTCAAAAAAAGAATAAAAGAAAAGAACTAAAAAAGATGATATTAATGATTTTAGTTCGTGCACTATTAGTGATAATATTATAAAGAAGAAGACGGAAAAAATTGAAAAAAGAAAACAAAATTATCAGTGAAAACAGTTCACGTTCTGTTTCACCTACAGATAATAAAAGCGAAGTGTTCTAGTAGGTCCAAATTCCAAAAATGTGACAATAGAAATGTCAAATTATATAGCAGGCTCTAATGAATCCGATATTAAAGAAAAACCAGTTAGAAATCTTTTACATTGAAGAATTCTAGCGAAGATTGTTCCCTGACTTCTAATGCAGGACCAAAATGACAAAGGATTGAACATCTGTACAGCTTCAACCAACCGTGACAAAACAGGGATGGATGTACACTTTCGATCTTGAAACCAAACAACACAATGGAACTCTCCACCATCAAAACAACCTGCCAAGTTCATAGCAATGTCAAATCCCCCATAAATATGGAGAAACAAAATGCATATTTCTGCAATTCTTAAATAATTCCTGTACCTTTTGGGTAATGCCTTGTACATGTAGAAAGTATCTTCTCCGCGCTTGTTAGGAACATTACTATATTTTGATAATTCAAAAAAAATGTGGATGAAAGAAATTGATAGAAATCGATAATATACAGGTGCGGTAAAATCAAATCCATTTCCTTCTTCCTGCAAAAAACTTTTATTCCACAACGTTTAAGTGAGGTGCAACTTCATTACTAAAAGATCTTGAAATTTAATTGCAAAAACACGTTTATATAATATTTCGTGGCAGTACGCAACGTACAAAGAGAAAAAATTCAAACCGCTGCACATGTCAAGAAAGAGAAAATACATTAATAACATGTGACAGAAGCGTTGTTTTTTCATCCAACCTTTGGAGATAATTACAGCTAGGTTGGGCCTCCGTATCGCAATGCGTGTTCTCTGTATCGTAAATTAGTTTGAAGACTTAGAAAGAAAGTGCATTAGGAAACCTACATAATGTGTTTATTGATGTAAATAAACAAAGACATAAATTTAACGCACTAAATCTTGCTCATAGAAACAGATGTTTAAGTTTTATTACAAAATGTTATTTATTAGGATGTTATTTCCATAACAAGGTCGGGAGTTCGTTGAAGCATCAACACAAGATGTATCTTCAAATTAATAATTAAAAAAAATTGAATAAAAGAGAAGCCCATAAAAGAAAATTTTACTACATGTTATGGAAGGACCAACAGAGACAATGAAAACATTTTGACAAAAAATGCAAAGGCATTCGACAGCACTGAATTCGAAATTTAATAGATTAACAAATTATTTCGATTATAAATATTATAGGCTAATAATATGAGAGACAGTATAGTTTTCGTGAATCTATTTGTAAGAAATTTTGACAAATGGATGTTATTACAAGTGTACAAATGAATCTAAACAAAAAAGTGGACCTATCTATGAATAAGCGAAAAATATTTGATACTATCAATCACATGATTCTTTTATTAAAACTACAAATTGTAGGTAAAATTAATGAGTGGTTTGAAATCAGCAACAATATGTGTACAAAATTAAGTTCTAAAAGAATTATCCAACCTCAAGGTTCCTTGTTAGGTCTCAATTATGTTTAATGAGACTAATTAAATTATTTGCGAATGATATTTATATATAAGTAATTATATTAAAGGACATTAAATATATTACATTTTATAATAGATCGAATTTTATAATTATTTCCAAGGGAACTATTGTATTATGAACCTAAATCATATTTAATAATAAAATTAAATAAATATAGAACGAAAATATTGACATTACAACAATGTGCCAAGATTTTGCTGTCCTCCATAAAAATGTTTTTATATAATTAAGAGACCATAGTAGATAAAATATATTGTCATTGTGGTATTGTATTTATATACCTAAATATGTTTTTAAAAGAATTAAGTACTTAAAAAGTATAAGTAGAACCAAAGTTAGTAATATTAGAAAAGTCTCATCATAATCATTTATTAAATTCAATTTATCATTTCATAATAATGTAACTTTATATTCATCATAAATTATCAACATTTTTATACATGATTTACTTAGATCTCATAAAGCATATATTTCATATTTACTCTCCTTTTACTTAACCTATTTTTTTCTTACATTTATTACATCATTTTAAATTCCTTTCTTCCAAAATAATCTCTTGTTAATCACAAATTCTTTTTTATCATTATTTGAATAGTTTATCCTTTATTTTTCATTCTATTAAATACCTATCATTATTTTTCTCATCGGCTTCTTTCTCTTCTTTGTTATACAAGGTATTGTATTTTCAATGTTTTTTTTTAACTATTATAAGTGTTCAAAACAAAACAAAATATATAATTACAGAAATTAAAACAAATTATGAAATATACCAAAAACAAAAATTTTTGGTAAAACATGCTTAAAGAAAATACATTGATATTTTTATTACTATTTCATTTATACAGTTTGTCTCTTATTAAAGAAATGTTTTCCATAAAAAATCTTTTTTAATTATTCGTAACCTTGTTTCTTGTTAATATCACCATCGAATTTAACTATAGGTTCTCTATTTTACATGTTGACATTTATATTCCATTACTTTTATTTTCCAATTCTTGTTTCATATTCACCTTTTAACTTCTTTAGATTCAAATTTATCACATTTGTTTCCTTATTTATTATTTCTTCTTTATGCAAAAGTTGTTCTTCTATAATTTTTAAATTGTTATCATTTCTTATATTCATAATTTAATAATAACTTAACGTTTATTTGTAATTCCTTTCTTGGTTTTTAAATTTGGTCTTCTGCTATATTCATATTCTCATGGACTATTTTCTCCATACCTTTATAATTTTGCTTTTGCTTATCACATTTCTTTATATTATTTTTATTTGTATATGAGATTATTCTTTTTTATCTTGTGATACCAATTTCAGTTCCATAATTACATGTCCTTTATCCATTTCTTCAAATTCCTGTCATAAATATTTTTTTATTTATTATGTTTTATTACCCAAACATTTTTTATATTTATTCATATTTTCTTTTATTTCGTTTCCCGTTCTATTCAAAAAAATCTTATTCTTGCACAAGGATTTTCATTATATGTTCCAATTTTATTTCCGTTATTTTAGTCCCGTTTCTGTTGTCGGTATTTCCATATTAAAACAATTTCTACCGTACAGCAACTTTATAAAAATATTATTATTATTAAAATATTTGTTTCACTTTTAACCTGTTGCTAACTTTATAATTGTAAACAAAAAAATCAGCTTCTGTGGTTTCAAGACAAACTGCTTGTGCGGCCCACACACAAGCTGCTAATATTTTAAATAAATATAAAACGCATTTAGCAACATGTACTCGAACAGGATATTTTGAACGGTGATGGATTATCCTGAGTGGTCGATGAAATCTTGAAAGTCAGTGATAAATGAAATGTTGTGTCTGATATACCAATATCGTGATATTACTGATAAAAAATATAGTCATAAATTTTGCCTATAAAATCAATTCTGAATTTTTTTTAAATTGCAATGGATACTTAAATTTTATTAATGATTCTTCCTTCATTTTTTTTTAAAGAATTTGCATCTCGCTTGGCTGCTGCCTAACTTACCGTTACCGAAACATTAGACAAAATCATTCAACTTTTGTTACATTGTTGTATTCACTATTTAATCATTACTCATCTTGGACAGATCTAAAGGTAATTCAAAGCGACGGTAATGCTTTAAGAAATACGTGTTTAGCTAATGCATGAAATATTTTAGATTATCTTTTATTGCGGGATTATGATCACTATGATTCAAGTTTGGAGGGAAAGTTGGAGTTTGTTATCAATTTTCGTATAAACATAATTTCCCATCTAAATGATCAATAGTAGAATAAACAATGATTTATTATATTAAACCTCTTTAATCCTAGGATTAGAAAAAGCAAATTCTTACGATAGGTTGCATTTTTTTATTAATGGCCTTGGCATACAGTTAAACGAAAAATAAAATTTATATTTTAATAAGTATACACCATATACATAAAATAATAATAAAACCGCAAAAGGTAAGTAACAACCTTCAAATAACTTTTACTAATTTTAAAATTATAAGTCCGGTTTCCGTATTTGGAAAAAAGTTAACAGCTAATTGCTGCAACTAACGATTTTTTTTATTACAATAAAAATTAATTACGCAATTTTTTTCTATAAGGTCACCAACCTTTTTATGGCTTACTATTCGCCGGTAACATTTTAGGAAATTACATTGGATATTTTCATTTATTAATTACCGTAATTGGATTTCTAAATTGGTAATGAAAGTTGATCTAATAAACTAATTGATCAGTACTGCTTGGGGTCTTATTAGAAAAGAAAATATGGTTTAATTAAACCGATTAATTAAATCAAATTGATTAAGAAATTGTGAGATTTCTGCAAGTTTATTTTATGTAGGTACATCTAAAAAATATAGTAATTATATTTTTTGCAAAAGATACCAAAAAATGTATTTAATGATATTTAATGATATAATTATAATAACAATAATAATAATAGAAATAATAATAACGTTTTGTTTCAAAGATGAAGGTGTAAAGGTGTAATAATACATATTAATAATAATAATTTCATAATTAAAAAAATGGGAGCTAGTAAATTTTTTGCTATTTTTATCTTTATTCTAGTTTTTGTCTCAATACGTTCAGAGACGAGGAAATGTATGGGTTATCACCCTGTATCCCGAAAACGAAGTGGATTTGGATATATAGAAGCTTTATTTTAATATGTGACCCAATTGAACCCTGCCTTAAATTTTGCGTGCAATATTAAATTAATTCTCGAATTTAGGATAAATCGATTAGGTACCAACATCAGGGCTAAAAAAAAACTCATCTATGATTTTATTTTATGTTAACTTTTATAAACACTGGCCACTGTAAAGAAAATTATGAAGTAGCACAAAAGAAACATTAATACCAGGGTCAACAATAATTACCCGTATTAGGAATAAAAGACGCATTTTTAATGTAATTTGCGATATACTGCCGTGGCGTACTTCATCTAAATTAATTATTTTTCTCTTTAGCCCCATATATTTGGTAATAGAAAATAGTTGCAGAGATACAGATCAGGTGAATACGGTGGGTGTGGCTGCACTTCGTAGTGCTGATCATGTAATGTTGCGCTGCAATTGGATGATTGTGCTGGTGCGTTATCAAAGTGAAACAGCACTTTTTTCTTAGTCAAATGAGGTCTGCCCCCTTCAAGTTCTTAAGGAATCATCCCATAATTGACTATAATACTGGTCCATGGGTCCTTTCGAATCCCAGCAAATCGTGGCAATGATCTTTTGACCGTCTTTGCTTTTTTCGGAAAGGATTCACCCGAAAAATCCATTCTTTGTTTGTTGCTCGGTCTTTGTTGTATAATATTGTATCCAGATTTCGTCAACGTTGACAATTCGACGCAAAAATTCCGAATTTCGAATAAAGAGGTCCAAACACTTCTTCGATATTGACAGCCGTATCCGTTTGTTGTCCATAGTGAGAAATCGCAGCACCCATCGATCTTATACTTAACTTACCATCTAAAATACTGCGGCCTCTGCTATTTTTAGCAGTTTAGTTTGACGATCACAGATAATCAAGTCGTGGATCTTTTCAACCATTTCCTCGGTAATCAAGTCTGTTGGTTGGTCTGGAAGCTCATTATCAAAAGCAAATGTATACCTGAAAATCATCGTAGATAGTGAAGGGTCCTCACAAACATCATCCAAAAATAAAAAGCGAATTACGAACCGATACTGCTATTTTTCCATTTTATCGAGAAACACGAAACACATGTGAAATAGTTGGCCGTCCAATAAAAACTAACTAATGAAGCAGTTTAAAATGTCGTTTAACAGAAGATAGTAGGTGTTAATGCCAACTTCCCTCAGCTACGCTACTTGTTTTCAAACATGAGTACTTACTGATCGACCCTCGTACATACTAAATACTGTTTAAATCGCATTTTTTTGCCGATTAATATTTATTTTTTCTATTCTTTGGTGCATTTTAAGGTAAATAATAATATACAAACAGTTTCTATGGGTTTAAAAAATATTTTGGTGAAACGACCTTGGGTACACCCCCTTATAACCTTAAAAATATGACCTTACCAAATATTATTTCTTTTTCAAAAAACAACAATAATCAATAAATATTATGTATATTTTATTCATATATAATTTAAACAAACTGTCAAGGCTCATCGGCCAACTCTCTCTAGATAAAAATGTTATAATATAAACATTAACGTCGCAACATACTATTTAATTATCATTGTTGAACATTTTTAAATACTTTTATATAAAACGGGTTTCACTGAATATGTTGTTTTTTTCATGTACAAAATACTATAAACAACATGCAATTGTTTACAAAACTACTAGAGGATGACGCAAAGCTAATGCACACCTGGTTTGAGATTTATCTAAGAATCTCAGTGGCGTAGGGCTTCAGGAAATAAAAAATCATGACAATTAAAACAGACTCTTCAAACTACATAATCTCAACTCTAAATATAAATAAGAAGACGCACATGCATCTTAGGCCCAATACTATTTTCATCAATACTAAAAACTACAACTGGAAAGATTGAACATAATAAGACTAATACAGAAGTAATATTTATTTTTTAATCCTTTTGAAGGCTTGTCCAGAGTAAATCATTACATTCAAATCGTCTCCTCATCTTACGACCAAAGTACATATAAAATCGACAAACGTATATTATACTTTAGTATGAAATGTGATATTGCAATTATAATAATCTACATAATTACTTTAGACAATTAATTAATATTAAACTAAAGTTTCGAAAATATATTAATCTAAGTTACCCATTACCAAAGAAACAGCTAGGCGGCATCATATACACCTGAGATTGAACCGATCAACAAGGAATCTTATTATTTACATAAGGTGCAATTTGCTTATTAAATGAATTTATTTGGTCCAAAATACACAAAATATTGTATGACTGAGCAAAGTATAGAGGCACAGTTCTAAATAAGACAAAAAACACCATATCGAAGATGTTAAAGTGTAAAATATTTTACGCGAAAAGCTATTTTTTTAGGATACACAAAAGGCCGTCCAGATCGTGGTAGAACCATTTTGATTTCTTAAAATATGTTTGAATCTAATATCTGTATCGTATTCAATCTTCTATATACACTTTTAGAACGAACCAATTTCTAAAGGTTTGTTATTGGAAAAAATAATTTGTTAAAATTGTCAAATACGACCTTTCGCAGTAACTTCATCGATATGGTTCATTGATCTGTAGAGAACGTTTGATCAAGATTAATAGAATTAATAAAACCATTGTAGGAATAAAAATACATAGTGATATTACAAAATAAAGTATCGGAGATGTAGTGAATTTTTTTGTTATTTTTATCCTATTATTATTAAGAAATTAAACTGCAAGTCGATCCAGGTGTCAAAAGGCCATTTTTATTGTATTGACTTCGTTTTGAAAATAAATAAACAACACCTCCAACTTTTTAAAATGGTGTTTACTAAATAAGAAGATAAGTAAAGTAGCAGTCCCTAAGGAGAGTTCAAGTCGAAGGGGCAAAGGGTTCACGCCTTTACTTGTGTGTGCGAATGTCTCATTACAGTTAAGAATTGTAATGAAAAAATAATCTGCAAAATATTTGAACATAAAATAGTTGTTCAAGATTAATATGGAAAAATGATTTTGGTCCACCATGTATTACCAAAATCAAGCTCAATTTTTATTTTACGGTTGTTCCATTTAACATTCAACCCTGACTACGTCACTGCTAATTGTTGCATTACCATTTTTATAGTCTCACACCTGTACTCAGGCATATTAGTTTCAAGAGATAGTCTTTCACATTGGCAATGTTGGCATTACTTACATGCGCCTACTAGATTGCAACACGATTGCCTCTTCTACGTCTTATCTCCGTGTAAAATCGCGATGCGATCATTTGTTCATTTGTTGTACGGAATGTTACTTCTTTGACCGTTTTTGCTTTGATTCTAAGGCTGCACTCTATATTAATAGCTATATCTAAACGTTAATTGGTCAGTAATTTTCGAGTAGTCGTCCGGGAGTGCCTCAAGGTAGCTCTTGAATACCGCTAGTGTAAACATTTTAGGAATATTTTTACCTACACATAAAAGGAACTTATTCACTTTAAAACATGTTATTGGTGTCATGGTCGCCAGAAAAATATTGAAAATGAGAATCATGACTCTTGAGGTTCTCACGTGTGCATCCAACATCTAAGGCGGCTGCAAAATCGTGATACGTTCAGATACATCTCCTGACCCGAAATTAATTTCCAGTTAACTCGGAGTTAAGTAACACTGACTTGCACTTTTCAATACTCGTGCTTTGGCACTTATAAATATATACCCTGAGCCAGTAAGGCAATCAGTTTCAAAGAATATGAGAAATTCAATTCAAGTTGTTCTAAAGATAAAGTGCCTCAGAAGGAAGAAAAATTTTGATAAATGAAAAAACAAATAAAAGTTGATTATCAAACAACAATTCTTTTATCAGTGGTATATAAACACAATCTTATGAAAGTAATTTGCTGGTTCTATAGAAAAAAACCAGTGTTACGTTAGTCATAAATTCCATCATTCATTTTTTAACTTTTTTTGCGCAAAATTCTGGAAAAGTGATAAAAACATAAAGAAACACTTATATGGAAAATTCTTCTATTTTCAATAACAACTTTTAAAAAATAGATTGTTTCCTCGCGCTCTAGTAGATGTAACATTCAGACAAAATTCGTCTATGAATAGCATACTTGAGCAAAAATATTTTTTCATTATCGTAAAGAGTAATAAATTTCCCAGAACTTTTATAAAAATTAAGATGGAGTTTTTTTATAACTATAATTTTTTTTTGAAAAGCTGAATATTCTCTCATTCTACGAGCACTGCATTCAGACAAGAAATTTGTTTATGGATGTTATGTTTGCCGTCATTTAGCAAAAATAGTTTTCCACCATAGCGAAGAGTAATAAATTTAGAATAAAGAAAGTTCTCCATAAATCTCAAATGTGGTATGTAGGATTAAACCAAAGAAAAACTCGAAATATTTACCACAAATACTTTAATTTAAAACAGGACGACTAGTTTCGAATAATCATCAGGTCTAAAAAACATATAGGTCACATAAATAACAATTGTTTAAGCAAAACATTCATAAACATATAAAAAAAATAACAAAACAGCAAAATTACATCATTTAATATAGAGTTAACATATGAAGTTAAAAAGTAAAATTCAACGAATACAAGTGAGAATTAATAAAAATATTAAAACCAAATATGCGGTAAACTTAACAATCAATTAAACATTTAGCATTTAATAGTTACATAAGTATTATTAAGATACAAAATAAAAGGAACAAAAGTGGGTCCACCTTTTAAGTGCCCGTGTTAAACAAAGCAACCACCAAATAATGTTGCAAAAGTAAGGTTAATGAGCAAACCAAAACCCTCGTGAGAGGAGAAGGAAATAAGGAACCAACGACTCAAAATTAAACTTTGGATGGGTAGGTAGAAAGAGGAGAACACCCACAATAGGGTAGAAACCCAGTTCGGGTAGGTGGCCACACAAGTCTGACAACCAATACTAAAGGCAGAGACCTGTGCGCGTATCAACCATAACCAACTGGAAAAGTGAAATGGATCAGGAAAAACAGAAAAACTTTTCTTAAGAGAGGAATATTCTTTCATTCTTTGAAATGAGAGAAAATTCCGCTTTTTAAAAAAAGTCTTCGCTTTGTAAAACATAACTTCATTCTAATTGCGCAAATGTTGTGGAAAATTTGTTGCTCTTTACGACAGTGAAAAAACATTTTTACTAAAAAATGGCAAACAGGCCACCCATAAACAATTTGTGTACGAACATCCTCCTACCAAATTGAAAATAATTCTTAGCTCAAAATTTTTTTGAAGTTAGAGTTGAAAATATTGTTAGAACTTTATATGATGGTGAAAAAATATTTTTGTTAAAAATTCGCAAACATGCCAACCATAAACAATTTTTGTCTGAAAATAGTGCTAGAAGTATGAGAGAATATTTCTCGTTTCAAAACTTTTTTCCAAGTTATAAAAACAAATTCATCTCAATTCTTAGAAGCGTTCCGGGAAATTTATATCTCTTTACGACGGTGAAAAAATATTTTGGTGAAAAAATATTTTGGTGAAAAAATATTTTTGATAAAAAATGGCAAATATGCCATCCACAGACAATGTTTGCTAGAGCGTGTTAAAATATTCCATTTTTCTTAAAGTTGTTATTCAAAATAGACAAATTTTCCAAATAAGTATTCTTTTTTTAACGCAAAGAAATTAAAAATAAATTATGGATGCAATTTATAGGTAACGTACGTGACACTAAAAAGAGGAAATCATGTCCAAATTTTGAAAAAAAAAATTATTTGTTTTTTGATTAGAACGATCAAACTATTTATATTTTTCAATTTCAATTCACAGTGGTGGGTAGCAAAAGATTTATGAAATCCATCAGCAGTACCCAAGTTTTGAATCTCTCTATATTCACTACTCTTTCACGAATCTAAAAAAGTCTCAATTCCTACCGGCATGGGGACTATATTTTTTTGAATCGGTACAAAATATTGATGATTTTAATATGACCCGGGAACCATGGAACAACCAGGTCGTGTCGTATTAGTAATCTAAGCAACCAAACCGTAATCTTAGATGGTAACGTAATATTTTGATGAAGAAAGGCTTCTGGTTTGTGGTCGCAAAGATTTCGCGGTTCGCCAAGGATATGATTATCCTGGGAAGGATACCTTTTAAAAATGGCTTTATTAATCGGTTTCGAGTAAGTAAAAGATGTAAGAGTTTGGTAACTGTCTAAGTAAGAAACATTCGAAATGAATAAAATTAAATATAAGTAAACAAAATTTAGATTTCTCTCTATTCTAAGAACGACACTCTGACGACTTTTCTTTCTATTTAGAAAAGGTCGACGTCCTGTTCATTTAAATTTCTAATCATAAAACTTCGTCTTAATGCTTTAACTTGTATTCCACAATCTAAGAGATCTCGAAAAACCTGCTTAACGTCTATCTCACTAATAATTCTAATAATTTATGTACCCTTAATTAGGTAATTAAATGAATTATAGGACTAATCAAGTTTTAATTAGTCCAGCATTTTTTAGTCTTTCTGTCTCTGGTTAACGCGTTAACAGTTTCAATTACACTCAAACAAAATGAAGAAATATAATTGAATTAATCCATTTGTAAAGCAGAATTTAATAATCCTAATGTCCAGTTTTTAATACAAAAAAGGGTAGTTAATCCTTCGTTTTGTATATCTTAATTTGTTATTTTGTTTGGTTTATAAACTATTATGATTACTTCCAAAAGTTCTGGAGTGTCGGGACATCCAGATCCCCTTGGATAAAAAAGAATAGTGTGTAGAAAAGGGAACTTGAGGAAAATAGTATTTTCTAATTTATTTAATAAAATCTAAAAATCTAAAAATACCTATCTTTGTATTTATTTACCGATCACCAATTTTACATAAACAAATATATAAACTTTAAACATATAAAATAATCTTCGGAAATAATAATAAAATTATGATTCCTCACATTCTGTTTCAAAAGACTTGTCATTTAATTCCAAAGCAATTATAACAGGTTCTGTAGAGATATCAATTATGCTATCAAACTCCCCCAGATCGTTGTAATGAATACTTTTTTGCCAGTTCTCACAGATTGCTTCAGATATTTACTTATTGAATAAACTTTTAACAGCTGGTAATTTACAGGTAGTGTTATTTCTAGAAACGTAACCTTTAACTTGAGCCGATATTAATTATATTGAATTAAACTGCATTGTCCTTTACAATAACCGAATCTTTCGGTATTAATTTAATCATTTATTCGAAATTCCTCAAACATGTCTCCATTCATTTCTTCGTGATAATAAACGATCTTTTTTGAATGAAATGTAACTAAACCACTCTCAAGAAACCATTCGTACTCTTTATATGATACACAATGATTCTTGCAGTCTTACCTGTTGGTTTCTCAATACCAACAGTAAATGCTTGTAAAAACGTTTCTTGAGATGAGCTTATATTTTTGTCTTGCCAAATTTTCCTAAGCAATGTCCTACATTTACTCATATTTCAATCCAAATAGAAAATGTTTTTATTTTATCTTCTAATTTGTTTTATTTTTTTTTTTAATTTTTTAACTGGTGAATACTTCCTTTTTCAGTTACTACTATTATTCACGTTTATCGAAAACTAAATAGCTGAATTTCTACAAACTTGAATTTTATTTATTTGTGGGTGACGTTGCCAGTAAAACATAATTATACCTTTCTATTACGGTTACGGCTATTATGGCGTTATCCTCTTAGATACTCTGCTAGAACAATGAAAGAGAGTAAAATAATACGACAGTTCGAGAAATGTATAAGTTTTATACTGAATTCGTCGTAAACAATTTAAAATCAGTTACAAATTTTGAAAATATGCAGCAGGTACCGCACTATGATTTACATGCTAAATTAGGTATTAAAACAAAAAAATTCTTGAGAATTTATTCTCTCTTAATGTTCAAATGAAGTATATTCCGAAATGTAACAAATATAAACATATTCAATGAAAATTTCTTTGAAATGTAGCACGCTTACTAGTTTTCGAAAAAATGCCTAATTTCGTATTATATTCAAATGTGACCTCATCCTGCCTTCGAAAACAAAACCTTATTATCAACTAAAACCGATATACATTCCATTTTCGAAATAATATATACCCGCGTCTTCAGCTTTTCATACATACAATTTTAATGGCACTGGTGGTCTGAAGAGACAAAAGAAATTTGGTGATATAACACGGTATGTTCCGGACCACACCCCATTGTTTGTATATTCGTAGGTAGAAATAATTGTTTGATTTCAGTCACCACGTCTAATATGTCTGTCACGATGTCTGATCCAATAAATGCATTGTATAACGAATAAAACAATATCCAGTGAAAATCAATCTACTCGGTGAAAGTTTGTGTCTAATTAAAGCAAAAAAAAATATTGCATAACGTCGAGTTGGTTTGAGATACCGGGTGAAATTTAGCAAAAAAATGCCTTGCCTATTTCAGGTTTTAAATTTACTTACATGACTTAACAGTAGAAAATAAGTGTGGCATAAAGGAGTGTACACATGCGTTTCTATTATTAAACAATACCATTTAAAACATTTTTTAATTGACTGCAATTAATAATAACTATTCTTAGTACTACTTAGATAGATAAAATTTTGAATTGAATGCTTGAGTAATTATAAACACTGATGATGTCATACATACATACGTTGAAATAAAAGTTTTGAAGTTTTAATATATTACCAATTTCAAGAAAAACATTTTTTTGGATACTGAATAAGAAGGAAAACGAATTTAAAAATAATATTCTTAATATCCCCAATGAAGTAACACCAATTAAATAATGTTATATCAGAATATCGACGATATTGGCCTCAACTCAGTTTACTCCAAGTTAGAACATAATTTCAATTTCTAGATGAGCTGGCAACGAAGCATTGCCACGAACAAGCGCGTTTTATAGTGTTGAATTTATTATAAGAAAATGGCTTTGTTGTATCTGAATAATAAGCTAAATTTTAATGTAGAAATAAAAATTATAATGTCAAGATGCAAGTAAAAACATCATATTTTCATTATAAATAGTTAATTCTTTGGAAACAATAAATATAAATAAAATTCATCATCATTGTAATCATAATTTATTTGACGTTCAAAATTATTAAGTGTCAAAACTAAAAAAATAAACATAAAAAATGCTATGATTTCGAAAAACTATTTAAGCTCCGTCAGAATTTAACAGACCTGATAGAAGAAATACCATTATTCGTAAGAAATTTAAAATTTATTACTTAACCTCAATTTCAATGTTTCTTAAAAAAGTAATCAAACTAAAAGTAATTTATATTAGCTGATAGTAAATAACTGAAAGGATTCAGTTAGTGTTGATTATTATTCTTAAGACAATTGTATAAATATAAACTGTATTGTGTATAACCCAAAAAGGAAAGATATAAGAAAAGACAATAGTGTTATCAATACAAGTGAATTAAACCTACCTATTGTGGATAACTCAACTAAGAGGATAAAATTTAGTAAAATATAACAGTTTATTGAAAACTAAAAATCATTGTATTTTTAAATCACTGCAAAGCTAAGGGGTATATATCATATATTAGAGATCAATATCTTTTTAAATTAGTTTCTCTTTCTATAAAATATTATTTATTCAAATAATCTTAGCTGTTTCGTCAAAAAATCTCCATCTCTTTTTCAAAACATGGTATTTTCTTTTTAAATTTTAAAAATGCCCAGAAGAAAAAAAGATAAGTAAAGATTTACTGAAAGACTATTTCTTTTAAAAGTTAAAATTTTATGATTTTTTTTTTACCAAAAAAAGATCTGGTGACTATTTCTATTTTGAGAAGAATTTACATACTTTTCTTAATTTGTTGTAAGAATCACTCGATTATTGTTTGTTTATAATTTGAAAATACCGATTCAAAGAATTTGCCATTTTTTCTCTTAAGATTTTAAAATTCCAGCACGAGTAAACATATGTTGGTTTAAAAAATTACAATTTATTTAGTGTAATTTCAAAAATCGTTTCTTATTTCGTATTTTTCGTTTCGTATTTTTATTTCTTCATAAATATTAAAAATAACATTAAAAAACACACGTTGTCTTACAAAGACGTTTAATAAGGTGGTTTTAAATAATAAAATAATACTTTGGCTCCTCAGATCCCCATCCTTTTCAATTTGTTCATTTTTATCGTTACTTTACGACCACATCACAGCAATAACAAAAATTATATCAATAAAATAACCATTACTCAATAATACCTTACCCAACAATCGAGTATTGTCAAACAATTATTAACCAACCTCAATGTTTATTATCTCTGTCGCTTTTCTAAGAACCTACTGACTTTTACTGCTGGCCCTCTAGGTCGCCAGGATCTATTTCTATTTTACATTCTATAGCACACCACTAGATTTCCATTGATTTATATCGATGTGATATATTTGTTTTCAATGGTTTTAATTCACAATCGATTAACATTCATGTTTAAACAACAATAAGTGTCCAAGATAGATTTACGATTGGATACAGAACAAATAAAACACTTTACAGGGTGAGATAATTCAAAATAAATTATATGTAGATTAAATATATACAGGGTTGGGATAAAGTATGGAACCCAGTAAATATCTGTAATACGAAACGGACGATATTTATGAAATTTTGTAGGTAAGTGCAATGGGGCAAAATGCATCTAATGTAATTTTTTTTGTTAATAATATACTTCCTGTTTAACCGGAAATACCCTCAACTTTTTTAATTTAAATGGGACACCCTATATATTTTTGCAGATTTTGAAAGAGCTTGTTATTTCTCGAATTTGTACTGTACTGGGTTTAGTGGAAATAATTTGTAAAAACGAGAAATGACTCACTGTTAGTTGTAGAATAAGTAAATTTATTTATTTTAAACTAATGAGAATAATAATGTTCAAAATGCTCTCCGCTCACCTCCTGAAAATATGTCAACCTATTAACAAATTCTTGAGTCACTCTTTCTAAGACTTTTCCACGTATTAGTTCACATTCATCAATAATTGTTTGTCTCAATTCCTGCAAGCATGTTGCTCGTTTAACGTAAACACGTGATTTTAGATAACCTCAAAGAAAAAAATCTAATGGGCTTAGATCTGGAGAACGAGCAGGCTACTCTATGAATCGATCACCATAACCGATCATCATTAATATTTCAATACGATCTTTTTCACTTAAATGAACCATTCTTAATCGTATAATTTATTTCCGTAAATTACAATCTGACAGTTTGGCAACACTTACCTTCTAGATAGTACTCGTTTATTTCTTACTATTAATACAAACAATATCAATTTGTTTATCTAAATAGAATATTACTCTAATGTATAAAAACTTTATTAAAGTGCTGTATTCCTCGTTTTTACAAATTTTTTACACTAAACCCAGTATGTGCGAATTCGAAATAACAATTTCTTTCAAAATCTTCAAAAATATACAGGGTGTCCCATTTAAATTAAAAAAGTTGAGAGTATTTCCGGTTAAACCGGAAGTATATTATTAACAAAAAAATGTACATCAGATGCATTTTGCCCCGTTGCACTTACCTACAAAATTTCATAAATATCGTCTATTTCGTTTTAAAGATATTTACTTGGTTCCATACTTTATCCCAACCATGTATATAAATAATTGATAAAATTCTTAGAACTTTTTTAGTCACTACATGTAAATCTGAAGTACTTACTTTTAAAGTCCAGTAGTCTCAAAGTTTAAATCTAGAACAAAAATTAATGATTATTGGTATTAAAATTATATTTACAATTACAATGTATTTAAAATTGTCAATGAAATAAATAACAAAAATCTGGGTATTAAAAAGGGGATTATTAGGAGGACCGGAGCGAAATGTGGTTTTTTACAAATACATTTTTAATAAGGTTTTATTATTGATCAATTATGTAAGCAGCTTTTTGCCATTTTGTGTGCAAATTTTCGATACCGGATCGATAGAAATCATTTCTTTTTGAGCAAAATAACCAGAAATGACATTTTTGGCTTCAATTTGTCACTTAGAAAATCTAATAGAAATCGGAAAACAGAAATACGATTGTGCAAAATCTGTTAATATGGTGAAAATATTACTCTTTTCAAAAATATTTCTTTGAGTTATAAAAAATAAGTTCATCTCAATTTTTGCAAATGTTGTATGAAATTTATTATTCTTTACTATAGTGGAACAATATTTTTGCTAAAAAATGGCAAACAAACCAATGGTTCCTACCAAAGTGAAAATTTTTTTAGCCTTTACACGATATTGAAAAAATATTTTGGCTTAAAAATAGTCAGGCATCTATAAAAAAAAATATGTACCAAATAAAGAAAATCTTAATATTAAATAAAAAAAAAACAAGAATTATATTCTTATGTTAAATAAGAGTAACAAAAAGTAACTAATATCTATTATTCGATCTTGTAATACAAAATTATTAGAAAGTGATTTAGGGGAACAAAAAAAACCATCGACATCTAATAAGAAAATTTCACTTGCTTGATAGGTACATTTTTTTTGTTAATTTCTCTTTCAGACCTAAAAGGAAAAATGTGGTTTACCAAGTGTACGTAACTTTCCATTTGATTAGATATACGAGGTTTGTTCAAAGAAAAAGGTGACTTCTTATTTTTCTCGAAAAATGCGGTCTTTATCTCCTCAAAATTTAGCAACAATTTTCTTCACTGCTTCAACGTTTTCATCGGTTGTTGATGTGTTGGGATGTCCAGAGCGATCATCATCATTAACATGTTCTCGGCATTCTGTGAAGAGCTTGACCAATTATAAAAAAATTTTTTGCTCGAAGTAGAATCGCCAAATGTCACAGAACAACATTTCAAGTGCGTTTGGGCATTTTATTTTTCGTACAAAATTTAATACTGATTCTTTAATACATTTTTCGCCAAGCACACCAAAAAACGTCTAACCGTTATATCTGTCAAAAACAAACTACTAAGGCAAAATGGCTGATAATGTCAACATATGTTGGGAATATGTGCACCAACATAACAAAAAGAGAAAATCGAAAATTGAATGTACGTTGCCCGTGAAATTTGAAAAATCACCTTTTTTTGAACAAACCTCGTACATAGATACACACCTTTGAAGTGTAAACTTTTATTTTTCGCAAAAAAATATACTAACGTATAGTACTTTGCTCACAAAGTTTCAATATTGTATAAATATCAAATATTTATCTGTATAAAAAAGCAATAAAACCAGTATTATTAAAAAAATGTTTCAATTACCGGTTCCAAATAAAATTATTAAAATTACCATACGTTCGGCAAGATTCTGCAAATTTTAGACCTAAATTCCATACACTATGAGATATTTTTTAGGACAAAATTTGCATGACTTCAAATATAATGATATGCCGATATTTAGAATTATTCAAAAATTTTCAAAAAAGTTTATTCACGGAAGAAATACCAGTCTGGTTTCTCACCTACTTAATTCCAAATGTAATTCGCGATTTAAATATTAAATTTATACAATGTCTGTAAAATATATCGGTTATATGGAAATATTTAAAAAAAATTATTTTTCTACCAGCCCATTATGTTTTCAACGAGTGTTTTTATTAAGAGATATTTTTAAAATATATTTATTTATTATCCTCTTTCCCTAAATCTTAATATTTTAAATTTAATAATGTATTAAATAATAGTTTACTTAAAAGGAAAGTACCTACAAATAACGTTTTTTTTTTGTTTTTGTGTTAATGGAAATCTCATTAAGGAATTCATGCAATTATTCCAAGCAATAAACTTTTGAAACACATACGAGAATCACTCGAAAATTACTTTTTAAATACAACGAACTGCTGAAACTTTGTTTCAAGTTACGCTTGACCTGGTTAGAGATATTCATTTCGTTATCACCATTGGCAAACCTGAATCATATTTTAATCATTAGATAATGGGTTTGTGTATACAGGGCGATGACACCATTAATTTAGCAAGAAACAAAAAGATACAGGAATCGCCTAAAAAAATAACAATAACTTGTGACACCCCGTCAATTTTATAAAATATTCAATAAAAAGTAATTGCTAGACTAGTCTTTCTGACTTCATAAAATCGTTCTGTTAATGCTTTGAAATATGGTAATATGGGTGACCTACCGCTGAGTGAAATATTACCGTCCTTTGTTTTTTCCTCAACTTGTTTTGTAGGTTAATACAAACATGAATTCTAGGATTAGATTACAGAAAAGACAGTTGGTAGCTTTATTTTAGAGTTTTACTTTCATGAATTATACAGCAACAGCTGTGAGTTTTCAAATTTGTAGTTATTATTTTAGTCCGAGTTTGGAGAGATTTAAAAAAAATTAACGGTGAATTGGTTAACACCTGCAATTCAAGATTACTTAAGTCCGGTAATATATTTGAGATAAAATTAAAGTGTTATTATTTGGAAACTTCTAAAAGATATCTTGTAGACATAAACAATGCATGTCCGGCTTAAAAATATATAGAACTTCTAATAAAATTCAAAATCTTTACTACAACTATTTAATTCAAAACTTAAATAACAACGACAACTAGTATAGGTATATTGTTATGAGATTTCCTACAGCACTATTAATAAACCTGAATCTAAGGAATTTGGAGAATAAAATGGAAAAGTAGAACCACTAAAAGTATATAATATAATGTCACCACTAAATAATGTTTCTAAATAATTAACGTTATTAATTATAGAGAATTTCTTTTGAAAAACTTATTATGAAATATATTGTCTGAAATATTAAAATTTGTATGGATATTATTATTATTATTATTATTATTATTATTATTATTATTATTATTATTATTATGTTAGTATATTATAAAACAAATAATTTTCCTAGTAACCTGACAAGAGACTCCATGAAAAACTATGAATTTTCCAAAATATATAATATATTTGGTAAAATAAAATTAGTAAAAATAATATAGAATTCTTTTATGTTCAGTTTAGAGTAAATTTATCACATCATTTTATATATTCTAAAACTAAATTGTCCGGATTGTAACGGCACATATCTTGGCCAAACATTAACAAATTTTAACATACGCTACTGTGAGCAATTACGAGCTTATAGATTAAAACAACCAGATAAGTCACATTATGCAAAACACCTCATTGACACCAAACACAAACCTACACTTAATTACACAATAGAACCAACAGTGGAAGTACTTCATATAAGTGACAAGAATCAAGAAATTGATTTTTTGGAGGAATATAAAATAAAGAAATACCTAAAATATCCTCAAAATACAGTATTGAATGAACAACTAAACTTGGGTAGTTCAATTACCTTAGGTCACCTTTTAAACTAAATAATACTAACCAAATATAAAATATATTTTATCCTAACCAGGTAGTCGGGTTTAGAATAATCATAAGGCGAAATTGTTACTTTTATTGTTAATGTTATTATTATTATTATTATTTAATATTATCAAAGAGAGATTAATCAGAATTTCTTTTATTGGTTGTGGTCCTTAAGGGAATTACTCTGATTTCATCTAGTACAGAATATTTTTTAGAATATCTACATAATAATTAATATTTGTAAATAAAATCATACATTTTAGAAAAACAAACGGAACCTTACGTTGAAAACACGACTTTTAAAAACACTAAAATAAATGTTTTTAATATTATTCTTATATGTATTTTGTAATGTATTAGAACAAAAACACTGTACTTAGCCTTTATTAAAAGTTAATTTAGTTTATATTTATATTAAATCGACTTTCTGAACCTAACCCATTATTTTATCTTGAGAGTAATTCACACTTTCCTATCACCTTTTTCTATTTACATTACATGTTCTGAATTCGTGGGAACGCTAGACCTCTTAAGACGAAGGTTCCTCGGGTACCACAAATATAAGATGAGATTTCATTAAGACTTCATATTGATTGCATCGAATTATTAGTTATAAGACCTAATTTAACTATATATATTTATATATAAAAATATATATAAATATATTAAAATTTCTTGAAGTGATTTACTCAAAAGTGTATAAAAGCACTATCACAATTGTGTCAGCTCTAGATCTGGAAAAATATGAAGGAAAATAATATTTTTCTCTCACATGTAATATATTGATATGGTCTAAAAGAAGAAATCAAATAATTTAATTGAGGATTAAACAAAATTGATAGGTACAAACACATGAATCCAATAAAATTGGTTATAACAATATAAGAACATATTTAATAATATTTATGTAATAGTTATAATACTTAAACTAACCAAAATTCTGTAATTTTATAGAAATTGTTAATTAAACTTTGGTCACTACTTAGAAATATGTAAGAATTTAAAATTTTTCAATTATAACAAAATTAAAGTAATTAATTGTAAAAAAATTAGGCTTTGTTGTATCTAAATAATAAACTAAATTTTAATGTAGAGAGTGAAAATTATAATGCCAAGATGCAAGTATAAACATCATATTTTAATTATATATATCTTAAGTGATAATATTCAATACACTTATTTCGTGGAATAGATCAATTCATGTGGTGTGTATAAATTTTTTTTAATTCCACTCATAACCGGCTCGTGTGGTAGGAATATTCGACATTTTACTTCATAAATTTTTTCTTTCAAAATTTTATTTAAAGTCGATTCAAACTTTTCATGTGTATTTGCATACGTTTCAACTGATTTTCCATGTATTTCTAAATTATGAAAGGATTCCAAAGTTAAATATACAATTTTTTAAAACGTAAAATTGAAGGTAATACAATTTAAAATCAAGTAAATAGAACAAAAAGCATAATTAAATGTATATTAGATGACTGTTTGTAGTCCTGCTGAATTCTCCCCCAAAGCTGATCAAGTGTTTCTATTGATTGTGAAATAAACTATTGATTTTAGGTATTCCTACTCAATAGCAAGGATTTAAATCTGGAGACCTGGCCGGCCAAGCAACTAGACTGCCTCTTCCAATCCACCGCTTATGATAATTATTGACGACAAAATCATGAATTAAAATAAATTGGACAACCATCGTGTAGAAATTAAAAGTTCTGCCGAATATTTAAATTTTGTTAATTCGATAATCCCATAAGATATTGTTAAAAAGTGCAGATAATTCTCACGCTGTAAACAATTGAACAATTCTACAGGCCCAATTGGTAAAGCAGATTATCAACAAGAACATCTATATGTACATTGTGTTAAATTATTCTTGCCTTTAATAGTCCCTTTAAAGCAAAAGGATTTTCACCAACGTACCTACGAATAATAATGCGCATTATACATATTAAAAAGTAAATCCCGGTAAAAGTAGTAAATATTGGACTTTGAGTTTTTTTATTTTGCAACCAATTAGAAAAACTAATACGACCCGGAACGTCAGCGTCATGTTTGGCCTAGACTTTTCCAAAATGAATACGATACAAATTTTCCTTATGGATAATCTTCCTCATTGCAACCAACCTTCGTCTTCCAGTTTGATTGTTTTTTGGAATTACCGATCCTGTTCCTCCAATTAGTTGAATGAGAACTGTAAATGTTTTCGAAGCCAGAGGTCTTTAATTTATAAATTTATCTGTAGCCCGGGAGTTGCTTTACGCACGAAAAGTTCGAATCGATTTCTTTCATAGCAATTCCAAATGATTTGTTTAGATAAAATATATTCTGAAAGACCAAAATTTAAGAATAATTAAAGGACCAATACCTCTCCCAAATGAATCGCTCATGACTACTATTACAAAATCGTATCATACCATACGATTGGGCATAATTCAACGAAATGTTATCAATTAAAAGCAAACCATTTTGAAGATATTTGAATATATTAACTTTAAAGAGCTTTAGCTCGCTTAGCAATCATTTGAATAAAGCAATTTACATTAAAAATAACATAAAATGATCTCTGGATTTTGAAATTTCCTTTTGTGAAGAGAGTTTATGGACACCCTGTCCGAAGCGACAGTAACAAATAAAATAGAAAGAAGAAAGCCAAAGAGAATATGGCAAGGTGAAAAAAAAGAAACAATAAAAAGAAGAGGAATAAAATTTGCAAACATCGATATATTAATACAAGATAGGAAGAAAAATCTGAAAAAAAATGCTCGAGTGAAATGAGTTGACTTCTATTCCCTTAGTGATATTTAGGGGAGATAGTAATAGAGAATAAGTAAGTAAGTAAGCAAGCAAAAAAATAATTGATTTTGAAGAGTAACAAAAGGTTACGTGTTTGGTGCGTACACACTATGTAATGAAAGAAAGGCTGAATAAGTTGTATTTTAAAGTGTGTAAGATTCTTTATTTAAAGATATGTGTAAAAGAAATATATATATTTCTCAAAGTCAAAAGAGTGTCAAGCGCTTTCGGCAAAACAATGCCATCATCAGGACAAAAAAAGTGCAAAAAAGTAGAGAAGGTTGGTTATAAAACAAAAGTAGAGAACATCAACGCAGTAACAATACATCTTAAATTAACTTTTTAAAAAACGACATTAATATAGTAGAAAACAGTAACATTTTTAAAAAATTTGGTTTTTAAAGGCCCAGGCCTGAAAGTTGTCCCAATAAAAGACAACAAGTGTTTTTTAAAAACATGTAAAATAAATAAAAAATTAAGATGTTTTACGTAAAACATCTTAATTTTTTATTTATTTTACATGTTTTTAAAAAACACTTGTTGTCTTTTATTGGGACAACTTTCAGGCCTGGGCCTTTAAAAACCAAATTTTTTAAAAATGTTACTGTTTTCTACTATATTAATGTCGTTTTTTAAAAAGTTAATTTAAGATGTATTGTTACTGCGTTGATGTTCTCTACTTTTGTTTTATAACCAACCTTCTCTACTTTTTTGCACTTTTTTTGTCCTGATGATGGCATTGTTTTGCCGAAAGCGCTTGACACTCTTTTGACTTTGAGAAATATATATATTTCTTTTACACATATCTTTAAATAAAGAATCTTACACACTTTAAAATACAACTTATTCAGCCTTTCTTTCAAAAAAATAATTATTTAACATTATAAAATTTAATTTTCAAGTTTTTTGTAAAATTAAGAGTAGTTACTTGAATAAGATATATATAATTTCATTTGAAAGAAATGGTGGATTGTTTGGGGGATTCTGATTGAGTTATTTTTCTCCAATTCCTTCTATTTCTAGACATTCATTTTCTTATTTTTATTTCTACTGCACTTCCATTGCCTTCTGTTTCATTTTTATCATATTTCTATCAGTAGCGGAATCAATTCTGCCATTTTTCAAAATATATCTGTTGTTTTTCTCCTTCCATTCACATTTTTTTTTTAACTTTCTCTTGTTATGTTTGATTATAACCTAGTTTATTAATTTATACATTGTGTAAATAACCCTGTATTAAATAAAAATAAGCAACTTGTTTTACTGGATCGCATGATTCATAATATACTTGACTTGGAATGTGCAGTGAAAGAAAAAAAAAATATGATACAACGAATCCGATTACTTTGCCAAGATTAAAATTATCTGATGAACTCATATCAACTGTAACGGATGGAGATCCTACAATTAAATGAGAATGTTTAAATGATGACAAATTCGTACGATAATGTTGTTTTTTTGCAATACAAAGCAAATATAGAAGCGCCAAGCTATTTTAAGTAAAGATATAATATAGGATAAAAGGTTAGGATGTAAAATACATAGTGCTGCAAACGAATCATAAATATAAATAGTACGGAAGATAAAATTGGGTAGAGAAGATCCGGAACAGAACACCCTGGTCATGGGAAAACAAAATGAAGCACAGTCGTTTCTTATCTTATCTAGTGTCCCACATGGAACTGTATTGGAGCAATTTAATTTTTAATATAGTATTTACAAACCCCAGACCCAATTTTTTTTGTATCGCATTAATGTTCTCCTCCCTGAATCCAAGTATAAACGATCAGTCTAAACTAAGCTTAAATCTGTGCAGTTCATTAAAATCATAGAATGTTCATGACTTGTGCAGTTATTACATCCGATTTTTATTAACATACAAACTCATCAAACCATCCTCGTATTTTTATTTTTTATTCTTTGTTATTTGTGTTCGTGATTTTTAAAACTATCATTAGCAGATTAATAGAATTTCCCATAAACAAAAGAATAAATATTACAAGTAAAAATACTAATATCACGTCACTGTAACTTACCTTCTTTTATACTAGTAGTCGTATTTATAAATAACCTTGAATGCTTTATTTGCTAAGATGTAAAAGAACAAGATTGTAACAAAGTATGTGAATAGCCACCATACATCTACATTTATCAACAGACTGAACGATTTCTGAACTTTGAGAAACTATAAAAAGTTTGATATTTTTTCGATTTTACATTCAAGTCGAAATATAAATAATTTTAGATATTTTATGTAAAACAATATGTACATAATATATTGAAATCAGAATTTCACCTTTAGCCTTCAAAATTGTTTGACACATTTCACATTTTTAAAAAAAAAAAGTCGAATAACTGCATGTATACAAGTTATCTGATTTCATTTAGAATATCTTTGCTCTATTTATTATGTATATTAGGCTTATCGGGTATTGTTATTGTTATTATGTATATGTATTAGATATGTTCAACAAATTCGTTGGTTACTTAATTCTGATTAAGAAATTTGGCGTATAATTAGGGAATTAGGATAATGGTTAGTTAATGTGTTAAGTAACGAATCAGATATGGTTATTTAAGCACCATGTGAAATATTCTCAACACTCGAACTACAACAGGAACTGTACCAAATAAACTGATGCATGTATTTTTTTATTTACAAGTACAGATTGGGAAATATCATACCGTTGTTATACCAGTTTTCATGTAACAACTTTTGCAAGCGATAATTTTTTGTATGCAAAACTAATCAATCACAGACTCTACCTCTTCGGTGTTGTAATGTAAAAAATAGAGAAATTTGGAGACAGAAATCTATCGAAAATGTCCAAAAAAACTTCAATAAATAAAATAATTTTTGATAAACACTTACTGACAATCTTTTTTTTTTAACAGTAATGACTTTTTTTTTGCCAAATTCGGCCGTTTCTTCTTGATTTCTCAAACCTGCAATAAAATCGCCTTATAGCTACCGATGATTGTTTTTCCTTTCTGAATAAAATGTATAAAAATTATACAATGCGCCTTCCAAAAAAAAAAAAAAAAATGACGCCATAGCATTGCCTACAGATGGAACTTTATTTGGAGGAGATTCTCCCTTTTCAGTACATTGATCTGGCGTTTCCCTTCAGTTCTAAAGTGATGAATCCATAGTTCTGCATTGATGCAAAAACTGTTTTTTGCAAAACACTACATTAAAACATCCTCAACACACTGTTTTTATTCAATTTTTTGAAATGATAGCACACGCACTTTCAGTCGACGTTCATCCAATACCAGTTTGTGGATTTTCTTCACTTCATTTGGTCCGGATTAGAATCTAACTCCGCTTTGATATTAGTTGGTCTGATGCCTTCCATGTTTACAAATTCATTGACAAGGTTCACTATTGATGATTGCCAAAAAAATAGTGAATAACGTAGTGTCGTCAAAGTTCAAACTTAGCTTCAGAAGTTTGGTACTTTTTACCATAGTATATGGGCTCAAATAGTATTATTAAATCATTAAGTAGATACTAGCTACTTACAATTGCAGGTTTCATTTTTGGACATGCTACAGTTAAAGGTCAGCTGTACATCAGGAGATAATAAAATAAAAGACTTCAGCTGCAGATTCTAAACTAAAGAGATTAATTACCTATCGCTTACTTTTTAGATTATGAGGATCAGAGAACCCATAAAGGTGACCCACTCCCAGGATCAGTCAAATGCTAGCTTAGAATAATGCAAGCTTAGAATAATGCAAGCTTAGAATAATGCAGGGAGTGCTCTTTCCTACCATTAGAGCTTCATGTTTCATTAATTGCTGGTAACCAACTTTACATAGTGATTATTAATAGTTGTTGGATTAATGCAGTAGAACTAGGCTGCAGTACTACCGGTTTCCAAATGGTTCCCAATAAAAAAAAGTGTTGATGGAAGTTACAAATTAGGATTATTTCTAATATGAAACTAATGAAAACGATGAAATAGAAGTCACAAGAGAAGAATTCGAAGGAGTGCTCAACCTAATGAAAACTAACAAAGAGCCAGAAAAAACAAAATTGTGGTTGAGAATTTAAAATATGAAAAAGAGCGTTCGAAAATAGAACTACAATTATATAATAACATAATATGCGAAACATGAGAAGGTGAAGGAATACGTATGAGAAAGGAGAGTATTAAGGAGGATTTATAGGGGAAAACTAAAAGGCTTCAGATGGTAACGAAAGACGAAAAACAACTGGAAACAAATAGCTGAAACTTGGATAGAAAAATCTATAAGAAGAAGAAGAATAATTAACTGGAGATAAAAGCACGAAACCAAATAATGAGGAAAAAATTAACAAAGCTATAAGCCAAAAAAGCCCATGTCAAGCTTAAAATATGTATATATAATTTGAAACTTTCACAGAAAAATCCAGAGCGTACAAAGTTGCATAAAAAATTGCAAAGTATAAAAAACGCTATTACAAATTTAAATTACAATGTTAAATTTTAGAGTGAATGGCAGAAAATATTATAAGCATCAAAGTCGCCAAAAACGAAATTGAATTCTCCATTTGTCACAACGCTATATAAATTTCTGATAATAACCATTTCCACTTTTCTCGCTTTTACCTACGTTCACGTTTACAAAAAAACAAACAAACCGAATACAATAAATTGTATAAAGAAAACATCCGTTTCTTAGACAGTGAAATACCAGTCTCTTCACTTGATGACAGTTTAAAGGCAGCACTGAATGATTTATTTTGAATTCTTCCGTTACATTATCAGATGTTAATAAGGGAGATATAACTAACCCAGTTTCATCCACGTACTTTCTTTTAAAGAAAAGAAGTTATACAGCGGCGGCCTAGAGTCATTTCTAAGAATCGAAAATAATAATAAATTATTTTAATGATTCACCTGTCAATTTTTCTACACATTGTGGGCTTCACCCTGGTGGTTATACTATAACTAATTAAAGTATTAAAGCTGCACTACAGTAACTGTAAACAATATAATTATAATATTTGCTGATAACGTTGAAGGTTAATTTAATCCCAGGGTTATCTGTTATCAGTATTAGCAGGTACTTGAAGATAAGCGAAAGAAATTGATGATTACTATTCCATTTTTACTTATCAAAATTTCCTGTTATTTTATTAGAGAAAAGTTGTGTATATATAAAATGTCTGTATTATTAATTTAAAACATGACTTATCATTATTGTCATTTCAAGTTTATTTTTAGGTTTTTTGATTTTATGAAGTCAGCGCTTATGCAGGTTTAAGGATACTTTAGCTATTAAAATAAAATAAAAAATAAAACCACACCTTTTAATTTTCATTATTATAAGAAAGGTCGGAAATAATGAGAATATCCTGTTAAAATCAATAATTGCAATTTTTATATTCATGTAAAATTATTTATTACTCGTTCTAAAGAGCCATAAGTAATTGTCATCATTAATTTGTTCATTTACTGTCTGACTTTTCTTTCTTCAGATGCTTTAGATCACTTCTAAAAATAGACAATTATTTGTATATGAATATGTACAATTATATTTAACTACTATAAGAACATTTTTTTAATTTTCGTTAATTTTTTTATTTAATTAAAATTAAATTAAATTTTGACAAAAACGTTAGTAAGAGGATTTTATTTATTTATCAAAGTGCTTTCAGGATATGAAAGTAGATAAATTTGTATCAAAAGTATTTGTTTATGCAGGTAGTGTTGCGCTCTTAAATTTATTGGCGTCAAGCCCAGATGTACGCGACGACCTACAATCATTTAAAGTGGTATTAGAAAAAAAGTATAAATATTAAGTAGTCATGTTGTAAAAGACTAGAGCATATACAGAACGTCTCATAATGTTTGTATCTAAAAGAATAGTATAATACTCACGATCTGCTAAATATGACCTTTTAGTTGTTTTTGGTAACTAGATCCACCTTGCAATTTTACAATTATAAATAAATTAGTAAACTGTTATAATTTTGGTTTAAAATTTTATTACTTTTCTCCAATGTCCCCAATGCATAGATTTATTTAGGGTGAAGAATTGTAATGTCTACTGAATTATTTGTAATTTCTATAAAACGTTTGGAATTAACAAGTTTAAAAAAGTATGCTTTTGTTTTTTCCTCTATGGTTTGCTACACTGATCAATATTAAGAAGTGCAAGATTGTTGGAATGTGTCGAAAAAAAAACACAAAATCTAAAAAATTTTTTCAAAATCGACGTTTCGTTCTTTATAAAACCATTCTCAAGGCACTATAAAAGAATGGTTACATCTTAATGGATACATCGCAATGTACATTTTTTCTTAATTAACAAAGATAGTAAATTAATGAAACATGTAATGGAATATTAAAGTAAACAAAGGTGTTAAAATTATTTTCATCAGTTGTTTTCAAAAGAAATACCAAAAATGAACAAAAATGTAAACAATAGCTAGAATCTGTATTTATTCTTTATTTGATTTTTATGTACTGCTATGTGTAAATGTTTCGTTCCTTTCTTTTTACAATTTTTTTGTGAATAGCAAATTGCTAAATAAAGTATAATTATTTTGTTTTTAGTTGTGTCTACGTTTTATTTTTCTTTGATCTTGTGCTAAAATTTTGTTATATTTTTAGTTTTAAGTTAATTGTTGTTTTTTTAATTGTGTTTATTTATATGTTCTTTCTACTTTTAACTTTATAATGTTTTAAACATTTTTTTATGTTTTGATTTATCCCATTCGTTTTTATTTTACTAATTTTATACAATTTAAAACAATAATTTACATTCAAGGATTTTATTAAATTTTATTATCTTTATACAAAATAATTAGATAATAGCAAAGTTGCAGTTCCCAGGAATAAGAGACGATAGCCGAGCCATTAAATAGCAAGACAAACACTTCTACGAGGCTTTTTACTTGTAACCTTTCCTAGAGTTAGTTATTTTATGTATTTGAATCCAAAAATAATATTCTTTGTCAAATAATTGTTATTAAACATAAATAAAGTTTTTTTTTTTTTTTGGAAGATTTGAAAGTGAGTTAACATTTCTATATAGAAGTTGATCAACTTATACTGAGAAGTTTAATATCTTCGTTATCTTGAAATAATGTTTTACATAAAACTTAAAGATAGAGTCATGCTTCAAATTTTAAAAATATTTCATAATATATATACAGGGTGCAGCATTACTGCGTCGAAGTACGATATATCCGTTATTATTGAAATTACGAAAAAAGAGATTCACATTTTAAAATTAGTCCCAAATATACAGTCTGTTCAGGAACGCAGTGCCTGACAAAACTTTTGTTTTTTAAATGGAACACCCCGTATACTTTTACATTTTTATAAACCTCTTGCCGAGCTAATTTCAACGATGTATCACACTTTATGTATATTATGTTTAATAAAGGATCTACAGCCACCTGAAAATCACATCACAGGCATTATTAAGATGTATCCATTTTATTATACCCTGTGTTTATCAAAAAAAATTATATCGTCCCCTTCCCATATGCTACATGGAGTGCCACTGATGGAATAGATAAAAAATAACGTAATATCAACTTTTTCACATTGAAAAATTACTACTAAAATTCCATCAGTATTGATTAAACATATATTTATTTGCTCTAAATTAATTAAAGGAGTTAATTTCAACTCCCTGAAGGTGGTTTTTCTTCTCAGCCTGTTACTAATATCATATTTGTTACATTAACGTAATTTTTCGTCAGAATTCTATTACTGCATCATAATGGGATACCCTGTATATAAGGAAATGTTAAAAGAAGAAGACTTGACTTTCTGTTATCGTATTCTTGCCTCGATTGTATATTACGTTTTTACCTATTAGTCATTCGTGTTGCTAGAAGAAATATGGGTTATTTATAAAAGCCACGATGATTTTGGGAATTACATCAGTGTCGGATAAAAAATTCTTCAGTGTTGACTAGTAACGTGGGAGCCCATTTATGGGGATGAGACCGGTTCACATAATTAAACGGGATTTTGAAATGGCTAGTTTTTAGTGGGTACACACATAATTTACTGATAAAGGAATAAAAATTATATTTTCCATATTTTTTTTTGTCTGATTATACCTTTAATAACCTATTAACGCGTTTAATTAGGATATTACATAACATTAGCTGTAGCAGCATTTTAGAGATGTTTAGAAATATTTAAATAATTCCACGAGCATTTATACTTGATTGAAAAACTAAGTAGATAAAAGTGCAAGCAAACAATTTTATTCTTAAAATCAACATTTCAATAATCAATATCTACATATTTCAGATAACATTTGTTTTTTACGAAAGTATAAAAAAAATTACTCCTTGAGGACTCGACTGGTGGGATTAAATAATTATTATTTCAACATAACTATTAGTTGTCTATTCATACTTCTCGAGATTATTGTGTTACATTATAACAAACATAACTTAACTTTTTCAATAAAATATTTGCACATCATCTTTTGACAAAGAAAAAAGTTTTTCTTCAATCTTAACGCAACTTTAAAAGTTAGGCCGCTGTCATAATTCGAATGGACGTAAATTCCTATTATAATGTAATGTAAAAATAAATGTATAAAAGATTAGAAAATCATTAAATTAAATAACAATATTAAACGAACAACTATAAAAATAATATAATAAATTTTCATCTGCAGCACTTAAGGAGTATCATAATAGAAATTCAAAATAGAAAGAAATTATGACGACAATAAAAATGTAAGACAAGTAACTAAAAGGGGGAATAGAAACAAAAAAAAATGTAAATAATGGATACATATCAGAAATATGTACACTAAGAGAATAATTTAATAAAAAATAAAGAGCAAATTAAAGTATCACAGGAACAAATTGAAACAAAGCAAGAGCAAATTAAAGCAACACAAGAGCAAATTAAAGAAACACAAGAGCAAATTAGAGCATCAAAAGAAAACATTAAAAGACAAAATAAAGAACAATTTGAAACACTAGAAAGAGAATTAAAAAAGGAATATGATCAAAAATAGTAAATAATTCTTTTCATTCTTTCTTAGGGCCTAGAACCTAGTGTGCTGTTTCGTAAGTAGTTTCTTTTATATTGCATCCCATTATTCTCAATGTTTGTTGAAACATTTTTTTCTTTGATTACTCTTTGCTTCAGACTAATGCTTTATTGGGTTAAGTGTCTTGTAATTATTTGAAGTTTTTATTGGTTCATATTTTATCATTTCTTTATTATTATTATTATTACTTTATGGCCAAGTCGGAATATGGGGCTTCTAATTACTTAGTTGTTATCTAAAAATAGTTTGAGTAGTATTTAATCGTTATTGTACCAGTGTTACGTTAGCCATACATTTCATCCATTTTTTTTTTTAATTTTTATTATTTTTGCATGTAAATCTATAAACAATATAACAACATAAAAAAAACTTAAATGGAAAATTCGTCTATTTTGAATAAAAAAATGTTTTTCTTAAAACTCTAGCAGATGCGATAAATATTCGAACAAAAATATCTAGGAATGGCATATTTTCCATTTTTTTTGCAAAAATATTTCTCCATTATTGTAAAGAGTAACAAGTTCCCAGAAAGTTATTTTTTATAATTCACAAAAAATATTCTCTTATTCTTCTAGCACTATGTTCAGACAAAAATTGTTTATGAATGGAATGTTTGCCATTTTTTAGCAGAAATATTTTTTGACTGTCGCAGAGTAATAAATTTCTCACAATATTTTCAAAAATTGAGATAAAGTTATTTTTTATATAATGAAAAAAAAATTTTAATCAAAGAAATATTTTCACTGTGGTAGCATGACATTCAGAAATAAATTAGTTATGAATAGCATGTTTGCCATTATTGTTATTTTTATTATTTTTATTATATGAAGTTATTTTTTTTACCTCGAAAAAATCTTGAACCGAGAAATATTTTCATTTTGGTAAGACAACGTGCGCGAGAATGAGAGAATAGTAATATTCATTATGTAATTAATCTGATTTTGTATTTGTTGATTAATGGAGATCATTATTACTTTGCGGAAGGTCCTGTGTAGGAATATTGTTCCTGAATTATTTAGTTATCTAAAAATAGTTTTACTAGTATTTCATCTTCATGTTATTATTACTGATACCGAATCTATGTTTTTATGCATTTACAACAACCCTTTTACTATTATTATGTCTCCCTTAATTTACCCTACTCAGTATATCGTTTAACTTTGGGCAAGAGTGATATTTATCGTCATTTTCATTGACGTCTGAGGAAATATTTGCGATTCATTTATGTCACTATTACTATTACTATATCGTTTATCAAATTCTCCATAAATTTTTAAAAGGCACCCACGTTAGTATCAATATTCGTTTTCCGACCTGTATCAATCAAATATTTATTTTATGCTTTGATAATCCAAAAATATAACCTCTTATAAATCGATTACTGAACATAGCCTCAAAATTCAACAGCAAAAAATTTACCACATAAAAAGCAAAACGTAAACAAAATGCCTACCTGGTCTTCTAACTTCAAACACTAATTCACAAATTAAACTATCAAAAATGATAATAAAACAAATTTAGAATCCTTGTTTAATAAAAAATATATATATATTTAAAAAACCGTCACGTGTCACCACAGTATGTAATTTGTTTTTATATTGCACTATTGTAGTACGCACAGAATCTGTTCGATAGTACGAATTAAATAGAATGTTTGATAATGCAACACAAACCTTTCCACCATTAAAGCTGAAAACTAACTGGCTGCTTGAATCTTGAAATTAGTGAGAACCTCTGTTAGTGTATCGCTAACCGCACTTTTGATACGGCGTTGCCAGTCGAGCAACAAAGTCAACAAGCTGCGAATAGTGTTTCTACAACGATCAAGTTTTACATCAATTCTTGTTTTTTGTTTTAACCTACTACTATCCTAATAGATAGTTGGAATTTTTTGTAAATACTCCTTGCGGGGTTTCGTTATATTTACTATCTGGTCTGTATTGCCTTTACACACCCAAATCCGTACTGCATAAATGGTCGCTACTGATCATGCTCTTCAGTTTATTTTAGAAAAAGATATAATACAGGCGCTGATATTTTCAGACTCAAAATCAGCTATATTAAAAATAAATAAAAATGAATTTACAAATTCTGTGGATCAAATTTTCTTTCTCACCAAAAGAGGAATTATTGAAGCAAAAGAGAATTAATTCCAAATTGTTTTGGTGTGGATTCCACCACACTCGAATGTAAAAGGCAATATTCAAGCTGATTGTCAAAAATTGGAAGAAACCTCAATATTCCAGCAAACATTAAGTTACCGAAAGAAAATTATTTACCAGATATCAAAAAAGAAATTTTAAAGAGGTGGGAAATAAATTTAATTCTAGTTCGAGACAAAAAGGAAGTGATTCAAAAGTTGTACAAACATTAAACAAAAAACCTTTTTACAATTCAATTGTAAAGATAGAAGACATATTAGTACAATAATACGAATGAACACTGGACACTGTCTTACTCCCATACATCTATTTTAACTAGGGTCATCTCTTACCCTTATTGTGAATGTGGTTATGTAGGTATATGTAACCATATAATCTTAAAATGCCCCGTCTATCAAAACGAAGAATTTTACTTATATAGAGAATTAACCCTAACTGGGCTTCCGACACCATTAGAAACAGATACATATCCTAAGTAATATCAGTGACCAAAGTTAAACTAATTTTAAAATTCTTAAAAATAAATAAGTCAGATCTGTAATTAACCTCTTCCCTTTATGTATACACCTACAATCCAAAATGTTCTACTTTTCCAAGGCTCACACAAAAGTATTGCTAACCATGGTATCCTTATATCTACGTAATAATGGTATAAGACTCTCGGTCCCTGGCCGAAGAATCTAGGTAAATTGTCCTTGCTGATAGAATAAAGCCCAAAAATAGAAGAAGAAGAAGATTCCCCAACGTCAACATCTTCCGTACAAAAAAGGCAAAAGCAGAATTTTGTTCAAGAAACATTAAGGAAACTACATGAAAAAAGGGGCAGCCAAAGAAAGGAACCCTAAAGAAAAATTACAATTAATTCGCGAATTATTTAGGGGTAAACAATAAGTAGTACAATATAAATTCATATATATATTTCTATCATATGTAACAAGTATACTGTAGCGAAATAAAAAGGTAAACGAAAACTTTAATATTAATAAATTATAAATACTGTACTATTTCACTATAATAGTCTCCCTTTTTCCCTCTTTTTGTAGTCTTAGTTAGATTTCAGTTTAGACGTTCCATCGACAGATTGTCCAATTATGTCATGCGCTACATCTGCCATATTTTAGCACAAATGCAACACGAAATCATGGACTTCGTTCTAAAAAATGTGCACTTAGTGCAATACTAATTGACGTAGTTTTCCAATTGGACACAAAAAAGCGCTCGATTTCCACCAATCGAACATAATTTTGCACGAGTGTTGCTGTAGTGGTGCACTAATTTACCAATCGAAAACACTGTAAGTTTTCCAATCGGACATAAAAAACCGTTCGGTTTCTACCTTTCGACCATAAATTTTGCAAAGAGTGTTGCTGTAGTGTTTCTCTAATTTAACAATCCAAAACACTAATAAACTAAGGTACACTCATTAGTGTTCTTCAGGTTGTTATGTTACACTAATCTCGGTGTGTACATTTCGCAAGCTCTGATTTTTAAACCGCCTCTACACTTACTCAAAGATCTTCATCTTCTTTCGTTTTTCCTATTTTCTTGTTGCGTTTTTTATGTTGTAATATGAAAATGACAGAACAGTTTATCGACGTAGAAACAGTTCCCAGAATCAACAAACATTTATTTATCTGCTTGTTGCAAAAAATGGGTTGTGAACGTCTATGAAGTTAAATTTTAATATATTCTTATTTTTTTCGTAAAAACAAAAACCTGAATCTAGAAACACATTTAATTAAGTGAAAAGAATTTATTCTTCAGTTTTTAGTATATAATTCTTAGCATCTAAAAATTCAATTTGAACTATTAATAATAATAACAATGTTGTTTTGAGATGATTATTTGTTAATGATAATAAAATATTGTATATTAAGTTTAAAATAATCTCTATTTCATTAACTGTATTTAGGGACGGTTTATCAATTTTTTCTATTTAAGGATGAGTAAGGTAATAATATTTTAATCTTCAAACTAACACAAGTAATTCATCTTGTGAAACTAACAGAGCCATAAAATTAAAGTACAATACTTTTGTTTATTATTTGCTAATTATTAAGAAAAAATGCAAATTATAAACCCTTCATCCAATATCTTGAATACGGGTTTGTGCTAAAAGCAGAGGAACTCCTTGTACACATATTATGTTCTGAACTTTCAGCAGGGTCAACTCAGGTTAAATCCAAATAGTTCTTGTCCCACTTTATTCAGCTGGGTTTAAATATAGGATCAAATTAGTGTTTAGTATGAAGAGTATAGTATCTATTCTTCTATTCATCAATTCGGCCAGATATTGTCTCATTGAGTTCGATCTTCTATTTTTTTTGTCCAGTTGTAGATATAATGGACTGCTCTATTTGTTATTGGTGGCTTCTTTGTTGTTGTTTCCAACTGCTACGATATATATTATTATTTCATTTTTAGAAATGTATACACTTTCTCTACCAATTCTTATTCTTTGCTCTCTCTTTAGTTGTATTCAAAAAACTTCTTTCAGCAACTCTTGTATCCACCTTATCTTTATTTTCTCTTTCTTCTATTTCTTTTTAAAAGCTCTTTAGACAATTTTTCGTTTTCTGTTTGTTGTATATGTCCTATCTTTTTCAATTTTCATGTTTCACTTCCAAATAGTACTATGGGACAGTTTTGTTCTTCTATGTGGTCTTGTTATTCTTGAATATTTCATCCTTTTAATATCTATTTTGTATTTCTTTTTCTAATTTTGATTTCCGGTTAAGTTAAATTCGTAAATACGTTCTTCACATTTGTAAACTTTTTCTTGGTTATTCAAATTTTTCCTACTTGGTAAAAGCTTTTCTTGTATATCTAACATATTGTGGTTTCTTGTCATTTATTTCTGGTTCCTTCTCTACTGTACTTTCTTCTACGCGTAATAATAATTGAACTAGTTCCTGTTTGTTGTGTTCTATTTATTACAGTTCTTCTACCAACACAAAGTTTTTCCAATTCTTACACAGTTTTCCGTTTCTCAATTTCTAGTGTAAATTTAATCGTATGTATTAGCCTTTTGCCTAATTTTAAAGCTGCATATAGTTTACTTTTTTATTCTGTCGAAAACTTGGTTAATGAAGACTACATGTGTGTCCTGCTCGAATCATAAATCATAAATTTCTGCCTAGATTTCTTTTAGCGTAAATCTTTGGTCAACTATGGACCTTCTCCTATATCCACATTGATATTCACCAAGTTTTCTCCGTCAATCTAAATGCTGTTTTTGTATAAAACTAGCTCTTTTTAGGTTCTTCTAGGTATTTGACTTGTCATTATTTTCATTAACAGTTATTGTTTACTTCTTTACATGATTCTATCATTTAAATTATTCCATTTCATAAAATTTATAGAGTGTCTTACATGAGTGTATTTCTAGCTTTCACTACCCGAAGCATATTTACCCTATTTGTGTCAAATTACCAATTGGTGGTTCAGTTTAATTATTAATGGAATAAAGTTGGTTAAATTTATCCAGATGTAGTATTGACTCTTTTGCGGGCGTTCTTTGATTTTATTGCATTTTTTTCGCGATTAAATTCACCTTAACGATGCTTCAACATTTTTTCTACTAATCTTACATTGGCAACACCGGGCAAAATAAAATATAAAAATTAGAGTTCTGCAGCTATAGGGTCCTGTCGCTTTTCTATTGTGTATTAGGGTAGCGGCTCGAAGTAGGTATGTATACCTACCATAAAACGAAAACGGGCCCGAAAAACATCAAGTCTATTGTTAGTTGTTTAACGTGTTTTAACTTGCAAGAATGTCTCGCCGGCGCTTCTGGTCCTTTTCTGTCATTTTAGGTCGTGTTTCTTATTTTCGAGAATGAGGTCTACTTTTTTAATATAGGCATGGTTCATTTTAGCAAAGAAACATAATCAGTATAATCAGTAAATCACACTTCAATATTTTGACACTTATACCATTTTTTAGAGCTCATTTGATTGCCTATTGAAAAGCTAATCCTAATAAACTAATGATCTCCACTAATGATTAAATAGCATTAAACAGTATTTTACATGTGAGTGGAAATAAATAATATACGAGGTGGGTATTTTTAATAGAAACAATGAGGTTAAAGTTGTATATTTAAAAACAAGTAAAATGTTATATTAAAATCTAATTATTCCAAATCTTTGGTGATAGAAAATTAATACATGGTTATTAATATAAAAATGTTACCAAGATATGCAATTTTTTTCCTATTTTCGTTCACTTGATATTTTACAAATTGAACGATTTAATACGCGGCGTAATCGGTGATTATTAAAAAATTGTGAGTTTTGGGTTCTAGTATTTTAAATTTGTCAGTGTAAAAAAGTCAGGGCATCCTTTTATTAAAATATTCACTTCAAGCCATCTAAAATATAAATGGTAAACTTTTACTAATTTATTAAAAAGGAATGGAAAATACATTTTATGTATAAATTTTTACATAGCAGTAAAAACGAGAAAAGTGAGATCCAAGTCTAGATGGAAGGATGCTGAGGCTGTTAAGGATTTGGAGAAAATTAGTATAATACAGTGGAAGGAAAAGCCTCTAAGCAAATAGTCACCAAAGACATAGACCTAATATGCCTGGAGTACTAATGTACCTATATACATATATGTCATTTCAGGTTTTTCATTATGAACAAATTTACATTTTTATACAGTTCACAAGTTATTGTTAATTTACAGAATTTTATCGTATTGTCACTTGTCAGTTGCTAAATTTATTAAGAGGAGAGAGTGAGAAATAATGACAAATCGAGCAGTCATTAATTAATTACATTACAATTTTACCGGCTGTTTTTGGATTTTGTAGCGTACATAAAGACTTGTAACGTTGGTCACTGCAGATTGGTTACTTCATATGCTTTGATTGCTAATTGATTTTTGATTCGTTTGCGTTGAAAAACGTATTGCAACTAAGGAGTGCATAAAATTGCTTCATTAACATACCAGGTGAACGAATGGTATTCGAACTTGTTTAAAAAATAAAGACTATCCAGTTAAATTACTTTTATTTACGACTGCCTGGATAAAAATCTATTATCAAAGTCATTTAAGTTAGGTATTATCTAACTGAGTTAGTTAATTAATGAAATCAGAATAAAAATTTAATTATTTGTTAAATAATTTGAAAAGCTTCATTTATAAATATGGATAACATTTTTGCATTTAAACAAGTTTACTCCAGAAGAAGACTGTTCTGTTGAAGAGCCAATAAATTCCAAATTACTACTGTGGTTACTATTTGATATGTCCATTTTTGTCTTCCAAAATTTTTCTATTCGTTGTATTTTCTATAGATAAACCAAAATAAAACTCGAAATAAATACCACAAATCACTTTTAATAAGGTTAGCAGATAATTAGTTTCGGCTCTATAAAGCCATCGTCAGGTCTAGAACGATTACATTTTACAATAAATAAATGGGAAAACAATAAAGTGACAACTTACTTAACCAGTTGGCAATCATAGATAAAGTGTTGTACTTAATTCGTGTGATAAGGGCTATTAGCATAATCATCCTCTTACCGACTCTGGCTAACGCTCTCGTCTTGCACCTCTCGCATTTTTATGTAAATATTGACCGTATTTCTTCATATTTGATTTTTTGTTTTAGCAAAAATATTACTATTATTATAATTTCTTTTATTAAAATTAAAACGTAGTAGGTTTACTTATTTAATCATTAATTTCTCTACAAATAATACACCCAACAAAATTTAAATGATTCCATATAAATTTACTTGTTGATAGGTAAACGAAAAATTTTGTTTAAATACTATAAAAATGTTTCTTTGCTTTTTTCGTAACTTAAAAATGTATTCCACTATCATTATTAAAACGAACATAAATTCGTGACAAATGATAACGAAATGACAAAAAAAAATATAGGGAACTCTTTTTGTTTATTTAAATTAATAAAAAGTATCCAACTTGTATAATGATGTTTGTTCTCTGTGTTACTTAGTTTAATTAATTTAATCGTAAAAGCCGCCATACATAGGGCCAGACAAGTCTTCTTTCTTTGCCTAGTCTCACCTTTGACTTTACATACATGGAATTTTTATGCAAGTTCCATTTTCTATACTCATGTTGCCGACATACAAAAATAATACAAATATTGAGCTAAGAAGTTGTTAATAAAAGACACGTAAATTAAAAAAAGACATAAAGTTCACTAATATCGTATTATATATAATAATAATAATAATTTATGGATACAACCGAATCTGCCAAACATTTCAACAGTACTTCTTTAAGGCAATGATGTTCAAGTACCTTTATTTATATGACAATATAATTATTCCCAAGAATTGCTTTTAAAGTTATTGCAAAACAGACTCGATTATAATTTCTAGTGTTGTATGTATGTTGCACAGGTGCATGCACTTTATTAGAAATAATGTTGCATATTTTTTTTCGAAATGTAAATTGTATAATAATATATAAGGGCATTACTTGGATGGTTGGGGACTTTAACAATATCGACTATGCAGGTTACCTGAATAATGGAATAGCAAATAAAGAAATGTCCATTATCAATAAAATCTCATAATTTTTTCAATTGACACAAATTAATTATGTTTTTAACCATAATAACAAACTTCCTGACCTATTCTTCTTTAGAGGCAAGTGCTTAGTTGAAAAATCACTGGATCCGTTCGTGGTGGAAGATAAACATCAACTTGCTCTTGATATTACTTGTACATTAAAAAGCAAAATCAATAATTACAAATGTGAAAATGCCTTCGAAGAATTCAAACGAATTAGATCGAACGTTAAAAGTGACATCGATAACGGCCACCAAAAATTTATTGAAAGATCGGAGTCTGAAATCTACGCTAATCCTAGTAAGATTTTAGAATTTTGTAAGTACTAAAAGATTCAACTTTAAAGATCAACAAGTAATGTAATATCCGAATAAAATATTGGATATCGTCAACACCTTTGCCGATTATTTTAGCCAATCTTATACTACTTCTTCATCAGCAATCTGGTCTATTTCTTGCGATTCTCACACTTGCCATCTCTATATTAAAAGCTTTAATGAAGTAGAGGAATATATTAACGCCAAAATGACAACTGATCCTTACAATCTTCCAGCATACGAATGAAAGCATTGTGCTGCTGCACTTTCACGACGGCTATCAATATTGATTAATTTTTCTTTGAGAACGTCTAAAATTCCTACCACGTCGAAGCTCTCAAAAGTGTGTTCAATTTTTAAAAAAGGGGATAAAAAGAATATATTAAATTCCCGACCAATTTCTATAATCTGCAAGGTAGCCGGAACCAATATATCGCCATGTTAGTGGGAGCATTTCTCCCAACCAGAACAGATTTATGAAGGGACCTTCCTCGGTCAGCAATCTTATTGTACTTGCTCTGTTAATAGCTGGACTCATCGAGAAGGTTCAAACAGATCTAATTTTCAAAGACTTTACAAAGCATTCGATAACGTGGACCACGGAATAGTCTTAAGTAAGCTTACATCGTTTGAGTTACCCTCAGCTCTAATAAAACTAATATTTATTAAATAGAAAACATAATGTTCGACTGAATGGTTTTAAGTTTGTTGAATACATCGCAACATCTGGCGTCCCTTAGGGATTTAATTTAAGACCTCTGTTATTGAAGATGTTCATTAATGACATCGCCAATGTTATTGATGTCAAATATCTATTGTATGCTTATAATGTAAACTGTAAAACATAGTGGCAACTATTAGAATCTCTTTAGGAATCTGGATCGTGTTGTTGAGTGGTATAAACGTAACTACCGATCATTAAATCTAGCTGAATTTAATGTTATGTCTTTTAGTCTAACAACCAATTTCTTAACCATCAACTAAATGATAGAACCTATCTTTCTTTAATAACCTAAAACTTTTACCGATCTTGAATTATCTTTTAACTACCAGATTGATAACATTGTAGCATTATTCAACCGTAAGTATTGGTTTTGGCTGCACTAGAAATATGGTCTTATGCGGTCCAGGTTGGAGTATGCTTCAGATATATGGAGTCCGTTTTACCGGTATCAGACCGATCACATCGAAATCGTTCAAAGACCTTTCCTAAAACTACAGAGTTATAAGCTCAAAAAACACATTTAGTATCTGCTACGTGGCCATCGTCTATTTATGTCACTCCACCCTGTTATGCCTTAGTTGCCAGTATGTCATAGCAACGGATTAGATCCGTTCCTGCTACCAAACGGAAAAAAAATATCACGTAGCCAAGTCGTATTTGCTACGTTCCGGCTACTTCATGAAATCTCATGGCTACGTTATAGGAACATTCTATCGGGAGGAGAAGAGGTGGGGTAGTTTTTAGGGTCCTATATAAGTAAGTTTTTTAAATTTTTTTGACACTTAGACCCCTTACTTGCTACAGATATGTTGCTAGAGACGTTATCTGGAGTTATAAATTACTACTTTTGAAAGTCACAATTTAGTTCCTTAAACTAGAAACTACCACTGAGCTTTGCCGGTTCAAAATAGTAGTCTTTTTAAGAGATTTTTGAACAGTAGCCGGGTATTCCGTTCAATTTAAAAATGCCCTTCAAATGGCTAATTGATGCAGCTTTACAATACCATCAAGTTATTAATCTTTTTAAGTTAAAAAATGGGTATTAGATTTGAAGCATTTATTTTATGAAGTTCCGGTATTTATAATGTCTGTTTCTGAAACGAAATATGTTGCTTGGAAGTCTGATGTATATATTCACAGATACACTCATTAATATAAGAGAAATATTGCATAAAAAGGAAAGTTAAAAAAGCAAAAGCTTATGCAACAACTAAAAATTATTTAGTTCTGATTTAGCCCTCCAAAGCATTTTTTTCTGTTTCGGCTCTTCAGGTATAGTTTAATTAAAATTGTGCATTGTGAACCTAACTTCCGTAACCTATTGTTATGATATTACGTTAACGAAAGTTATGTGGCAAGGTAGCGATCGGATAATAAATATTTTTATTAGAGTCATCAAAATTATATTGGGGTTTCCTCGGGAGATTAGGGGGTCAAGTTTGGGGGCTCGAGACGTGATAGTGCCTACCCCTGCGATTAAATGTGTTAGTTATTTAAAGATGTAAGTTCCTTACTATTTTGAAGGAGTTGTTTTTAAGGATGAATAAATTATTAATAAATAATTAACATAACCCATTTCTAATAATAAAATAAATCACAATCACCATATTATAATATAATATAATAATATAATCTTATCTAAAAAAAAAATGAACATTAACTAAAAGGGCGAGGAGTGAATCAATAATTTTAAATTAGGTAAAAACTTAAGGATTTATCGAAAGACAAGGACAGGAAGGGCTAAAACAGGAAAATACCTTATTTGGGGAGTATTTTTAAAAAATGATAATATTTCCATAATATACGAGTACGGTTGCATAAATATATTATGTACTTGTTCTTGTACATACAAATATCCGGAGGTGTATGCGTTATAGTTTAGTTTCATCGTATTCTAACGGTATTTCGGTCGAACAGGAGAGACTGTGGTCTTTTTGTTCAAGCCGTGTACTTAGCATCAGGAAGTACCATTTAATAGCCATGTACGGGAAGAAATTATCTTTCAGGTCGTACCAATGTCAAATCATTACCATTATAGATAACAGTACGACCAAAAAAAAATACTTCCTTTTAAACAATATACCAGAAATATTTTAACCAAATTACAAAGAAAATGAAATCCTATGAAAAAGTTATGCGTCCATATATTTTAAAGTGACATCGTAAGTAGCTAAGAAAATATTTGATAAGTATTTTTATTAATTAAATTCTCTCCTAGACAACACGTTCAGAATATATCCGCGAATATAGAGATATTCAGTAGACAACCACGGATGGATATAAGTTGTCGGATACAAGGGATGTGTAGAGAATATGCGTCAAATATCCTTGACGAAGATCGAATTCTTAACTTGGACCGGAAATTTTTTAGGGGAATAAATTCATAAAATGTATTTGGCGCCTCTTGCCAACGTTGTTATCAGCTATATGGTATTAATATTGTTGATATCTATCTTTAATATTGCTTTAAGACTGTTGTATGATTCTACCTTAACCGTTTTTCCAACCCAGTCTGGGGTTCTTTCCTGTTCCAGTTTTCTAACCCGATTTTAATGTCCTTTTATTGGTTTTCACTTCCCTTTCTTGATCTCTACGATTTTGGGTTGATTATTAACGTTTGGTAGAAATCCTTCAGGTTTGTTTGCCCTTCCTTTAACCAGCACTTACATGGCGGTCTCATGCTAGTTCTGGTTTTTTAATTTTTTAATTTTGACTTTAATATTAATTTTTGACTTGTTGTTAAGTTTATTTACCGCCGTTTATTAGTGTTAACTCAATATAATCACTTCATACTGCAGTTTCTGATGTTAATTTTATTTTATATTTGAAATTTGTCATTTTCTTAATTTATTTTGTGGTACGTTTTGTTTCTTCCTTTATGTGTATATTCTTTATTGTTATTTGAATTTTTTTTCACTTTTAGACCTGATGACGACTCTGTTAGGTCGAAACAAGTTTATTTAAAAAAAATTTTTTGTTGCAAGATTTTGAGTTTTCTTCGATTTCATATTATCATTGTGCCTGACAATCTAAAATTTAGTAGTCGGATTAACCAAGTGTCTCAAGAATATCCACAAATCTATCTAGAGAATGTCGCTAAATACACACTAGACCGGGAAAACTAAAAAGGCATTTGGATGTAGATATCAACAGATACAAATATTATGTATATCCACCGAATACGTCTAACAATGGATATCTATTAGATATCAGGAGGAATAAATATTATGGAAATATACCGAATATGTTTAATAGGATCCATGTGATGTATGGGTTCTTTATCCCTCAAGGATCAATAGTGTAGAGAAAAGTAACAATAGTAATCGCCATTTTATAGAGGTTGGTCATTGTTTAGTTTTCAATCTGCTTGTGCTATTTATACATTTTTGTGATGAAATTGGATCAGGAGTTTACATTTTTTACATTGATGGTATAAATTAAATAATATTTTAATAATTAAAGTTTAAAAGGCATTATTTACAGTGAAATATAGTAAAGTTAGTGTATTTCTTACAATATAATTTTTTGGAAGCCAAAAAGACAAAATATGCATATAGAAGCCCGCTTTCCTTTGAGTGAGCATGAAAAATAAGTCTTTCTTTAAATATAATATAATATATATATATATATATATGTATTAAAGTGAAATATATGTAAAAGAAGGCATGTACCTTTTAATATTCTTAATGTTCTGTTTCTAATTTTACTTTACACTTTACACCTGAAGTTGCAGCCGTATGGCCAACGTGTCGTCATAACCTGCCCATATTGCAAATTTGTTATTTGACTTATATCGGTTGTATAACGATGTTAAATTTGTAAGTTAATCAAAGTATATTATTTAGATATTAAAAAAGGAAAAAACCCAAATAGACTTTTATTTATTTTAATTTATGAATACTTGAAAAAGTATTGGCAATATCTTGGTTAAACGGTTTACTGAAATTGCAGAATAGAATGATAATAGATAATATAATATAATAACGAAATATAAAAAACAATATGTGAATTAACAAAGTAAAATTACCTGAATTAAATTGTTAAATTCAACGATTACTAAACTACAAAAATTTCGGTAGAGTTTCGAAGACAACACTAATGTAAAAGATAATCACGTAACTAGAAGTCCTATCGATATGAGGGTTAAATATCAACTGATTTCAATAATGTACTTTTGCCTTGATCTCTACGTCCTCTTTTATGACTTAGACAAAAATTTAGTGTTTTTATGATTTTTTTTTATAGGAGGAAAACTCAAATCAATTTTTACATCTGTTTTGCCAGTATTTAAAAAGATTTATTTTTTTAAAACTAGTATTAAATTCCTAAATTGAAATAAATCTAAGTACTTTATTGAGAAATTCTTACAAAATAAGATTTTTTACAAAGACTTACTTGTACTTGTACGTGTCACTTAAAATAATATTTTTTAATGACACTCTGTACAGTGAATGAAAATAACAACGTATTTTAATAATCATTCAGTACATGCACAACACGACCGAATTCGTATAAAAATAAATTCTTTGTTGGTGTACCGCAGTTTTTGTCTCGTTTTGTTTCGCCAAGAACTGAAGAACGATAAAATATAATGACGGCAAAACGAAATACTTTCAGTAAATAACTTGTAATTTGCAGAAAGAAACCATACACGCTAACAAAATTGTCCTCTGGGTCTTATTATAATAAATTCCTTATTGTGACCACCAGCTTTGTTTTGTCAAAACTAAAACGCGAAATTTCCAGTGGCGTACAATGAATATACTTTATTTGAACATTAAGAGAGAGTAAATTACCAGAAATATGTTGTGTTAATCAGTCCTAAAATCAATAAACAATAGACGTGCGTTTCCAAAATAAAGAGAAATTCAAGAACACAGTATTTTGTAATTTATTTCATAAAATCTTTTTATTTATTTATCGTTCACCAAGCTTACATATATAAATATTGAAATTATGAAATAATTTTCGGAAATAATAATAAAATTATGATTCCTAACATTCTGTTTCTAAAGACTTGTCATCTGATTCCAGAGAAATTATAATTCCCACAGGTTACTTTAATAATGAATGGCAATTTAAAAGTTGTTACTTCTAGCAACGTAACCTTTAACTTGAGGTTATACGAGGGCTGCTCCCAATATTTCTGGAATCTATCTTTATTGCTTTTCAAAGTATTTACCTTGAACATCAACACATTTTTGCATTCTCCCGAACCAAGTGGCAAAACATTTTTTCCACTCTGCAGGGCGCACTTCAGAAACAAGTGCTTTGAACTTCTCTACTGCCGCCTCAGAAAAACGCTCACCACGCATTTTATTTTTATTGTAGGAAATAAATAATAATCACAAGGTGATAGGTTAGGTGAATATGGGCAATGGGTCATTAATTCAACACTTTGATTGCCCAAGAAATCAATGATTTGACGTACTGAATAGGAGCTAGGCGTCGTCATGGTGAAGAATAATGCGCTGTTTTGGATTATTTGCTCTCAATATATAGATGACTTCTGGCAAACAAATTGTAGTATACCAATCGGCGTTTACTGTTTTTCTATCTTTCAATGTGACGGTTGCCACATGTCAGTCAAACTAAAGAAACAAGCAATCATTTCTTTCCCAGCACTGCGTGATCGGGCCACTTTTGTTGGCATTTGCTCACCTTCAAATGCCCAAACGGTCGATTGTTGTTTTGTTTCAGGGTGGTACCCCATATATATCCATGTTTCATCTCCTGTAACTATATTATAGATGCAATTTAAATGTCCTCGATTAAATTTATCAAGCATATCTTGGCACCATTTAACACAAGCTTCTTTTTGACCTTTTGTTAAATTATGTGGGATCCACCGACTAGAAAGTTTCCATAAGTTTAGGTGTTTGTGCAAAATCGTATGTATTGCTTTCATGCCAATATCCAAAGATGCCTTAATCTCACGATATGTAACATGACGATCCTGTTCTATCATTTCGTGCAGAGCATCAATATTTTTTGTCTCAACAGAAGTGGATGGACGGCCTTCATGTTCTTCGTCCTTAACACTACTGCGACCGTGTTAAAATTCAGCAAACCAATTATAAATAGTGCTCTTTGATGGAGCTTCACTACCAAAAGAAGATCGAAACCGATCAATACATTCTTTTCGTGTTAACGCACATTTAAAATCATAATAAATCATTGCTCGAAAATTTCACGCGAGACAAAACAATTTTCTTTTAAATACTATGTAAACAAAACGAGTGAACTTCAGTTAAACCTAACAACAGAATTATAGGTAAGAAATCTTCTATTTTAAGAATATGGTTTTTAAAACGATTCCAAAAACTGTGGGAGCAGCCCTCGTATTATTGTATTGGATTAAGCTTACAGTGCTAGGATGGTAAGCGAAGAATTTCAGTTCTGCGTTTTTTGGCAATTTCCTCAATAATGTACTTTTTATAATTTTGCTCTTGATCATTGTTAACAATTCTGCTTTCAGTATTGTATCGTCAAAGGGGTATTTTTAGAACTCAGCCATGTTGTAATTTCATCTTTCTTTTGTTTAGTGGCTGGTAAAGCTTGAAGTAATCTGGGGTGATAACTTTAATTTTCCTTTACAATAATCGAATCTTTAAAAGTAAACCACTCACAAGGAAAATGGTTGTACTGCCTATATTTGACAATTATTCTTGCATCTTTACCTGTAGTTTTCTTAATACCAGAAGTAAATCCGTATAAAAACGCGTCTTGAGATGATATTTTTGTCTTGTCAGACTTTTGCTATACAATGTCCTGCATTAACCCATGTTTCGTCTAATCAGAAAATATTTTTAGTTTCTGTCCTAATTTGTATGTCATCTCCAACATACAATTTCTTCAGAATCAATTAGCATTAAGTTTAATTCATTTAATACCTTTCACAGTTTATCTTGGCTTATTGTGGGTAAATCAGCATTATCTGTTATAGCTTGTAAAACTTTATCTAACGTTGATATCTGCTTGTTCAGAAAAAATAAATGAACAAGCTTACGAATTCAATTTTAAAAAAAATTCATCCACGTCAACTTTTAATCACTTTGGTCTGCCTGGTTTAGTCTTTGGTGAGGTTACGCCACCTGATTTCTCTTCATTAAAACTTTATAAACCGTAGATTTTCCATATCCCAATGCTTTAGAACACATTTTAACTATGTCAACAGCATTTCAAGGAATATATACAAAACCCTTTTTTCATTGAGTGACAAATGGTTAAATTTTAATTTTCTAACTGTTGAATACTCACAAGTAACTTCCATTTTTCCAAGAAAAGTAAATAACTGAATTTCTACAAACTTGAATTTTATTTAAATAAAATATCAATTACTAGGTGCGCCCTGATCACTAAAATATAATTATCCGTTTCTATAACGGTTACGGCTTTGACCGGCGTTAATTCTCTTAGGTACTCAGCTATAACAATAAAAGATAGTAATGCGATGGTGCAAGAAATATATTATATTTTATACTGAAGTCGTTGAAAACAATTTAAAATCAGCTACAAATATTGAAGATTTACCAGATGTACGGTACTATGATTTGCATACTAAACTAGGTTTTATCACAAAACATTTTTATGAGAATTTACTCTCTCTTAATGTTCAAATAAAGTATGCTTGGTAAAAATATTTTGGATTTAACAGCGTTTTTTGTTTGAATAAGTGAATGATTCTGAAAAATAATATAAATATTATGATTATTTTCGGATTAGATTTTTTCAGGTGCACTAGCCTCAAATCTGCAAATATCTGTATACGGACATGTCTTTTGGATAAACAACATAACCTAGTGTTGTCAGAATACCAATATTATCGATAATAATGTGATATCTATTCTGTGCATGTGACATAACATGAAAGATACTTCCTGTTCGGTAGCTAGAAACGTCCTGACAAAATTGTTATGTAAACTGTATAAACGTGTTTATATATTTTTTTTGGTACGTGAGTTTTCTTTAAATTTAAATAACTTTATTCAGCGATTAAATAGCTTATTGTAAATAGTATTTTTTTAAATTTATTTAATTCGTCTAAAATATGTAAACAAGCACCGATTACAAGACCACACAGTACTAGTACAAATGGTTATTCGATTAAATTTTGGATACCGACTGTTTCGAGATAATCGCTTGCCGACATCATTCAACCTACAATGAAAACATCAACACAGGTGCCTCTTCACGTCTTAAAATTCAGAACCTTAACGACCCGGCCGAGATCCAACAATAGTATTTAAGACTATAATTACCCCTAGGGCCCTTTTCTTCTTTCCAACAAGTACCCGAAAGAAAACTTGTTATATAAGTGGGTACCAAGCACCCAATGCCCCGTTGCCAAATTATCATCACCAAGTAATAGTTATTTACCATACTAGTGAGCAAATAATTATTATCCATTTTTTGGTTAGGTAAACATATTTTTTTACAATAAACTAACATTATATATATATTAAAAAATAGCATTGATAATGTACAAATGTACGAAAACTTCATTAAATCCAACATTTGGTGCTAGAAAGATTTCTTATTCGGATATTCTCAGAAAATACAGTTGAAAGTATCGAATCTTCAGAAAGGTTTATTGAGCTTGGCAACAGGAACAAGAACCACTAAAGGTGTGGGATCACTTCCTGTGAGGCAAGTTTTTGCCCTCTAGATGGACCACCCGTTGTCGAGAAAGTAAAAAAGGATCACATGATAATAATGATGATGTTTCGTTCTGTCTGGAGTTCAAAATGAACGAAGGTTTATTTGAATATGTATCCCGTGCTTTATTAAATAAACCATTTTAAATGGTTATTTGATATTAGTTTAAGATAAAAATTATAATTGGATACAAGGACCAAGTATGTAGGCGTTAGAGAATATTTTGGAATAGTTTTTGTCTTGAAACGGGGAATTACTGAAGTATATTTATTATTCTTTGATTTTGAAGCAAATTAAATTCCGCTTGTTTCAGATGAAATTCATTGAAATTATTAGTAATTTAAAATTATTATTGCGTTTGGTCGATTGAAACGTTGCGGTGTACCATAAATTGTCGTAATCATAAAATATGAAATTTTCATTATAATAAATTATGTTATTAGATGTGATTTAAGAAAATTGAGGAAATATATTTAACAAATGCCGTTATGTTATATTATATCAGCTATCAATATAACTAAATCGAAGCATAAATAGACAGCCATAAGAAAATATAAATATGCAAAATATTTTCTACATATTAATCAGCATTGAAGAAAAAACTGGATTATAAATATTATTATTAAACAAAACTAAGAAATAAATATATAAGATAAATTATACTTATCTTGTATTTTAAAGCTATTTTTTCAACATCTTACTCTAACCATGTTTCTCTAAATCACATTTTCAAAGAGTGACATAAAATTTGCAGATTTCTTATAAGCATACTTGACTTGATATGATTATTTCAAGCAATCATTATAACACAGCTGCAGCTCGTGTTTTTACTTATTCGGGTTTTTGTTGAAAAATAACAAGAGTAAGAAATGTTTTAGAACTAAAGTACTTATAAAATTATGTCATAGTTTTTAGGTCCCCCTACGGGTTAAAAAATTCTGTCACATTTTAATGGTGTATCCTCCCTTAATAACCTTTTAGAATGCTACAATCGAACTCTACTTGCTGTTGATTAATGGTCTTGATACACTCACAACGTTTGGTTTTTCTAAGTTCAAGTATAACTTAGGTACTGCTTTTTTTCGAAATTTGAAACCCCACTTTCGAGGCTTATAACTTGTGGGTGATACAACTTAATATAGAGGAAAGTTGCATTAAATCACTATATCCCATATTTTAGGTTCTCCTACATGCCCCTAATCTGTGTCAGTTCTTATACGAATCGTCCTGTATAAGAAAGAAGAGCGAAAAAATTGTATTAATTATAGAAGAATATCAATACTGAACACTATCCTAAAAAAGTATAAACGGATAATAAATAACTAAAACCAAAATTAGAACCACCATTGTCTGTTTTGAAAGTGGATTGGAAACAGGGAGGAGCACCCTTTACAATATTTAAGTAATTACTAGAGTAATTCTTATAATACTAATAACACCAGTTACCAAGAATATTTATAGTTCTAAAAATAATATAAGGATTCTAGAAAATTTAACGCTTTTCATAATAATAATCATATTTAAAAAAATAAAAATCATAACAGAAAAATGACAATGTCTAAAAAAATATAAAGAGAAAATATTCTTATCTAATGCATCATATATTTATATAAATCCATATTGATTTTGATTATTAGGTATTAAGTTAGATTTTTCTAAAAAATAGTAATTGATCATTTTTGTTTTGTTATGGGTCGACAATTGCTGGTTTGTTTTCTGAGCCCACTTTTATACTTTTTCTTAAAAAATTCAATTTTTAATGAGTTAGGAAAGAGTTGAAACATTTATTTATTATGTTAATTATAAGTGGGGTTTGTTTGCCATATTTCTTTAAGATATCAGATGTAATTTCGACAATGCTCTACTTCGTTTGTTTTTTACCTCTTTATGATTGTTTGTTTTTAGATATTCTTAACTAGATCAAAATAGCTATAATAAATATTTTGGGGTGATTGTTACCCTCGCTTGGAGGTGTAAGCAGCGAAGTCGAAAATACCGGAAAAAAGTGTCCCCCTTTGATCAAAAATCGACAGGTCTCTGCGTTTTGTTAAAACGTTGACGCAGTTCCTGATAATGGCTCTGTTTCGTTTTCGTTTGGCCACCCTGTAGAGATTGATAATATTAAAAAAGAGATTAATGTGTAAGCTTACATGAAAAAAGGATAGACCGAAGTAATATTACAAAAGATAAAAGAGTTTCAAATAGAAAAGGATTTAACAATTTAACAGAGTACCCATTTGTTTAATTTTTTGTGTTGCATGCCAACTTGCTTTGTATGCACCAAACCTTAATAGTAAAACTATAAAAATAATAATTTACGTAATGAAACATGCAATCCTTTGTCTTCGTGAAAGACAATTTAAGTAAAGGAAGTCACATACATTCTAAGAAAACTAACAGTTTCATTATCGTGAAACTATTTTTTTGTCCTCGGCAATCAAGAAAATGATCATGTACGCAACCATAGATAGTGGATAAACTATAGAAAAAAGTCATTAGGTGTAGTTATTTGATTATATATACTCGTAGTAAGGTTATGTACAGGTGGTCTCAAAATATTTGTTTGACCATTTATTTTTGCAATATGTTAATTTTTAGCATAGTATCAATCTGAATTTTTATTTCCGACAAACTTTTTGCTGTTTCGTCTGACGAGGTTACCTACCTGTATTACCTGAATATTATTACTTTTGAGGAGTTTTATCGTACAACATTTGAGATGATACATTTGGAATGACTGTTTCTATTTTGTGAAATATACCCATCATAAATATAAAACATAAATTATACTCATTTTAAATTTCCACAGTTTTCCAATGCTTTTTGTAAAAATTCTTATATCACTCAAATTTCGCTTTTCTAGAATCGTCAGATATGTCAAAGAAATTGACAGATTTTTTACGTATATGTATGCTCGATTTCTTATTATAAATGTTCGATACAATCAGCATTACACAAGAAACAAGAACTTCTAGAAATATGATTTTTTAAATGTAGTTATAAGCGGATCGTTTGGGTAAGGAATGGGATATTTTTATTCATAAATTTTTTCTCTCTTAAAATTTCATCTTTTTGATATCATATAATAAATATTTAAATAATCAAAGAGAGCTGTCGACAATAATATTTTTGTAAAAATGTCGAAATTTATTAAATATCATGTCAAAATGGCGACGTTTTGAGAAACAAAAAAATATGAATAAAAGTATTTATTACCCCACCCAAACGAGTCGCTTATGACAACAATTAAAGAATCGTATTCGGGAAATTTGACTGAGCGTATTTTAAGAAATTAATATACAAATTAACAGGAATCCGTTTTGAAGTTCTTTGAATTAAAAGCAATAAAATGATCTCTACTTTTTACAGTTTTTTCTATTAAGTGACTTTCTGGACACCGTGTATAGTATGGACGAAAACGGTTAAAGTTGGCACTCTAAAAGTTAGTAATTTTTTCATCAAAAATAAGTAAGCAACTAGATAATGCTTAAAAAATGGTGACTTAGCCAGTGGCGTACAAATTGGGGATGTTAAAGTTACGCCTAAGGGTTACAGTCCGCCACTGGATGAAGATTTAAAATTGTAATCTACTTTAAAATTTTAGGTTACGAATTAGGAAACTTTGTCCAAAGTTTGAATTCAAAGTCTAAATGCGTTTTCAGAATATTTAGAAAAAATAATTTTATTTTTGCAACTTTAACACATGGTATCTCAGAAACTAAACACTTTAAGGTTTTATGCTCCTAATTCATTCTTCATCATTCATCAAGGGCTCTCACCTGTTAAGCGTTGTCGGTCGAATATTGGAATACCCTATATATTATCTGATTGTTTCGAGCATTTAAAATAAGAAGTCAAGCATGTACGTAAGAAAAAGAAGAAAAAATAGTATCGACAAGAATGACAATCACATTAATAATTTCTATTAGACATATTGTGGTATACTTGTCATCATCAGTTCGTCAATCATGATTTGGTGCTAAAGTGGTTCAAAACTCAAGCAGTTGTAGAAAAATAACATTTATTTTAAACTCTCTGAGCTCTGGACAGTTCCTAGAATTAGTGTCTGCCTCTAAATAAGTCATCCCAACTCATCCCAGATATGTTCGATGGGATTCATATCCTGGGCTGGCCAACTAATCGTCTAATTCCCACTTATCCAGATATCCTCTGATTGCGTAAGATCTTGCATTATCTTGCATAAAACTGACATGTTCGCCTATAATGAACATGAAATGCATCATCTAGAACTTCCGTAACGTACATACGCGTGAACTATTAGGGATCCATATTGTATGAAAACCATGTGCAAGCTTCTGAGGAAATTCGCGCTAAATCCATAACGATCCACTACCAAATGGTAGACGCTCGTCCAAACACGCTTGAGCGTACATCTCTCCGGGTCTTCTTCCTTCTGACCATTTGAGACAAAAAGGCGAATAGCACCCTGCTTCATTATTCCATGCCCTATGATTTGGGGCAAAAGCTAGCTTTGCAATTCGATACCCTCATTATAATGGCGGACCTATAGCCATTTTTCTAAAAAAAAATCTCCTCTCCTAATACTCGATTCACTGACATTTATATTTCTCACTATTTGGAGTTGATTTCGAAGAAAACTCGCGAAAGCTGTTCTGTTCCGCAAAATTGCTGACACTATAAAAATTTCCAATCTTTAGTCGGTAACTATTTTTTGCTCGGATCCTGGTACACTGTTTGTACGGCACAAAAGCTCTTACTAACCATTCTTGGAGTTTCACGCTGTCCATGTCCATCTTGTCTTAACGCTACAATTCTTATCACATTAACAGGTTTCAAAGGCAATATGAATGTTATAAACAGTACATCGCGTGACCAATGACATGAAATGAAAAATTAACGGAAAAGTCAACATTAAATCAACATAAAATACTACTATATGTTATCACTAGCGCGAATGAAAAAAAAAATCTTAGAGTAATCAACAATAACAGATAATAAATTTCATAAATGCATTTCTCGAGAAGATAATCATTCAGACCTGCTCTAGATAATAATTGGCAAATACATCATAATTTCGAAGTGACCTCTATTTTTGACTCGTAAGTGCATATTTGACACAATGTTTTATTGATGTATAATATAAATTTTCCTGCATTGTAAGTCGTTCATAATATTTGGCGTTTTCTTTTAAAATACAAAAGAAATTCAAAAATATTTGGTTTATTTTTACTAATATATCGATGTATCCTTGTTGGTTGGTAGTCCAAAATGTATTTATATTTTTTGCAGAAATTTGGAGAATATTGGAGAATACTCCATGACCAATAATCGACTATCGTTCGTTACATATGGAGGAATATGTTCAAGGGACGCGAACCATTCGGTTGTTTTTGTTTTTGAACTTTTCCGTTTTCTCTCTACTTTCTTGTAAATACAATTTATTCTTATACTTTACGCCATACACATTGATTAAAATGAAAATTACCCATGACCCATTTCTTCCATTCCTTCCTGTTCTGTGGTTTCTGTTTTAATTGTTTCCTTGTTTTCTTTCGATTTTGAGCAATTTCGTTTATTCTAACTTCCATATTCTTTCTCGGTCTCCCCTTTTATTCTTTTTCCATATATAGTGGCATTCTTGACACGTGACCAAACCATTTCAACTGTTTTTTTTATTATTTGTCTTATGTTTGAGTTTAGCTACAACATGTTTATTTCTGTCTCTTCTTGTTGTCCCTACCATTTTTCGTAGACGTGTCATTTCTGCTATTATTATTTTATTTTTCTGGTTTATTATCAATGACTATATTTCACTTCCGTATGCTATGTTAGGGACTACTATACTATATTATACATATGTTTTAGTTTTTGTTTCCGCTGATATTTCCATATTTGCGAGTATTGTTTTATTTATTTGAAAGTAAATTTGTGTTGATTTTTTGATTCTGTTTAATATCTCCACATCTGTGTTTCCGGTACTGCTAATTTTTGTTCCCATGAAATCTATCGTAGTTAGTTCCTTTAGTATATTCTTTTCGCATTTGACATTTTCTTCTCCTTTTTTCTATTTATCCTGACCAAATTTGTCTTATTTGTATTTATTTCCATTCCCATAATTTTTTTGTTTCAGACCATTGGTTTTTCATTCTTTGTGTGTTCTTTCCTGCGGCCATCAGTAAAATATTGTCTGCATATATTAGACTCTGAATATTTACAGGTCTTCGTTTTTCATATCTAATTGTTAATTTTGGTGTGTCATTTTTAGATATTTTTAATATTCTATCTAAGCATATTATAAATAGAAGTGGACTCAAACTGTTACTATGTTTTGACTTTTTTTGGAAGGGTTAGAAGTTTTCCATTGATTTGGCCCAGAATTCTTTTGAAGGTACTATTTGTTACTTTTATGATTTTTCTCTTTACCTTATATTCCTGTAGATATTTCCACACCACTAACTATATCTAAGGTCGCTTTTAAATCTATGAACACTAAATACGTCTAATTTTCTAGTGCTGTATTTATTATTGTTTTTAAAGGATTACAACTTTCTTTTAGGTCTCTTCTCTATTTCTTTATTTCTTTTTGTTTGTTCCTAACTTGACATCTGACCTTTTACAGTATTTTTTCTTTATTAATCCTTTTTTATTACTTAGATTCACTTTCTTTGATCTAAAATTCTAGTTTTTAAATTGTGATCTTTACCTAATTCTGCTTGTTTGCCCACCCAAACATTTATTACTGGATTTTCCTTCTCTTTTGTTTATGTCATATAGTCTAGTATACTTTTTAAACAACCATCTACTGACTCAAATGTATATTATGGCTCTACTCCATGATTGAAAAATGTGTTTTTAAATTTATATAATACCAAATGAATTGAATAGTTAAAGTTCTTAGTGAAGTTGTTATACTTCGTCATACAAAACACAACTAAACTAATCCATAAATACATGAAATTTGGAAATCAGGTGAAGCGAGAATAGGGGAAAGAAAAAATACCCAGTTCAAAACTCTACCTTGTGGTGCTCCAGCATTTTGAGGATAGAGAAATATTGTGTCTCTGCTTATAAGCCCTCTAAAAATAACAAATGATCCACTGTGTACATTTTTTAAATCAACTACTCATCTATTTATTTAAAATGCAAGGTGGAAAAAATATTTTTCACACCTTCCTACATGGTATGGGGTATTGCACCACAAAAAATCTGTAAGTGGTAATTTAGTAAAATGATTGATTTCTCACCGAGAAGGTTCGAAAAATGCCACAGGGCTTAAAAACCGCCTTAAATTTAGACCTTTGCCGAAAACCGACTTGGCGCCAGACCATTGTAATGCCCTGTGGAGAGGTCAAGATCGAATTTGATAAACAGTGGTGTAGAAAATGCTTTTACGCCTTAAAATTATAATTTATATATCTAAAAAATGTTATTAAATGGTGAATACTTTAAAATAAAATGAGCTAATTAGCTAATCAATACGGTTAATCAATTATTTACTAATGAAAGAACTGATTACATACTTGATGTTGGAGTCTAACACTAAACACGAAACAACTTTTGCGAGTTTTAATAATTAATTAATGTTTTTCTCTTTTGTTTTGCTAAGTGTCACCGACATTCAAGGTACGACCTACTGACCCGCCATACCCATATTACCTATCTCTGAAATTATACCTCGAGGTCTTCGAAACAAGAAAAAGCGAATGTCAACACCTTGACTTTTTGGGCAAGGCGACGATTCGAATCGATGGTTTTTAATCTTTGTTTACATGTATTAAAACCGAAAATATTGTAATAGGATTTTATCATAAAATAATTTGAAAATTGAATATACCAAAATAATATTTCTTATGGTTATCGGGAGTTAAAAATAAAATTTATTTGAAATGAAAATTCTTATTTGTAATTGGTTAAAACAAATTTAACAGTAACTAAAATTCATTCAATAATAAGAATAAATGTTAACTAGAGAATACAAAATAGGACAACATTGAGATAATTAGAAAATTTCAAGATTAGTCGAAATGATCAATTTTTTTAAAAACTTATGATGAAAGATATATATTAGTAACATATCAAATAATCATTTACCTTTAAGTATGAAACAATTGTTTAACTAGAAATAAAAAAATTAAAATTAACATATAATCAATTCTAACATAGTGTTATTTGGCTAGTTCTTTTCAAAAGTATTATCAATATTTTTTAATTTCAAAAAAGTTACGAAATATTTGAATAAAAATCAAAAACGAATCACATTATTGTTGTAGGATTAAGTTTACAACGGAATGTAAACAAATTATGAATTAAATTAAAGATATTTGTTTTGATACATTTGAAAGAAGATAGAAGAAGCTTTTATAATTAATCGGTAATTAGTTTTTAGTGAGCAATCATATAGTTAAAGTTATAATAAGTAAAAATTTATAAATTTTGTAATATTTTTCTAACTGTCTGACATATTGTTAAAAATTAATTTTGTCTCTCAGAAAATGGCTCTTACTTCGGTCCAGTGCATACAGGGACAGGATCAAATTCAAAGAGACTTCACGTATAAATTTTAGATTTTTTTATTTTATTTTACTGACACTGCCAATTAATTTTAAAGGTTTAATTTTCGTATTTTTTCTGATTATAAAATTTCTGAAGAATATTTTCAGTAGATATTATTTGATTAATTATTATTAAATATAAGATGCATAATAAGTTATATGGGTTAATTGATCATAATTTGTTTCAACCAATAATAATTTTCCTTGCATTAACTCACCTTGAGTAAAGGGTCAATCAAGTTGATTTAAAATTATGATTTTTTTATTTTTGTTCATTTTGACGCTCAATAATTTAATATATCAATTTATTTTAAAAAAATATTTTTTTATTGCCCCACACTTAAATGCAGTTATAATATAATATTTATTATCTATTTTCTAAGGAAAATCGTTTATTTATTCATAAATTTATCTTTAGAATGTCCTTTCTAGAACTTGATTAATTGGCACCGAAAAATCATCATTTAAAGGGCCATTGGAAATTAAAAATAAACTAAAAGTGGGAAAAATAAGAAGAGTATGGGCATATAGCGGCGTTTATCGGTCGTTTTGCAGTTAATACATATTTGTTACAAGAGGTACGTTAAAGGAAAATAACTTGAGTACCGTTATACACTCTGAATAGGAAGCAGACGTGGGAACAGGAAGAGAATTTATTCGCAAATTAAAAGGTAGTAATTTGAAAGTCAGCATTGAATTTTGATATAAATACTTTTAGATTATAGTTTCCAAAACACCAACACTTCGTTTACAGTAATTGAGATTTAGGAGATTAAAAAATTTCTGCTTTTGGTTTTGGTTGTGTGCAAATGTTTGTGGATTATGATTCGAATACGACCTCGGGTGAAAAAATGTGAAACTATTAAAGTAGTAAAATAAATCATAGTTGGAATAGTTTTCTAGTTTTCATTGTGTAAATTCGTTTGTATTTACTTTATCTTTTCTATTTTGTAATGAAAAGCACAAAAATCGTATTTAGGTATATTTGTTTTACTACTCTAACGAATTCTATATTTCCCAATAGTTGGCTGAACATTTTCATAAAAGCTTTGTATAATGTAAAAATCTTTAAAAACTTTCATTTTCTGTTATAAATATTAATTATATTTATAAAAATAGAACATCTTGGGCAACTTCATTAATACATACAAGGTAATTTAAAAAAAATTGCAATTTTGCAACCTCACTTAAAACCGTTAAAATCAATTTCGGATTTTAAGAAAAATGGTAATTAAAGGTACCTCTAACAACCAGCTAAAAAACCAAAATAATATGGAAGAACAAAGCATTATGCAATTGTTGTCAACCAAAATGAAAAATGGTAAACCAAATGTTACAAAAAAAAAATAACATTTTTTTGAGTCAGATAATAATGAAAGTACATGGAATGATTTTAGGGTTGTTGTTATATTATTTATTTAATATTAACAAATTATAATGGTTTTGTTGGATCTATGAAGCTAACCTATAACTACAGACAGCTGTAGTAGTTTCCCGAAAATTCTAGAAAATTTTAAAAATAGTCTGGAAAACTCCTGGAATATTCTAGAACCTTCAGAAGAGCAATAAAAGTAATAAATAGGAGGAAACAAACAGGAGGAGAGGCGTGAAGTGTCAAAGTACGACGTAAGTGAAGTAGTGTCACTGTTATTCATGTAAGTTATATTTTTTAGGCAGTTTCTTCTGTTAAAAAAGTTATTAAAGCAACACAAGTGTTACAATATTAGACTAGTATATGGGATAATAAAAATTTTATTTCAATGCATTTTATTTTTATTTTTATTTTATTTTATTTATTTATTACAACAAAACAATAATATAATACTGCATAGCCAGTATGGAGAGCACGATGAATTTTATAAATTTGTGTGTGCTTCCACCTGACAGTTAAAATACCTAAATACTAAATTCTAGATTATATAATATGTCTTTTTATTGCTCAATTTAAAGCAAACCAGACCAGTTTGTCAACAATCTGATCAAAACTTTGTCTCACCCAGACTTTTATTATTAGTACGCATCTTTATGCTAAACTACTCTAGATTACTTTGATCATTGACCATCAAAAGAACATGTTGGAATTAAAGAGAAATTATATTTTAAATTAATTTAAAAAACATTTTTTTTGTTTTTGCTTATATTTTCAAAATTCAAGATTTTTATAATAGAAAAAATTTGGGTGGACAGGAACTTTTACTTACATTAAATGTAAACATATTTTAACTTTATTATCTCGATTCTAAATTGTCGAATATTCTGAAACGTTAAGAATCTATTAAAAAGTGGTTTCACGCTGGAATTACCTTAATCGAAAACACTTTAATAAAATATCATTCTTTTGTGTTTCAAAGTATCTGTTTCTTACTTCACAGTAAGATAGAACTGACAAATAAGAGGCAGAAGGGAGCGGGATTAAAATAATGACAAATTTCCAAGCAAATTGAAATAGAAAGCCAAGTTATTGACTATCACAGATCATCTACTGTTGTTAGTACACTAGTGTAATTATTTCCAAGATGGGCTGAGAATTAGTACCTGGAAAACTAAAAGAATTAGCTAGAAGAAATGGTATTTCCCTTATGTAGTTCCATTATACTTTAGAGAAGTAGTAAAACTCTATGTCGTTACAAAATCCTTTTGAGGAGTAAGTGGAATTATTATACGAAAATAAATTAAAGACGAAGACGTGCCATATTTCGAAATCTGGATCATCTTCAAAACATGAGGTCAAGCTAAGATACTTTTGGGAAACTACAACCAAAAAAGGTCATGTGTCGGCATAGTAAGAATCAGAATAGAAGGTATACCTTAGGAAGCCTCAGAAAAGAGGAATGTAGGTAGGAAACGAAAAGGAGAAAATCTTCATACAGATCATTTTAGATGACTAATCTTAGGAAGATATTAAATCAAAGATAGTGCCTAACCACATGTTAATCCATCTAGTAATGAAATGCCTGAGGGAAATGGTATTGGAGAAATTAATATAATCACTGCAATATATCATTACTAAACAGTGCAAGAGGTTTTTCTATCTATTTAACATATATGACACGTATCCTGAATTAACAGGGTTGTTCTGGTAGAACAAGAAATATATTTTGTATTAATTAGGAAATATAAAACACTTTCCATTGACATTACATGACCCGTTGAAAATGTTTATTTGATATTTCAGTTATTTTCAACTTTATTTTATTTATTAATGCCCTAGTGTACTATTGTATCAAAATATAATATTGACTTCTCCTTGAAGTCTTCACAGATTATCATCATTTGTTGGAAGAGTTTGGTCTACAATTTTGGGCATCTGATATCTGGTAATTTGTCAATTATTCGAAACTTGGAGATACCAAAAATAGCAAATAAAAAAAAAGAGCTATATTTTATATCAGAACTTAAAAATTGATTGTAACTGTACCCATCCACGATTTTTTCTTTTTTTAGTAAATTTTCTTATTACATATTTTCTCAAAAAATAACATGGGAGTAATAACATGTTCATAAATTGTCTTAATAAAAATAATTTTTGCTTCTAATTCGGTGAAATATGTTGTTTCAATTCAAAACTCTTATTTTTCAGATAACAAGCACTAAAAAACTGATTTAATGAATAATAATAATAAAGATAACATTATTTAAAAATGTTGTTAATTACCAATTATTATTTTAAATGTAATAATACGATTTCATACACATTTTTTAGAAAGTGAGCAAAGTACAACAATAAGAAGAAGAAAAATAGTGTCTAAAAAAATACAATATTCTTTTATTTATCTACTCATCTTCTTCTTCTTCGGTAAAAATCGCGAAAATAAAGAAAAATTGAGATGTATGGTTTCAATTCTAATCTATTCACTTAGTGAGTAGCAAAAAAACGCAAAACATTAATTTTATTAATTTTCGGTTTTAATATTTAATAAACCTAAAATTAATAAAATTAATAAATTTTCAAAATCGAGCATTTACAAACTAAATTGTCTGGATTGTAAGGCCATCTATCTTGGTCAGACCCTAAGAAATTTTAACATAAGGTATTGTGAACACTTACGAACTTCTAGATTAAAATAACCAGATAAGTCACATTAACAAAACAACACCAAAGCATCTCATTGACACTAAACACGAAAATTTCACCCTGTATATTGCGTGCCATTACAAAATCAATCTAATACACCATCTCTGTACATAATTTTTTTAGAAAGACAGCTACTTGTAAGAAATATTGATATAGTCGTCACCTAACATTTTGGTAAATAAAGAAAATTAAATTAAGAAAGGATAAAAGAAACCCTAATGAATTAATTGGTTTTAGGTTCTCGTGTCGCTATTTACTGAAAAAAGATGAGTTAACAACCGTCAATATTTTCATATACCTATACTTAACAAAATACATAATTGAAATTAATCATACATTTGTAATCTCTATAAAAAGAAAAATTATATCTCTACAACAGATTATTAAATAAATGAAATAATAGTTGGCGATTTTACGAAAGATCAAAAATGAATAAACCGTTCGCCACTAACAAATATGGAGTTAATCATACACCTTTCCACCTTCTTTAATGTTGTGGTCCGCGTGTGTATGTTTATATGCCACACAAACATTTTTTTATACACATACTGAAGAGATGAACCGTTAGTTGGTAATAACACTAATAACAGTTTCATGAAACGATCTATTATCACCAGGAAATATGTCACAATATGACTTTGATGGGTAATTTTGGCTTTTTGCATAATGAGAATTATTACATTATTATTATTATACATATTTTCTGCTCATGTGAAATGTTTTCATTTTAATATTTATCTTTTATTTTTACGTCAGTGTAATTTTCTAAATATGAACAAAACATTAATTCTTAGTTCAGTCACACCTTTTAATAAATTAACAGACATTTAACCTTTGTCAAACTGTCTACCTACTGTTTAGTTTTTTATAAACGCAATTCAGATCTCGTTAGTGACTTTCCATTTTTATTATTTTACTCACGATTTCACTGGATTTTAAATCGACATCGTTCCACTGTGTCAATTTTGTAAGTGATAAATAATAATAACAATGCAGTTTGAAGTAAAGGAAAATTAGTTTCATTATAAACTTTCTTCACCGGTGAAAATCGCAAAATATCATGGTGTTCTATATATATATATATATATATATATATATATATATTGTAATAGGGGAGTTAAATTATAGTAAGTTTGTGATGCGCTCCCGTATAAATTTAAAGTGAGATGCAAATGACTACTTATCTCAGGGTTAGTTCAAATAAAACAATATTAATGAATATAACTATCTAAATTTATATTTGAACATAGAAACAGTAAATAAAATTAAAAAAAATTAAAATCATCAACAATTACCACTTTGTAGTTATTTGTGCTGTAAGTAAAAGTCCAATTCTTCTCACTTCCTATGTATCAATTCAAAAGGTCCGTCAAACCACGACCGTTGACCCAAATAAAGTTTTTTATCACTTTAATTGTTCCAAAATTCCAAAAAAAAATTCATAAGAGAGCTCCGTCAAATACTGACAGAGCTTAAATAGTTTTCCGAAATCATAACATTATTTATGTTTATTTTTTTAGTTTGGACACTAAATCATTTAAACTTCAAATAAATTATTGATTACAAATTACAACAATATACATTTTTACCCATTTTTTATTGTATCCAAAGAATTAACTATATATATGATTTTTTACTTGTATCTTAGCATTATAATTATAGTTTATGTAGTTACAATAAAGCCTAATTTTTTTACATTGAAATACTTTAATTTTGTTCTAATTGAAAATTTTAGTTTCTTGAATATTTCTAAACAGTGACCAAAGTTTAATCAAGAATTTCTATTAAATTTACAGAATTTTAATTGCATAAAAATCATTGAAAATGTTCTTATATTGTTTTAAAAATTTTTGTTTGATTCATGTGTTTGTACCTATCAATTTTTGTTTAATCCTTCATTAAATAATTTGTTTCTTCTTTTAGACCGTTACAATATATTAACAAAATTTTCCATTTTTTTAAATTAAGTCTTTAATTCTTGAAGTGCCTTAATTATCTTTTATTTTGCATTATAGTTGTGTCATTAGCTTCTTCAGATTTAATCCTTTTTATTTGTTAATATTTCTTTTCATTCCTATCAGTTATATTATGTTTGTCTTTAATTACTATTCATTAGTTTTCCCATCATCAATTATTTGAGGCTTCATTCTAATGTAATTGCTTTTTTTTTCTTTTTTTTTGTTATAATTGATACCTGACTCTTCCCTTATTAGTTGTTGTTTTAGCCAATTTTTTCTGGTTTGATAATTTGATCTTGATGCCTAGAGTCAATCTTTCATAATTTGTTATTTTCATTTCTTTCTTAATTTTGTTTAAATTCCATTTTATGACTGATTTGCTTGTTTCCATTTATTTTTCTGTTGCTATTTTATTTTCCATAATTTTATTTCGTTCATTTATTGTTTCATTCAAAACTTTTCCTACTACTATTATTTCTGTTTACTAATTTTACTATATTTATTATGTAGCTCTTGTTATTATTGATTCAAGTCAAAATTCTTTGCCAAGGCCGTCGTTAATTGATCTCTGCTTATTTCTATATATTACTTTTTTGAAGCATCCTCCAATTTACGTCCCAAGAAAAAATCGTTAAAAAATTATTTTTGTTGTAGTTCTAAAAGTTTTAAACTAAAATTATAGGTAGTTACTATCGACTAATAACAATAAACTATATGTATAAGAAAAAGAACGTGCTTATTAATATTATTTACTCTATGTAAAGAGTCACTGCAGACATCAACATGTTCAGATCACAGTGATCACGAAGCATTTCAGACAATTCACGGTGTATAAATTTTGTAATTGGTAATGGGACCCCGCCTATTTCCGGCGGAATTATGCTGGTTTTAGTAAAAGTAGCGCACCTCAATTAGGGCCTTTATGACTAATATATTACACGCAAAATGTAATTAGTTGTTGCGGTCTTAAAATTAACTTTTATCAAAAACAAAGAGAGTAAATTTTCTGTTTTATGTGGTATTAAATCCTAAGAGATTTGATTGAACATGTATACATGGTGCGGCATTAGTGCGTCCAAGTACGAATAGTCCGCTATTATTGAAGTTACGGAAAAAAAGTTTTTGAATTAAAAAAAATGTGATTTTCAGGTGGCTGTAGATCCTTTATTAAACATAATAGTCATAAAGTGTGATACATCGTTGAAATTAGCTCAGCAAGAGGTTTATAAAAATGTAAAAATATATGAGGTGTTCCTTTTAAAAAAACAACATTTTTGTCTGGCACTGAGTTCCTGAACACACTGTATATTTGGGACTAATTTTAAAATGTGAATCTCAAGACTGCCTACACTTTTCGTAAAAACTTTTTTTTCGTAACTTCAATAATAGCGTCCTAATCGTATTTCGACGAACTAATATCGCACCCTGTATATGTAGATATTTCATTGTTTTCATACAATATTTGCGTTACCATAATTTTTTTAATTTATTTTGAATAGATTTTTTTTTGAGTTGTTTTGCCGTTACCTGTAACTTTTTCAAATATTTTTACTTTACCATATTATTTTTGAACTAAATTTTGCTTCATCACTTTTCAGTTTGTTTTGCTTCACTATTATCAATTTTGCTCTTATTATGGATTTTTCAGTTATTTTTGTATTAAGTTCACTTTTTCAGATACTCGTATATTTGCTTTGGCGTGTTGTTTTGTATACATGCTGTCAAATTTAAATATAATTTATTATAAAAACTGAGCTTTTCCCTAAAAATAATAATAAAAACTATTTTTATATGTCGCCGACATACGTAGGCACATTGTATTTTTTAAATTCATCATATTAATTACAATGCATGCAAGTATATACTTTTTCAGTTATTTTGGCGTCATAAGAATTTTTATTTTATTTTGACATTATTTTATCGTTTTGGTTGTCTTTGTTTCTCCATATATATTTTGTACATATTTTTGCATCAACATACAACTCTTGAGTTACTTTTTTTTTGTTCTAATTATTGCATCTACTATGTGAAATCTATCCATTGACAGACATTTGACAAATAGACTTTATTTTGATCATAAATGTTCAAACTAATAATATTCTTTATTTTGTAAAACATTTGGTTAATATTATATATTTAATTCAGAAGATAATCTTAAAGATTTACTTGGTCATTTAGGATTTTAGACTAAGGATATCTTAGATATCTCTTTATTTCAAATTCTACTAAAAAATCAGGTATAAGGATTTCCATTGTTGTTTCCATTGTTTTATCAAATCTATGTTTTGTCTAGTGTTAATGAGGTGTTTTGCATAACGTGACTTAGCTGGTTGCTTTAATCTACAAACTCGTAAGTGTTCACTGAAACTGATTTCAAAATGTCTAAGGGTTTGGCTTATATAGGTATCATTACAATACAGACTACTTAACATTATAAATACCAGATTTTTTAAATTAGGATTGCTGGTTTTTACATTTGATAAAAATGAATCTAGGCATAATTTTTTACTTAAAAAGCTATTACTGAAGATGTTGTTCGAGATATAATTTTTGAAATATTTCCAAATTATGTAACAGTTTTGTATGATTAAATTTCTTTAGGTTATTTTTGAAATATAAGGTTAATGGAAATATTTTCCTCTGATCAACCTGTTTATTAGATGTAATGGGTAATTATTGGAGCTTCCTATTTGTTTCAAAACAATTGACAAAACAATTTTAGATAACTTTAGACTAAATATATAAAATTAACTAAATGTTTTAAAAAAGGAAGAATATTGTTGGTAAAGCAACTAACATAAGAATATTAAAAGAATTTTAGGATATCGTGGAATTTTAAGTCAAGTATATTTTATCTTCTAATTTTATTTCTTTTTGTTTTTTATTTTTCGTAGTCATCATCCATTTCAGTTTATAAAATCCAATCTAAAAGGCAGCGATTGTCAATGAGTGAATATCGAATAATTATTATTCTGTGTAAGTACAATTATTTTGCATGATATAAATATACAAATAAATGGAAAGTAAAATTTTCACTGTCTTACTTACAACAAAACGGTCACAAAACGAACAAAAAAATTATCCAGCACGAAATTTCTCTTATGTCTTTAGAAATAAACACTCTCATTAGTGACAAATATTATTTTTAAGGTACAATGACACCGACGACAATTAAGTGAGCACAAGTTCAAAAATCTTCATGGTAGCACGAGCTGAAAAAATGGTAAAGTGAATTATATAATTTAATTTAATATTTTCGGTTTCGTTATCAGAAAGAGCTTCAGACTATCTTTTTTTATATATAATAACCGGTAACAATTTTTATTTTTAATTTGAAATAAAAGAAATGGAATTTTGAGAGAACTAGGTAACAGATTACCTTCATTAAATTTAAATAAAATTTATTTAGTCTAGAGAAAAAATTAGATAAATTCAAATAAATGTACATTATTTCATTAAAGACTGTAAATATTTAAATAAAAAAGAAGGACATTTTTAGCTTAAGAATTTGGGATTATTCTAATAATAAGCTCACGAACTGTAGCACAGCAAAAGAACATAACATAATAAAAAAAAATCAAATGACCAATTTCTGTTAATAAAATCAATTTAACGAAACTGACTTTTATTTACTCAGAAGCATATAATATTTGATGGGCGCGATCGTCTTAAGTTGGTAAGAGTGAACTTTTTAACGCCAAAAAATTCACATTACGCCTTAATAATTGGATACAAGAATTAAGGAAGTGTTAAACAATAATTTCTTCATGCTCTCTTGTCACTTTAGGTCTACCCATAGCATCCATTGTATTCAATGCAAAGATGGACTGGTTTGGTACTTACTGTATGACTATACTTACTGTTTGTTTATCAATAGCCGCTTTATATTCAGGTGAAAGTTACAAATTGATGATCTTATGATAGAAGTTCGTGTTCAATAAGAAAACACTTTAATACTATAAACATTAAGTGATAATGTATTTAAATGATTTCGAATTTTGGCTGAATTGGAGAGCTTAAAATATTTTTTCTATAGTACTTTATATCGGCTATAACTTCTATTTTATATTCAAAACCCATATTTATCAATACTTTAATGAAATAGAAACTAGTTTCTAATCGATAATGGTTAGTTTTTTACTATATCGCTCTTATTCTTTGGATTGTTTGATTATAGGTCTCTGTAACATCTGTCTATACTCAGTGATTGATAATTAATTTGAAAATTGCACAGTTCCGCTTGTTACAGAAACTTAATCGACTTGGTTTCACTTTAACCAGCTTTGAAATGTGTCACAAATCCGGTCTAGAGCGAGATTTTCTTATTACTTTTTCGAGAAATTGCAATGAATTTAACACTTAGTAGCTGTTATTTATAACGCCTAATCCAAGTAAATACCGCACATCTTGTTCGATAGTCGCGGTCCTATTAAATCTCACACAGTATTCTTGTCTTTGCATGTACATTAATGAACATTAATTTCATCCCTCTTTGTAATTTTCCAGTGTTCAGTAATCGTCTTTGAATGGCTTCATTTGCAGTTTAAGTTTGTTTTGTGGTAGAAGGATTTCTTGGATCTGTTGTTCCTGAAATGAATCATTACGGTTAATTTAGAAAATATGTAACTATTCCTGGTGGGCACAAAAAATGTATTAATGTACGTACCAGGACAGTACCGAATAAAAGCTAGTAAAAAATGGATATGTTCGAATAATCATTGTTTATAAGACCATTTTTTGGAATCTAAATAGTCGTTCGGCACTACGTATTCCGGTCCAATCGCGAATGTTCCCCAGCCACGACATTCTTTTCCTTCCAGTTCCTCTGCGACCCTCCATTTTACCTGTCATTATAAGTTCAAGAAATTTGAATCAGTTTCCTCTAAGAACATGCCCTAGGTATGATACTTTTCTTATTTTAATAGTTTTAAGTAATTCACTAACGAAATTTGCTCTGTTTTACACTGCTTCGTTGGTCTGCATAGTTGTTCAGGGTATTCGGAGCATTTTTCTATGCAATCACGTCTCGAACACGTCGAGGCGATTGATCGTAGCAGCCCATATAACAATACAGACCAAATATAACATTTTATCAATCTTTGACGCAATTTTAGGTTTCTGTTGTCGTTACAGAAGAATGACTTCATCCTCAGAAAAATTGTGCAGGCTGTTTCTATTTTGCGTTTAATCTCTTTATCTGGGTCTAGTTGGTCTATGATGTAGCATCCAAGACATTTGAATTGGATAACTCTCGCAATGTTTTGTTGGTCTATTTATAGGGAAACATCGGTGTGCGATTGGCGAATGAATATCATAATTTTTGTCTTAGTGACTGACATCCTCTAAAGATTGAAAACAGAAAGAAGATTCTATCTTGTACCTCTTGAAGGCGTTTCTTTCACGTCTTTTGACGAGCAATAAATTTTACAAATCCTAGAAAAGGCAATACACGTTTTTCTCAGAACACTGCTATATTTGATACCACGTGAAGTAGTTTGGTTTGTGGTGGTACGACGGTGAATCTGGGGACCACATTCCACATCCCCTAACTACTTTATCTAATAGTTGGATAAAATTAATACCTAGAGCGAACATGGTTAACAAAATATATACAATCCTACAATCCTCGTGTAGAGGACTCATTGCACCATAGTCATCTTTGTAATTTTGATATACCTAAAATTTCATCATGACTGTATACATATGTGAAGACTTTCACTGATAGCATATAACCCGTAATTGTTTAACAATATAAAATTGGAAACGCTTGACGACGGAAATTTTGTAGACAATCATATCCCTTTTTTTAGATACCTATCCTTTCGAATAATTTCTGATTAATTCAAATATAGAAGCCATTCATATACGGATATAATATTATATCAGTTTTTTATGTGGGTTATTTTTAAATAAAATTTAACACGAGATCTATAGTGTTTCTTAATTAAAATAGACATGTGTAATAAAGAGCCTTTAATTAAACAATCAAAAAGTATAAAAGCACATTTATTAGCAATCATTTATTTTTATTAAAAAAATATACATCGATCATGTATTTACTTTCAATTGTTCAGTCCTTGAATCTATATATTTTAACTGGTGTATCATTTGACCATATAAAAATCGATTGTTCCGGAGTTGTTATTTGTTCTATACATCCAAATATTTGGTCTAAAAATAGATCAATTCAAATGAAATAATTTGTTTAATTTAAGAAAGATGCAAAAAACTTACGCATTAGCTTTAAAAATTCCTGCAAGGTTTCAGCATTTCTTTCAGTACACGAAAATATAAATTTTTGAACATTACATATTTGTTTTAAATTATTCAAAGCATTTAACAACGGCTTGAAAAGTTCGTTATCATACACAATATCAGCTGCAACAACTATATCTATAACACCTAATTCTTTACAAATATCTGCATTATAATCTTCCCAAGGGAGATTAAATATAGAGAGATTTGAACAATTGTTATTAGTATATACACACCTGGAAAATAAAAACATTTTAGATATTATTATAATCTGAGTGCTAGCAGACAGAAATTGTAAGATAAGTTAAAGGCAATCAATAGAAAGATCAGAATCTTAAACGTACATGCATCAACAGAACATAAACAGGAAGAATGCAAAACGGAGTTATACGAGGAGTTAGAAGATATTAACAGCAATATTTTAGAATATTATTTGAAAAATAGGTATGAAGGTAAACTTATAGTTTGCTGAAGGAAGGGTTGGAGATCGGAGTTACATTCTTCAAACATAAGGACATCTATAAAGCATCATTGCTATCCCCATACAGCAAAACAGAAAAACAAATAAACCTCATACTAGTAGAAGTATGAAAGGATTTCTAAATGTTAAAAATAATAGAAAAGCTAAAGCCAATAGCGATTATTACCTTACCGTTGCAAAAATAAATCGGACAAAAATATCACAAATCAGACAGGACAAATAAGATAGGATAGAGAAAAAATTATAAATATCGAATGATAATAACTGGAAGCAGAAATCTTCAAACAGGAAGAAATAGAGAACGGCAACCAAGGGTAGAATGTAGTGGAGGTATAATTTAAAAAATTATCGTACCTATCTTTTAATTTGATAAAATCATTTGAATTTTCACCTCTTTCTGGTGTGGTTATTAAATTAATATTGACATTTTCACATAAGTTCTTCAAAACTGCGGCATGATAATCTGTGAGATATATACATTTTGGTTTACAAACTTTTTCTAACACCAGACCTGTTAAACCTATTCCTGATCCCAATTCAAGAACAGTTTTATTTTTAAAAGAATCTTTGTTTTGGAACAACCATTCTGATAAAGCTAGCGCAGCCTACAATCAATTTTTTGTATTTGCAAATGATTATATTAATATTCAAGAATAATCTATATGTATCTATTACCTGCCATGTTCTTAGCCCAGTGGTCCCATCTGAAATTAAATTATTACTTTCTTTAAGTGTAATTATTTCGGTTTCCTTATCACCAATTACATAGTGTTTGTAATTTTCTTGCGAGTCAGTTACTGCTGCCACCAAACGGCCATAAACCGAATACACCTCATCATAAATTACAGATTCCTGTATCGATTGAATTTGTTTTTCTAGTTTACTAATAATTTGTTTTAGAAATAGTTTTTGATAATTTATTTGAATCGGATATTTTAATACTATTTCTGAATTTACTGTTTTATTTATCAAGTATTCCTGATTATGTTCAGTCAAAAGTGAATCGAAAATATTCTAAAAAGCAATAAAATTAGTGTTTTGAGGAGTTTTTAGGTTAGGATTGTGAACTTACTTGCCAGTCGAAGTTCAATAATGGACAGCAGCATAAAAACTGTTTATAAATTTTCTTTACTTTTTTCAAATATTCTTCGTCCGCCATAATGCTTTTTAATTATCAAATGATGTTAAAAACAAGTATCATCTTTGTTATAAATATAAAACAAAACTCAGTAGAATAATAAGTGGCGAGGAACAGATCACTGAAATTAGTGAAATTTGTTGATTGAAATATAGATGCCGCTAGTGATAATGTAACCTTCCTGCACCAATCTTAAATTTTAAATTCTTGCATTCCTGAATTAATAAATAAAAGAAGACCATTAATAATAAAAAAAAAATCTATTTAAAAATAAAAATTTTCCCTCAATTATTTTATAATAAATTTTCACTTATTTCCACAAATAACAGATACCGTAAAAATAATTAATTATTAATGAGAATATAACCAATACTATAAAGCAACACCATGGAAGATCTCGAAATAATCAAGGTCCAATATAGGAAAAAAGTATAAAAGTACTGGATAAAATGAGCATTAGAAAATAAATTACATCAGTACATTTGAATTTGCCTTCAAAAAGTCTTTTTAGTGGTGCTGACGAACGTACACATGTTTTGTACTTTATTAACACTTTTTTAATATGGGGTACTGATTTAAGATTTGTAAATTAGTACTTTCATCTTCTAAATATTTTAACAATTACAGCTGATTTTATTTTTACTTTAGTTTTTTTGCTATTGACGCTGGTTCCCTGTTTCCTATGTATCGTAGTACGCTCACTAATGTCTGCTTCTTGGTAATCTTGGGAATCGGTAAAATCAAAAAATCATCCAAATTTTAGTCCTCGCTTTCACCTGATTCGTTGTAAGCTTCAAATTCCATCTGTTTTTTCGTAATACTTATAATACATTTTCTAATATCTCATAAAGATTTTTTGGGATTTTTTACTATGTTGTACCACTTTAGTTTATATTTAGGAAGAAGAAGTGCTGCTAATGTATATGAAAATTAAGAAATGGCCACATAAAAGTATGAACAGTGATGAGTGTGGTAAATATGATTTTAAGATACGGTGGTATATAATTACCGGATTCATATGTCATATAATTTAAAAGTATTCGAATACCGAAAAAATATCCAGATACATATAAGTGTACGGATAATGTATACGGATATAGAAGTATTCGAATACTACCCAACTCTGGAACCAGCCTAGAAAAAAATTCAAGAATAATTGTCAAAAGTAAGATGGAAAAACACCAGATATCCACTAAATCAATAATGATTTATCAAAACATAGAGACCAAAAATGCACCACCCTAATAATAAAAATATGACATGAAGAGAATGTGACGAAGCTAATATGTTGGAGGAATAGAAGTAAGGGCATATTTAGACTTAGATGTTAGAAAAGTCCAATGAATATTAAATAGATATTGAAATATAATATATACTCCCAATAAAAAAGAAGAACGATATTATCGTATTGAAAGAACTAGGAGTGATTATCAAACTGAGAATATGAAGAAAAAATCAAAACAATTTAAATACAACATAGACTAATCCACTCGAGACGTTTGAATCAGACATATATTTTTATGACCAAAAGTTCTCCATTAGGCTTTAATGTGTTAACATTGAAATATCAAAGGAAACTCAAAATCATACCACAAAAATTTGGGATGATATTGAGTTTCCTTTGGTCATATCTCTTTATGCTGCGTTATTTCTTAACCATTAAATATTAAACAGCGTTGGAATTGAATTACGATATTATCATATAAACGTTTAATATACTATTTCTAAATTAAAATTTATTATATTGGCTACTTATGCTGAATTCAATATATCTATAATAAAATGCTTTTCTATAAACCAATCTTGCAAACAGCTTGAATCCAAAAAAGAGCTTAAGGAAATATTATAGATATACTCTGGTACTTCCGCAAAAGTGATCTCTAGTTTCTCTAAGATGAGAAATCTTAAACCATATATAACCTTTAGACCGAGAGTGTGCGAGAGAGAATGGTCGTGAACACAACTAGAGAGAGAGGACAATAGAAGGGGAAATAAGTATTAGTAGTGTTAATATTGTGGATATGACAGTTTTATAAAGTACTGGAGGCTTTTATATTATATTATTATTATATAAAAAAGCCATATTTTATTAGTAATACATATCTCTAGTATCCTCTCACTCTCTGAATGTTCATTACAACGATACCTAAATATTTACTAACTAGATGGTTCTCGGACTATAATTGGTGATTCATAAGTATTCCACAAACAACGGCGTGTCTCGGTAATAAACATGATTTTCTAAGCCAAACTCTTTTTTCAAAAGCGTTGCTACTCTTTGGTACCATACATTCCTCTTAATCTTGTTACCCATAATTTGAAAGGTTATTTTTTTTAGGTTCACTCAATAAGCAATTTATTTATCCACGAGGTAGAGGAGTAGGTGGCACAATTTCAATTAACGGTATCGTATACGATTGAAGTGTACCAGAAAATAATAATAATAATTATGCTCGGCTAACCAGTGACCCGAGTTGGCCATATCAGAACCTCTTAAAGTATTTTAAGAAACCTGAAAATTTTCATTGCATGAATCACATAGCACCAGTGGATATTCAATACCATGATAATAAAGGTTTGCTTGATGTCCAACATCAAGTTCCCAATATCCGATTGAAGAGTTTATTTTTACAGCAAATAGAGATACTAAAGATGGCTATGCTTTTAACGTGAAAGCTAACAAAGAAATATTACTGTCTGCTGGAAGTGTTTCAAGTCCTCAAATTTTGATGTTATCAGGTATAGGTTCTAAGAATCACTTAGCAGAACATGGCATATTAGTAATTGAAGATCTAGAGGTACTAGATTTTTAGATCAACCTGGCACCAACAATTTGATGTTCAGTACTAGATACCCTTCATTTAACCAAACTTTAAAATAACAGTTACAAGATTTTTTAAGAGGTACCGGTAACGGCTGCTACTATTTACTAGGGTATTGGGTTTTACGCAATAAAAACTAAAGTAATATCAAATATAGAGATTATTTGTGATCTTTAATCCCATAATGAACTAGATAAAAAAGTAAATGGTTGGACAGATAAAATTTATGAAGAATTATGGGGTAACAACAAATTATATGTATCCTTTGCCATAAGACATATTTTCCCCAAATCAGAGGGAGGAACTCTAAGATTGAAAAGCAACTATCTATTCGACTTTCCATTGATCAATCCTAACTATTTATCAGATGATAAAAATTAGAACATTCAACTGATGTATAAAGCTCTTAAATTTGTTTTAAAGATGGCGGAAACAACTGCCTTAAAGAAAATCAATATGATATACGCAAGTCAGGTCTTGTAAAGAATACGAGTTTAAATCAAAACAATACTGGTACTGCTTTCTAATGCAGGTATCTTTAACTGCAGATCATCCAGTAGGAACATGTAGTGTGGGAAGTGATAGAAACAAAGGGGCAGTTGTTGATTCAGAGTTAAAGGTATTTGGTGTGGAAGGTTTAAGGGTGTTCGATGATATTGTTTTTCCAGAACCGATTGCTGGTCATATAAGTATTCCATGTGTTGTGCTTGGCGAAAAACTACCTGATGTTATTAAACTGAAATATGTCGGAACTAAATGGCTAGATACATGTTCTTAATAGTTCTATTAGGATGTGTAGATAAATATGAGTATTGCTTTTATTTTTGAATTAATTTATTTATGCTATTATGAAATTAATTATTTTTGTTAAGCTTGGAGCAGAAAAATTTTAATTATTTAATACAATATATTTTTTATAACAATTCCATTTTATAAATACAAATACCAAATACCAAAAGCAAACTACGGCAAAACATGTAAATATTCTATTGTAATTTACCTGGATTGTACCTGGAAAATGGTAGGGATTATTGTCTACTTAAATATTAACTTAGATGTATAAAATATTTATAGAAACCACTAGTAGAGTAAAAATAAAAAATATTACTTGTTGAACATAAAAGAAATGTTGGGAAATAATTGCTGTAAACGAGTTATCGACCTCTTATCAAAACACTTTTTTAGTACCTACTCGACTTACGTTTCATTAAATATGTTAATATCATTATAAGTTGATGTTTATCGTTGGCAGCAAAAATGTTTTTGTCAGTGTTATAGACAAAAAGTTTCCAAGTTCCTAACAAGGGAAAGGAGGTGGAAGATCGAAGAGGGAGTAACTTTTTATTGTCTCCTTATAGTAATATCGAAGGGGAAGTATTAATAAAGAGTAGTACTATATTAAGCAAGTTTATAATGTAACCTATTACGTACAGCCGATAAAATTGTTAAAATTTTTATCTATGCATATACAGGGTGTTCCCGAAAATAATGTGTAGCTTCATGTATAATGTATGATTCACAACTAAATTTATTATAATTTTTTTTTAAATCAGCCGATTAGAAAACATTTCATTAGTTATTATAACTATATACAATATATTTATTTACCTTTAAGGAACGAACTATTTTAGGGAACACTATGAATATATGAGCTACATTTATAAAATATTTTGGAATATACAGGATATCCAAAAAAGAGTTGACGCATTTTTAATTTGTACATAAATGATGAGGCAAACGTTTTTTAGAATGTTCTATTTTTTGTGAATTGAAAGTTATAAATATCAGATAAGTAGTTGAAATTATTGATGTATTTACAATTGTTACGGGTTTAATGCTTGTCTAAAGTAAATCATTTCGCTGTAAATTATATTTTCATGGTGTAGCCAATTGCATTTTTCAAAAATATAAATCTGCCATGTTTAACATTTTTAGTTTTGATTTGAAATATCTGGCTAGCTATACTTTTTATAGAGGTTTTATATAAGCTTCTCTAGCATGAGAAAATCGTACAAATCCTGCTGCTCGATATCATTGGTTGATAAGAAGACTCAGGAGGACCATACCTTATGATGCAGGTTTGGTAAATGTGTCCTAAGGAGTATAACAACCGAATATGTACTTTTTATAACGTTTAAAATTACTCCCAACGAAGTGATTTTACAAAAAAAATAAACATAAAAATATTCTTTTATAGTATGTGTTTGTGTGTGTATTAATTTTCCATACATTTTTGTAAATCCTTATTGATGAAATATTTTACTTATGCAATATTCATATCTTAGTTAGATTTAGTTAAGAATGCACCTCCTTGGAAATAATTTCACTGTAGCAAGATACTAATTAATGAGTAAAATCAAGTTTTTTGCTTTTTTATATAAAACTGTTGTTTAGATATTCAAGGTATTAGGCTTTTGTATTATTTTTATAAATGTTAAATTACATTAGATTTATATTTTTAAGAATTTATAATATTTGAAAAAAAGCTTTCATTTAAAATAACTAATTTTACATATTTTTACAACCTTGGTAAAAAAACGACTTATCAGAGCGACTATGTAGAGGGAGTTACAAATGGTAAACAAAGCTTACTGCTACGTTGAATCCATTATTTCTGAAAAATCCATGTTCGGCGCGCTTTATTATAGAAATGATTATGGCTACATTGAAACAAATGATATTACTTATGATGTGTAAAATTGTTTGTAGTCAAGAAACAATCGAACAATTAGAAAACATTATAACTAAAGGTATCCAAGATGCTTTAAAATATCAAACACCCTCTGACGCCAGGAGGTATAAACCAAACGACACAAATATACAAGGCAAGTATAATTATTTTAATATACAAATATTCCCATAAAGTTATTAGACTAATACCAAAATAGACATTTGTGATTTCTTGCATTGTTTACTTTCATTTAACAACTAGCTACTTAAATGTATGTCAACCAATCGAAAAAATCTCTCTCTCAGTATTATGAATTCACTTTCCCAATGTCCTGGAATAAATTCAAAATTTGTATTTTACTTTACTTTGCATCAAATATGGTAAGTGAGCAAAAAAGTCCCCTCAAATTCAAACAAATGGTCTTCATCTTTTGCATTGGAAATGAAACAAAAAGAATAAGCTTACTTTACCATAATAAAAAATATGTTACTTGGTAAATTATTACTTTCTTTAAATGTAATTATTTTATAGTTTTATAGTGATTTTAATTTTCCAGAGAGTAAATTACTCCTGCCACTAAACGATCATAAACCGAATATACCTCATCATAAATTACAGATTCCTGTAACGATTGAACTTGATTTTCCAAGTTATCTATAATTTGTTTTAGAAATAATTTTTGATAATTTATTTGAATCGAATAGTTACCAGAAGAGCTGTTCTGAGTTGAGGAAGAAGTACTTGAGTACAGAGTACAAAAACTTTTTATAGAAAGTACTCGAATACCAAGTACACCTTTACAAGTAGGTACTCGAGTATTTTTAGATATCCCGAGTACTAAGTACTAATGAATTTCTACAATTTTGAATACATACTGTTAATTAATTACTTTATTTTAGTTGTTGGTAAAATTCCAAGGTTATTCTTCTCAAAAATGAGCAAAGTACTGAGTAAATTAAAAAATCAAAGCTACTTCACATTCTCCACAATATATACTGTGAGAGTATGTATTGTGGGGTAGGTAGCAAGGATTTTTTAATTTTCTATTACTTTACTCTAATTCTTACAATCCTATTCCCTTATACCCATTATCATAGTTTATTAATTATATAAAATATAAATTATCTGATTCTGTCTTTTTGATCATTTTTACACATCTTTCTTACTTCATTTTTCGTATTGTAATTGAAATACTCGTAAAAAGAAGAGACTTATTTTACCAAACAGGCTTCAGAAATAAAGTTAATGCTACTTAATATGAAATTACTGCTTCTATAGATTCTTTGAATACTTCACCATCTGAACTCTCAGAACAGTTGTTGGTAGTCTTAAGATCAAAAATAAGCTTAACAATAGAACCCTTCATTTAAGTTGGTGTAATTTGTTAATTTCTATATTTGGTGTAAATTGGTCTACGTAAATATGAATGTGACCCTAAGCTTAAGGAATTATTACCTAAGGGAAAGGTGTTATACAGGTTTAGAAAGTATTTAAAAAGACATAGGCGAAATTTTAAGGAGTAAAAGAATACGAAATATATTTATGTTATATATATATATATATATCAGAGAGAGAGCATATAATACGTTCTCTCTCGATCGAAATAGAGATACGACCTCGACTGCCGGTACGTTATTATCGAATTGACTGCAACGATGTTCTTACCTCGATGTATCTCTACTTCAAGATATTATTAATACGTTCTCTTTCTTTCATAACGAGTTCTTTCTCACTCACATGGATTCATGTATGCACTTATACATGTAGGCTAAATCTGTGTACTTATAATTTAGACCATATATAATTGCTGGTCGGAGTGTGACGTCACTGTTACATTGCTATTGTTGTAATAAACATTCACAGAATGAGAGGATACTAGAGAGGATCTTAGAAAATATGTGGTCTAAGAAAGAGAGGCAAATAGAAGGGGAACAAAACCACACAAATGTATATATTTTATAAAACCGCGGTAATCACAATGTTAACATTAATAATAATTACTTTCTCTTCTATTTTTCACCCTATCTCTCTTTAGTTATGTTCATGACCGTTCTCGCTCGCACACATGAGATTCAGGGATTACATATGGTCTAAGACTTATAATTTTAAGTTGTAAAACCTCAACAACATTCAGCTGAACATGTTTGCGGAAATATAAAGTAACTAATGCTTTAAAACAGGAAAATTAAGAAGCTCATATCTAACAGAAAACTGAAACAGATATACGATCTATTATCTCAATAAAATCTTGATGTTCCATTGTTGAAAAACTTTTTTATTAGCTATTGCAAGTTAAATTAAGAATGCAAAATTATAATGTGTATTAATTCTTATCAATATATGTTTAATTTTATTTAGCCTTGAGTTTACTGGTTTTTTAAATATGACTGTTATAATTAATTAATATGGAAGTTGCCATTAAAATATTATCCTATCTTTGTAAAAAAGAACCAAATATGTAGATTAAAATTTTTTTCCTTCAAATAGCAAAACTTGAAGCATTACTATTTCACATATTTGTTTCACGTAAAAAATTGGAGAGAATTACATTTATATTAAATGTATTTTAATTATGTCAATTTTTTATTTTAAGCATTCTGGGATTTATAAAGACCATTTATTTATTATTGCGTAATCAGTTGAAGTTAATTCTAATAAATTTCTAATTGTCTTTAATGGAAATCTGAATGAATCATTAAAATTTAACTAAACAAATTTTGATACATTCATAGGAGTTGTCGTATTTTTAAACCAATTTAATTAATTAATAGCCTAGTAAATATTAAATAAAAAATATGATTTTAACTTAACATTATTAGATTATGGTTGTTATGATTTCGTGATTATTGGTGGAGGTACGACAGGATCAGTTCTAGCCAGTCGATTATCAGAGGGAGATAAATACAGCGTCCTGGTTCTAGAAGCTGGAGAATTCGCTGATAATGGTATTCTGCAAATACCTAGATATGCACATACTGGATGGCTTTCGGACTATAATTGGGGATTCAAAAGTATTCCACAAACAACAGCGTGTCTAGGTAATACACACAATATTTCAAACCAAAATCTTTTTAAAAGAAATATTTGGTACCATACATTCCTTTTAATCTTATTATATTTATTATTTATTATTTATTTATAATTGTGATATTCCAGTGAAACGTCAATTTTTTTAGGTTCACTCAATAAGCAATGTATTTATCCACGAGGTAGAGGAGTAGGTGGCACAACCTTGATTAATGGTCTCTTATACGATCGTGGTGCACCAGAAAATTATAATAATTACGCTCGGCTAGTTAATGACAATAGTTGGTTATATAGGAACTTGTTAAAGTACTTTAAAAAATCTGAAAATTTTCATTGGACGAACAACTTAGCACCAGTAGATTTACAATATCATGGTAGTAAAGGTTTGCTTGATGTCCAACATCAAGTACCCAGTATCAAATTCAATAATATATTTTTACAAGCGAATAGAGAGCTAGGAATAGCATCAAGAGATTATAGTGGACCCATACGTGTTGGTGCTACTATTGCTCAAATTTATACTAGAAATGGTCGTAGGCTAGATATGGGCACAGCTTTTGTCAAACCGTTCCTTAACAGAACCAACTTAAAGGTACTAACTGGAAGCTTCGTAACCAAAATTGTTATAAACGATGACAAAGTTGCAGAAAGTGTACTGTTTACTAAAGATGGCTATGCTTTTAACGTGAAAGCTAACAAAGAAATATTACTGTCTGCTGGAAGTGTATCAAGTCCTCAAATATTAATGTTATCAAGTATAGGTCCCAAGAAACACTTAGCAGAACATGGCATAACAGTAATTGAGGATCTAGAGGTTGGTACTAGATTTTTAGATCAACCTGGTATCAACAATGTGATATTTGGCACTACTTACACCACGTCTAATCAAACTTTAAAACAACAGTTACAAGATTTTTTAAAAGGCGCTGGAATTTTAACAGGTGCTACCATTTTCCAAGGTATTGGGTTTTACACTGAAAAATATAAAGGAATGTCAGATATAGAGATTATGTGCGATTTTAACTCTCGTAGTGAGCTAGATAAAAAGGCAAATGGATGGAGAGATAAAATTTACGAAGAATTATGGGGTAAAAACAAATTGTCTTTATCATTTTCTATAAGACATCTTTACCCTAAATCAGTCGGAACTTTGAGACTGAAAAGCAGCGATCCATTTGACTATCCGATGATCAATCCTAATTATCTATCAGATGAAAAAAACGATGACATTCAACTCATGTATAAAACTATTAAATTTATTTTCAAGCTGGCGGAAACAGCTGCGTTCAAGAAAATCAATTTGACATACGCAAGTCAGCCCTTGTCGTCTTGTAAAGAATACGAATTTAAATCCAAACAATATTGGTACTGCTTTCTAAGGCAGGTATCTTTAACTGCAGCACATCCTGTAGGAACATGTAGTATGGGAAGTGATAGAAGCAAAGGTGCAGTAGTTGATTCAGAATTAAGAGTATTTGGTTTGGAAGGATTAAGGGTGATCGATGCTAGTGTGTTTCCAGAACCGATTGCTGGTCATACAAGTATTCCATGTGTTATGCTTGGCGAAAAACTAGCTGATGTTATTAAACTGAAATATGCTGGAACTGAATGGCAAGATAAATGCTCTTAATAGTTCTATTGAGCTATGTAAATAAATATGAGTATTGCTTTGATTTTTTAATGAATTTATTTATACTATTTCGAATTAATTATTTTTTTGTAAAACTTAGGGTAGAAGTAATTATTTAATATATCTTTTTTATAAGAACGGCATTTTTTAATTACATTAGGATAACCAAAAGCAAACTGCGGCAAAACATGTAAATATTCTAATGTAATTTATCTGGATTGTACCTGTAACATGGTAGGGATTAATGTCTACTTGAATATTAAATTAGATACATAAAACCTTTATACAAAGAGTTATTAGAGCAAAAGTATAAAATATTCTTTATTAAAAATAATAGGAATTTTTTAAAATGATTGCTGTAAATAAGTTATATAAATATATATATATGTATATATATATACTGAAATTAGTGAATTTCGTCGATTGAGGTATAGATGCTGATAGTCGGGATATTTGAAAATAATTTATAAAAAATATACATTTTTAATGTAAAAATAGTTTATTATTAAGGAGAAAATAACCAATATCATAAAGCAACTCCATTTAAATAGAGGGTGTTACATAAAATTATTGACTAAATATAGACCACTTTCTTTTTCTCTAAAAGAAGTATCTTAATTTAATGTAACATTTTTTTATTAGATATCTTACGTTTCTTCCTATTTTGATGATCAGTATTCAATAATTAACTTGAAAATCTCAAAAACCTGTCTCAAAAGCTAACAAGAAATAAAAACATAAAATTATATAGAAATAATTTGAATATATAAAAAGAAATTGAAAAGATAGATAATACGTAAATACGATATGAGTACGAATCTTATTAAAATAATTATTAAATGAGGTAAAGAATGATAAAATAAGCAAAATATGATACAAAACACACGTACAAACTAGTAAAGGAAAAAATAGAAAAGTAGTTGAAAATAAGAAAAAAAGAGATATAACGAGAAATATAAGAATATAATACATTAGATACGAAAGAAGAAATATGGATTAGAAGGATGAAAAGAAAAATAATTAACGGATAAAAATAATTAAAATTTAAAGAACAATTTAAGTGTAAGTAAAATAAGTTAGAGGGAAGAGTCAACAGTGAAAACAAAAAGTAAAAATGAAAGAGAATGCCGAATGCAGAACCTAAAAATATTTTCTCAAAAATAAATGCTCGAAACAACAAAACCCATACAATAATAAATAAAAAAGTAGAAGTTATGGAAACTAAAGTGACAACTAAAAAACTTTGAATGTAGTAATTTAAAGATTTGTTAACACAAGTTTTATTAAAATAGTCAACCAAAAAAAAATCTATAAACGGGTATCAAAAGTAAGAAAGGAAAATACCAATTATCGACTAAATTAATATGTAATTATTAAAACACAGAAGAAAAAAATAACCAGATAATAAAAATATGACGTGAAGGGAAGCTACAGGGAATAAAATGTCAAAGGAATTGAAGAAAATGTTAGAAAAGGCCGAAACAATGAGATCTAGATATATTTCTTTATACAATGTTGTTTTCTAAAAACCAAATATTAAAAAGTGTAAACAAGTAAACAGCTTTTAAAGTGAATCATATATGAATCATATCATATAGGGCTGTAATATATTATTTTTGAATTAAACCTTATTAAACTGACTATTTGGGAGGATTCGAAGCTAGCAACATAACCATAATAAAATGTCTTGCAACCGGTTTGAATCCAAAATAAAGCAGCTTTAGAAAATATTGTAGATACATTATGGAACTTCATTGGCAAATAAGAAAACTAAGGAGGACCAAACCTTATGAGGCAGGTTTGCTAAATGTGCCAAAAGTTACGTACATAACACTCAAAATACACCTAAATAGGTATTTTCACATAACAATAAAAATTAAACTATTCCTTAAAATGTGTGTTTTACTGATTTTAATTTTCCATACATTTTTTTTATATATGTATTTTGATGAAATAATATACTTATTGATAATACAACTATTAGTTTTAGATTTGAATACACCTCCTTTCATTACAGCAAAATTTTAATTAATGAGTAAAATTTTTGTTTTTTTTATATAAAATTATTTATTGGATACTCAGGCTCCTGTATTATTTTTATAAATGTTAAATCATAATAGATTAATAAACAATTAATATTTTTACAACATTGATAAAAAAAGGAAACTTATCACGGCGAGCATGTAGAGATGATTACAAAACGTAAACAAAGCTTACCATTAAGTTGGATACATAATTTCTGAAAAATATCATTCAAAGCCATTTATTACATATATGTTATGGCTGTTTTGAAACAAATCATATTACTTTTAATATTTAAAATTGTATGTAGTCAAGAAACAGTTGAAGAAATAGAAAACATTGTAACCCTCTGACGCCAGGACGTACAAACCAAACGGCACAAATATACAGGGCAAGTATTTTTCTTTGAATATAAAAATATCAAATCCAAATCATTTATCAGACGAAAAAAACGACGACTATGAACGTATGTATAAAGCTGTTAAATTTGTTTTCAAGCTAACGGAAATACCTGCGTTCAAAAATATCAATTTGACGTATGCAAGTCAGCCCTTATCGCCTTGCAAAGAACACGAATTTAAATCAACACGATACTGGTACTGTTTTTTAAGGCAGATCTCTTTAATTGCAGATCATCCTGTAGGAAGATGTAGTGTGGGAAGTGATAGAAACAAAGGGGCAGTAGTTGCTTCGAGTTAAAGGTATTTGGGGTTGAAGGATTTAGGGTGATCGATGCTAGTGTTTTTCCAGAGCCGATTGCTGGAGATCCAAGTATTCCATGTGTTATGCTTGGCAAGATAATTTTGTAATTGTGCTGTGTATCTAAAATAAATTATTTTTTTGTTAAGCTTAGAATAGAATTGATTTTTTAATTTTCTTGAAAATATTGCTAGTTTTTAAATACATTAAGATAACCAAAACGAAACTTAGGCAAAAGATGCAAATTTTTTAAACACTGTAACTTACCTAGATTATGCCTTCAATATGCTAGGAATTTTTATACACTTGAATATTGAAGTAGATTAATAAATTCTTAATACTCTTTATACCAAGAGCTCTTAGAGCAAATAAAATAAAATATATTCGATGCTAAAAATAAAAGGAATTTTTTAAGCTAATTGCTGTAGACTAGTTATCTTCACCTCTAATTAAAACACTTTTCTAGTACTTGACTTAAATAATTAAAACACGAAACCTTATTAAACCCAAAAAAATTATTTCAAAATCATTTATACAAAAACAAAAATTTACCCAGAACTATTTTATCATAAATACTTACTTAGGTATTTCCCGAAATTACAATTATTATAAATATAATTCATTATTCAACAGGAGATAACCAATACCATAAAGCAACCCAATTTGCAAAAAGGTTGTTACATAAAATTATTGACAAAATATAGACAACTAGCTTATCCTTTCATAGAAATATTTTAATCAAGCCAAATATTTTTTATTAGATGTCTTACTTTTCTTGCTATTTGGCTTATCATTAATCAATAAATACCACGAAAATCTTATAAAAGCTGTCTCAAAATCTAACATGAAATAAAAGAACAAATTTATATAAAAAGAAATTGTACATATAAAAAGAAATTGAAAAGCTAGATATTACGTAAAAACAATGTGAGTATTAATCTTATTAGAATAATAATTAAATGAGAAAAAGAATGGTGAAATAAATAAAGTATTATTAAAAATACATGTACAAAACAGTAAATGAAAAAAGAGAAGTAATCGAAAGTAACAAAAAAAAGATATGCAGCGAAATACCAGAATACTTTAGATAAGAAAGAAGAAATGTGGACCAAATGGTTAAGAAGAAAAATAATTATTATGATAAAAAGTATAAAAAATTAGAAAAGAAGCCATGTAATGTAAAGAACAAGGCGGTAACCAACAACAAAATTCAAGAAATAAGAAATAATTAATAAGAAAGGAAAAACACCAAACGTCGACTAAATCTCGATAATAAAAATATCACGTACAGGGAATATGAAGGGACTGAGATGCAAGAGGAAAATAAGTTGGGCAATACTTTGAAGTAGATCTTTATTTATTTATTTATTTATTTACATACAATAATTATACAAAAACGTATAGATACAAACTCTGGGCCACCCTCAAAATTTTAAATGGCAAGGAGGAGTGATACATCAAATTAAAGGTTTTTGGAAGGGCTTTATGATGATATCCAAATTTAATAGGATCAAGCCACCTTTAGCGACTAAATAGCTTTTTTTAGTGTGAACCGTACTGGTATGACAAAGTAAGATTTTATTAGGTAATAGTTTATTTCATTAAAAAAAGTTTCAATACGCCCAAATTAACATTCTTTACTCCTTACTCCAAAAAACGATCTAATTAGTTTTAATAATTTAAAATCAAAAACAAAAACAACGAAATTTTTTGTTGCAATATTCGTATCAAATCCTTATAAAATCGTTTTTATCTTTAAGTATTTCACAGAGAGATTTTGTTAGTTTTGGGTGCCAATTTATCATCGAAAACGGTATATTCGACTGCAGAGAGAATTGAAATGATTTTCGTAAATGGAAAATCTGGAAATCAAGCGGCTAATGCTTTCAATCAATGTTATGAGGAAAAAGTATCTGTAGGGATTAGAAGTTTAGAGAAACTGTTTTGGTTTTAATAAAAAAATAATTCCTATACGCCCGGTTAGAAATGAAAATTATCTATTTCAACTGGAGTAAGCGCAACTAGCATTCATCGTATTTTAAAAACTTACAAATTTTACCCGTACAAAATTAAGCTTGTTAAAAATTAAACGAGGACGATTTTGACTGCCAATTACAGTTTTGTAAAACTTGTAAAAATTGAGTAAAAAAGCTATTAGAAATCCCACTTTTATTTTCAATATCTGTTTTTCTGATGAAGCGAAATTTTTTAATGGCTTTGCTAAACACAACAACTGTAGATATTAGTCCGATGTTAACCCAAACATTTTCTATCAGGTTCATATACAACATCCTCTAAAACTAATCATTTGGGTTTGTATTTTTGGGGATCAAATTATCGGACCATATTTTATTTCTGGAAATCTGACCGGCGAAAACTCTCTACAATTATTGGAAGAGTTCGCCTATCCCCAGTTGATAGATATTGTAGAATATAATTAGCATAATTAAAAAAAACATGTAATTTCTAGTAATATGGTGCACCATCGCACTATACATTAGCGGTTAATCAATTTTTAGATAATATTTTCCAGGTCATTGAATCGGCAATTGAATGGCCCGCAAGATCCCCAGATTTAACTCCGTTGGATTATTTTTTTATGATGTCATCTCAAGTCCAAGGTTTATGCCACTCCTCCAGATACCTTGGAAGTACTGCGAGAACGTATTGTCCATGAATGTCGCCAAATAAACCCCCCCCCTTCCCCCAAATGCTCCAGATTGTGCGACAGCGTTTTGAAGCAAACCTATTTTACTATCGGGAAGAAACATTTGATTTAGGTGTTTTTGTACTTCATGTATTTAATTTTCTGAATAAATAAAGTAAATGACTTCGTTTCTTACAACATATTACTTTGTCATGTAAGTAGTGTTCATATTGAAGAAAAAAACTATTTATTCATCAATGGTTACTTCAAAGTAACAAATTTTGTAATAAATAAAATAATAAAGCCCTTTCATAAATCTATAATTTGATGTTTCATTCGACCCCCTTGGTATTTGAAATACTAAAGTTAACCTTCTCGAGATTTTCGCATAACGAGCATTTTCGCATAACTTGACGAACATTTTCTGAAGTGAATTATGATATCATATAAAGATAATGATTTATTGTTTAATTAAACATTATTATATTGACTATTTCAGAGGAATTCAGGATATAATAAAATGCCTCTCTATAAGCCAATCTTGCAACCGGTTTGAATCCAAAACCGAGCTTTAGGAACCACTGTAGATACACTCTGGTACTTTCTCAACAGTGATCTTTAGCTTCTTTAGTATGAGAAATTCGTACCAATTCTGCTGCTTAATATCATTGGCTGATAAGAAGATTGAGAAGGTTAAAGCTCATGAGGCAGGTTTGGTAAATGAGCCAATAGTTAGAGAACGTGAGCAAATATGTACTTATTACAACACTTAAAATGTTCCCAAAGCGGTATTTTCACAAAAAAATAAACATGAAAATATTCCTTAAAGTGTTTGTGTGGCTGATAATAATTTTTCAAACATTTTTTTTTTGGATACATTTTTATGAAATAATTTAGTTATTGATAATACAACTATTTTTATTCTAATTAGTTTTAGATAAGAATGCTCATTATTGGAAATGATTTTCAACGCTACTTATTTCAAAGTGCTACATTTTAATTTTTAGTAGGATCAAGTTTTTGCTTCTCTATATAAAACTGTTGATTGAATATTCATCACATTAGGATTTCAATTTATTCTCATAAATTTTATGTTAAAATAGATTTCTATTTTTAATAATTTATAATATTTCAAAGCTTTCGTTTCAAAACATTAATTTTCCAACCTTGATAAAAAAAAGGAGACTTATCAGAGCGACCATGTAGTGGGAGTTAAAAAATGGTATAGAAAGCTTAACTATAAGTTGAACCCATCATTTCTGAAAAATCTATGTTCGACGCGCTTAATTATTATAGATGTTATGGCTATATTGAAACAAATCGTATTACTTATAACAATTAAAATTGTCTGTAGTCAGGAAACAGTTGAACAATTAGAAAGCATTGTAGCTAAAGGTGTCCAAGATGCTTTGAGGTATCAAATACCCTCAGACGCGAGGAGATATAAGCCAAACGACACAAATGTACAAGGCAAGTATAATTATTTTAATATGAAAATATTATCATAACGTTGATAGACTAACACCAAGAGCATAAGAAAATGGACATTTTTGTTTTCTTGTATCTTTTATATTTATTTAGCAACTACTGCTATGTATAATAAGTATCACACCTCAGTAATACGAATTTATTTTCCGAAAATTGGTATTTGGCTTTACTTCGGAATGAACTCAAGCATTTGGTCTTCATCTTTTACTATGAAAATAAGACGAAAATAAACAATTCATTCTTCTTGGCATCAAATTACTGCTACAGATTCCTTTGAAGCTTCACCATCGAACTACAAGAGCAGTAATCGGTAGAATTAATCACAAACACTTTTCACAAGAAAACTCTTTAATCCAAGTTTGAATAATTTGCTAATTTCTAGACAAAATGCTTGGTTGTAACTTGGCCAAGGTAAATATGAAGTCATAGAATCATTACTTAAGCGGGATGTGATTACAATTTTAGTTATAATTAATAGAACCTCAGCAATATTCAGCTGCACTGCTTTGCGACAATATAAAATACTCACTCCTTATAGAAAACTTAAGGCTATACAGCTAATAAATAACTAAAATAGGTATACGATCAATTTTCTCAACACAATCTTCACGACTCATTGTTGAGAAACGTTTTCATTTCATTTTGCTAACTAAATTATCAATGCCAAATTATTACAATGTATTAATTATTATCAATATGTGTGCAAATTCATTTAGCCTTGAGTCTGCAGTTTTTTAACTATGTCAGTTATAAATAATTAGTCGTAGTACTAGTAATTTATCCTATCATTGTAAACCAAATAGGTTAAAAAATTTCCTTCAAATGCCAATAATCGAAGGATTACCATTTCACATTTTTGCTTCATGTAAAAAATTAGTCGGTTTTAAAGTTAATTTTTTTTCATTATTTCAATTATATATATTTTTGCTCGTCTTTCATATAATATAAGTATTAAATTTTGATGGTATGAATAAAAATAATATAATTATCATTATGCAAACAGTTGACGTTACTGTTAATAAATTCCTAATTATCTAAAACGAAAATCGTTCAAATTCATTAACGCAGTAATTAATCAAATTTAGATATTTTAACAAAAATTGTAAATGTTATCCAGTTTAATTAGTTAACAGCCTACTAAATAAATTTTATTAAAAATATAACTGATCATGCATTTTAAAAAAATTTTATTTTAACTAACGATTATCTTTACTAGATTATGGTTCTTATGATTTCGTGATTATTGGTGGAGGTACAACAGGATCAGTTCTAGCAAGTCGATTATCAGAGGGAGATAAATACAGTGTCCTGGTTCTAGAAGCTGGAGAATTCGCTGATAATGGTATTCTGCAAATACCTAGATATGCACAAACTGGATGGCATTCGGACTATAATTGGGGATTCAAAAGTATTTCACAAACAACGGCATGTCTAGGTAATACACATGATATTTCAAACCAAAATCTTTCATAAGAAGAGTTGTTCCTGTTAATTTTGATACTCATTATTTATTTATTATTTTGATATTCCAGTGAAACCTTAATTTTTTTTAGGTACACTCAATAAGCAATGTATTTATCCACGAGGCCGAGGAGTAGGTGGCACAACATTGATAAACGGTGTTATATACGATCGTGGTGCACCAGAAAATTATAACAACTACGCTCGGCAAGTCAATGACAATAGTTGGTCATATAGGAACTTGTTAAAGTACTTTAAAAAATCTGAAAATTTTCATTGGACAAACCATATAGCACCGGTGGATATACTATACCATGGTAATAAAGGTTTGCTTGATGTCCAACATCAAGTACCTAATATTAGATTGAATAGTTTATTTATACAAGCTAATAGAGAGCTAGGAATACCGGCAAAAGATTATAATGGACCTACACGTATTGGTGCTACTATTGCTCAAATTTATACTAGAAACGGTCGAAGGCTAGATACGGGCACAGCTTTTGTCAAACCGTTCCTTAACAGAACCAACTTAAAGGTACTAACTGGAAGCTATGTCACCAAAATTGTTATAAACGATGACAAAGTTGCAGAAAGTGTACTGTTTACTAAAGATGGCTATACTTTTAACGTGAAAGCTAACAAAGAAATATTACTGTCTGCTGGAAGTGTTTCAAGTCCTCAAATTTTAATGTTATCAGGTATAGGTCCCAAGAAACACTTAGCTGAACATGACATAACAGTAATTGAAGATTTAGAGGTTGGTACTAGATTTTTAGATCAACCTGGTACCAAGAATCTTATGTTTAGTACTACGTACCCTGCGTCTAATCAGACTTTAAATCAACAGTTACAAGATTTTTTAAAAGGCACGGGAATTTTAACAGCTGCTACTATTTCCCAAGGTATTGGGTTTTACACAATAAAAAATAAAGCAATATCAGACATAGAGATTATTTCTGATCTTAACTCCCCTAGTGAGCTAGATAAAAAGGCAAATGGTTGGACTGATGAAATTTACGAAGAATTGTGGGGTAACAACAAATTAGCTGTATCATTTTCTATAAGACATCTTTACCCTAAATCAATAGGAACTCTTAGATTGAAAAGCAGCGATCCATTTGTTTATCCTTTGATTAATCCTAACTATTTGTCAGATGATAAAAACGAGGACATTCAACTTATGTATAAAGCTCTTAAATTTATTTTTAAACTGGCGGAAACAGCTGCGTTCAAGAAAATCAATATGGCATATACTACTCAGCCTCTCTCAGCTTGTAAAGAACACGACTTTAAATCAAAACGATACTGGTACTGTTTTCTAAGGCAGGTATCTTTAACTGCAGCTCATCCTGTAGGAACATGTAGTATGGGAAGTGATAGAAGCAAAGGTGCAGTAGTTGATTCAGAGTTAAGAGTATTTGGTGTGGAAGGATTAAGGGTGATCGATGCTAGTGTGTTTCCAGAACCGATTGCTGGTCATACAAGTATTCCATGTGTTATGCTTGGCGAAAAACTAGCTGATGTTATTAAACTGAAATATGCTGGAACTGAATGGCAAGATAAATGCTCTTAATTGTTCAATTGTGCTGTGTAGGTAAATATGAGTATCAATTTTATTGTTGTCTTGAATTATTTATACTACTACAAAGTTAGTTACTTTTATAAATATATAAATTTAATATAAAATATTCTTGGTTAAAAATAAAAGGGATTTTTGGAAATAATTTCTGAGTTATTGTCACCTCTAATCAAAACATTTTTGTAGTATTCGATTTACATTTTTTAACGATGCAAATATATTTTAAATTTTAAATGTAAAGTATTTAACAATTGTTCGTTATCATGCACAATATCAGCTATAACGACTAACTCTGTATCACCCAATTCTTTACAAATATCTGATTTGTAATATTTCCAAGAGAGATTAAATATCCAGAAATTTGAAGAATGTAACATATATATGTATATTTCGTATTCTTAGGGTTTCGTTTATGTCTTTTTAAATACTTTATAAACCTGTATAATATATATATATATATATATATATATATATATTTATTTAGTTTGTTTTAGAAATAGTTTTTATTAATATATATGATTCAAAGATTATTTTTGAGTTTATTGTTTTTCAGTAAAGAATTGTTATCTCACTTGCCAGTCGAAGTTAAGTAGAGGATAGCTGCATAATAAATGTTTAAAAATTTTCTTTACTTTTTTCAAATATTCTTTGTCTGCCTAATACTTTTTAAATACCAAATACTGTCAAATCTTGGCTACAAATTTAATACAAAACTCATGGTGGAAATATAAATATCAGTAGAGAGAGGGTGAATGGGTGAATAAATAAAACAGGAGATAACCAATAACATAATGCAAGTCAATTTATGTAGAACATGTTAAATAAAATCATTGACTAAATTTATATTTTCTCTGATTCTCTGATAGAAGTATCATAATTTGACGAAATATTTTTTTATTAGGTGTCTTATGTTTCTCGCAATTTGGTTCTTCCTGATTTCTCATACATCTCCAAAGCCTATCTCAAATGCTAAAAAAAAAATCAGATAAATACATAAAAAGAAATTGGACAATAGAAAGCTAGATAACACAAAAATTCGATAAAAGTACGAATTTTGTTGGAATAATAGTTAAACGAGTTAAAAAGAAGTAATATGGATCAAAGAAATGAGCGAAAAAGAATTAATATTGGAAAAAGTATGAAAGATTAAGAAAGAAGCAATGAGTCAATAATGAAAACTATGAGTAAAATTGAAAAGAATGTTGAAACCAGAAACAAATAATATTTTTTCAAAAAAAAAATTCTCACAATAAAACCCATGGTTTTTGGAATCCTCTTGAAATTTGCAATTTAAAAAAATAAAATATACAGAATGTGCGATTTAAAAATTGTCGATGACATCGTTACTCACAAATGGTTTACCCTGTATATTTATTTGTTATATAAAAATACATTAAATTAAAATCCAAAACCGACCTGTTGTTTGTTTAGCTTAATATGAATTTATTGAATACTTTATGTACACACTGTATAATAACTGGAATATTAAATAAACAAACAAAATTATTAAAAATTGAGGTGCAATATAAAAAATATCTTCGGGAGGAGTACTTTCAAGATTTACTAACACAAGTTATATCAACATGATAATAAAAATATTTGAGCCCTACTTGAAATATATCCCTAAAACATGCCCGTTGCAAATTAAACTGAATAAATAAAATCTTGATACAAACGGCACGACTATTAGAGCAAAAGTATTCTCCGTTAAAAATCAATTTGGACTTTTAGAAATATTTGATTAATATTTAAAAAAGTAAATTTTACGTTCAAATTTTGTTAAATTATTAGCTGATGTATTCTGAAAATTTAATTATCCATAACTTTTCTATTAAAAAAAGTATTTTAATAAAAGTCAGAAAACATCTATTCGGGGGCTAATTAATTCCAGTGACGTACTAAGTTTTTTGATAAAAATATCGTTAATAAGATTTCTAAGTATCATATTGTGTTTTAATAATAGGAATAACTGTTTGAAACCTTGTCTCCAAATAAAGGTTGTGATGCATAATATTAAAAAAATATTGTTGAAATCGGTTAATAATTACAAAAACTATGGTATTTCTGATTTGTGTATACCTATATAAATTTTAAAAATATTTTCAACTGAAAATCTCACAAAAATAGTAACTTACAAATTGAATTCAGCCAAATCTAATTTAAATTGTAAATATAAGAAAAATAATTGACGTATTGTAAGTTAATTTTGTGTTTGTATAATTGGAACTTCGATACTAATTTTATTTTATTTTATTTTCAATTCTGGCAATATGGGATTTAATTTTTTAATATTGGCTATAGAAGTTAATTTCATTTTTTACATACAATCTAAAAATGCAATACAATGCGAGGTATTCTATAATAAAAACTGTATCTTTAATATGGTACATTATCTTGAAATATCCTATACTTTTCAAAATATTTATAAATTTGGTCTTCATTAACCTGCAAATCAATACATTGACATAAACTCAAAAGGTTAAACTATTTCGGACAAATTATTCAACTAAGAGTTTAATCATTCCTTGTGAGATGTTGAAGTGACTTCAAAATCGCCTATAAGATAATTTAATATTAATTTTGCATGTTTATTAAAAATAAATATTTACCTAAAATTTTCTTAAATTCTCAAATTTACTAAAATGTCAAATATTTAACAGTTTAAAGACAACCATAGTTTTGCAGACAATGAATTATTAAAAAGTATAATATTTTTGATATAAACATTTATTTAAATAAACATGAAAATATCTTTTAGCCAGTCATAATATTTACATTTCTCTTATATATATATATATAATATCTACTAGGACTACTCTTTAACAGAATAATAAGCGCCAATACACATATTTACCCAACTGACGCCAGAGAATACGAAGAACCAAAAAAATTTCTGTTAAAACATGCACAATCACAAAACACCTTGTAAAAATTTTCACATTTACCCAAGTCAAATTGGACTCATTTAAAAGAGAGAAATAAAGATCGACTCAACTTCTTGTTAAAGTATATATTTTTTAGACTATGGTTCTTATGATTTTGTTATTATTGGAGCCGGTGTTACTGGTTGTTGTATTGCAAATAGATTGTCAGAAGTAGGAAAATGGAAAATATTATTAATAGAAGCTGGAAACTTTACTGAAGACCCTTTGATTAAAATCCCTGCCCTCTTTGGACTATACATCGCATCTTGAATACAATTGGGGTTATAAAACAGTTCCACAAAAAAATTCATGTCTGGGTAAGTATTAATATGGTACGTATGGTTCGTATCCTTGAGAAATTAAAATTCCAATCATATTATGATATTTTGGTTGTTGTAGGTATTATAAATAGAACTTGCACAGTACCACGTGGAAGAGGCCTCGGTGGAACTACTTTATTCATTTCACTACAATACAGTAGAATGAATGCTAAAATGTAACATCGTTGGGCTAAAATACTTCAAGATGACAGTTATATAAAAATGTCCTCGAATATTTTAAAAAGTCGGAGAATTTCCACTGGACGATCCAAAAGCCCCTGTAGATTTAGAATACCATGGTACCCATGGTTTGTTAAACGTGTAACATGTCATACCTGATTTTCCATTAAATGATATTTTCATAGAAGCAAATAAACATCTTGGTTATGATAAAACTGATTATAACAGTCCTAAACAAATGGGTGCATCTATACTTCAATTATATACTAATAATGGTACTAGAGAAGATATGGGTACCGTTTTTATAAATCCATTTTTGAAAAGACCGAATCTTGAAGTACTGACTCAATGTTATCTAACTAAAATTGAAATTAATGAGGTAACTAGAACAGTAGATAGTGTGATTTTCACCAAAGGAGGTTGTACTTATAGAGTACAAGCCAAAAAGGAAGTGATATTGTGCGCTGGAGCTATTTCTAGCCCACAAAATGTATTGCTCTTTGGTATTGGGCCAAAACGACATCTAAACGAAGTGGGTATAAAAGTAATAGAGGAACTAGAAGGTGGTTCTCGTTTGAAAGAACCAGCGGCATCCATAGAACAACAGATAGCTGACTATCTCCAAGGGTTCGGACCTTTAACAGCAAATGTTCAGACACAAGCTATAGGCTTCTACAACGTCGATAATAACAAATCAATTATTCCTAATATAGCTATTTTTCACGATATTATATCCGTGGAACCGTTTGAACAAAAGATAGTAGGTTTTAACACCGAAACTTTTGAATCAAGACAAGACAAACCGTACTTAATCCTGTTAGATTTATGATGCTGTATTTTGATCATAAATCTAATGGTACTGTTATATTGAAGAATAAAATTCAGTTCGAATATCCTTTGATAGATCCTAAATTTTTATCTGATAATAGCAGCTTACGATCGACGTACAGTGGTATTCAACAAATTTTTAAGTTAGTAGAAACCCCAGCATATAAAAAAATTAACTTTACATATGTTGGTGAACCGCTGCCTGCCTGTCCACTTGTCCCATGGGCAGTAATAAATTTAATGGGGCTGTGGTAGATTTAAATCTTAAAGTTTTTGGTTATCAGAAATTGAGAGTGGTCGATGCCAGCGTATTTCCCACTACAATTGCAGGGTATCGATCAATCAATTGCCTTATGATCGGAGAAAAAATTAGTGACGTTATTAAAGGAGAATATTTGTAATAAACGATATATGTCTAGGTACTCTTGACTGTGTTTCAATTTGAATTGGTATTATTTACAGTAAAATAAAAATAGTGATGATAAAAGTTTTTAAAATTTAAATGATTGCGTAAATTTTTCTTGTACCTAAAGTCTCCAAAACATACATAAACGTGACGTAGGTAAAGGGCGGTTAAAGATAATTTTGATAATGATAAGCTTTTTATAACGAGAGAATACTGAAATCTGAAATCAGAGCGATGAACGTTAGATTGATATTATTCATTTATTTCCAATGGGATATCATGTCAGGATCAGTTTCCAGAATATTCAAAACAGGGAATATAAGGTAGTTCCTATAATATTTTCTCTACCCTAGTAATTTTTTGTGCATGAATATTATTTGTCTTTCCATATAATTAAAGTAGACATATTAGGTTTTCAAAATATCTTCAACTTTAGTGCTCAGGTTTATAATTAAAAGTTCTATTAAGTTTTCAGTAGCTTCTCCGCTCTCATTTTTTTTCACTTTTTAACGTGTTTGTTAAATTGAATTTTGGATAAAAATTCTAGAAAATATTGCGAAGTAATTTTGTTGCGTTAAAATATTTTGGCGATTTTAGCAGGGTATCAGATTTCACTGATCATAATATTAAAATAGGGAGGTATTAATGTTGTTAAGAGGAATTTTGCGAAGACGAAAACTATACGGAAGGATAAACAAGAATTCTGTGTTGTCACCCGTTTAATTCAACATGTTCCACATTACAATAATCATATGTACAGTCAGTTCATAAAATATGGAATATATCAATTATTTTAACCGTGGATTGACTAGTATAAAAATATATACTGAAAAAATTTAATTAGGTGGTTTTTCCTGTTTAGCTGTCATTGTTTATTATATTTTTTATCAAAGCTTTAAAAAATATTTCAATTTGAAGTATTAATAAGATAGGTCAGACCGATACGGCTTTCTTCTTAAGCTGATGTAGTATTTCCATGGCAATTAGCCGAAATCCTTGTGTTTTTCTCGAATCGAATTTCTTTTATCTCGTTCGCTACTTCGTTTTGGGGTGGAACGTTTGATTTAACATTTTTTTAATAAAGTATACCAAGTCGAATATACAATATGTCTCAGTAAGTTGGAACCATATGGGAAACTTTTTTATTATTAATTTTGGGAAAAAAATGTATTCTTCATAAAAAGTTCTGCATGTTCTAAAATCTAAAATACAATCAACAGATATCAATTTTTTTCAGTCGTGTACGAGGTATGTCAAAAAATATGAATTTTACTCAAGAGTAAAGTACCTTTATTTTTGACAATATCGAAAAATGTTACTAAAAAAAGTTGATCAGAATTAAAAATTACGTTTAAATAGCTGATGGTTAAACGAATGAATTTGAAAATATTATTTATAACATTAATTTGTACTTGTGTACATTTAGATATCATTTTTGGGCAGTCTTCTGAAGAATATGTGAAATTTTTATTAGAACTATTCCTTAAAAGAACAATAAGCGCCAATACACATGTTTATCCAACTGATGCTAGAAATAATGAAGCACCAGAGCAACCAATAATATGTAAGTCCCCAAAATTTAATTAAAACAGTTTTCTTAAGTCAGAAATAAGCAAGAAATACCAAATATGCATTTTCACAGTTAGTCAAATCCAATTTTATTTATTTAAAAGAGACTAATATACATAAAACTAGTTTCTGGTATGCTCTAGTAACATTCTTATTTTTTAAACTATGGTGCTTATGATTTCGTTATCATTCGTTACAGGCAATGGAAAATACTATTAATAGAAGCTGGAAACATTACAGAAGACCCTTTGATTAAAATAGCTGCCCTCATTCCACTTCATCTTCTATCTGACTACAGCTGGGGATACAGAACAATTCCCCAAAAAAATTCATGTCTGGGTAAAATATTAAATGTCCTTTTTCTTGAGAAATTGTAAATGACTCTATAATGTTATGTTGTTATAGGTATCACGGACAGAGCTTGTTTAGTACCACGTGGAAGGGGCTTCGGTGGTACCAGTTTAATCAATTTACTACAGTACAGTAGAATAAATGCTCAAAGGTATCGATGGGCTAAAATACTTCAAGATGACAGCTGGTTATATAAAAATGTCCTAGATTATTTTAAAAAATCGGAGAATTTCCACTAGACGAATCCAAAAGCCCCTGTAGATTTAGAATACCACGGCATCCATGGTTTGTTACATATCTAACATGCCGAGCCTGATATTCCTTTAAACGATATATTCATAGAAGCAAATAGACATTTAGGTTATGATATAACTGATTATAACAGTCCTAAACAAACGGGTGTATCTATACTTCAAATATATGCTAATAATGGTACTAGAGAAGATATGGGCAGTGTTTTTATAACTCCATTTTTGAAAAGACCAAATCTTGAAGTGCTGACTCAAAGTTAAATACTAAAATTGAAGTTAATGAGGTAACTAGAACAGCAGATAGTGTGATTTTCACCAATGAAAGTTGCACTTATAAAGTAAGAGCAAAAAAGGAAGTGATATCATCCGCTGGAGCTATTTCTAGTCCACAAATTTTATTGCTCTCTGGTATTGGTCCAAAACGACACTTAAATCAAGTGGGCATAAAAGTAATCGAAAATCTAGAGGTTGGTTCTCATTTGAAAGAACACTCATTATTATCATATCTTCTATTTTCTTCTAATATAACAATACCAACGGGATCCATAGAACAACAGATTACTGAATACCTCCAAGGGTATGGAATTTTAACAGCACCTAGTCAAAGTGTTGGCTTCTACAACGTCGATAATAACAAATCTAGTATTCCTAATGTTACTATTTTTCATGATATTAGCCAAGTGGAATAATTAGAACAAAAGATAGTTGGTGTTTGACATCCGAAACTTTTGAATCATTAAAAAATCAAACCGTGCTTAATCCTATCAGATTTTTTTTGTTTCATTTGGATCAGAAATTTGATGGTACTATTAGGTTGAAGAATAAAAACCAGTTCGAATATCTTTGAATCTTTGATCCTTACATATGTTGGCGAACCACTGCCTGCCTGTCAACACCCTAAATTCAAGTCTAAGCATTACTGGTACTGCTTTTTAAAACAACTAACGACGACTGGTTTTCACCCTATGGGCACTTATCCCATGGCAGTAATAAACATAAAGGGGCTATGGTTGATTCAAATTTAAAAGTTTTTGGTATTCACAAATTGAGAGTGGTTGATGCCAGCGTTGTCCCACTCCAATTCCGGGATATCCATCAATCAATTGCCTTATGATAGGCAAAAAAATTAGTGACATTATTATAGAAGAATATTTATAACAGTAGGAATAGATATAATTACTAGAGACGTTGTTTCAATATTTTAAGTATTATGATTTATAATTAATTTAAAAAAATAATGGAGGTTGTTAAAATTCAAATAATTTTGATTGGTATAAGCTTTTGATGTCAAATCAGGATCAAGTTTCAAAATTTTGCTTCCAGAAGCTTCAGTATATATAAATTAAATGCCGTAAATAGTTGGTTTTTAACAAATCATTTATACAGTGTGGAACAGCCAAATAAAATCAATTCAATATCAAAATCGGTTGACGTGTTTCGGAATATTAGTGATAAGCGTCAAAATATGGAGATCTTAAATTGTCAAAAGCAAGCAATTTCTACTAACATAGTTTTCTATAGCTTAATATTAATAGTAATTTAAATTGTAAAGATACCTGCATGCAGGTTATTTCCAAGTTTAATAAATTTTATATCAATTCACAAATTTGCGATATATTTTGAATACTCAATTTTTACAGTTCTATTATGCTTACTTACGCTTGAAGAAAATAAAAGGAGTAACTCTAATTAACATCTACAACATATCTCAGAAGTAGATATTAATAAGACATCCATATATATCCCCCATGTCGCAGACATGTTATAGATAATTGAATGTATAATGGAGATTTTTTAGATATTTCAACTAATATTTAAATGATAGTTAAACCCTTAAATATTAAATAATCGCATAAGTAAATATTTCGTAGTTAGTCGTGTTGAGACCTCACAAAAATATTAAAATTTATATTTTTAAGAATTTTTTTAAAGTATCAGTTCTACTGATTAAAATACTTTTAGAAAATTAAGAACAATTAAATTTATGCAAGTAGCTTTATTAGTCACAATTTAAAAAAATATATTTAAAAGTAAATTTAAAAAATGTATATTAAAACTAATGATTGTTAAAAGAAATGTTTTTGCATGAAAAATATTTATAACATGTGCAACAAGTGCGTTTCTTATGATATTTTACTCGAGAACGTAGTCAGCATTTACCTTGAATTTGATCAGGACCAAGTACAGTTGATGCTGTGGCAATGTGTGCATTCTCAGCATTTGAGTCTAAATGCGATTTAGCTAAGTCTAAATACAATCTATTTAGAAACTCTTCTTCCGATTCCTAGATCTTCCTCAAACTCAGATTCTCTCTCAAATTTAGGAGCTACCTCATCTTCGCTTTCTTTCTCTAAACCCCCGAAGCTTTCATCAGATTCAGTATCAAATTCACAAAACTTAGGAAACCTTTAAAGATATTTTTCTTTTAATTTGTTATTCCAAAAGTGCATTTTCTTACAAAAAATGTCAATATTTTCAATCAAATCAAGTATATTTACATTATTTTCCTGGTTTCAAGGGTTAAGTTTTTCAAAAATGTCTACCAATTAAGCTTCATTATAAATAATCTCTCGTAGAATTCTATTAAATGCTTGCAACCCTCCTCGTTCATTAACCACCTTATCACTTAACAACCACCTGGATGGGACATAAAACACAGATTTATTCACAACTGCCATATCTTCAGAAAAAGGAAAATATTCTTGATTTGAGTGGTATGGTTTTTATATAGTTAACTACTTCAATAACTATTGTCAATACCATATTTAGTCCGGAACTTAGCTATACTAATGTTTCTCGATTAATCATTCAATGTACCCAGATAATTTCGGAAGCTCTTGTAAACCGTTATATTTACCAGAGATAGCTTGGACTTCATTGGTGCAAATCCTAACAGAATTATTCCAACATTTGTAATCTAACTAATTTAACTATTCCGTGGACGTAGCTCTTCCTTCCATTAATTTGTAAAACAATAAATTTTCACATATCGTAGAACTGTAACAGAATCTGATGTAGCAAACCAAATGGGAATATAAACAAAAAATAATCCCTATTAGTGCATTTTGAATTCCTATGGGTTGTTAAGAACCACTGACGTAGGCAATAGTTTCTTTAAGGGTCATGTAATTTTGCCGATAATAAGAATAACGACAACAAAAAAATAAAACATTATTTATAATAGAAAAGTCAATAATATTTTTATCAAAACAAAAATAGTACTACTATATATTTAGAAAATACAATACTGTAATAATTCTAACTTATTTTAAATCAGTAAGGAAACTGTTAATGAACATATTAAGAAGTACAAGAAAAACAAAAATCACGTTTTATAAAAAAAATACGCCCACAAATAATGCGTTGTGGATCTATATCTTAAAGGTTAAGAGTTAAAGAGTAGATCTAAGCTAATCTTCGCCTTCCTGGTACAAGTGTTGCAAAAGCACAATTGTTAAATATACATATTATTATAATTATTATCTATAATTAATGAATAGAGTATATTAAAAAATATATACGATTAAATTAAACATTTATGATGGTTACGAAGGAAGATACTGAAAAGAAGAAGAGTGGAATCAGAAAGCAATGAGAGGAAAGTCATTTTAAATGTTAATAAGTATAGAGTGTAACCCAACCCCACTCGTCACCACTCTATAGTTAAGGATTTAAACACTTATTTCAAACGATATACACAACATAATAATACTAAATTCTAAAAATTGCAAGAATTTTGCTAACAATTAAAGAGTTTTAGAATATTATGCAGTATTAGGTTAGGTAGTATGTTTTAGTTTTTATATTTATAATGGATATATTCCACAAAATAACGATAGAAATAATTGTTATGAGAAAATTCCAAGATAATACTAATATCTTAATAAATTCCAAACAAAATAATAAACTAATAATAAATGTACAAGGACAGAATACAACGATAATATATCCAAACACAAAGTCAAACAAGTATAACGTTTATGTGAGTCTAATTGCGACCCGTCTTATGAAAACGAATGAATTTGTTTAAAAATGCATAAACTTGATCAATAACCTCCATTTTTTAACCGTAAACACTTTTGTTGCGTCATCAATGTCATCTACCTGCACTTATTCTAAACCAGAATTTGTTTAGAAGTCATTGTTTTGAGAAAAAAGGTGCTATTTTATTGTAATTTTCATGTAACGTAAATATTTTTTAATAAGATTAATTATGGATTTTCGATATAAATTAGTAATGTTCCTAATTCTCGCAGTCGTTGAGCTTAATGGTCAAAAATTAAACGACAGTAAAATTGAATATTTAAAAAATCTCATTAACAATGGTATACAAAGTGTATCGAATATGGAAAGTCCAAGTGATGCAAAAAATTATGAAGCGGCAGTAGATCCTCTGAAAGGTAAATATGTCTCATTTATAACATTTTATTTATTTTAGCCATGTAAATAATTTTGTAATTACTTTTCCTTTGCAAATTAAAGACTGATTCAACATCACAACCTTTTAATTTATTCAATTAACAATAATAAATATAATAGCCAGGTGCAACAATGTTCGTTAAATTCGTTCTACAGCATATTAATTAAGGTTCTACGCTACGTGCATTTTTATTGAGTCGCACAGCTGTTAGTAACACAGATGTAGAAATATTCAATAGTCTTTCTCCATATATTTGTACTATTTTATATTTCTATCACTATACGAAATTTTCGTATACCTTAAGGATTTTCATACCATTTCCTTCCCTATGGAGTCAGTCTAACGTCGCCCTAAGATCAATAACAGTCTTCTTTATTCTTCAACAATTACTTCCTTTATAAATATTTATATGCAATCATAACAAATGCTTCTTTTAGAATTCGGTCAGTATGACTTTATAATAATAGGAGGAGGAACGGCAGGATCGGTTTTAGCCAATAGGCTCTCAGAACGAGAAGATTTCAGTGTATTGGTTTTAGAAGCTGGCAATTTTTCCAACGATGGTTTCGAGCAATTTATAAGATATTTTTCGCCGTTCCAGGTAAACTCTAAGCTTAACTGGGGATACAAGACCATCCCTCAGAAAAATGCATGTCTTGGTAAGTTAAATGAAAAAAAATAATTTCTATGAAAAAAATAGTTAATTTTTACAAAAATGGAATCTCTTATGTTCAAAATTAATATTCATGCAACATATAGTATTTATGACTAGGATCCTTTTAATTTATAATAAATGTATTTGGTTCTCTTTACCATTCGATTAGCTATGCGTGTTTATTAACTTCATTGTATTAAGGTCAAATGAACAATTTTATTAAAATGCGTATACGCACATCAACATAAAATTAAAAAACTATACAAAGCGATTTTGGAGATTTTAAAATTCATTTTGAACAAAATTTTATTTCTTTTTAGGTTTTCTAAATGAATCTTGTTCCATACCCCGGGGTAAAGGTGTCGGCGGCAGTACTCTGATAAACGCAGGCCTTTATAGTAGAGGCAATCCACAGGACTATAATCTTTGGGCTAATATAACCCAAGATCCATCATGGGAATACAATAATATCCTTAAATATTTCAAAAAATCTGAAGACTTTCATTGGACCAATCCGAAAGCAAATGTTGATTTAAAATACCACGGTACTTCTGGTCTAATTCAAGTCCAGCATAGAGTACCAGATTTTTTCCTTAGCGACGTTTTTATAGAAGCTAATAAAAACTTTGGTTTTAATCTTACAGACTATAACGGTCCGAATCAGTTGGGTACGTCAATTTTCCAATTATCGACGAATAATGGTAAAAGACAAGATTTGGGGACTGTCTTTTTAAAGCCATTCTTAAATAGAAAAAACCTTAAAGTTTTTACGGGTTCTTATGTTACTAAAATAGAGGTTGATAAATGTACTAAGGAAGCAAAAAGCGTATTATTCACTAATAATGGTATCTCTTATAGAGTGAAAGCTAACAAAGAAATCATACTCTCAGCGGGTTGCATAACAAGCCCTCAAATATTAATGTTATCTGGTATTGGTCCAAAACAGCACTTACAGGAACTTGGTATTGATCCAGTGCAAGATCTAGAGGTTGGGAATACCCTTCGGGATCATCCTTCAATTATTTTTAGAATATCTTCGAACCTAACCCTACCTGAAGAAAATATAGATGATCAATTAAAGGAATACTTACAAGGAAAAGGAACATTAACAGCACCATCGCTATCACAAGCCATTGGATTTTATAACTTCAATACCACCAAAAGTGATGTACCGAATATTGAAGTCATTCATGACATATTCAAGCCATCACAGGAAGAACTAAAATTAGCAAAATACAAGAGAGATATTTACCAGTCATTGTGGGGTAACAACGGTAGTCACGTTTCATTTATAATCATGAATCTTCATCCTAAATCCACAGGAAGATTGAGGCTCAAAAGTAAAGATTCCTTTGAATTTCCGTTAATAGATTTGAGATTACTAAGCGATTCGAATAACGAAGATATAGACGTTATTTATCAAGGAATCAAGTATATTTTAAAATTAATACAAACAGAACCATATCAGAAACTTGGCCTGAAATATTTAGCTGGTCCATTACCAACTTGTAGCCATCTAAAATTTAAATCCAAACAATATTGGTACTGTTATATTAGGCAAATTGCTGATGCTTTCTATCATCCTACGAGTACTAGTCCTATGGGTACTTCTAGAGAACAAGGCGCTGTTGTAAATTCAAATTTAGAAGTGTTTGGGGTTAAAAACTTAAGAATTGTGGACGCTAGTGTATTTCCTAGTACTTTAAGTGGACATACATGTATGCCTGTAGTTATGGTAGCAGAGAAAATTTCCGATGTTATTAAATTAAAATATTGCTTAAAATGATGGAAAAATAAAAAAATAAATATATTTTGTTAAATTGTACTCAATGTATTATTGTTCTTGCTTAAATTTACCTTGTGGTTTCTGGTTTCGCCCTGTATATTGCTAAACATTTAATGTTTACTAGAGGGCACCTTGTAGTAAAGTATTTAAACTGGTTTCAAATGACTACTCATTGAATCCTTAATGGTTCGTATGAAAGATTAGAGCAACCTGTTTATATATCTCTTCTACTTTTTAATAGGGCAATAAATGGTAGGAAACAAGTTTTTCAAAATCAGTTAAAATTTAAATTGAACTACATAATTAAATAGTGACTTGAAATCAGTCTCTGACCAGACACGACAATAATTTTAGTTTCTATGAGTAAAAATAAGAAAAATGATAATTAAAGTATTTTTGTTAATATTCGCTGTCATACAAAACAGCAATGGAAAGAATTCCTTACAGTATTACAAAAATTTGATAAATGATGGTCTAGAAAGTGCTCAAAATTATCAATTACATACCGACGCAAAAATGTATAAAGGAGATGAAAATTTAGTAAAAGGTAAGAGCTTTTTTAAATTGTAAATTTTATTTTTAATTTTTATTAATTTTATTTTTTTGATCCTTAATCACCCAAAAAATTTTGTTACTACTAGTAAAACTTTTATTTTTTATGGAAACCATTTTTATTAAAATTTTAATTATAGCAGGTGTTTATTTAATGGCTTATTAAATTATTAAGGGAAATTTATACAGGATGATTTATCGATTTTGCTCATTTTTTCTAATGTAAATTAAAAAAATGGATAAATTGTAATAATAACCCTCTAGAACAAAATTTTCAAAATTCGTTGTCATACTTAAAAATAGTATAAAAAACTAAATGATACAGTGTACTTTACTACTTAAATTTTGAAGTTGAACTGAAGTTTTTGGAACATTTATAATGATGAAATATGGATTTTTAATAATAGATTAAAAAATGTTTTTATCTTGACTCATACTGCATTTATCAAAAAGTTATTTATATAATAATTGCTTATATATTTTTACATTTTTATACTTGTACATTATCTCAGTATTAATTTACAGGTTCGCACTTTTTATTTTTTTTTAAATATTTTCATTGACCGGTAACTTTACACTAGAGAAATACATATAGAGGTACATAAATAGATAGAAATATCTGCTAGTAATAATTGTTTAATAAGTTTAGTTTGCGTTTACGTTACATAATAAATATAATTTAACATCACAAATCTATAATATTCTATTTTTAATTCTCTTCATGTACAAAAATGTAATTTACATTTAAAAATTTACAAAAAATGCAGGATATAATTCAGTTTTTTACATTCTTTTTAAATATGTGAATGGATTATTTTTTTTTTTAAATTCTATTCATTATTGCTAAACCTAGAAAGAAATCAAAAGACTTTTACAAGTAATTCTGTATTTCCACTTTTCCACTTTCTTCTAGTTTTCAGAAAATTTAGTTCACATTGTAGTCAAAATAGAAAACGTTTAAATAAATTTAAATTTTAACAATTAGTCAAACTTATTTCTTTCATTTTTTTTAGAATACGGATGTTACGATTTTGTTATAATTGGAGGAGGGTCTAGTGGTTCTGTAGTAGCCAGTCGTCTTTCTGAAATGAATTACAAAGTCTTGCTTCTTGAAGCTGGAGAATTTGCAACCAACGGTTTTGAACAATTTCTCAGATTTGCTGAACCTTTCCACATGTACTCAGACTACAATTGGGGTTACACGAGCGTTCCTCAAAAATCAGGCTGTCTAGGTAAGTTAAAAATAAAAAGCAAATTGAAAATATATTTTATATCATTAATATTCTAATCGTGCTTTAAAGATAACTTTTTCACAAGGAAATAATTAATGCCCCCCTAGACGCTCAATTATATTGCACAATATTGGAGTTTGCCCAATATTATTGTACGTCTGAGGAGAATATTGTGTTAATCGTGCAAGTATTGAAAGAAGATTGTGCTTGTTTGAAATTATTTGTTTGCAATATTGCATTATTTGTGAGTGTAGGGACAAGATTGCACAATATTTATTTAGTTAGTTCATGGCGAAGCATAATGAAGACCGTGAATTTATGATCGAATTTTTACAATTATATCGTGAGTATCCTGCTTTACGGAAAATTAAAAGTAAAGAATACAGTGATAGAAACCTAAAAAATAATGCATATAGGGTGTTAATTGAAAAATATAAAGAAGTTGACCCAAAAGCAGACAAGGAAATTGTAAATTCACTTCGTTTGAGGTACCAATCTTTAGATTTCGATTCGTTTATAGACGAAAAATATAAAACAATTGCCAAACAGGCTTTTCGTTTATTAGACATTTTCATTCAACTGCTCTCAGTGTTTTCTGATTTCGAATTACCGTCGGATGTGGATATTGTACAAAAATATTGATTCGTTTGGGGTAAAAATATTGAGCAATACAATATTGCCCAATATAATATTGTCCAATATAATTGATCGTCTAGGGGGGGGAGGGCTTAAAGACTGTGGACTAAAGGACTTATTTCCCCATTTTCTTTATGTTCATGTACACTCACACATGGCAACAACCATCGTTTGATATCTTCTTCATTTATTATTTTTATTGTAGGTCTTATTAAAGAGTCCTGCCTAGTACCACGTGGCAAAGGTGTAGGAGGAAACACTCTTATCAACGACGCCATCTATGGACGAGGTCATCCAGAAAACTATAATCAATGGGCAAAAATAACCGGAGATGTAAGCTGGTCGTACCCTAAAGTTTTGAAATGGTTCAAAAAATCAGAAAATTTCCACAACAACAACCCCCAAGCAAATACAATGCTTTCTTATCATAATACCGAAGGAGAACTACATGTCCAACACAGAGTACCAGATTCATTTCTTACTAAACCATTTTTGGATGCAAATAGAGAACTCGGTTTTAATTTAACAGAACCTAATAGACCAAACCAAATTGGAGCTTCTATTTTCCAGTATTATTCTAAAGATGGAAAAAGAGAAGATTTTGGAACCGTGTTTGTGAAGCCTAATTTAAAAAGAACCAATTTAAAAGTACTTACTGGCAGTTACGTTACTCAGATAGTAATTAATCCTAAGACCAAAGTGGCTCACAGCGTTCTATTCACTTATTCTGGCAGTACTTACAGAGTAAAAGTCGATATGGAAATTATTCTATCAGCTGGTGTTATATCAAGCCCTCAAATTTTAATGTTGTCTGGTATTGGACCCAAAAAACACCTTCACGATCTTGGAATACCACTTATTGAAGACTTAGAGGTCGGCAGTACCTTAAGGGATCAACCGTTCGTAGATTTGAGGTTCGCTTCGAATCTAGTAATGCCACAGGAAACTTTAGATGATCAAATAAGAGACTTTTTAAAAGATATGGGTACCCTTACAGCTGCAATGATTAGTCAAGGTGTGGGCTTTTATAAAATAAACAAGGCAAAGGGACCCGGGCCTAATATAGAAGTATTTACTGATCTTATTGAGTATTCTGATGTTGAGAGAAAACTTATGAGATATAAACCTGAGATATACGATGCGTTATGGGGTTCTAATAGTACTCACGTATCTTTTATTATTCAAAATCTACTGCCTACATCTACAGGTACTGTAAGACTTAAGAGTCAGAATCCATTTGATTATCCTCTGATAGATCTCAATATAGTTTCTGATCCCAATGACGATGATATTGAAACATTATACCAAGGCATACAGTTCATTTTAGAAATGAGCCAAACTGAGGCCTACCAAAAATTAGGATTAAAATATATTTCTAAACCATTACCACCTTGCAAAAACTTGAGGTTCAAATCTAAAGAATACTGGTACTGCTTTATACGTCAAATTGCTCAAACAGCCTTCCACCCTGTAGGAAGTTGCCCAATGGGTTCCAGGAGAGAAGATGGGGCCGTAGTTGACTCAAATCTGAAGGTATTTGGAATAAATGGATTAAGAGTTGTTGATTCTTCTGTATTTCCGACTCAAATATCTGGATATCCTGAAATTGCTGCACTTATGGTGGCTGAGAAGATTTCTGAGAGTCTGAAGTATGAATATTATAGTAGATTGCCCGAGGAAGAAATATCTAGTCGGTAAACATTTAAAATTTTATAATCTGATACTGTAATAAATATTTTATATATTTTTTGTTTTAATTATTAACTATTAGTGCAGTCTTGAAAACTGATACTAAACTGGGTAAGTAAACAATTAAATTTACTTAATTGCGTATTGAAAGATTGATAAGATGGAAAAATATAGAATAATAGGCAACTACGGTACTTAACACAATTTATTACTTATTTTTATTTGCCATCAATTTATATAAATAAAAGTAACTTACTTATCAACTAATTCATTTTAAAATGGGTTTGTTTATGATAAAATGGTTGGTTTTACTGTCTTTATTAAAAGATATTTTCAGCGAAACCGAAGTCGATCGTTTAGAAAATATTATAAAAACTGGTATTCAAAATGCTATTGATTTTGAGTTACCAAATGATGCTAAAATGTATCAATCCAAAGATGAAAGTACAATAAAAGGTAAGGTAAACAGACAAATATATTAATTATTAGTTTTAATTATAAATATATGTTGAATATTTATACTTACTGGAAAGTATTTGAGAGAATCGGTGATAACTGATTATGATCTCTTGCCAAGTTAAAACTGAAGTTCTAGGGTAATTTCTAAATAACTAATTATAATTCAAAATAAAAAATAGAATAATCCTCCACTTTTACATAAAAAAATAGTTCACAATGAAATAATGAAATTCAAACTATCTACAAAATTATCAAATATTTTTTGTTATAAATAGTGAATTCCATTGTGAAAGTGTCTTGCAAAAGAATGTTGTGCCATATATCGCCATATGGCCATATTTCTACTGTGACTAATTTTCTCCATGAAGTTTAATTACAAAAATTAGCCAACATATAGCCCAGACTTGAATCCATTTGAACACAATGTGCCACATACGTCAGAAAAATTTCATTCCAAATATAAAAGAAGAACTTCAGATTAAAGCACAAAAGAGATTAAATATTTACTTTTTTTACTTTTTAATATATCTAGAAGAAGTAGAGCTCTAAGAAGAAGTACTCTACCCTTATTTTAATAATATATTCAGCTTTTTTCAAACTTAGCAGTATTTTTTTTCACGATTCGTAAAAACTTAATATTGCTCATTTACAATTATCCCCGTTTATTCTTTATACATAAAAATTTATTTTTACATAAATAAATTATAGAAAAAATAAAGAGTATAATTACGATTTAACATATAATATCTATAATTTTGATGTTGGTGTTACAAAATAAAAAAAAATAATTAATGCAATTTTGTTTGCTTCTAGTGAAATGACTAAATCAAAATAAACAACAAATCTTTGAAATGGTTACTCAATTAATTTTTGTCCATTTCAGATTATGGCACATTTGATTTTATAATTATTGGTGGTGGAACCAGTGGTACAGTAATAGCAAATCGGTTGTCAGAAAACAAACAATGGACTGTATTAATTCTCGAAGCTGGTAATTTTAATGATAAAGGTTTCTTACAATTTCCACTTTTTTTTCCTTATCATTGTTTCTCTAAGTACAACTGGGGATACAAAACGGTACCACAAAAAACAGCGTGTTTAGGTAAGCCCATTTAACTGTGAACATTGTTGGAAAATATGTAGAAAACACTTTTTTAGGTACTATAAATCAAAATTGTTTGATTCATCGTGGCAAGGGTGTAGGAGGTACTAGTTTAATAAATGGTCTAATTTACAGCAGGGGGCATCCAGAAAACTACAACGAATGGGCAAAAATAACTAACGATCAAACTTGGGCATACACTAATGTGTTAACATATTTCAAAAAATCTGAAAAATTCCACTGGACTAACAAAAAAGCCCCCATAGACTTATCATCGCATGGTACTAAGGGATTATTAGATGTTCAGCAAAAAATACCAAATGTTTTTCTTAACGATGTCTTTATTAAAGCTAACGAAAAACTAGGAATACATATTACTGATTATAACAGTCCTAAGCAACTGGGTACTACCATTTCTCAAATTTACACCAAAAATGGAACAAGACAAGATTTAGGATCTGTTTTTATAAATCCATTTCTGAAGAGAACTAACTTAAATGTCTCTACAGAGAGTTTTGTAACCAAAATTGAAATTAACAAACTAACGAAGGTGGCAGAAAGTGTGATTTTTACCAAAGGAGGATATAAATACAAAGCAACAGCTAGGAAAGAGATCATAGTATCAGCAGGGGCTATCGCTAGTCCTCAAATTTTAATGTTATCTGGTATAGGTCCTAAAAAACATTTAGAAGACTTGGGTATACCTGTAATCGAAGATTTGGAAGTAGGTAGTAAACTTAAAGATCATGCAGCTAGCAGAGCTGTAGTTTTCTCTTCAAACATTTCGATGCCATCGCAAAGTTTAACCGACCAAATTAAAGACTATATGAGAGGCGAAGGAACTTTGACCGCACCGGCTTTGACCCAAACTTTGGGTTTCTACCAGACACAAAATACAAATAATAAATCACCAAATTTAGAAATTATTTCAGATTATGTTCAATTTTCACTCTTTGGGCAAAAATTTGGTGGTTGGAGTGATGAAACATATAAATCTTATTGGGGAAAAGCCAAAAGTGGAATTGGATTTTTGCTTGCTAACTTAGCACCCAAATCTACTGGAACTATTAGATTAAAATCTAGTAATCCGTATGACTTTCCTTTAATAGATCCGATGTTGTTATCTGATAAGAATGACGAAGATATTGAAGTATTGTATAAAGGATTAGAAATTGTTTTTAATTTAACACAAACGGAACCTTACAAAAGGTTGAATTTGCAATATCAAAGTGAACCTTTCAAAGCCTGCAAGAATTTAAAATTTATGTCTAAAAAATATTGGTATTGCTTACTAAGGCAGTTAACTGTAACAGCTTACCATCCAGTTAGTACGTGCCCCATGGGTACCAATCCCAAGAAAGGGGCAGTGGTTGATTCACATTTAAAAGTTTTTGGAATACAAAAATTAAGAATAGCAGATGCAAGTGTTTTTCCAAATGCAGTCGCCGGACATCCCAGCATTCCTTGTTTAATGGTAGGTGAAAAGGTTGCCGATTTTATTAAAATGGATTATTTGAAGCATTACTAAAAATCAGCTAGTAGATTAGTATATTTCAAGTTCATAAATTGTTAATGGCCATTAATAAATATTAGAAAAGTTAGTTAGAAATTTATTCAATTAATCGACCTTAATATATATTGATCATAATCATAAGTTTATTATACTTATGAGATTAATTGTAAATATGAAAGCTTAAGAGGGGCCTTTAATACTAATAACATAAATTCAGTTGGTAACACTGAAATTATGCGATATTTTGTGGATACAAAACTCGATTTTGCAATAAATTTATGTTATATCGTTAGTCATGTTTGATTCTTTATAACTATGCCTAGGAGATGAGCTTTTTTGGTGTCAAATGAAAGTCTGGTAAGAAAGATATTCACATTCTCATTTTTGACAATTTGGCAAGTTGTGTTCACAAAATGCAACCAAAAAAGCTTAACTCCTAAGTTCAGTATAGATAAGTTGATTCTAACAATATGAAATGTCAAATATTTTTATTTTTTGAAATTTATATTTTCTATATATTTTTCATAAAATAGAAAATTCTTGATTTCCTTATTAAAATATCCTAGAAACTAATAGTTCATGCTATTTTGTTTCAAACCCAGTCCACGTCAATTTTATTTTAATTATTATTATTTTAAATATTCAGTTAAGTTATTTTGATACATTAAAAATAAATAATTTCAATAAAACCAATAAAACATTCACAATAATACTAATGTCTAACATTTATTTACAATGATTTTTTACCATTTAAACGTAAAAACTAAAATAATTTTCATCATTTTAAAGTAATGAAACTTATCAATATCGATATTTACTTTCTTTTTCTACGTGAAGAAAATATTTTCCAATAAATTAAAACTGGTTGTCTTCAATCATTTTGTTTTCCAGTTATTCCATACTTTATTAAATGATTTCAATGAATTTCTATATAGATATCTAAAAATAAGAGGATATTTAAAGTAGTTTATTAAATTTATTTAAGTAATTCCATACATGAATGGAATTAATGTTCTTTGAAGTTGGTGACCTACAACAAGAAATCAAGTCTGAAAATGAAAGTTGTTATTTACAGTAATGCAATAATTAAATACACATATTTACTTCTTTTTGTATCTCAGGACCCTTAAAAGTGACTACATTTAAGTAAATCAACAAACAGAACTGTATGAATGGAAAATATTCCATACTTTATACTCTTTTTAAAAACACCTTAGTCAGCTTCCTGTAGGATAATTCACTGCCTCCTTTTTTTCTGATATTTCAAAATTGCTTCCTAAATAATCTCCTTCTATTTCTGGAGCAATGGATTCACTATATATCATATTGATGAATTTCTTCACTATATAGTTCATTCAACATTATTACTTACAAACACAACAAAAAACTAACATTTGTGTTTATTGGTTTATTGGTCAATTGGCCCTGAATCTACAAAAAGGAAGAGTTTACTAAAAATATTTTAAGCAGGTACTGCGATAAATGTGAAAACTAGTTAAAAAAACTTTACATAATTTTGTTCTGTAAAGATTTATGGACAACTGTCTATAAATGTGTGAATAAATACCTGATAGAAGTAATTATCATCATCACCCTTTTTATTTTTGACGTCATCTCTGTGAGCGTGATGACGTCATCAATAACATTTTTAAATAGAAAAGTGGGTCTTGCAATACATCAATTGAATAGGTGGATCAGTGAAACTCAAAATTTTTTTAAATCTTCCTTGTACATGTTCCAACATTCCGGAGTAGTATTATGTCCTACTTACCAGAAGTTTTCTTATAAATAGAGTTTGTTAAACCACAACCAGTATTTCATTATTTTCAGTTTCAAAAACTATTATCTTTTTTTTTTGCTTAGCGATAACCGCTAGTAATATATTTAGTATTCTTCTAAAAAAGTGTACACCTTTGTAGAATAATTATCTCGCTTTTCTAATACGTTTAACTTCATATTTACCTTTTTAAACTACTAATCAACATACAAACTTAAAATGAAAATGTAAACACTTAATATAATAAAAAATCCCTCATTGTCACTTTATTTTAATATAATTAAATATACAAAACATAATAATTTCCTGTTATTTAATTGTATGCTTTAAGACTGATATTGTTGTTTTAAAATATTAGCTAATTTTTCCCCAACTACTAAAACTTGGATACTGCTCCCAAACCCTGCTGGTGAAGGGTACACACTTTCATCTGCTACTCTTAATCCCTTCACACCTATTACTCTCAACTCGGAGTCTACGACAGCTCCTTTCGTTTTAGAAGCACCCATTCGACAACCTCCTGTAGGGGAACCCCCTGCCAAAGTAATCTGTTTCAAAAAACAATACCAATATTTCTTAGAAAGGAATGGCTCATGTTTGCAGCTTGGTAAAGGGTTTCCTCTATAATTAAAATCTATTTTCTTATAAGCCGGAGTATCTTTCAAGTCGAATACTAGTTTAATTCCTTCATACAATTCATCTAAATCTTGTTGATTAGAAAGTAGATTAGGATCAATTAACGGATACTCAAAGGGATCTTTACTCCTCAGCCTGATGGTACCAATAGATTTAGTTTTTAATAATTGTATCGCGAAGCTTACGGCGTTTTTATTAGTCCCCCAGATTGCATTTGAAGTTTCTGTAGTATACGTTTGATACCTTTGTAAAGCAGGCGAAGGTAGGCCTATATCAGATAGTAATAATATATTGGGTACTCCTCTTTTGACTTCACTTCCTACAGGATACAAACCAAGAGCTTGAGAATTGCTAGTTCCTGTCATTTCTCCACGACCTTTAACATACTCCTCAAGCCAGTGCCTAAACGTATCAGGAGGTAGGGAAACATTTGTTGAAAATATAAGTCCTCCACAATTTGCTTGATCTCTAACGTAACTACCAACATCTAATTCTTGTACTACCTCGATTCCTACTTCGTTAAGGTGGTGTTTAGGTCCTACCCCCGATAACAGTAAAGTACGAGGACTTCCTATTGGTCCTGCTGAAAGTATAACTTCTTTTTTAAATTTAAATTATCTTGATAAACCATGATGGATTTATATTATCCATCTGCTTGACTTTGCATGTCAATACGTCTACTTGGCATCGGCTGTTTAACTCATTTTGCAAAATTGGTTTAGAAACTAATCCCTACTTCTTCTTATATTTTTTACTATTACAGACTTCACACATTGAAAGGAACAAATTTACCATTCTGGTAGTAATATTAGCGTATTTTCTATCAGTTTCTGTTCGAAGTCGGTGACGGCCACCATGTCCAATTGCTATGTAAGCTGCTTTGATTACATCAAACATTTCTTCAACTGGAGGTAATACAATATTTCATCAGTGTTAGTCTTTGCAATTATTAGCTGAATATCATCCACTTCTATGATATCAAAACGCTTCAAATGTCGGTACTGTAATAAGGTTTTCTTTGATGCCAGTTTAGCTATTTTAATTTCCTAAAGTAATTTTTCATATACTTTTCTATTCATAACGGTATATTTATCTAATTTGACATTATCGCTACGTAGTAACTCATTAGTAAACGTCTTTATCCACGTAATCAACAAAGAATTCATTTTTCGGGCAAAAAATAAGGAAAAGCGTTACTTAAAGAATCAAACCCGTGGTGTATTAAATTATAATTTCAGACTAAACATTAAACAATATGAACATGAGTAACAAATCCGCGCATAGATGATTTATAAGACCGAGAAGGGCTGTTACTATTTTACCTGTAGTAAGAACGGGTTCTAACTGAAAGTTGCAATAAATAGCCGATTAAAAATTTTAATTCCCTAATTAATTCCCTAATGCTCGTAGTGAGAACGCATTGTTAATATTGTAAGAACGCGAAATTACGGATGCTCCTTGATTGATACTTTGCATTTTTTTATTAGCAGATAAATACGCGTCATAACGGATTTTGGCTATTTACGGTAACACATTCAATAATTTCATGTGAAATTATTTCCGAGTCACTTTGACTACCAATTTTCATTTTTAGAAGGAAAAGTAAAAAACACATTAATAAATTAATTATTAAAGAAAGGAACCAGAATATATAAAAATATATGAAAATGAGATTAGACAGGGAAGAAATACAAGAAGAAATAGAATTGAAGATAAAGGCATATGATGAAACGTATGCTTTCCAAGAAGTAAGAAGTTTGTAATACCTTGGAGAAAAACTTACAGACCAACACGAGATGGAAGAAGAAATCAAAGCAAGAGTAGTAAAGGGAATAAGTGTATTGAGAGAAATAAAGAGATATCAAGAAAAGCCAAAATAAAGATGTACATAATTATAATAACACCGAGAGTACTTTATGCCCCAGATACCTGAACCGTAAATAAAACCAGTAAGAATAACATATGGAAACGTGGAAAGGGAAAATATTAAGAAAATTTTTTTATTAGTGTCATAGAAGAGGATCAGTGGAGAAGAAAGACAAATCAAGAAATAAGAAGTTGCTACGATCAACCAACGATAGTAGAAGAGATCAAAACCCAACGATTAAAATGACTCGAGCAAAAAATAGGCTAACAAACTTAGCTTTACCTAAACAGAGGAAGAAATAAAGCAAAGAAAAAAGAGGGAGACCAAAGAAGAAATAGATAGACAAAAACGAAAATGATTTAAAGAAACGGAGCAAAAAGACCAAAAATTGTCAACTAAACCAAGCACCTTGACGGTTTATAGAGTTCTTATATCATACGAGAATAAATTGGGATGGTCTGAATAAATTTAGGTCTCGAACGCTCTATCACATCCTTCTCTAAAAGTGCCTATTCTTGTATTCTTTCTACTACAGTCTTTCGAGCGTCCAATTCAGGTGTCCTCAAAGTAGTTAACAATTGGCTGGATATTCTTGGGTAGCACAAAAGGCTTCAAACGTATATACTACATTTGGTATAGATACAAATGCTAACCCTGGCAATAACTTTAGTTTAGCTTGCGGTCTTCAGATCATCGTAAGAGAATATGATGAAGACGTTTTACAGAATTTACCTTCAGTCCTAGAGTAGACTACCAAGGGAGCTCAATTATGGTGAAGGCTGATATGTTCCTGGAGGTACACACAAAATTTTATATTGTGAAATGTAAACCCAACAGATTATGCTTAAGACATGATTGGGCAAAGAATTTGAAGTTGTATTCCTGCTCTTTTAACCTTAAATCAGTTGCAACAAGCTCTTTTATAAGAATGAGAACTGACTCCTCAAAATAATCTTCATCAATTGATTTTAGAATTGCCAACGAGAATATATGGAATAATTCTGGGACCTAAAAGCGACACCTGTTATTAAAAATATTTTTTTCTCCAAGCGTATAAAAATACGGTACATTATATCAAGTAGAAATAGCCTATTATAGTAATAGTACAAAAACGGATTAAACAAAAGAGATTAATTTAGCCTTAATTTATTAAAACTGTTATTTTGATATTTAATGTTGAGAATTTTTCCACTTTACAAAACTGCACATTTAATAAATATATTGTAATAATATTTTAGAAAAATAACAAGAAGAATAATGCCGTTGACAGTGTAGCCCACCCTTTATTTTTTAAATCACTAAACTGGTCAGAGATAGTAAAATTTAAAAACGCTACATAACAGTTGAAATAATCTTTTTTATACTTAACACTTAAAGAAAAAATAATATATGTTACTCGGAGTAGAAGGCTCATTATTTGTTGAACCCAGTGTGTTTGAGTTTATTCTAACCCATTTTTTAAATTAAAACAAAACATTTTTTTTTTCAAATAAATGTTCGATCGTTAGTTATTACAAATTACTTAAAACATACTTACTTTGTTTGAACTAAACTATTATAATAATGAAACATCACAAAACATAAAAAATTTAGTCTTCTTAAAAAATGCAAATACTCCATTTTTCAATCGGGGTAATGAAGATATTTAAATGAATAGATTATTGGTTGTTTACTAAAATATCCTGTATATTTATTTGCTTTGAAAGATATTTATTCATTTGATTAAAAACTCACGAATATTTTAAGAAATACTTAAATACCAACAACATCATTATAAAGATTTTTATTTTAAGAAAAATATATTAATTTGAAAACAAAAATGCAAATTAGTCAAATAATATAAATTTCCTGCACTATTAATTTAAACATGTATGAAATATTATAAGAATGGTGGATATTGAGCCTTCAACATATCAGCTAATTTCTCTCCAACCACTGCAGCCTGAATACTTGGATGTCCTGCTAATGGAGTAGGAAATACTCCCTCATCCGCAATTCTTAAACCTGATATACCTAGCACTCTTAACTTAGAGTCTACTACAGCTCCCTTAGTTTTAGTAGTTCCCATTGGACAGGTACTGACAGGGAACCCTTCTGGAGTTGTAAGAACTCTTAAGTAGCAATACCAATAATCTTTAGAAAGAAATTCCAAATTTTGACAAGGTGGTAACGGCTTTCCACTGTAAGTTGTTTTATATCTTTGATAAGATATGGTATCCTTCAATCTAAATATTAACTTAATTCCTTCGTACATATTACTAATATCTTCATCGTTAAGGTCTGTATACATCCTGGGATCAATTAGTGGGTAATCAAATGGATCGTCACTTTTAAGTCTGATAGTACCAAAAGATTTTGGATTCATCAAATATGATGTAAAACTTATAGCATTTCGAGCAGTTTCGTTAAGGCCCCACCAAGCTTGGTCAATTTTGGAACTGTAATCTAAATATTTTTGACTAGCATATCCACTTAATGCTATATCAGTACTTATTCTTATATTTGGTACTCCTCTAGAAACTGCAGCATATCCTAAAGGATAGTAACCACCAGCTTGTACTCTACTAACTCCTGTTAAATCTCCTTGACCATTCAAATACTGTTGAACCCAGACCTTCCAATCATCTACAGGACGAGTTACGTTTGTTGAGAATATTAATTGTGCCCTTGCATAATCTTTGAAAGAACTACCAACTTCAAGGTCTTGTACTACTCCGACTCCTAGTGCTTCTAAATGTCGCCGGGGACCTACCCCAGAAGATAACATAATTCGCGCACTTCCTATTGCTCCAGCTGAAAGTATAACCTCTCTTTTCGCTTTAACTCTGTAAATAGAGCCCCCAAAACTAAAAATAACTCCGTCGACAACTTTGGTCTGATTATTAATTTCGACTTTCAAAACATAGCTTTGGGGAAGTACTTGAAGATATGGATTACCTAAGTTTGGCGGCACAAAGACAGTACCCATATCTTCTCTAGTACCGTTCTTAGTATATAATTGTAATGTAAATGCACCAACTGGAGTGGGTCCATTGGGATCATTCTGTGGATAACCCAGCTCTTTGCTTGCGTCCCAAAACGCATCACTAAATAAATAATCTGGGGGAGTACGATGTTGAACATGTACCATACCTAAGTATCCATGTGAAACGGGGTCGACTGTAGCTTTTGGGGCTGTGTCATGGAAATTTTCAATTTTTTTGAAGTAGGGCAGAAGATTTTGATAATTCCAGGAAGGATCGTTGAGTCGTCTTGCCCAGCAGTTGAAGTTTTCTGGATGGCCACGGCTGTAGACTACTTGACCAATGAGACTATTACCTCCTACTCCTTTCCCCATATCGTACCGACAGGTTCTGTTGGCATTTTCTGAAAACATAAATAAAATGTTTTTAAATAGCTGCACTATCAAAATGAGAAATTTAATTGAAAGGACAATAATACTAATGTTGTTATTGATATTTTTGTTTTATAACGTAAAAGGTAATTTACTTAGGCAAGCAGAATATTGTGGAGTGGTAGTGTAAGCCCAGTTGTAATTTGTAAATGTTTGCTGCGAAAAAAGTCTGGGAAATTGTAATAAACCTTGATCAGAAAAATTTCCAGCTTCCAGAAGTAAAATTTTGTAGCGTCTTTCATCTGCTAATCGTCTGGTTAATACACATCCACTGGGACTGCCTCCAATAATTATAAAATCAATGTCAGCATATAGATCTAAAAGAAAAGAAAAACATATATAAAATTATGTTCATATAACATTTACTATTATCTACTCCCTTTTTATAAAGTTAATAATGTAATTATATGAATTGATATACGGGCCAACTCAAATGATACTGCCCTTTCCTTGTTAAGCTTGCCTAACTCATTTCCACTGCTATGTAAAATGCTATATATAGCTCTTTTTATGTAAGGGTTTATTTATAAAAACTAAATAAACATATATTATTAAATTATTTAAAAAAATAAATAAATAAAGTACCTTTGATTCCATAATCTACTGGTCTATGCTGGCTAGCGTCTGTTGGGAACTGAAAGGTTTGTGTGTTAAGATTTGCTTTCTGTATCAAAGCTACTAACTCGTCTACAGTGGCTGCAGTGGAAAGTTGAAAGCAACAAAATATTAGAAATGCTTGTACGGCCAGCATTTTTTCAGAATGGTCTTTACTATATGAAGACACCGTTTTATACATTTTGGAAACAATGAATATTTAAAATTATTAACATTGAGATAGATATGTATTTATGAGTAATTTAATACTGTTTTAAATAAAACATTATCGTTAGGCAAAAAGTAACTGTAATTTAATGTGAGGTTACATCTGTTTGTTATTCGAATTCTTAGGTTTTGAAATATTTTTGCTTAACCCTTAAAAATGAATATAAGCAAATTAGAAAAGAAAAAAGGGATTTAGGAGCTTAAATACAATAATAATGGGATGGACGGGCAGAATATCAAAATAAAATAAAAAAGGAAAAGGATACATACATTTATAAGAGTAAAACCAAAAGGAAATGAGAAAATAATAGATTATTTCTTAATAAGCAGAAAAATTTGGAATAGTATTCGGTGTAAAAGACATAAAACAAGCGGAGATTAATAGCAACCGTTAATTACTAAAAATGTACATAAAACAAACGAATAAGAAAAAAGGTAAAGGAAGAAAAACGGTCTAAGAAAAAAGGTAAAGGAAAAAAACGGTCTAAGAAAAAATAAAATATAATCTTAAAGAATCACAGATCGAGAAGTTCCACTATAGAATTACAAATTCTCTGAAATCGTGGTGGAATAACGATTTAAAACTAAAAAGAATAAAATATAAAAGAAAAAGATGAGAAAATAATTAAAAACAAATTAAAATAATGGAGAGATAAAGACAATAATTTGAAGGCTTACAGAGACATATGTAGAGCTAGAAGCAAGGGAAGAATTCAAATAAAATAAGAAAAATTAAGGCATGCAATCAATAACTAAAAATAAGAAAATCACCGGTAATAATTACATAGGAAATATTAAAATATACGGGCACCAGAAAAATTTGAAGACTTATTAGATATATAGATATATATATGTATATATATATATATATACATATATGAAAATCATAAAAGTACCGAAAAAATAGAATACATGAATTATTATTTTTATACAGAGAGGTCCACAGAAAACAGTCCACCCCGATATTTGGCAGTATTCATTAGATTTTAAGGAAATGCTGAAACACGTCGATTTTTGTTCTAAAGGGGACACATTTTTACAATACCGACATCTGCCACTTGTGAACTCCATCCCTTCCACTTCCCCAACCCCTTAATTTTAAATAGGGAATATACCATGTGTGGCATATCATTAGAAAGGCGTTTACATGGAGTATTCAGGCATATATTCTATTGCAGTTCGAGTTGAGATTATTTCCATATTTTTTGAAAACGGGAAGTGTGCAAGAAATACAGCGAATTTATTTAATCAGCTTCATGAAGGCATTTAGGCTTTCTCAAAATATGTGATATAGTTTTAGTAAATTTTGTTTCGATAATTTTATTGATTTTATATTAAAATTCGTCGTTTTTCATTTATTAAGTAATATATTTGGTCAGGCAAGTTTTTGTTGGAATGCTGTGTAGTAATAAAATTATTTAAATGGATTTTTCAGAATTTATTTTATTTAAATTATTGTCAAAAACTCAATTTATGAGGTTTAACTATCAATTTTACGTCTAAAACTAGAAATTTAAATAGATAATTTAGAGTTGCTCAAGAAAAAATTAAAAATCTTTGTTTTATTATTCATAACTTTCGCAATGTTTTAATTAATTCACTGATAACTGTAAAAAGTACCATTTAGCATTATTACACTATAATGACATTCAAAGCTCACCCGCCTATTAACATTGTTACTCAAACTATTATTATTTCAATATTATTTGGACTTAGTTATTCATATAACATTCACATATTTTTTACTTACGATATACAATAGAAAACTAAATAATAATTAATAAAGATAAATCTAAGAAAGAAAACCTCTGAAAAAAGGAATATATTGATCTATTTAAAAATTAAAATATTTTTTCGCCATACTTTTTTTTGGTAAATCAAAATCCTCATAATATGATGGAATTGCGTGTTTTTTCCTATAGGTTTGTTTCTTGTGGGTTCAGGCTTCCATAAATCAGACTCCACTGGCTGAAAGTCAATAATTTGGCTGACCCCATGTCCCATGTTATTGTAAAAAATTATCATACTATCTTTTCCATAAAAATCTAAAGTTTTCGAGGAGGAAATCTACGGTGTTTTAAATTTTTAAATTTAACTTCAATGTTAAAACTGTTAGAGCTTCACGTTACTGATGTACATGGACGGTGTACTACCGAAATTAACATCACCATTTGAATTTCATCTTTTATCAATTTATTGTTATAAGATATATATATATATATCTTTTTGCAAACAATTTCTACCCCTATATCTTGGACACACGGTAATACAATGTAACAAACATTTCATGTCAACACTGCATTTCAAAATTATTTTGGTCTATAGTATGATATGAAATGTGGACTGAACTAATTTAAATTGTTTAGATAATTAATTAATAAATATTAAAGAGATATTGTAATAATCGAATGAAAATATATTTGAAAAAGAATTAATTAACTTTAAATTATAAATTTGCAAACGTTATATTAGACAGTATCGTTTAAATTATAAATATAGCAACGTACTACGCGTCGCATAGTTCGTATCACACGACTTACCAGCTACTAGATGTTTTTAAAACTAATATTACTCTAGTAACAATACTTTTCTAAAGTAGAAATTTTTAAAAGACATTATAATGATATACTAAATTAGTTTAAAATAAATATACTATATTTTGCATTAAAAATTTTAAGACTAAATATTTTTTAATGTTATTTATTAAATTTGTCTTTTAATTTTGCTTGAATAAATCTTCGAAAGACTTCAATTATTTTTAGGTCTAATGTAATGTATTCGGTATTTTTCTACAAACATTTATTTTTTTGAATTCTCAAATTTTTCAATATTATAAGAGACTTTAATGAATTTATTCAAAACTATATAAGTAATTTAAAATACGAAACGAGATTTGTATTAAATTACGCTTTATTTAAACTGCAATTATACAATTTTACCAAAAACTGAAATATTAATAATGTATTTATAACAAATATCGATCAATATTGGTATCTCAAAATATCAGCTAATTTTTCTCCAACTACCGTCGCCTGGATACTTGGATGTCCTGAGACTGGAGTAGGGAATACACTCTCATCAGCAATTCTTAATTTTGATACTCCTAGCACTTTCAAATTTGAATCTACCACGGCTCCTCTCCATTTAGAAATTCCCATAGGGCAGGCACCCACAGGGTAGCCTCCTAAAGTTGTAAGAGTTCTTAAATAACAATACCAATAATCCTTGGACATAAAATCTAAGTTGGTACACGGCGGTAATGGACCTCCTCCGTATGTTGTGTTAAGTCTTCTGTAAGCTTTAGTATCTTTCATCTTAAAAATGAAATTAATTCCTTCGTACATCGTAGCTATGTCTTCATCATATAAATCAGAAAGCAACTTTGGGTTAATTAGTGGATAATCAAATGGATTATTGCTCTTAAGCCTAATGGTTCCAGAAGATTTTGGATTTAATAATCCAACTAAAAAGCTAATAGCATTGACATTACTACCCCAAGAAGCTGCTTCAATTTCTGCAGTATAATCCCTGTATTGTTCAGCAGCAGCTGAACGCAACGCTATTTCAGATGCAATTCTTATATTTGGCAAGTTGCTAAAAGATGTATCATTTCCAAGTGGATAGTAACCTCCAGCTTGTACTCTAGTTACTCCTGTTAGATCTCCCTGACCATAAAGATAATCTTGAGCCCAGTCCGTCCAACTGTCAACAGGGCGGGTTACGTTTGTTGAGAATATTAAAGCTGCGTTTGCATAATCTTTAAAGGCACTGCCAACTTCTAAATCTTGTACTAATTCGATTCCTACTTCTTCTAGATGACGTCGAGGGCCTACTCCGGATGACATTAAAATACGAGGACTTCCTATTCCACCGGCTGAAAGTATAACCTCATTTGCAGCTTTAACTCTATAATAACTACCTCCTCTAGAAAAGATAACTCCTTCCACTACTTTAGCGCTATTAATTTCAATTTTAGTTACATAACTTTCAGTCAATACTGTAAGGTATTGGCTGTTTGCTACCGGCGACACAAAAACAGTACCCATGTCTTCTCTAGTACCGTTTTTAGTATATAGTTGTACTATATGCCCACCTATTGGATTAGGTCCATTGGGATCACTGATTGGATAACCTAATTCAAGGTTTGCGTCCAAAAAGACATCATTAAATATGTAATCTGTAGGAAGACGATGTTGGACGTGCAGCAAACCAGAGTACCCGTGTGAATTGGTATCTATTGTAGCCCTTGGAGATGTGTAGTGGAAATTTTCGGTTTTCTTAAATAAAGGTAAGAGGTTCTGATAACTCCAAGTAGAATCGTAGAGCTTTGTTGCCCAACTGTTAAAATTTTCTGGATTGCCACGGCTGTAGACTACTTGACCAATGATACTGCTACCTCCTACACCTTTACCGCTATCGTATCGGCAAGTCCGATTAACATTTTCTACAAACATAATTAGATGATTACTAATGTTGAAGTAAATTATAAAAGTATATTACTTAAACATGCAGAGTATTGTGGAGTGGTAGTGTAACCCCAGTTGTAATCTGAAAATGCTTGCGTCGCCCAAAGTCTGGGGAATTGTACATAACTTTGATCAGAGAATTTTCCAGCTTCAATGAGTAAAACTTTAAATCTCCTTAGGTCTGCTAATCTTCTGGCTAATACACTTCCACTAGGGCTAGCTCCAATAATTATGAAGTCAAAAACGGTGCCATAATCTACAAATATAATTAGATTAGAAATTAAATATAAAAAGAGAAGAAATTAGTTTAAAAAATCTACAAAATTAAATAAATTACCTACCTCTTATAGTGGAATATACTGGTTCGAATTTCCTAGCGTCTGTCGGTAAAACATAGTTTTGCGCTTGTTGCTGTCCGGTACTTATCAAGTCCACTATATCTTGTACAGTGACTGCATTTGAAAACTTGAAAATGCAAAAGATGAGAACAGCTTTTGCCGCGAACATTTTCCCCAAAATGTGGTTTACATATTTGCAATCGCCATTTTATACATTTTGTCAACAATGAATATGTAATAATAACACATTAATATGAATTATATTTAAAATTATTTTACTAAAATTAGAATCAGCTAGATGGTTGCTATTTTAAATAAAAAATGGCTATAAAGTTATCATGTTAATAATAAATAATAATGAACTTTATTCATACATTAATAACAGGTCATTACAGGTTATTCTACAAAATAATTTTATACAGGATGTTTCCGGACGAATTATTCGTACATAAACTAGATAAATTTAAAAAGTATAACTAGGTATACATACAAGTCTAACTGTAACTGACAAAATTTGAGCCAGGGGTGTATTGTTCTACTTACATTGTTTTACTGCACGATATTTAATTTATGTTTTGAATAGTATCCCACAATTATTTTATTTATAAATTATCTTGAAAACAATTTATATTTTAGCAAAACAACACATTTTACAAAAATGTTTTGGTAATCATGGATGATGGCATCTGATACAGTTTTGGCAATAAGAAATAAAAAATTTGAGTCCAGATCTAAAATATTATAGCCTTTTGTTAAAATTATTGTTGAACTTAAAGTAAAATTAATATAATACTGCAACTAATTTTTTTTCAAATATATCGACTTATTTAAAGTATGAGATCGACGAAAGGATCTTTGTCCAAAAATAATGATTCTAAATACCTGTTTTTTCCTCTTCCACATAAGGTACCTACCTATATTTAATCAACTGTATAACCATATTTTATCTTTTCAGTGCAAAATAAGTCTATTCAAAGCTCAATTAAAGTCAAGGATTAATATTGACTTTCCGAATTACAAATAAAAATCTGAAAAATGAGCTTTCAAAAATCGTTATTTAAATTATAAAAAATAAAACCTTTGCTTGATTTGTTTACAGATCCTTTTAAGATTTTGTTTGAAAATGCATCCAAAACATTACAAATTGAACTTATTGATCTCCAGAATGAAATGGCAACGAGAAATAAATGTAATATTAAAACATTTACGTTTACCATTGTTACGGTAAAAACCGTTATAAATTATAATGCACTAAAATGCCAAGTCGCTTGAATAATGAAAATTTTGAATCCATTTTAAATGGTTAAGTCAATGCAATGCCATAAGCCTAATAATAAAATAGCAATTCATTTACTTCTGTATTTTTTGTAAGTACGTACGAAACAACTAAATATAACATGAAAGATAATTTTTTGTGGTCCTCCCAAAACTCGCAAAAACTCTACGTGGCCATTAGTTTTCGAAAGTCTATTCATCTTTGCTTTTGCTGAGGATTGTCCAATTGAGAAACCTATATTATATATTATAATTATTACAATACATAATGTTAGGTTAACTAAAATGGAAATTATTTTATTTCGGCAGAAAAAATGTCTATAATTTTTGTCAGTTAGCGCCGTTTGTGGTTGACCAGGACCAGGTTCATCTTCAACTGATTCACAACCGTCTTTAAACTTCTTATGCCACTCAAACACTCATCGTGATAAACTATTATCTGCACTTTTAATCATTTCAAATGTTTCAGCACCATTCTCGTTATTTTCTGATACATCCGTATGTAATGAATCTCATGTTTATACCATATCATTTTAGCCTGAAGAATATCAAATAAATGATCGGAAGAGTGCTAATCAAATAAAAAAGTCTTTTTGTGCTCCTAATAACCGAAAATTTCTAATTATTATCATGTCAAGCAGGGATGCTACCAGAGGCGAAAAAAATGTAACATAATTTGATACTTTTATTCTTGAAAAATTTCCTGATAGACAAACAATAGGATATTTTTTTTAATATGGAAAAATATTAGAGGGGTCCTAGAAAAAGGTATCCTGTAAAACCTAAAAGAAAATTTTTGTCAAAATATTTTCAATATAGAATTTTTTATTTAAAAAAGAGAATATCATTAATTTTTTCCTAAATTTACAACTCTTCTGCCAATTAATCCAGTTTCTAGGATTTACGAGATAGTAATAGTTTTTGCTATATATGAATTTAAGCTATATTCTTAAAATATATTGTGTGTTCGAATTTTACATGCCAGACTAAGCTTAATTTATATATATATATATATATATATATATGTATATATATATACTTGCAAACTAACATCATTAGTTTCACATATTTTGAATTTTAAAGATCTAACTCTGTAAAAACATTTTAGTTCATTTTTCTAGATCTTTTATTAAATCTTTGCGGTTTTAAATTAGGAAATTCAGCCTCTTGTTATAGAACATCCATTTTTTAAAGGTATTAGAATATTACATTTCAAACTGACTTAAAAATTATTTTTTACAATATCAGCTTCCCAAATTATATTTCATGTCAGTTAGTATCCAGAACTAAATTACTGATGTATAACTATCATCCTAACAATGTTAAGAACGAGACAAATTTAAATCGATAATTATGGTTGTTAAACCAAAATTTAAAAAATGTTAATTCATAATTTTTTTTTCGCAATGTGTTAACTATATAGGTTTAAGTTGATAACCCAAAAAGGTATTAGATTGCATAATTATTGTACTAAAATACTTACGTCAGCGTGTCAAGAAAAATCAGCAATAACTTACCTTATTTTTTTATCTAGTTAGTAACTATGTGAATGTTTTCCTATTTTTAATAAATTAACATTTAGGGCAGATAATATATTTGATTATATTTTTTTATATTCATATAAAACTATTTTATAACTTATCAAATATTAAAAATTACATTTGTCATTGTAAAGTTAAAATTATTTATTACTATTTATTACTATTTTCGAAAAAACAAAAATAAAATTTATTTGTTTGGATTCTTGTTGAAATTCAACCTCTTAATATTTCAATTGTAAATTATTCGCGTAAAAATGTTTCACAAAATGCATTTGTATATTCAAAATGCATTTGTATATTCAAAATGCATTTGTATATTCAAAATGACACGTTTCTATAGTTATTTACTTCTTGTCATTGACATTATTGAAATACGCTTCTAAAATTAGTTCAGAAATGTAATAAAACTGAAAAAATAAATTAAACATATTTGCAAAGAATTCATTTACATAACAAAACGTACGCATGTATTTTTTTTTTTCGGGAACTATGTATAAATGCATGGCCTCAATTCGAAAAATAATTAAATATATCAATCATTAAAGAAAATACACGTTATTATAACATTTAACAATGTTTCTGGCAAAACTCTTTTTAATACAACTTTTTTTAATTAATTTAGTTTTCTGCGAGGATACTGCTGAAATAAATCGCTTGGAGAAAATAATAAACGTTGGCACCAAAAGTTCTGATGAATATGTATTACCAACGAATGCAAAGCAATTTGAAGCAACTGACAAAGATATACAAGGTAAAAACCAACTCAATAATTCTTGGAAACATGCTTTAAGATTAAAAAACAAAACACTGGAAATCTTATATTTTAGAATTTGGTATTTTTGATTTTATAATCGTTGGAGGTGGTTCCAGTGGTAGCGTTATTGCCAGAAGATTATCTGATTTAGGGAATTGGAAACTTTTGCTTATTGAAGCAGGAAAATATTCCGATAATGGCTTTATACAGTTTCCTAGATTTTTTGTTGGACACTCTTTTTCAGACTACAATTGGGGATATAAGACTGTCCCGCAGGCAACAGCATCATTAGGTAATTCAATTCTTTCATTAGGTATAAAACGATTAAACATATCAAATAATCTACTTTGCGAACCTTTACTTTGTTGTTACTGCTCGAGTCTTGAACCACTTAAATACCAAATCAAACTTCTGCACTTAACACGTGTTGAACTATATTAGCATCATCAGAAGGTGATCAAAACAATCTTAACTTGCTAAGTTAACTATTTATATTATTCCTATCCCTTGATTTTGAAATCCCATCTGGTTTTTAATTACTCTGTATAATATTTTTTTATGCCATAGTATGGAACTTTAAAAGTTAGAATAGGGACATGTAAACCGTTTTTATTAATTTTCAACGTTAAGGCTGCTACAGATGTTTAAATTAAACTGTAGATAAACATAGTAGACATGAAGTGTGATACATCGTTGAAATTAGCTCGGCAAGAGGTTTATAAAAATGTAAAAACATACGGGATATTCTTTTTAAAAAAAGAATTTTGGTCTGGCATTTCGTTCCTATTTATATTTAGAACTAATTTTAAAATGTGAATCATTTGGAATAAAACAATCAGTGGTGATTTTCTTCCACAAGATGTCGATTTCTTGTCTCTTATCACTTTTTATTAAGTGTCCAAAAATGGTATTTTTTTATTCTTCAGTTCATAGGTCAACTTTATGAAGGAGAAATGGTTATTTAGTCTTTAAACAAATTCAGCTATATTTTACTAATTTTATATTAAAAACTAAAATTTATCACATATGTATCTATACCCATATCCTGGTAAATTATTCAATTTCTTAACTAATTTCAGTTTAGAATCTACTCATAAAAAGGTTTTATATGAAACAGGATATTACCGTTTCTTCATGTTGTATGGAACGAAATTTCTTGCTCTATGCACATTTTTGCCAAGATTACACCATATATAGGAATAGTATAAATAGTTCACTCTGAAGGGTAAAATTAGTTTTAAATATCTCCTAATGATGCCACCCTGCCGCGCATATAGTACAGTAGTTTGAAATGGTATCTAAGTGGTTCAATACTCATATACCAAATATTTAGTAAAAATGCTTCCAATTTACAATCTTTAATTTTTAAGCTGCTATCGATAGGGTATCCAACATGCCTCTCGGAAAAGGTATTTGAGGTACCAGTTTGATCCATCGTGTTATATACCGCCGAGGTTATCCAGAAATCTACAACTGGTCCAAACTTCTCTTGGATTCATCTTGGTCCTACCAAAATATACTTAAATATTTCAAAAATTCAGAAAACTTTCATCACACTAATCCAAAAGCACCAGTAGATATTTGGTACCATGGCACTAAAGGCTAGTTACAAGTAGAACATCGTACGCCTGATTACTTCCTCACAAATGTATTCCTTGACGCTAACCGAGAAAAAGGTTATAACGTTACCGATTATAATGGTCCCTCGACATTTGGCGCCTCAATTTTACAATTAATTAGCAGGAACGGAAGAAGAGAAGACACTGGTACTTCTTTCCTTAAACCAGTTCTCGATAGAACTGGTTTTAAAGTTCTTACCGAAAGTTACATTACCAAAATAGAAATAGATAAAATAACAAAAGAAGCGCAAAGTGTAATTTTTACTAAAGGTGGTAGTATTTACCGAGCTAGAGCTAAAGTAGAAATCATATTATCTGCAGGAGCTATTGGCAGTCCTAAGATATTGATACAATCAGGCGTGGGTCCCAAAATACACTTACAAGAACTAGGAATAGATGGCATACAAGACCTAGCAGTTGGTACTAGACTCAGAGATCACGTTAGTGCTGGAGGATTGATATTTACAACTAATGTTACACGCCCTCCAGGTAATTTCAGAGATTGGGTAAAAGATTATCTTAAAGGGCAAGGAGATTTAACAAGTGTCAGTTCTGCTCAGGCTCTAGGGTACTATGCTATAAGTAATAATGGTGTTCCAGAAGGTCCAATATTATGCGTTAATAGCGATATAGCATTAAAGTCGGCAATGGTACAAAAGTATCTAGAACAGACAAAAGAAACGACTGAAGCTTACTGGGGTAGAAACGAAAATGCTGTAGGGTTCGTTGTAACGTTAACAAATCCGAAATCATATGGTAAGCTTAGACTGAAATCAGAAAATCCTTTTGAATATCCTTTAATAAACCCGAAATATCTCTCCGATCCTGATGACGAAGATATCGAGGCATTGTATCAAGGAATAAAACTTATTTTCGTCTTAGCAGAAACTATTTCATACAAAAATATTAATTTGAAGTATCTGGGAAATCCTTTACCAGGATGCAACCACCTAGAGTTTAAAAGTAAAAGTTATTGGTACTGTCATATTCGACAGATGAGTGTTTCTGGTTTAAATCCAAGTGGTACCTGTCCTATGGGCTCTAATAGATATCAAGGTGCTGTTGTTGATTCTAAGATGAGAGTATTTGGAATAAGAAAACTTAGAGTAGCTGATGCAAGTATTTTTCCAACCCCAGTAACAGGAAATCTTGTTACAACTAGTATTATGATTGGGGAAAAAATTTCTAATGATTTTCAGTGGCAGTATTATTACTATTAGTGTAGGTAAATAAAATAACAAAAGTTCGAAAGTTATTTGATAAGTAATACTTAGTCCTCTGACATAAATAAATAAAGAAGTTAAGTTAAAAATATGATTTTGATAGATAGGTCGTCATTGGAAGGGAATCAATTAAAAAAACGGACACTTGACGTAATATCATTTAATTAATATTTTCACCAAATGCCATTTTTGCATATAAAAATGTTAAATTGTAATATCAAAACATATTGCCGATTTTTATATTGTAGAGATCGATATAAAAATTTTTTGTGCTGCATATTATTTTTAACTGGGAATGTTTATATTTTTTTTATAAAAAGATGTAGAGCACTTTGAAATCATTCTTATTCTCATCAGTAGTTAGACAAATAAACGAAATATTTAAAATTAAATACGATTTTTCATTAATATCATAATCGTTATTTAAGAACAAAATTGTAAAATATTAACTAATTTAAAATATTTCATTTTTTTAATATGTAAAATAAATATTAAAAATTGTACACTAAACAACTGTGAGTCATATATTGATTATAAAAAAATCTTTTTTTAGTAAGAATTTTTCTGAGTAAACACTTTCATTTAAACAAGATTTGGCGGCATCTAGTGAACAATTTTTTATTTTACACTTTGTAATAAAACATAATCTATATACAAAACAGCTAAATACAATGTTTTATTAAATAAAATTTATATAGATCACAATTTAAGATATATAATACAAAATCTAAATGAGAGTATTTCGAGACTTTACAGAAAAGAGTTTATATAACTTTTATTATTTAAATATAAAAATAAAAATACTATAATCCATTAGCCAGACAGACAAAGAAATTATTAAACAATTTAAGTTTTCTGGGGTATGTTATATATAAAAAATAGTTTTAATATTATTTATATTATTAATACGGAAAGTCTACATTCATATCTGTATATTTTGTTTCAAAACTCGTATAAAATTTGTTATTTCGTTTGTCTGGTATTAACTCAAATTTTAATCCACTACTTATTTAAATAAATTTTCGTATCAATAATCTAAATGATCAATGAAAGTGAATACCTTTTATTATACAATAAAATATAACATTTGCTAGATAGTCATAAGAAGAGAGCAGTATATTTAACGGCGAAAATAAACGTAATTGATTAAAACTGACATTTGAAAACATCAAAAACATTAACTTTTGGTATGTATTTGACATTGACGCTCGTCTCTGTAGATACACCTGTAGTAAATCAAGGTAGAGAAGACAAAATATACCAAAACTTTTTATAGTAGTGAACTCAATCTATCATAACCTAAACCTTAATGAAAATATCTACACTTCCATCTCTTCCAAAGTTTTCGATAATCTATTATTGTCTATTCTTCGTCTCTGACTTCGCCTAACAGCGTCGGCCCTTCTGTAAGGCTCGCTTTTCAAACCTAGCAGGATATCTTCCAATGCTCCATTGTAGACCTCATCCTGTTGCAGCAACTTCTTTTCTTGTACCAGTCTTGTTTTTGTCTTTAATTCATTTATCACAGCTTCCTGTACAATTTTTATCTTGTAAGAATTTTTTTTGGTTATTTTGTGGTAGTTTTGAATGTGTAATTTACAGTTTGCGAATACGGAAAATTAGTTTGTGGTGTGATATGCTAAAAAGCGCGATTGCTGAACTTCATCTTTTTGATATAAATGAGTCAAATTTTTGATTCTGTACTAAACAATTTATGAATTGAAAAAATATTAAAACTGTTTAGCTGTATGTAATAATTGAATTACGCTCCATTTAGCGAAATAAAAAATTAATAATATAAACATTCTAACGTTATTCAATTCTTGATAACAAATTTTAATTCTTACTGATTTGTGGATTAATAATCAAAGATTAAATTCCATGGACAATAATGAATTTCACATTAATAGCCTTGTTTATTAATGCAATTTCGTTTTTTTTTCAAAAATATTCAGAACATGTTTTTTAAAACGGTGCCTATGTGAATGATTACATTTAAGCGTATTTTCTGAGTAATCTCGATTTTTATTTCGAAAACATGAAGTTTGGCGAAAGCATGATAGACAGTGTGTTAATTTTGAAAGTCTGAATTATACTGTGATAAGGGGTGGCATTTTTTTCTAAATACTCGACGCTAAGCGATACATTAATCTTCGAGTATCTTTGCCAAAAAGTTTGGCAATTTTGGCGGCTGAAAAAATATGAAAATAACAAAAGATAGTTTGTTTGTTCGTTCAATGGCGACAACTAGCTTCATGCCAAAAAAATACACAAATTTAGTCACAGTACGATTGGGTTAGTCGGCTTTTAAAATAATGCGGTTAATGCTAAATTAATTAAAAGTTAGTAATAGAGAAGAATTTCAATACTTAACAATATCGTTATTAATAAAACTGCCTGCTAAGTTTGGTTTTTTTAATTATATCTACTTTTTAATTTAGGACCTTGAATAAAATGATAAATGCTGGGTAATACAAAAAAAAATATATAAAATTCCTCCAGTAGTCCTAGAATGAGGAAAATTGCAAAGAAAACTATGTGATAGCAAGAATTTAATAAAGTAAAAAAAATTAAATCATTATAGTAGAGAGTGCTTTAATTTGCTCGATTTTCTAGGACGAGAACATCAACTATCTCGCTATCAGCAATATAAAAAATATGTTCAAAAGAGTAGTGGAATCAAATAAGCAAAAAAGCTGGAAATAAAGAAAAAAACTAAACTGTTCATAAGAACGAAATAAAATAACTGATAAAGAACCAGATGGCGTCGAAGAATAGAAAACTTAGAGGATTCGTAAATGCGACACCTGGTACAAAAAAAGTTACATCAGACTATGATTATTTATAATTTACTGAAGTACTACTTCAACTTAAAAGCATCTACAGGGTCTTGTAGTATCTAAATAATGTATATATTGAATGCCAAAACCAATATACATCATTTTCCTGTCAAATACACTGTGTCAGTAAAGTATGGAATAAATCTAATATTTCCTAAACCAAAAATATTGTTAAAAAATCCTGAAAAACGTCCATTTTTATTTTTCTATATTATGTAAAATTAAAAAAAAATTATTACATAGAGTCATCCAGATGTAAGTTATGGAGTCATTGACCATTTTTTTAAATACCTGTATGTTATGACATTTTTAGATTAGAATAATTCATTTTTGTTAGCCTTTTTCTCTAAAACCCATATCCAATTAATTTGCACTTGTACATAAAGAAGAAAAATAAAAATCGACCGTTTTCAGGATTTCTTAACAATATTTTTGGTATAGGAAATAATAAATATATTCCATAATTTACGGACGCAGTGTGTATCTAAAATAAAACGGCAGCAAAATAATCAAGCATTATATTTTACATATTACAATAATTCTCATAAAAAATAACTCCACCAATGATTGCATCATGAATTTGGCATTGATAAAGTGATTTTTTACAAAAATCGTAATTGTTATAAACAGCAAGCAATAAAGCAATTTGAAATTATGGTTAGTTAAATAATAAAACTATTAATACTAATGAAATAGGGGCATCAACCAATAACCTACCTGCTGCTTTTTCTGGTTAATTTTATTTCTTTTTTGCACATCTTCATTGGTTTTATTGTTTGCATTTTGCGCTGCGATTTCTAACCTCCTTCTTTGTTCGTTTTCCTGATCTGAAGTCTACAAAGCGTATCAAGTTTTTTTATTTCGACCATCTATTGAAAGTCTACTTACCTTGAAGGCTTTAGCAAATCGAACCAACAACGAGAAGAAAGAATTAGCGTCCGTAGTTCTTGGAGATTCAGCGAAAAATTCTACACATTCCCTAAAAGCTTCTTGTGCCATCTTGGAATCGCTCTTCAATTTTCTAAGTTTATCCTCCGCATTCGCCAAGAAATCTCGCACCACCAAACTGTGGCTCCCTCTACCCCGAATTTCTGCTTCTTTTCGTACTGCTTCCATTCCCTTTTCTAGTTCGGTAACATCGGTGTTGATATTTTCCAGAGAAACTATTCAAAAAATAACAATTTAATACAGAAGTAGAAGTTAAAAATGCACATTTTACTTTGAATTACTTTATAAAATGGTCAACGTCTCACCCTTGGGTGTTGTACACGCCGAATCTAGCTTTAAAATATCTTTGTTGGGGTACACGTGCCAAATTATATTAAACAAATTGCGTAGAGTTCTTCGAAAATAATCCATAAATAAGGAAGCTAATTTAAAATGTGCTAGGTTACGTCAATGAAACCTTAATTTTTGAAGTCCATTAATCTTTCTAATATAACGTAAACTTTATTTTGACAGCAATGCAATTACAGATTGCCACAATAAATTTATACACCTAGTTGGCAGCAAACCTGCTCTTGCACAACTTCCAAAATAAAGTTTAGGATATATCTTTCAAGGGCATTGCAAAAAATTCTTAAAAATGAAAGTTAAGTGAAAATAAATGTAATTTTAAAAGATAACACGCCTCAATTGTTAATCGCTAAGTTAAGAAAAATTTATTGAAAACTAGTTGGAAATCCGTCAATGAATAAGGAAGTTAGTTTAAAATGTCATTTTGATATGACAGTTGTATATGCCATCATTATTTCCTTTATACATATCCATATGAGATAAATCTAAAGTTACTAAAACTGCTAAGATCGCAAAACAATGAAGTTATGTTCAAATCAAATACAACACCAGACAATTAGGAATAAGGAGAATCACAATATCAAAGAAGAGGGAGCAAAGAGTGAAAATGTATTAATTGTATTAATTCAATTATCTTTGATAGTTCTACACCTACACAGTTAAGGATCAACTTATACTATACTTAATACATTTCACAAGCAACATGCTGTTCCTAGTTTCTGATTTACAAGAAAATACTTACCTACTGCCGCTTTCTCTATGTAATGGAGTTCAGCATCGAAATTCAACAGTTCCGGGAATTTTTGTCGAATCGTAGCAACTATGTAATGTAAAAGGCACAATCTCTTATCAGTTGACTTCGTATCTAAAAGAGTATCTAAGGACTGAAGTTTAAAACCGTATGCAGGGCCCCTCTTGCTACTATTTAAATAATTTCCAAAGGCTAATATTATTTCTAGTACGGATCTGAGTTTTTTTGAGTTTTTCACTGAGTTTGATCCCGATATTATTGCATGTAATTGCTAAAATAAAAAAGAGAAATATATTAAGCAGTTAATATTTTTTTGAATTACTTACCGGTGTGACGAGATGGATATTATCAAAGAAATTGCCAATATAACTCATAATAGCAAGTTTCGGTGATATCCTTTCGACTTTCGTTAATTGCAATAGAAACTTATCTTCTTCTGTTAAAAGATTAACATTTTTCTTCTCCAGAATGTATTCTTTGTACGCTTTGGTCTCTTGCTCTGTCGGCACCATCCTTTGAAGAAGTTCGACGTTTTCTAGAGATAGTTGTTTCAAATCTAACATATTTATAGCGTTTATTACTTTTTCTGGAGACATTTCGAGTTTTCGCCTAGAAATTGCTAGAACACAAAAAAATGCTTTACTATGATACGTCCAAGCAAAAAGCTGACAATAAATATCTAGCCCATATATATTACCTACTTGAATCGATCTTTGAAATTCTATTCTTACCTATATTTCTTAACCTAGTGTGCTCCAATAATGTGATGTTTTCAGGTTTCCTTCCTCTTTTGCTAGGGAAGGTCTGAAGACCATCCGTTTCGTTAACACCATTCGACATAAGATTTGTACTTCCGATTTTGAATCTAGCAAAAATATATAAATTCAAAAACCATAAAATAATGTTAACTCTTCTTCTTACCTTTCTTCAAAATCGTTAAAATCTATACAACCGTGCAACTTGTCATCATCCAACTCGTTAAATATCGTACCCCTAACTTGGTTTGGTTTCAGTGCTATCCAATTGACGGTTGGCAGTTTGTATTTAGTTTGTACTTTCCTCTTAATCGTCATTGCGCCATCCGGAGCCTGCATAAATCCAGCAGGAGGAGGTGGAATGTTTCCTGAAGGTCTGAGAGGAGGAGGAGGTGGGCAAGGAGGCGGAGGAGGTGCCGCAGCTGCTGCAGGAGGACACGGTGGCGGACAAGGAGGTGGAACAGGTATATCTGCGGTGTTTGTCGTTTGTTTGGCCAAGTTAGCAATTTCTTGCACTACAACAAATTATTAATTATTAGGAGTTTGAAAGTAATTGTATATTTCTTACATGATGTTCCTCTAGGTACGCTGTTCATGTGCTCTAATTCAGCCATCTTGGATTCGAACATCGATTGTCTGTTTTTCGATTCCTGTACTACTCTTCTAAGCGTCGATACTTCTTCATCAGCCTTTTTCTTAACTTCCACCAGCTCATCTCTTTCTTGCCTCACTTGTATCAGCTCCGTTTCTAGACTAGCAATTTTTTCTAATGCTCTATGCTCAACATCCTGCAGCGTCTCATGCATCTAGAAAACCAAAAATATTTTTAAAATGGATACTTAGAAGTATATTTCACTAAATACCTGCGCAAGTTCATCTTCCAACTCTGAAACTTTCTCTAAGGCCGCTGTTTTAGTCTCGCTATCTTCCATTAGTGCTGCTACATCAAAAACGTTGTCTAAATAAGCGGATATCTGAACTTGCAGCTCTTCGCTTTCAGTAAATCTTAACTTCTCGAGGTAATTATCAAGACCTAAAGCTGTAAATTCGTATTGAAGATGGACCCTAAAGTTCATATCTTCGACGGAATGCACTATAATATTTACAAATTGCGTACACGCCACCTAAAACAAAATTCATGAAATAAAGCCATCAATGTTCAAAACGAAAAACTTACCATAAATTCGATGTGAAAAACTTCAAAATTGAGAAAATAATCCATAAGGGTTTGAAACCGATGTTCTTCGTGGCAAACTTCTTTGAAATTATCGAAAGCCGATAAGATAATTTCGTGTCCACCCTTGACTAGACATATGGCAGCCAAAAGTTCTAAAACTAACGTTTTAGTGCGAAGGCTTTTATGGATTAAACTTAATGATATGCAATTAATTGCTTCTCGATGTTGCATCACCATATTGAATCCATACTTGTTGTTCATGATGGCCCTCATGCACATTATACAAACATGAATGTCATCTTTAGAATCGCCCATGTTCAACTTGGCGACATGTTTCGATCTCCTTTTTAGGCTAGGACTGTCCTGCATGTCCAAAGGAGCCCTAATATAACCGTTGTTTTTTTCCAAGGTGAGATGGGTATTCAAAGTTCGTTCACCTCCGGTGGCTAATTTTTCTTCGGAAGAAGTTCGAGATTCTGCTATTCTTTGCTCGTGCCTCATCATACCCAAACGGAAACTCAGGTAATCGATTAGTACATCCAGGCCCATGTTTTCTTCGTTTAAAAATTCCCTAACCCACCTGGAAAGCCAAAAATAAGGTCAATATGGCTAATTTTAAACAGTAATAGCAAAAAAATATTGGTACATGTAAAAAAAGATAAAATGGAAGAACAAAGATGGATTGCCATGTGACAAGGATAAGCAAATACCTGAGTGCAATGATTTTAGCTTTTTGGAATATTAGGTAGACTTGAGTAGGATAAGTGTTCATTACACCCACTGTAATCTGAGTACTGAGGTTAGATCCTTGGGTTTATCGTGGGATAATTACCAAATTTTGATAAAATTACTTACTCTATATGATTTGTACGTAATGATATCTCTAAATCTCTAAGAACTTGTGTTGAAGTCGATTCCACAACCATTTTTCTTTTCTGAAATAAAAATAAATTTTATAGATCAAGTATTATTTTATGTATAAATTAGCTAATATTTTAAAAATTATATGTATATCATAACAATATTGAAAAAATATATGACAAAAATTATTGTAGGTATAAATAGAAACCTTATTTTCCTAAATTAATTTCATTTGTTTGTTTTGTTATTGCGGCGCCGTTGTTATTTTGTCGCATCTGTGTTAAACGGTGATTAAGAAATTCCAAAACATTCGTTTTTTTAATGAATCATAAAAAATAAATACCTAACCGTTTTATATATCACTGATTATTTTATAACTTTTATTGAACAGAAATATTTTTTATTTTTTTGATACAAAGAAAAATTTGTATTGAAAATGTACAATTGTCAAAACAAATAACATTTCTTGAGTACTATCATTAATAATATAATAACTTACATTATTTGCATTAATGACATTTTTAAATGTATGCAGAAATTAGATTCCTTATTAGTATATAAATGTGCCTTGAATAAAATATATTTAAAATTATTCAATGTGCATCTTAAGGCAAATATTTTTCTCGTCAGTTAATAAAACTATGTGGTTCAATAGAAAATTGCACAGGTAATACCTTCTAAACAAACAAATTCATATTCTTCTTTTAATATTGTCCAAAGATTTTGAAAAACTGGTCGCAAAAAGATACAGAAAGATGACCATTTTTGCCGATGATACAGAATATTGATTTACATTAGAGAAGATTTTTGGCCTAACCCACTGTAACTTTACAGATCTATTGTAGTCCTTCGTATTTTTAGCTCGCTATTTGGCCTCCTGATCAGATTCTGAGCTGTGATAACGACTACTTTACGTAGCTTTCCTTCGGTTATTCCTCTGTGAAAAGATGAAACCGTACCATTGCTTCGCAGTCGCAAAGTAATTCAATAGTGGTTTCTTCTTCCTGGAGAATTTAGAAAGACAATCTTCTACAAGGTCAATCTTATTCATGTTTCCTTATCTTACAGTGTCCTGCCAAGATTCACATCATTAAACTAGTATTCCTGGTGTCAATGTATTTATTAGGTCTTTTACTACTAATTTGCTTGTCTCTAACCTGGAGTTTTACGCCTCGATATCTACCAGTCGTGATGTTGTCTGGTATGAGTTCATCGCTCCAAACCTTGCTTGTTATTAGAGTATATGAAGACTCTCTCACTATTTGCCTCTTGTCTTATCAACTATGATGCGCAGTACTGCACGGCCATTCTCTCTATCTGGAAGAGTGTAGCATGATATTCTATTATTTGTATTTCACATAAATCAGTCTAAAACAACTAACCATCTACAAAGAGATCTAGATAAAATTATATATAACAATAGCTCAAAATATTTCTATGTATCATAATAATTTAGTTTAGAAAATAAAATTTTACTTAAAAGTTTATCTCAAAAGCTAAACTACATATTTCTAAATAAATAGTATTTCAAAGAACACCAATATAGAATTGTTTGTTGGGAGGATTTCCATAAACAATTCTTAGTCCATGTAGGTAACTTAGTATGTTCCAACCAAAAATTGATCAGCAGAGTCCCTAAACTTAACAACCTACCAAAATTGTCTAAGATTTCATTAGTTATACGATAATGAAGACGTTAAAAAACCTAGTGCATAAATATAATTCAAACGGCGCCACTGTTTTGATAATTTATTAATTAAAGCGTTATTCGGATCCATCGTATAACTTTCATTGTATTCATATCATCATATCACGCATGGGCTTATTTTTATAATAATACCGATCTATTATTAGAATAATAGACGCTGTTTGTGCCATGCTATCTCGTATCTCTCCAGCAATTATTTGAAAAAAAGTCACAATTCGACATCCGGAACACCTGTGATGGACAATCATCATGGAAATAATCGAAATTAATACGTGGATGAAGAGTTTTGAATAGTTTATGAGTAATTTTCGGTGTAGAATGGTCGTTAACAGGGTTCGTTGTACGTCAATAATTGATTTTCATTCAGTTTTGGGCAATGTTGAATACTAATTTTACACCCAGTAGGCAGCCATATGTCGATCATAAAGTCATATAAAATGTGAACAGAAAAAATGATCTAATAAAAAAATATAAGCAGCAGGCAAAATTTAAGCTTTAACCTACCATAGACAAATTTAGGTGAATTACGTTATAACTTTGATGCATCCAAGAAATGTGATTTGTTTTCAAATTTTTCTTTAATATTTTCGTTTTTAAGATGGAAAGATTAATTATTGTTGGGAAGAATACGTTAGATTAGACCCATTAGAGCAGCTAGTGATGGAGTTTATATTGATAATTGGCAAATGGTAATTTGACATATTCAAAGTAAAAGATGATAAAAGCTATAGATGGTAAATGGACAAAATATTTTACATAAAGAAAGCACTTTGAAACTGGCAATATTAAAATGATAAAGACAAAAAAAAATGTAATTAGTTTCAACTTAATAATCTTATTTCCTGAACTTTTATTTATAAAAAACTGATTTATTTTAATTATATCTATGTTTTATTCTCAGCAAGTCTTTAAACAAGAAGAGTATCGGAAACCATGTTCACTCCATGGGTTTTACTCAAAAGCTCGGAGCCTGGGTACCACGCAAACAAAGCGACGAAACCAAGCAAGATCGGCGGCGTGAAAAAGCTACACAAAATCATTTTTATACCGAATTGTCACTGGAGAGGAGACATAGTGTCTTTACACTAATATGAAGCACAGAGAGAATTGACGTCCCCAGTAAATACATCAAAATCAAGAATAAAGTAAGATCTCCTTCTTAAGAAGATATGATTTCCGTTTGATGGGACTGAAAAGTTGTGGTTTACAGGAAAATGCTGATGAAGAACAAAACGATCAACAAAAAAGAATCGATCGACGTGAACAAGTCTTGCTCCTGCACAACAATGTACATATGGCAAACATCGTCGAGGAGGCCCTAAATGAACTTAAATGGGAGATACTTCTACATCCACCTAACTGACCGGATCTTGAACCAACGAATTATCACTTTTCCACTTACTATTCAATCAAATAAGTGAACTTACTTTCGAAAAGACTGAAGACCTCAAAAACTGGCTCACCAATTTCGTCGACAAACGAGCACGCAATTTTTGCGAAACAAATTGATCGATAGTTTGGAGCAGGTCGTAAACAATGACTAATTGATTGTTTTAATCCATTGTTATTTTCAATAAAAGTTATTAATAAAACTAAAAATATAACAAATTTCTAGTATAACGGCTGCTAATATTTCGTCACAACAAACCCTTTTGTGAGAAATATAAAAATTGATGCTAGAAACGAGCCAAGTACGGGTGTGTAGCCCTCATAATCTTTGTTAAACTGAGACCAATCCAGTATACCACAATAAATAATTGGTGTGTAAACTCAGACCATGACATTATTACACCCCCCTTCATCCAGTTATACTTGACAAGCTGTCTGAAGTGCCTACCACGTTTACACAAGAAATTTAGATAATTTCTAGGAAAGCCATTTAAAAATGTTCATAGTTTTGTGACCGGATTTCCTATAATAAATAATATTCTAGTGTAAACGTGTTCTTGTTGAAACTGGTACGTTTTCCCGTAGTTAAAATCTAACAGAACGTCGAGTATGTATTACAAGGGGATGCTGTAGACAATTGAAATAATAAATAACCCTTTTAGAGTTCTAAATTGATTGTGAAATTGAGCTGGGCTCACTGAGATCCATAAAGATTGATGAAAGAATCCAATTTATATTTATCCAATTCTCTACACGGTTTCATAAAAATACAGTTATTGTATATTGAATTAATTAATTTTAGTACCAATTATGTTGTAAAAAAAAAATTTTACAAATATATTTATATAAATTTAGCGGATTAGAACCATGTTGAACTCACCTTATGACTTCTAGATGCCTTAGGATCAAGGTATGTGCGTAATTTATTTAAATAATAAGAAGGAGGGTCCTTGGCTTGGACCATTTCCTGGAAAAGAAAACATAAATATTAAATACTAATATATTTCTACTATGAAAACTACTACATTTATATTAAACCAGGTGGTATAAACTGATGAAAATTGCGCAATTGTAGAAATGTTTCTATTAAAAACTCCAAACATTTAACATCAGTTGAAGATAGATATCCCAAATACAAAAAAAAATGTGGAAGTCAATTTTTCTTCTTTTTTTTCCTGTCTATTTGTCTTTTCTTTTTAGTGTATATCACTTACATTAGAATGTAAAATTTTTAAAATTAAAGACTCATTATTATTATTATTATTATTATTATTATTATTATTATTATTATTATTATTATTATTATTATTATTATTATTATTATTATTATTATTATTATTATTATTATTATTATTATTATTATTATTATTATTATTATTATTATTATTATTATTATTATTATTATTATTATTATTATTATTATTATTATTATTATTATTATTATTATTATTATTATTATTATTATTATTATTATTATTATTATTATTATTATTATTATTATTATTATTATTATTATTATTATTATTATTATTATTATTATTATTATTATTATTATTATTATTATTATTATTATTATTATTATTATTATATTAATATTAATAAATAAGATCAATATTACTGGAGGTTAAAGTGAGTACATAATAAATCTATAATGAAAGGGAATTATGCTGAATCATATACCAAAAATCAATAGCCAATAATTTCTTTTTAATTAATAATAACAAGGGTGTTATTGAATTTTTTCGTAAGATTGGTACACCCTGTATATTATCCGAATCTTATTTCACGAAACAACATTTAAAACAAACTTTAACCACTGACATTTGTTTTCCTTGTCAAACGCTCCTAATCTGCGATTGGTTTAGAAAAGATTTTTAATCCTATATTGTTTTCGTATAATACATACTTTTTAAGAATCCTGTCGGACAATATCAGTGAATTCCTTAATTTGCGTAAATCATTGGACAAAATTTTGTGTATCTCAAAAACGCTTTATCGTACAAAAAACAAGTATATTTTTTAGCAATTGATCGGTGCTAATTATTTTCAAAAATATGATATCAGATCATTAAAAAACACCCTTAAAGTCCCAAACGTGTATTAAGTGCAAACCCTAAACTATGATAAACTTAAAATTATCAAAACCATAATTTTCCAAAAGTTTTCTCACTTCTGCACAAATCCAGATAATAATATGTCGCGTTAATTTCACCGGCGTCGGTTAAATTAGATTTTTATAATTGCAAATATAGGATTAGTATATTTAATTAATCCTAACTTAACGCACACTTGTATGGAAGTATCCCCTTTTGCTGAAGTTAACATGTCGTATTTGGACATACAAGTAAGGAGTCCTTGGAAAAGTATGGTTTCAGCCTTTAAGCTTTTGACAGAGAAGACGTTTACACAAACACGCATATACGAGGGACAGTCGAACACTGATACAGTACAACATGTCCAGGATGCGTGTCAGTTTTATCAGATTGTTAAAATCTTTGTCCGTGTGTACACTTTGTGCTTATAAAGTTTACGAAGCATATGGGATTAACACAAGGAAATGTGCATGATAATATTCATTATGATTTAACATAACCGTGTATGGAATATTTAATTTTTGCATTTGGTGGCGAAGCCCAATCAAAAATGACGGAATATTTCTGGCTTCAAGAATTATAATTTGGTCGTGTTTTATTTAAAAATCAATCAAGGGAAACTCGTATTCAACATCAGTTTTTGCTGAAAAAATAAATGCTGTACGTCGAATGATTGAAAAAGACTGTCATATGACATACAATGAGATTAAGGCTACTTTGCACATTATTCGGACTTCAATACATAGCTCAAAAACAAGAACATCTCAACTGGTGCAAAGCAATGCTGAAAAGATTCAACAACGGAACCAAAGCTGGTGATGTTGCTACAATTGCTTTAGAAGATTTTTGGGTAGTAAATTCATAGTAGTATACAAAAGATTGACTACCAAGTAATTGATAAGTGACAAAAAACAAATCATAAACGTACACTAATTTTTTATCAGAATAACGCAATATCTCATACCGCACCACAGTCCTGATTTGGCACCAATTGACTCTTTTAAGTTTCCTACAATTAAAAATAAAATGCGTGGTCAACGTTTTTCCTATCGTGAAAAAGCCGTGGATGCATTCAAAACATACATTTTAAGAATACCAACCTCTCAATGGAATAAGTGTTTTAATAATGATTAGTTTGAACGTATGAAAAAGTGCATAGAATGTAATGGCGAATACTTCAAAAAATAATAAAATAATCAATATGAAAGATAAATTATACTTATCTTGAATTTCCACAGTATTTCAAAGCTATTTTTAAATATCTTTCTCTAACCGGGTTTCGCTAAATCGCATTTTCAAAACTTGGTTAGAGAAAAATATTTAAAAATAATTTAGAAATACTGTGGAAATTAAATATAAGTTTAATTTATCTTTTATATTTATTATGGATAAATTCCACAAAGTAGTAAAATAATATTTTTCCATATAAACTTTTTTCCTTCTTAGCTATTCTCAAATTATCTCACTGGCCCTCGTATTAAATTAAGTTTTCGACATCATTTATGTTGAGATTTTAATATTACGTATATTTTGGTTCTTTGTTCATATCTTCTTGACTAAGAAATGTTAAAACGTTATTTGTTTTGAGGCTTCACGTCAAATTTTTTTGACACGTTATCGGTTTGCTGAATATCATATCTGTTATTTTGTTGATTTTAAAATTGGTATCATATCTATGGCGTTTGTCCTTTCTTTGTTGACATCAATATTTACACCAGATGATTCAAGTTAGTGTATCGAAATTATTTATTATTTCAATATACTAGTTATTTATCGAACGATGAAAATTGTAAATCGCCAAACAAATTGACCCTCAGTGTTGATGAGTGACGACATAAGGATATCATTAGTCACACACCAGCAATCAAAATGATGACTCACATTGTATCTAGTTAGGTATTTAATCTCTAAAATTTACCAAAATAATTTATCATGTTTATTAATATTTACCATTGTGGAACCACGATATTAATTTAAATAATTACTAAGACATAGTGTTTAATAATATTTGGAACTTCTAAGCAAAATATAACAATGGTTTTATAATCATAGTAATTAATTTCAAGTACCTGTATATAAAAGGTAATTTCAATGAAGGTGTAAAAAAAACATGATGCCACCAGACATTCGTCGTTACATTTAAAGACAAATAAAAATCAGGGACAACATAATTATTGATTCTACGAGTCAAACTAACCATTACACCAAGAATTAGTAGTCTATTTGTTAAATACACATAAAATAGGTAATAAAAAGGTGGTCTTTTAACATTACAGTTATTTGCCAAAGGTCAGAAGTTAATTATAACTCAAACGTAATATTAAGCTATTTGAAGTCACGATTTGAGATATTAAGCACTCAGTATATATGATTAAATTGTCCTATTTGTTGTTGATTATTTACGCGGGGTATGGGAAATTTAAGCTTTCCTTTATATGTCATGACAACTGGGTTTGCTATTGTTTCTTTTATATTGATGTATTGGGCTTTAATTACCGGACAAAAAATTTGTCAAAAAAATTAGTCAGACAAATCTTCAAGCCAGTCTGAAACAAACATTTCGTTAGTAATATGTACCTCCTAAAAATTACATCATCATAATCAATATTAATGCATTGGAAGATGTCAGGCGTTTAATTGAAGTTTATCAATCTTCGCTGGTTTTATTTATCTGCCTCTCCTGTCTTTCGCGAGGTCTTTGACCTCTCTCTAGTTTAGTTGTCTAAGATTCAAGTACCTACCAATCTCATCTTTCCACTTTACCCGTGTTTTACCCTTTGTTATGTTTTTAGGTCTTGCTATTTTCCATACTAACTTGGTTAGTCGCATGTTTGGTATTCTGCATATATGTTCAAATTTGTATTTTTTTTAATCGATTTCACTCCTAATTTTGTTCTTAGTTCTTTAATTGGTAGGTACATTTTCCTTCGATGTTAGTCCTGCAGTTTTTCTTAAAGTTTTCAGTAATGGTAACAAACTTAGGTTGCTTTATCTATAAATTAATATTACAGAATCGCTGCTTCGATTTTAAATAAAATATTCGTCAATTGTCAAATGAATTAAATCGAATTTCATTTATATTTATTAATATTTGCAGTTGTTGATAATTCTTGGCAATAAAATGTTTTTTAATTCGTGTGATAAGAGCTATTAACGTATTCATGCTGTTAGCCACTCGGGCTAACGCCCTCGTCTTGCAACCTACGCAAAATATATTGCTCTTATCCCACTAATAAAATAAATAACTATTAAAAATCTCATCCATGACAATGTTAAACATGTAAGAAATAAATGTTCCTACTTATCTTACGCCCGATATAGTTTTCATTTTTATAATAGTATATTTTTTGTTCTATCATAGTATCATAGTTTGTAGTATACGCGTATAAATCTGATATGTTATTAATTAATCCTTTATCTATGTTCCATTATTCAGTATTCATTATGACTGGAATCTTAAACCAACTAAATACCAAACCAAAATACTATTTAAGTACATTATAGTTGCTTAAAAGTCCCATGTTGGACTATCACAACCAGCCTTTATAGATATTTTATTCGAGTCGATAAAAAAGTATGTCAAACGCTTGGCCACCTCGACGTAAAACGGTTAAACTGAGTCATCCGTCCACTTGGTAAAATGAGACAAAATTCACTTTTTTTTAATGTTACACTCTCGCTTTCAAATTGTGCAATAAAAACGGCGGACGAAATAAAGATTAGATCATACCTAAATGTTACAAGTGATATTTGAGGAAATGCGGTCTTGGGAATATGATTTGCGTTGACTTTTGCGGTAAAAATGTTTCTCTGCTTTTTTATTTATTTGTGATGACATTACAGAAAAGTTTTATCCAAAAGGGATTTGTAAAATCATGTCGAATTGAATGTATAAGTGGGTCGTTCGGAATAAACTTTGTGTAAAATATTAATCAAAATGATAATTTAACTTGAGATCTCAGGCTTCTTTATTAGGTTACTAAATTTCACCCTCTATATGGTTTCATGGGAATATTTAGTTTTAATCTTGATGCACCCTGTACACGTACTTAATCGAGTCTCGAATGTATTTTTCAAACACAAAAGATTCGATTTCTTTGACCAAATTTTGAATGCAACGGTACAGCAAAAAAAAACATAAACGAAACGATTAAAATTAAAGAACCATTAAAATCCGAGTCCAAAGGCCCCTATTATAATCACCTTATGGTCCGATGGTCTTCAATAGATATCGTATGGTATCTTCCCACTCGTTTGTCATTCTTCACTTGAAGAACAGCATTCTTCAAATGCCATCTAGGAACTTACAACAGATACTTTACACAGAAATGACATTTCAGCTGAGTTGTTTGGATTTTTGTTCGGTCCTTACTGAATTTCATTAATAATAATTAGATAATTAAACTACATTTTTAGAATTTTGATTTAGTTTAATAATTTGTGTGAATAAAATATTTCTTTAATGAAGTGGAACCAGTGAAAAGTAAAGTATGGGAAGAAGTTCAGCTTCATCATAATTAACAAGATCGTAGCTTAGGTAACTGTACAAATTATTTTACAAGTGTCAACAAGATTCTAAATTATAACCATAGAGGAAAATTGTATACATAACTACAACCCAGAGTGAAATTTAAATTCCATACAGTGGATTACAGTGAATTTTACCATTCGATTACTTGGAAAATTGAAAACTATACTTATGTATATTCTCCATCAATTTTATTTATTTTGTTGTTGTTTGTGCATACTTTTTCACAATGTCTTTCCATTCTTTTTGATCCACTTTATTTTTTCAGTTAATAACTTTGATGTTTCGGAGATCATCTTCTACTTGCTCCAACCATCTTATTCGTGGTCTCCCGTTTCTTTTTCCTATTAGTTTTGAGCACAGAACCATTTTTGTCATCCTTTTTCTCTGAAATATTTCCACGTGACCTAACCACTTAATCTACGGAGATTTACAGTACGTTGTTATGCTGAGCTCGTTATATAGTAATTCTAATTCTGTTTGTTTTCCTCCTTCAAGTATCGTTCGATTTTGTCCCCCCGTAAATAAATTTCAGCCTCTTCCTCTCTCATCTTTCTAATAGGTTTATTTCCGTTTTCTTTAAAACACATGTTTCACATGGATATTTCACGGTTATTCTTAGAACTCTCTTATATATTCTTGTTTTTGTATTTCTATAAACCCATTTGGATCGGAGCAACGATCTCAATACTGCATATTTCTGATCCCCCTTTGTCATTCTCGATCTTATTTCTTAGTTTCCATAGTTATTTTCTTCAATTATGACTCCCAAGTAAGCGAAGTTTTTTACTCTTTCAAAAGTGTATGTTCTCCCTGCCTGTGTTACTAGAAATTTCTTTGATATTTTTTTCGTGCTTCCTATTATCATATAATTGGTTTTCTTCTCATTTACTTTAAATCCTTTTTTTGTAACTTTTTCTATCAATTGCCAACAAACACAAAGCACTGGTGGCCACTATTGAAAAATTATACCTTCGAAATTAGCTCTTCTATTTCTAATTGTCATTTCCAACAGCGAATTTATAGAGACAATCTTGTTCGAGTCCTTTCTTGATGTCAACTATTAGTATATTACACCTCTCCCAGACTGCTGCGCTACTTTATTTCTTCGGGTTCAATTTCATTTATTTATTTTATGTACTGTTCCAACAGGTTCTCACTCAATTACAAGAACAGAACAAGAAAATAGAAACTATTACAATAAAATATTAAAATAATAAAACAAACCTACCTAAAGGATACAATATACCTAGATTTTAGCTCTTGCTCAGATAAAATGCCTTAATGTCGGAGATGTTACAGTTAAAGATATCCAGCTGGCAACTTGTCACATTTGCACACAGTACACATTCTATAAAGGGGGGAATATTTTAAAATATTGGTTCGTGGTGTAGGTAAGTAGAACGTATTAGATGCTCTTGATTCCATACTCGGTACATTGAAACTGAATTTATACAAAAAACCTGTATCATTCATTTTATTATTACTCAAAACACCTCATTGACATTAAACACAAACCTACACACAATGAAATCCTTTATATAAGTGACAAGAAATGAGAACTATTTTTTGGATGAATTTGAAATCATGAAATAACTACGATATCCTCAATATATAGTACTGAATAAACAATTAAAATTGGGAAGTTCAATTATTTTAGACTAAGTTTTTTTAGAAAATGGAGATTATTGCTTAGAAAATTTATAACTATATATATATATGTCTGCTAAAAACTTGAGGCATATATAAGAATTTTTATAAAAAGCTTAAGATAAGTATAATTTATCTTTTATATTTATTTTGATATTATTTATGTTCATTTATTTGAGATTTAAAGAAGAAATTGAAGTGTAATGATAATAAAATGATTATCATAGAAAGGCTACGAATTTTATTTAATTTTTTTTCGCCAGTGACAGAAAGAACAGCTTAACATTTACATTGTGAAATAACTTTAAGACTTTTATATTAATTTTAGTTTGTCTAGATCAGATGAGAGCTGCTGATTGGTATGATCGGTAATTGTTAGTATTATCAATAAAAAACCATCCATAATCCTATACGGGTTACTTCATGAATCAATAAAATATTTACAACTATTAATTATAAATATATGTTTTCTGTCATACGTACTTCTTGCGTGAATTTTGACACACTCTTTATTTCGAAACATTAATGGATTATTCTGGAATCCATCCTCGTATGCCCAGTATGTCACAAGGTAAATGAAACAACCTCTCATATAATCTTTGAATATAAGGCCCTTACAAATTGCTATTGACCTTATTCCTGAGAAAATATCTACTAAATCTTATAATAGTAACAAACCTCTTCAAAGGTTATAGATCCAGACAACAAAAACCCGGCAACCTGATTATCTAGTATGCATCACAGGCAGAAATATTCCAAAAGTCAAAGACAATAGTACAAATGACGTATCCATTTTACTAAACTTTTTACTATCGATAATAGATACATTATTTATTCTACTTGATTGAATTTCCAACTACTACAATGTTTAATTTTTTAAGAACTGTTGTCTCGGAGCCACAAATGTTTACCATATGCTTAAAATTCTATTAGTGTCTTAAATGAATGTCTTTTAAAAAGACTACCACATCGGAAATGATGAATAAACTGCAATTTTTTTTGTTTACTGATACAGTGACGTACACGTATTTTTTATTTAAAATTATGTCAATAATGTTCTGTAAGTAAGAATATTAAGAGCCCTACTTTATTATTATAAAATTCATACATTTTTATAACTACCCTGGACAGACCAAAAATATTGAACCTATTTTCTAGTAAAGAAATTAATTTTTAGAAAAATATATTTTAATTTTAAACAATAATATTCTAAAAAGCCGTAAGGTCTCTGTGCCATGTTGACAGCAGTTATCCATTTTTATTTTAATAATTGCAAGATTTATGAATAATACAATTTTTCTCTTTTATCTCGGTTTTAACTGCACTATCGCATCAATATAAACACTCGGTCAGTTCGTATCTGATTTAACCTAACCTACAGAGTATCGCAAACAAAGAAGCAATACACGAAGCAATAAATCTGGACATCTGTCAGCAAAAACCGCGATTTGAGGCTTTTAGTGAATTTTCCATACAATTGTTATGTAAGGCTACCCTATACGGGCCGAAAATTACTTATCAGAGGGTTTGTTTGACGGTTTTGTCAATTTGGGTTAATTGTTATTTATTATCTGGGCGAAATAGGAAGATTTATTGGAGTAAAGAATTGGTTACATTGAAGTGGTACACGTTTTGGATAATTTATGTTATTTTGATGTCATAAATTTGAAAAAGAAATAGAATAAAGCTATAGGGAATCAAATCAGTTTCCAAAAAAAAAATTGAAAAATTTATAAAAGAAGGGAATTTTTTGAAAATGATTTAATTTTTTAAAACAATACTTTTTTATTTTAAAATTGTAACATATAATAATAAAAATAAATGAACCACGACTTTTTGTATTTAAAAATAGATAAAGGTCGTCAAAAAAATATGAAATTTTTATGAAAAAATATAAATAAACTCCTTATAAAAAATCAGGTTATAATAATACATTTCATGTTCATATATACTGTGATTGTTATGAAAAATTGTGTCATTTCCTCTAAACAAATTATTTCTATTGCAAAACTTAATGTACAGGTAGATGCAACTGCAATTTCATATCCATTTTGATCGAAAAGTCCCCTATGCAGGCTGCAGTTATGTAATTTTCTAAATTTATAGCTCGTTGAGAATGCCATTGCGTGACAGAAACCGTTTAATACAGGGGGAACACTAAAATAAGTTCATAACGGTATTGGTCAATGTTAATTAACTTTAAATTAGGTTAATTCTTTGTAGATACACTCGGAAATTTGAAAAATATTAACAATTTTTTAAATTTAGTTAAACAGTTTGATTGAAGATTATTCGTCAGGTTTATGTCCAATATTTTATTATTTAATCAATTAAAAACAGAATAATACTTCATTTATATTTCACCCACAATATACAATATATATCTGCTTTTTTTTTTAATTAAAAATAAAAATTGCCATATATAATCTTATCAATAACAATTAAGTTTTTTTCAAAAATATGTAGATATTCATAACTTTTCCGAGAAAATATAATTGCCATATTAAAGAGCAAATAGGTAAATGAAAAAGCGGAAATACTAGTACACAAATAAACAAAGGAGTGTAGATGGAGTAAACATATTTTTGGCGTTTTATTTTATTATCGAACCTTTAGTCTGAAAGTACGTCTTTTAAAATTAAAATGGAATTTGCAGTAAAAGTAGATAAATAAACCACCCAGTATATTTTTATATTTTTGAATTCTCTTCATCAATAAAAGACAATGAGAAATGAAGTCAAATAAAACAAAAATAATGGCAATATCGAAAAAACAGGAAAACAAGAATATAAAAATGATCAACACGAAGCTTGAACAATTTGAATATCTAGGAATAATTGTAGCGTACCATGGAAAAACAGAAATAAAAATAGAAGTTTAGAAGTTTAAAAGACAACACCAGATTGTATTATTGTATATTTTATAAAAAAGAAAGGAACACTAAAAGAATAGATGCTTAATGCACTGTGTGTACCAACATTGACATATGGCTCAGAAATGTGGATATTAAAGAAACAAAGAAAATGAAATTGGTAGGTACTAGAAAAGAGAACTAAACTGGAGAGAGGCAGAAGATCTCGCGAAAGAGAAAAAGGAGAAGTAATATAAGCCAAAATTAAGAACTTCAACTCAACACTGGGATATGCCGGTAAATGATGACGATGATAATGATGATGATGATGATGATGATGATGATGATGATGATGATGATGATGAAGAATTTTCCTTAGAGGACCTAAAACACTTTTGTGTCAAAGATAAAAATGTATTGGCGTATTAAATGTTTCAAATGTTCTCACTGACTTCTTGGTAAAACCTAGCCTTTAGTAAAATAACTTCCTAATTTTCTCTAAAACTTCAAGTGAAATATTTCTGCGTTTGCCTACTCACCTATAAAATCATAAATTGATTAGTCGTTGTTGCATATACATATAGATTATCCCACAGAAATAAATCTTAAAGAGAAAGATGTGATGATTTAGCTAACCTTTCAAAGTTTCTTCGCGGTCCAATCCAACTCTTCGTATATGTTTTATTAAAACGGATTTACACCCCTCGAAAATTATTGGTATATTGAGGGTGATCAAGGAGAATGTAAAAATTAAAACATATCAGTACAGTCAAACAGTGATGGTCATTATAGATAGTTTAACTTTATTTGGGAATTTGTAATTCCATTGTAATGAATTTTTAAAATATATGAAGGTTTAGAATACCATTTTTTACAAACTTTTTACTTAAAAGACGTACAGTACCTTTTAACTTAAAAATTTACCTGTTCGACCGTGTTTCGATTATTTTCAGCTCTTCCACGTCACCAAAAAATGCAGATAAATTTAGGAATTACCGTCACTGTTCATGTGTTCCGACAATACCAATAATCCTTTAATTGACGGGTTGACAATTCAGATTAACTGTTATTACATAATTAAAAGTAACATTAACTTAAATAGGAAAGCAGATATTTTTCTTTGTTGTAATTAGATTGTTTTTGAAATAGCAGGATAAATCCTCTAAAAAATAAATGCTGACAAAAGAATATTTGTCAGAACTAAGTCTATTCACATTTCCAATACTTCCGATATAAACAGTGAACAATGCGTATTAAGCTATGCTAGCCTGGTGATTACAAATTCTCGCAATACTACTGGGTGAGCAAATGAGAGACAAAATGTGTTACCGGAGTGGTACCACATTTCATAATTTTAATTAAGTATTTATTGTAAATATTTTTCAGTGTAAGCTTGTATGCCATTTTTGGTTTTGGTTGTACAAGTGTTTTAGTTGCTAGTAAAAATAATTAATTCTTAGTGAGTATGAATATATGAATGTAAATACAACATTACCAATAAACATGTTATAAAATCAATAACAACGCGAAGTCAGAAACGTGATAATTTGATTGAAAAAAAAAATAAACAAATAGTTACATTTTTATTTCTTCGGTTTTGAAAATTTTATGAATATCGTAGCGGAATTTTTATCACATATGATTAAAATTTCAGTAATTGGTGTTTAATAAAACTTAAAATTTAAATATTAAGTATAGCATTATATGATTTATATAAATCATAAATTGTATACGAATTTATATTGAATAATGCTTTAAAATAAATTTAAAATTAATAAATATAAAATTAAGTAATTTATATAATTATTAGGTTAAATTAATGATAATTAATAGTAAATTAAGTAGAAAATAGTGAAAATTACAATAAAAGTAATGGAACATGTTTACATGAATTTGAGTAAATTTAAACTAAAACTGGGAATTTTGCATTCTAGTTTGAATAATAAAATCTAGAGAATAGAAAAATCCAGAGCATTTAAAATATGATTTTGTATAAAATCATCAAGTCAAATAAATATCAACTTAAGAATATTGTTTTAAAAGACTATAATTTCAAAATCTTGTAAAAAATGGTCAGAATTTAAGCTCTCTCTTCAATTTTAAAACCTCATAAAATCAACATCATTTGACTGCATAAAATTCCATCCTGCTACATTCGTTTAAACTATTAATGTATTATTATTATTATAGTAATCTAACCTCAAAATTTGTCAACCGGTTAAAAGTGTTTAAGATTTCTGTTTTGGTTTGAACTTTGGTTTTGGTCACAAATTTAATCGATTGGTATATAAAACACCAATAGTTTGAAATTTCAAAAAGAATTTTCGATTCTCCATTTCAGTCCAAAAAAGATAATCTCAAATCGTAAATAAAAATCTATTTTTATAAAAAGTTGCAGCATTAAAGCCTGAAGTAAGTAACAATAATTGTTGACCTGGTTAGTTATAGGTTAAATTATAAAAATGTTGAATCGACAATTTTTATTGAACTTTTCTCTTTATGAGACCATTCTCTTGTCCGAATTTTGGTCAAGTTTAAAATCAAAAGCTAATTTGCAGCAAATCTAAAACAAAACTGTAATAGATTTAAAATTAATCTTTCATAATTAGGTTTAAAAATGAATTAAAGTAAATATTTAATTTTTATTTAATACATGAACTCACCCTGAGAATTATTTACCATTTTTTTTTATTTAATAACTTTTGATATTTTTTTAGCTAAAATTTGCTAATCCCTTATGAATACAACTTAACTGTTTTAATTTTCTTGCTCTAAACACTAAATGCCCTAAATTGTAGGAAATTGGTAATTTAAAATTATTTTATAAAATTGTTAATATAAATTACTGCGTTGAACTTAAATAAAATCTGAGTGATGGAAAACTATGCACTAATAATCATAATTATCATTATTAATAAATGTTTCACTACTGGTTTGAAATGTTTTCGATAGAATTAATTATATTTTCTTTTGTATGTGCATTTCCGATTTTTAGAAGTAAACATTATATACATTATAATCAGGGGAATAATTGCTTAATATCATTGATATATTTAATTAAAATCAAGCCGATTATAGTAATATACAATTTATAATTTAAAGTTTATAATGAAGAAAATATACCCTTGTTAGGTCTGATCACTCTATAATGATCTTTGAAGATAATTATAAATATAGAAGATCAGATGTAAGTGAATCACAAGACTAAATTAAAAATCTTGAACATTGACCTTACATTTTTTTATTTGGAGACTCGCTTAGTAGAAAGTGTTGTACTAATTTTATTATAGTGGACGGAAATATCTGTTTCTTATTTTATCCGAACGGTGGTTATTTTTAGAATTTTCCATCATAACACAGAACTTATTAGGTTTTTAGAATACATATACATATATTGACGTAATATTCATAACCGATTATTTGATATTGCATGAGGTAGTTAAAGTGCCATTAATTTTACATTAAAGTGGAATTGTTAAAAAAATCTATTGAGACATTCAAATGAGGTAAGATTTACGAAATATATCACTAGAAATATAAATGCACTATTATATAAAATAAATTGTAGAGACTCACCTGATCACAGATAATATCCCATTTTTTTTCGTAATCGTAACTTTTCAGAAGTTTCGCTTTATCGGGTGGTAAATCCATAGAAGCCTAAATAAAAAAAAATAATGTTCAATATCTTGGTTGAAATATTTTCAAATTTTAAGCAAAACATATGAGTAAATAAATTAATATTTTGAAAATTAATTTCTAACATCACATTTTTTGTTTACTCAGGATTAGCCACATGATAATTAGCATAATTACTATATTTACGGCTATTTTTTACGTTTCAATTAACGTAATGAAGTCCAAAATGGACGTAAAATATTATTTGGTTGTTCCAGTAACGCATCCAGAAAACTATTTTAAGTATGGATTAAATAAATGCTCTCAATTCACACATTCCAAATAAATTTTATAATTTAGTATTATCTCATCATTGTAAGTGATAATTTACAATTAAACGCTACAAATATTTTCTGAAGCCTAATTACGCTAAACTTTGTCTAAACAACTCTGAAAAATAACATGTACTTATATTTAATTTAATTTATTATTATTATTAATATTATTTGAGTGGAGTTTTATTGTTTTGTTTTACTTTTATTTTTCGAAAAATTGTACGCCGCTGGCGTATTTTACTAATGGATGGAAGAGAGACGGAAGATTTACGTGTAAAATTGTCTTCGCACGAAATTAATTATATATTAAGGGTGGGCGTTTTCGAAAGGGACAGACTAGACAGGGTGTGGCCCTCTGAAGGTATTTGACTTCTAAGTGCATGTCGATGGTATTATTATTTATTAAAAATTCTCTGGCGTAAGCTAAAAATACCAAATTACGCATACCAAAAAGTAATATTTATCGCCGCATATTAAAATAAATAAATCACGAGAGGAATATTAAAGTCGATAGACCAAAAAATTATTTTTTTTTCTTTCTCGTTTCATTCTTATACCCTAATAGGGTATGGTTGTTTTTATACTTCTACCCATTTCTTCCATTTTTTGCAATCTTCGGCCGTTTCGTTCACTTTGGTTAAGATTTTCCTTTTTCTCAACCACTTCTCCCATCCAGGTTTTCCTTGGCCTTTCTTTTCTTCATTTTTTTTGTAAATTTTTTACTCTTTTCATATGGATATACCTATTTAGTTGCCTTTTGTTTACTTTTAACTGTTCTTGGTTTAGTTTCTTATGTCGACACTTTTTTTTCTATCTAGTTTTATTTTTCCTGCTATTTTTCGTAGTTGTTTGATTTCTTCTGCCTTTATTTTTCTATTTATTTTTTCGTTTGTGACCTATGTCTCTACCATAAATTCATATTGGAACAGTTATTGTGACTTACTTTAAGCTTTACTTTAGTATCTATTTCGTTTTTTCCTAATATGGTTTTGTTTAGTGAGTAATATTAATATATTTGGTAGCTCTCTAGTTTTGTTAGTTATTTCCGTGCCCATTTTCCAACTTATGTAAAAACTACCCTCAGATAGTCAATTGTTGATGCTTTTTCTATTTCCTGATTGATGTATCTTGTTGTTGTGTTATTTCCGTTTAGCTTAATTATCGTTTTACATGTATTTGAATTTATATTCATTTTTCTTTTTTTAATTTCTTCTATACAAATGTTTATTAAACTTTCCATTTTTTCTTGTGTTTCAGCAAATCCATCTAGTTGTACTTTTATTTTTACGTTTATTTGTACTGTCGTCCTTACATTCTTGTATAAGCTTTTGTCTACATCCATGAGATTCTTTAAGACTCCAAATTCATGCATTCTTTCCCATATTTCCTCTTTCTCTACAGAATCAAATGCTGTCTTCAAATCAATGAAAGTTACATACAATTCCTTCTCTTGTTCGATTTTCCTTTTTATAAACTATTCGATGACTACATTATTTGGTTGATTTTCTTTTTCAGAATGCCGTTTGATTCTCTAATTTATGTTTTACTTCCTTTCTTATTTCTTCTCCAATTTGCCTACCGTATAAATTTTCAAGAACCAATGATAAGCATATCCCCTTGTAATTCTCACAACTGGTGTATTTTCCTTTTTTTTTTTAGGAATCAGCAAGTTTTCCTTTCGGTAGTTTGGAATATTGTTTGTTTTCCACGGCATTCAAGAAATTAAGAAACAAAACAAAAATCATTTATAAAAGATGCAGTTAAATTAGTACCGATTCATAATAAGAATGAAACCAAAAAGAAGTGGAAAAAATAAATATAAAAAAATGGTTAATCCCAGAAATATGTAATTAGAGAAAATATAATCTATAGAAAAAAGAGGGAAATGGAAAAAATGCTAATGAAAAGAAAAGGGAAAAACGAAAGGAATAGGTTGCAACTAAAACAATTAACAAACATTCGCGCACTTCAAAGAAATTAAGTGATTTTAATACGTGTTTTTTAATAAATGCTGTTAAATTATTTTTATTTTCACAAACATTGTCTTATCGAAACTAGTATTAAACTAGTTTTAAATGTACAGAAATATTTATAGTTTACTCGTTTATTCCTCCAAGAATTTCTAGAAACTGTACATCAAAGATTAGTTATCTGATGTGTATGTATTTAATGAGTGATTGTAGATGAAATCATCATTTGTCTTGTACTTATTTGATTTTACAAACTAGAAATTACATTGAAATTGGATCAATAAGCCATTGTTTATTGGTATCCGATTACCGAGAACCGCATCGGAAAAGTTATATGCTTCGATTTCTAAATAACATACATTGTGGGATTAATGAATAAATACACAGCGCATTTATGAGATGATAGAAAAATAATAATTTATAGCTATATAAACAATGTAAAAATGTATTTTATCAAACATTAGTTTTATTAGATATCGACAGAAAAATATTATCTACCTAAAGGATTAATTAATATAAAAATGCTGTAAAAATAATATTAGTTTATTACTGCTGATTGAAATTTAATCGCTTAATCAGTATTTATCAATATTGATGCATTAAATACTTTTAGATGTAATCCAAAGAAAATTTTTACTACAAAACACTTTATTTAAAATAGACTACTAATTTCGACTGTGACCAGTCATCATCACGTTCTACAAAAGATAAAGTCATATAAAAATAACAATGTAAGCAAACTTACAAATTTAATAAAAAAAATTCAATAGCTTTTAATATTTAAATGTAAAAACATATCTTGTTAAAATGAAACAAAAGTGAATCCACCTGTTAAGTACCAGTTTTAAACATAGCCAAACAAGTAGAATTGCAAAAATAAGTTCAATGATCAACCCAAAATCATCATGAAAGGAAGAGAAAAATAGAAGCCAGTAAATGAAAGTTAAACTAAGGTTCGGAAAATGGAACAAGAGAAACCTCCAAAATAGGGTAGAAAAAAGTTTATGGTACACAAGTCATACAATCAATAATAAAGGTAGAGACCTGTGTGGTGAGGATCGCCCCTAAAAAAGGGGTAGTAACAAGGATCAAAGCAATATATTCAAAAAGCAGTAAACGTCAGCCAAACAAATGCCCTCCACGTCTGACTTTCAATTATTATTAGAAAAAAGTTGATGACTGTGATCTTCTGAGATCTTTATAAATAATGCAGTTATAAGCAAGTAGTTATCGCAAACTTTCGATAAGAAAACCATTTAGTGCCGACATCTCTATTCTGTCACTGACTATAGAGGATTCCACTAATTAAGCAAAGGAAGTACATTTTTTGTATACCATTGATACTATTTAAGGATGAATAGATTTTCAAATGGTAAACTTGTAATGGTGAGGTTTTTTTCGTGTTCTAAACCAGATTGCAAATGCCCGAAGCCTACACAACTAGTTTGCTCTACCATTGGCCAATGATACCTGGCCTTATACTCATACTTAACTTGGGTTATGGCATCGAAATATCTTCTTCGAGACTTAATTTAACAATAAAAACAAAGAGTACATTAAGTTAAATCGCAAATACTATTTCCATTACAACTACTCTAATTAGTAAAAACCAGTTATGTTTCAACAAAACTTAAGTGCAAATTTATATGTATTTATTAACTATTTGACATTTTTTTCAACTAAATTGAAATTTATTTATTCCTAGTGTTCTTATAACGTTTTAAATATTTTCATTAATTTCAAAGATTTTTGTGTCAATCAAAAATATATTCGTACCCTCCCGATCATCAACTTTAAACCGAAGACGTGGACACGAATGTTGACATTGGATAATATTAATCCTATTTGTCTCTGTATGCATGTATACTGTGTGTTCTGAATGGGTTCAACAAACTTTGAATACGTAAATAAGTTGCATAAAGTTGTAGTAAACCGTTATCAAAAAAGAAAGTAAAAGACTCCCTCCTTTATTTATTTCTCAAATTATTGTGGATCTTCTGATAAGCGACGAACATGTTTTTATTAGTACATACCTACCGCTGGTAATCAAGACTTGTATCTAAAGGTGCGTTTTATTGAGTGAGTAAATAAAATGGCTAAGTAAATGAGGAAATTCCTACCAAGAGGTCAAACAGTCAATTTAATTTTTTCTCTATTTATTTTTTTGAATACCATCCTTATATTGTTATGAATATTGGTTTATTCACATGAAACACGGAGTAATATTTTTAGCTCTTTGCGGTTCTATTGATTTCCATAAGCATGTACCCTTAATCCTATGTATTTTTAAAAAATATTTTTTTTATATATATTCAAAATCATTTTTTTAATACTAAATTAAAAACATATATGTATATATTATTCATATCCCGAAATCAATAATGTAACAGAACCGCCTCAGCAAAATCAGAATTAAATCTGGAACCTGGTAGTTTATATTTTCCTAGGAATATTTCAATAAAAGTACTTGAGTTATTGTCAAATTTACAATTTCAGTAGTCAAAATACAAGCTAGCCTGAGAATTATAAATCTTTTTAAATAAAAAGGTTCCCAAGGGTTCTTTCGGGATAAATTTACAAAGAATTTTCAAAATCAAGTAACAGAATTTAAATTTCATTTTTAAAAACTTGAAATATAAGTTGTCGCTTCAAATTAGACCACAGATGAGTTTTACGATTGTAATTCTATAAAAATAATGAGCATAGTTGGAGAAACTGAGCTATATCTGGGGGTTTTGTTGGGATTTTTCCTCCCATAAAAAAAGGTGACGTTCAGATTGTTATCCCGTAATATAATTCTCCGAGCTGAGGAATTGACTAGTACTGTAAAAACCGAAACTCTTTAATAAACCGAAAGTTATAAAAATCTGTAAAAAGTAAAAGTAGCGCTAAAAGTTCAGTTTAGAAAGCTAGACAAATTCGGAAATTAGTTGTAGTTAATACCCGTCTGAAACAGTACTTTGTGATAACGTGTCTTAGCTTTGTTAAATTTTATAAGTTATAATTTGCCAATACTTGTTCTGAATTAGTGGATAAAATTCAACGGTTTATTAAAAAACTCGGCGATGTTTAATTTCACTTGTTGTTCTTCATTTAATTTTTATTGTAATTTTCACCTATTCCACGCCCAATAAATCCGTTAGAAAAATTTCAATTAGCGATTTGAATGACCTATAAATATATCTACATACTGAGTGTCTTTCAAACATTCTTTTATGGACGATTTGTCGTGTTTACCATGTTTATAATGATACCAATGAATGCTTTCATTTTTATAAATGTATCGTCCACCCAATTCGACCATCAGGAATTTTTTTAATAGTTGTTATTTTCTGCATTTTTTATTTTGCGATACTGTTAGTTTCTGTACAAATCTCTTTAATAAGTTCAAGTGAAAAAAAAACAACTGAAAGAATTCTACTTCTTTGTCCGGTCTATTTTTTGGAGGGATATAACAATATCTAGCAATAAATGGTAATTTTATAAAATCTTCGTTATTTGTACCCCATAATTACGATCTGCTCTTGTCATGGCCTTTGTTTTTTTTTTTTTCGTTGCTTGGCTCGTCACAGTTACTTTCTTCACGATCATCACTAGAAAATATTTGTACACGTTTTCGTGAATCCGTGTCCAGTTTTGTCTACAAATCAATTAATAAATAAATATTGTATTATAATATAAAATACAAAATATGCATAGTCTTGATTTCAACTAACGAAAATTTCAGAAATTGTTATAAATTCAAGTAAAATTCCTGAAAATCGAATATTTTCTTTATAACAAATGCAGTAAATAATATCTGCGCTTCTCGCTACGTTGTGTGCTGTCAGTATTCAAAACAAAAGTTTAGATCTGGGCATACGCAATGCCGGAGCGGCCCCAACACAAGACTCAAAGGGTTAATATTAGATAGTTTTTATATCTTCTACCCCAGATCTGAACAGCTGCCCTCATATTATGTTTAGTCTACATTTCTTTGCTGTACTTTTCCATATTTCTAATATCAAATCCTATATGTTTTATTTTATCGATCTAGTTATGTGGTTCTTTTTCAATAAAAATTAAATTCGTTTTCCAGCAAAGAGAAGAATTATTTATATCTCTACTATTGTATATTCCTACAGACCTGATCTGTTGAAATTATTTCCCTCAGATAAAGTAGCTTTGAAGTATCAGTGAGTTAAAAAACATAATAAGGCATATATTTACAGAGTCTGGTTGATTTATTAGAGAATACATTATATAATTTGTATTTCATATTTACATAGTGGCTGTTTGTTAAGTTTGGTTCATAAAAATCCCTACAAAAAATGAATGCACAATCAAAGCGTTTACACAGTTAAAAAGTGTGAATGATATATTAGATCTTTTATAGAGAAATATATATTCCAACCCATATAATAAAACAAATAATTCTTAAAAAAGGGTGACTTGTGATTAATGCAATTTTAATTTAATTCATATAAAGTAAGTATGTAGTGTTCACTTTTGAATCATTAAAAAATTGTAAAGCGATTTAATTCTTCTTTTTTTCTTTAATAATAATAGTACATTTTTTCTCTAACTTGTTGAGTGGAAGATATTGATAATCACCGGTGTTTTCTCATTTTACACCCTGTATATTTCTCGTTTTATTCTGAAATCCAATCCACCAAATTTGTAACTATATATTTTCACTATCTTTTAGTAATTTATTAAAATAAAGGTCTATCGAAGCTTTTAATCTTTTGATTTCAATGAACTCACTATTTAAGAATGGGTATTTGTTCTTTTATCAGCTGAATTGCTAAATAATATGAGATAGTTACTCGACAAGTAATTGGTAAATTGCAGTGTACTTTGATCCACATTGACTATATTCAACCAGCTAAAGATACGCACTATCTGACCAATTTATCGATATAAAACCATAAAAGGTAAAGTCTGTAGATTATGTACTAGTCTACCAAAGATTCTAGGTTTTAGTCTTTGACATAAATAGTTTTTTAGGCAAGTCGATAATCCTACCCTTAAAATCGTACCTATTGTAATGTGACTGAATATTCCACTTCTGACACCAATGTAAAGTATCTTGCACTTGAATTACATATAGAAATAATTAGAAATAGTAAATTATGATTCACTGATTTTTGCCCGAATGTCGCACTTTCTGGAGCGCGAAGAAATATTTCATTTTTTTAATAGTTATTTAATATTCAAAAGAGGGGAATCTTCTATTTAAGTTTTTTTAATGTTTTTATTACTTTTATAGATTTTCAGACAAAAAAAAATATAAATATATAAGTGTTAAAAGAATAAATTTTTTGTTTTATAATTATTCTTAATAAAAAATTTTGTTATTGCGAATATTTTCATTTAACGTAATACAACAAGGAAGAAATTGACAAAGATTAAATTTGGGGATGAGTATATGTGCTTATTTTTGTAGACCTTCACTAACTACTCAAGAACTATTCCATGTAAGAAATGTACTAAGAAATCATATTTGAATTTGGGAAGGAGTTTAGAGTACACCCCAATTTTCAACGCAATAACTTACTAAAAAAAATCTACATTCAGGAGTTTTATATTACTTTCACTTTAACGAAGGGTTAGACGGAACGGTTTCAGTTCCAGTATTGAAATTAGTCTGAAAGATATATATCCTATTTTCCGGTATTGGTATTTTTCTAAATAAAATTTTATTCATCATTCACTTTACGTTTATGGTAATTTTAAGGACCGCACAACTTTTTTGTATTCCGTATAGGCCGCATATCCGGTATAGTATGACGATACTTCCGTTTTAAAACCGAGTAGCGTGAAGTTTTCCTAAAAACACTTCAAGTCCATTTGCAAGCTCTTTGTAACGCAATTATTGATCAAATACGACATTTATTTCGAATTAGACGTTAACGCAAGCATTATAAGTAGCATAAATAATACGTCATAAAAATAGCGGGGAAAACATATTCGGAATATAAATAAAATACATAAATATATGTACAATTATGTAAAATAACCTATAGAGGTTTTATTGGACCAAGGAACAATATATTTGCAAATAATTTCAAACAAAATTAATCAGATATGAGATCACGTCTCTTGAGAATTTCGCCCATTATTTAAATGATAAATTATCAAATTGTATTTTATTTCTTTTGTTAACAAGAATTGCCGTTATAAGAACTTAATTAGTTTAAATTGTACTTGTATTAAATTTAACGGCACAAATGATTAAATAAAAGAACATTAAATGGAAACGATGAAAATGAACTGATCCACATATTTTATTAATTAAAAACTATTAATAATAAACAGCTATTTATTGCTAATGAGTTTAAAATAACTTGTTTTTCCTTAGATGCACCATAAAATTGTAGCATTTTTAAACCTTGACGTTATGTCTAGTTAAGACCTTGGGTCACGCTCAATGGTCATATTATCGCTAAAAGGTCATCTCAACATTGTTGGGGCGTGAAAAGGAAAGCACCGTAAATGCAAAATTTTAATTTACAAGTCTAATTTTCAAAGACTTATCCGTCTGGCACCAACGCATTATTTATGCTAGACAAATAGTGTGTTAACTAAACTGGAATTTTTAAAAATTTACGTAGTAATACTAATCTTAAATGTATAACAAATTTTAACGAACTGATTTAAAATCTTAATCTATTTTATTTCGTTCATATAATACGAGGGTCGATCAATAAGTATTCGTGTTAGGAATGAAGGCCCAAAGTTTTAAACATATTTTTTTTTCATTTGTCAACATAATCTTCTTTTAGATCGATATACTTGTTCCAACGTTTCTGCCATGTTTATAAATACGCCCCTGTCTCGAAGATAACCTATTCGTTTGAAATGAACAGGAAAAATCAATTGCATATGTACAAGTTTAATTTAGTTGAACCAATATCTAACAGTTGTCATAAATGATGACGATTCTTCATAGGCAAAATCCAACTCGCATTTATTTCTTCGCATGTTTTTCCATCCAAAAATAAACAGCGAATTACGGATTAATGCTGCACTTTTTCCATTTTATTTGGAACCACGAACCACATGTGAAACAACTGCCTGCCAAATAAAAACTAACATATGAATTAGTTTCAAATTAAGTAACGGTGTTGTTTGACAAGTGGCAGTACAAGATGGTAATGTCAACTTTCCTCGGTAATGCCAACTTCCCTCAGCTATGCCACCTGATTTCAAAAACGAGTACTTTCAGTACAGTTCCTCATTTCTAGTTTCTCAATGACTCTTTCTACTTGAGTAAACCATATTTCCTTTAGTCGCCCTTTCCTTTCTTTCTTTCTCTTTCTCAGATCTCAATCATGTCAATCTCCCTGTTAACGAGGACCCATATCCCTCTTGTTTTATACAGATGAACCTTTAGACTTCTAGAAATTACTTTTCTTTTCATAACACCTTTTAAACTATAGGGACATTTGTTCCTGTTCAGGAGTCTTATTTGAATTCTTCCCTTTTTAAACTCTGCCCCAAAATACATAAATTTATCTACCTTTTCAAATTTGACTGTTTTCCTGATTTTGTTATGTTTAAACTCTGTACTTTATTCTATCTGTCATGAATTTAGTTTTTCCTGCAGTGTAACTAGTCTTATTTTTTTTTCCATGAATGCTATTATTGCCTGAAATTCCGTTGATTACTTCTTTAATATTGCAATATGGTCTACAAAACCCAGGCACTGATCTCTCTTTCCTGTTCGATTTATTTTTGCTTCTCTAACAAATTTTTTCTAAGGGAAAACAGAAGAGGACTGAAGATAACGGTTTGGCCTATTTTAGACCTGCTTTTAAGCGTAATATTTCAGATTCATGTGCATTTAACTTTATCGTCCAGCGCGGTCATTAGTTGGATGGGTGACCACCAGCGAACATCGTCGTAATTTGCCCGTATAGCCCGCATCGACTAGTAGCATATCATAGCTCGCAGGCACTATACCAATGAGCACGAGGTATAGTGGAGATATGCCGTCTTTCGGAGGAGACGTTAAACTGTCGGTCCCGAGTCCATGGAAGTTGGTCTCGTTAAAGATACCTACCTCGGATTGAAATACCTGAGGATTCGGCAAAATTTCCGTTTAGCGGTAGCGTACTCCCAACGTCGGTGATCAGAACTGGTCGCAGAACTAGGCCGACATTAAATAAAACAAATAAATAAAAATAACTTTATCTTACAATCTGTTTGCTGTAAGGTTTACCTCACATGCTTAGATTAACTATTGGATGATCAGTAATTTATACAGATGAACCTTCAGACTTCTAGAAATTATTTTGCTTTTTATAAGACCATTTCAGAGACATTTATTCTTTACTTTGATTTCTTCCTTTATTTCCCGTTTATTCTTGAACTCTGTTCTCAAATATATAAATCTATCTACCTTTTCTATTAACTCTTTTCCTAATTTTGTTATGTTTAAACTCTATACATTATTCTATTTGTGTGTCCATGACATCAACTTAGTTCTTCCTTCTTTTATCTCAAATTCAATCAGCCTCGCCTATTGCTATATCGTCTGCAAAACTCAGGCTGTGATAATAAACATTCTTGTCCAATTTATTTTTGATTCTCTAACAATTTTTTCTAAGATACAAAAGGTTCTCCATTCTGCTCAAATGTGGGAACATGGAATGATCAAAGGTATTATTTTGAGTTTCCTTTGATCAATTTTTTCTACGGCACAACTGAAGAAAATAGCGGGTCGCCGTCTCAGACCTGCTTTTACTATGAACTTCTTAGACACACGTGCATTTATTTTTACCTTATTGGCTGTTTGGTGTGAGGTCATTCTAACAAGCAATATTAACGTTTCTGTATAACTTATTTTAACGAAATTATTTAAAATATTAATCTATTTCTATTGGATTTATTTCATTTATATATGAACTAATTTAAAGTGTTAGATCTTAAAGTACGTTTCTCGCGACTGTCGTAGAGCTGATTTTATTTTAGTTTTAGATTCGATTCTATATTTGTCACATCATATGTTATTCGAGAACTAGGGTTAGAGAAATATTTTTGGCTTTTGTGAAGTGAAACAACTTCTACAAAATCGAAAACAAATAGGGGGTCATATGGAAGTTTATTTTAAATTGCGGTTTGGTTCACTATAGACAAAACAAAAGTGAAGAAAAATAGATTTTCAGGAATTGGTTGTTGCGTGTGAATTTTCTTTCACGCTCGAGATTGTTTAAATTATAAAAATATATAAATGCTAAAATTAATTCATCTTTTATCTGAATTTTTATGCGCGGGTTATCGGTTCCATATGCAGTAAAAAAATCAATAACTGATTATTATAAACAAGTCGGTAATCAGTACTTATAATTTTATTTACATCCATATGTATGAATTGTAAATAACAAACCTTGAATATTCATGGCATTTTAATGGCATAAAAAGCTATTACTATTTATGAACGTATAAACTAATATTTTTGTTTAGGTAAAGCTTTTAACAAACCGTAACTTATATCAAAAAATTATAATACCACATTTAAATGATAATAAACGGGAATCCTAATAAGACAAAATCTTTGTTTTAAATATATAATATATTTGAGATAAAAGAGTGAGTATTTGTATTAATAGGTATGAGTTATTAAAAGTATTTAATCAAGGACTAAACAAACCAATTAAAATAAAATCAGAAACAATTTATTGAAATCAGTTTTTATCAAACAGATATTAATTAATGAATAAATCATGTATCTAAGTCGTTACTATAATGCATCACTATTGTTATAAAACCAAATCTAGTTATACTTAGAGTAAACAAAGTTCTATAAACAATACTATGACTTGAAGTAATTACTTAAAACTGTACACATTTTGTTTCCCGTTCCTTATCCACAGTTAAAGAATTTGAACTTTTTGAAGTTACTTTGATTCCTCTTTTGCGATAAGACTAAAGCACTATGGATTTAAGCTTTATCAAAATATTCCTCGTTTTGAATTTGAGGTTATATTTTTAAACATTTCGAATTGTTAAAAAGCTGAGTCGGTATTAAATTTCTTATCCATGTTCACTGAGTCTCGTGATTAGAATATAGTGTTTCAAAAATTTTGATAACGTTGTCTGTAGTTGGTTAACCAATAATTCCTGTTTTCTGTATTCGCAATATTATTTAGCAGTGTGATAAGAGTTGTCAAATAATTAGTTATCAGACTAATTTTAGAGGTATTTAATATTCATGTCCTGGTGGTATTGCTGAAAATTCTGGGCTTTAAATGATTTGCATATTTTAAAAAAAGTATCTACTACATGAACTGAAAAATAGTTGTTTTTCTAACAACTGCAGTAAGTGGTATTTTGCGATTTGCTACAAGTACAACATAAGACGAAAATTAAAAAAATAAAATACAAGAAACATTTTATTTGATATGTATTTTTTCTGTTTGATAGATTCCTCTTTCTATAATAAAATACTTCCTTTTCCTCCCCTCATAATTTTTTAAATATTTCAATTGAATTGTATCTTCTTATGGAAATCTTCACTATGGACATTTTCTGTTCCTTGTCGAAAAGGGTATGGATATTTGTTAATAGGTTACTAATAATCTAATCTTAATAATCTAATTAATGGTATTTATAACGGAACGTATAATTGAACGACGATCACATTACCAATTAATTCACTTCCGTATTATCGACCTAAACAATAAAAAATTGTAGGTGTGATACGATCAAAAAGGCAAGGTAACTGACCCCGAAATAATAATAAAACACCTCTTCATTTCATTCTATTTTACTGTAAACAAAATTACTTTTGCCATAGTGAAACTTAATTTGTAATTTTTGTTAAAATAATTTATATTATTTTATAAAAACCTGTTTTGAATAAAAAAATAAACAAATGATTATACTATTGATTGCCATCATGAAATAATAAATATTTTGCTAATATATTTGTATTCAAAAATATGCTTTTGATACATGAATTTCTCTCAGAAAACCTCAAATTCTCGTCGAAAAAATGCTTTATTTTTTCTTAGTAGTAGTAAAAATGAAAATAGTAAGAAGTTATACGAGAAAAGTGCGAAAAAATAATAGAACGTTGAAAAACTATTGGAAAAGCTCACAAAACAAAAATATAAGCAAGGATTGAGAGAAAGACTAGTGGAAGAAGCAGACCGAAATATTAAGAAAAAATGGGAGAGTATAAAGACATTATTACAAACAAAAGAGGAAATATGGTGACCAAAAGGAAAAAAAGTAAAAAATTATATGATAAAGAATGTGAAAAAAAAAGAAGCAAAAAGATAAGTCACGAATAAAATGGTAATGAGGAAGCGCCAGAATTGATAGAATGGAAGGAAAATAAGGAGCAGACAAATGCTACCATACGAAAAAATCGGAAAAGGAAAAGTAAAGAATTGTACGATGAAGAATGTGAAAATAAAAAGAAGCGAAAAGACAATGCACGGAAAAAATGACTAAGTACAGTTGGAGAGACAGAATTGATAGAACACAAGGAAAAAATAAAGAAGTAGACAAATGCAACCAGAAGAAAAAATCGGATAAGATAAAATAAATTATGTAAATAAAAAAGTAAAGAATAGTACGATGAAGAATGAGGAAATTAAAAGGAACAAAAAGATCAAACACGGAAAAATTGGTTTACTACAGGGGAGACAGAATTGGCAGAATACAAGGAAAAAACATATAGAAATAGAACAGTTGTTAGGGTTATAGAAGCAAATTATGAAGAGCTAGAACAGGAAGAAGATGAAACATATGCAGAATATCAAAAAATAGTATTGAATATCAAGCAGAGACAGGCGCCAGGACCAGATAGAATAGCCAATGAATTAGAAAAGAAAGTTAAAGAACATATAAAAACACATACACAACAAATAAAAATATACGAAAATAAAAACAAAGTGGAATGTAGGATTCATTATACAGATTTTCAAAAAAGGAAACTAAACAAAGTGCCATAACTACTTAATATATAATATACATAAAATTGTAGCATCACTAATAAGAAAATAAATGCGAATTGCAAGTTGCAAAAATAATCTAGATAAGATGGTATATCCGATTTGGCCAAAGCAAAAATTTACGTTTGGAAATGAATCAAGAAAAAACAAATATATGGCACATTGTAACAACGAAGAACACAAATGAAATCAGAATACAAGACTAGAAATTTAAAAAAATAGCCACTTAAAATTTTTAGGTGTACCTTACGATAAATGGAAAAAAAAGAACACAAACCTATCGGAACTGAATTAAAGCATTCTAAAAAATTTAGGAAATTACTTAAAGATAAACATTTAAGCAAAAACACTAAATTAAAGCTATATAAGGATGCTGCTAGAAGAACAATAATGACATAAGCAGCAGAATCAAAGTGCTCGACAAGTAGAAATGAATAAATTTTGAAGATAGACGAAAGAAAAACATTAAGGAAAATATTTGAGCCAATCAAAACACAAGAAGAGGAATTCAGAAGTATGAAGGACCACGAAATTAGACAACAAAGGAAAGAAGATTTTGCAAGAATCATAAAAGGATTTGAATGCCAGGAAAAATGGAACAGAATAATAGAAAAAACCAAAACGACAACAATCTACAGCGAACAACAAGAGAGTGATTCACTGTAAAACAAAAATAATCCCATGAGCTCCTAAAATGTTTCCAGTGGTACGTTAGAGGAATGGGTATCTTTAGCCCCTATATTTTCTACATCTACATTAATATATTTCGATGTCATATTTAATTATTTTTGTTTTGCTTCGAACAAAATACTGTTTCTACTAAAAATTATTCATTGATATCCGATATTTAACGTGGATTTTTAGTGGCAAGTATATTGTCAAATATTTTTTTCATAAAAACTATTAGAGGTATAATTTGGATACCCAATTTTTGAATGATCCTGTATAAAAACCAATGACTTCACAAACTGCATTAATTTGGCTAAAAATAAATATAATCATCAGAACCGGTTCATACTTTTTTTATTTGATTTAAAACAGAACTACGCTTTTGCAGTGTGACTCATGAACTATTGCTATTAATTTATTACAACTTATGACATCAGTTCCAATATTTTTAAATTAATTCGGAGTACACAAGACGACACTTTATTCCAAGAACTTTATTATTTACATTTTGACTTCATCATTCAACGATTGGGTCGTTTTATCAGGTAAAAAAATGATAAAAAAAAGTATAAACAACTTTTGACCTACCAAAACTTTAGTAAACCTTCGTTCTAGTTCCGCTGGATCGGGCATGGGTTGTTTAGCTTTAGCTTTAATGGTACTTTGCCTGATACTGGCTTGCCTTCCATGTAATTTTGAAGAAATTACAGTATCGGCCTCTGGCACCACAGTCTCCGGTTTTGACACTGTTAATCCCATGGTTACGAACTTAAACTTTTAACAATACACAACAAATACAAAAATAAACACTTAAATAAAATAATAAACATTTGGAAATACATAACCACCGGCAGTTTAACTTGGTATTACATCTCGATTTCGTACGGTTTTCACTATTCACATGGGAGCAACAGGTTCTAATCAAAGTTCGAAAAACGTAAACATCTCCTTAGTCGTAGCATAAAACTACTGAATACACAAAAGTTTTGATGCGAGTTGTTGTTTGATACAATAATACGCATGTGTTAGTTCGAAATTTCTTGTGGGCTTTGTGGCGACATCTAGTAGTACAAAGACATATTACTCTCATTTGAAGATTAGTCAACTACGATGTTGTTGTATTAGGAATTTTGTTATATTGAATGCAAAAAATTAATTACTAATAATTTCGCCGACGCATCAAATTTTTGGAGACTCTTCCTGGTTCTCTCATTTTTTAAATTGTTATGTTTTGATGCTATTAAACATTGCGCATATACAGTGTGTTTCATAACTAATTATACATATTATAGCCGGAAAACCCTCGACCCGAAATGTGACTATTTAATCTGAAACAATTAGCTAAAATTTTCCTCCAAACCCAGATACATGGTGTTTTATTTTAAAATTTAAAAGTAATTTTTGCTAAGTGTTTTTTTATTTTTTTATTCATACTTGGCAAAAATGTATACTTGTTAAAACACTTCAAAATATTGTAGAAGATAGTTCCTCGGTATTACCAGAGGCTTACGGTAGGAATAGAGACTAAGTTACTTTCTTAAATCTGTTAAACTGGATTTATTTAGGTATTCAAATCACTGGGTGTGTGAAAAATATTAATTACCTCTGAACACTAAAGGCTAAATAGTTTATAGAAAATTACATGCGCTTTTTTATTGTTCCAGACAGAATAATGTCTTATAACGAGACTGCCATGAATGCACCAGTAGCCAAAGTTCAACTTAATGGGGGCAAGGTAAGGACTACAACAAAATATATGGTGTTTCTAAATCCACTTTGGCTTTTAAATTAAAAAACCCTAGTCACAAGGAATCATTTGGCCCTTGTTCAATTTTAAGTGAAGATGAGGAAAATCTCCTGACTAATTGTGTTATTGAACTAGCAAGAAAATGCTTTCCAAGAAAAAAAAATCTTCAGTTTAGTGTACAAGTATTTTTGAAAAATCAGCCTCGTGCCAACCATTTTAAGAATAAGAGACCTGAAGATGGTTGAGTGAGAGCCTTTTTAAAACACCACCCTTATTTAGTGAAAAGGATCAGTGAAGCGGTGACTTCAGCCAGTTCCTGCGTAAGTGAAACAGATTAGGATATTTAACGGGGATGAAATTGCATTCTAGATTTTTCCAAAAACTGGAAAAGTGAAAAAAATGTGTATGCGGTAGAACAAGGTGCATCCAAGGAAAATCTCATAGTGATGTTCACCTTTTTTGCTGATGGAACATCTTATTCCCCTATGATTATATATGGATACCTGAAAAAGCTACATAGAGAGTCCCTGAGGAGTGAGATATTCCAAAGAGTGAAAATGGGTTGATGACGTCAGAGATATTTTTGAGCTAAAATATTTCATCCCTATTTGTTAAAATGGAATATAAAACTAGCAGTTATTTACTTCTTAAATGGCACAAGCCGCACTTGGCTTATGAAGTGTGTAAACTGTGTTCTGAATGGCAAATTGAATTGATTCCGTCGTATCCTAATGCGACCAGAATACTCCAACCGGCGGATATTTCAGTATTTAGTCCAGTTAAGCTTGGTGAGGGATTGGCGCAATCAACATGTTAATGATGTTGTTACTAAAACAAATTTTGCATCAATATTCAAAGACGTTGTAGCAAATCCTGAAGCTTTAATAAATGTTTTTAAGGTATGTGGACTTTGCCTGCAGAATAACAGAAACACGTTATGATATGGAAACGAGATGGAAATACAATTTACCGAAGAACAAATAATGACCAGAACCCAACTAAATCATCTAACTAACGGAACCGAAACCAATAACACAAAAAACAATAATTAGTTGCTTTAGGATGTAAGCCCAGCTTTTAAAATCGTCATCAATTCCAGTTTAGGGAACTTTTTAGTTAAGCCCAACAACAGAATGGAAAGGAAAGCATGAAACCGAATGCGTTCCATTTGCAATTACATTAGGCAAATATAGAAAATATTTCAAGAAAATAAAGAGAATAAGAAGAAATTGGAGGAAGAAAAAGCTGAAAGAATAAAGAAGGGGAATGAAAAAAAGGTATCGAATGATACCAAAACAAAAAATAAACCAAAAAAGAAGTGTCTACAAATTCTTGAGCAATATGCAATAGATGTGTAAAGGTATTTACATCGTTTAGTTTGCAACGAATGTACAAAAATCTATCATAATCATTGTATTCCACAACATCACATACACATACCGGATGAAGTAAATGATGACATATTTTTGTGCCATTTGTGGTACCCAAAGGTCGACACTTCAGAAGATGAGGATTTGAGAATTGCCAAAGATATTCTGAAGAAAGAATCGATAAGTTACTTGTTGAATATTATAAGACTAACTAATTATTTTTAGTGTTGAAAGAGTATAAAGTACTTGTCCATTGACTACGATAAATGTCCAATGAATATAGATTTTGGCACTTTTTTGAATGTACATACAAGACATTTTTTTTACTTTAATACTACTTGACCCTAATACATATAAAAAAAGGTACTTAGCTACTATATGGCATGTTCAAATCGCTCAAAATAAATGTATTCAGTTCTTTACAATAATTCCATTATGTCAGTTTACTTAAGTGTCCAACGACTATATGGTTTACCCTATTGTCCTCTTGTTTCATTGTCACTGGGTCACTGGTTTTCAAGATATTTACGCCCAAAAGTATAAGGATAGGATATTAATTTAATATTATTACTTAGTTGCATCTCACATGAGTTTCGTTGATTTCACTAAGTTTGGTCATAAAAATTAATAAAACGACAAGAATTAAATTAGATATGGTTTAGGATTGTTTACTAATTTTGATGATCAAACCTAGTGAATGAAGTTTTTTAAATATCAAAGGACATCGTAAATAAAATACATATACACCAAATGACTAGAATAAAGGAATAATGCCGTTGTTCAAGAAAGGATAATATGGTACTAGAGAGAAATTACAATCTTAGTTTATACCTGGAGAAGTATTCACGAATATATATGTGCAAAAGACAACATGCTGAGAGAAAAATTAAAAGCAACATTAGATGAATCTTAACAAGTATTTAGAAAAGGTAGTGGCACTCAAGACTTGATTTTTACAATTACAACTAAAAGAAAATGTGCTAAGAAAACATATTGAAATCCCCGTTTGTTTCACTGACCTGAAGTAATCGTTCAACAGAGTAAAGAGAACCAATGTATGGAAAATTAATAAAATAGGAGCTGAAGGGCAATAATATTTTATATAACAACCTGAAATAAATCAAAATATATAATGATTCACATAATACAAGAATTACGGATCACTAACGATATTGTCCTAATAGCATATCTTGAAAAAAATTACATTTATTGCTATCAACAATGCTTTAACAAACCTCCACTCTGTAAATCAGTTATTTTACTAACAGTTTTTTAGGCCCGTCAGAATGTGTTCCGTGCCTGAACTAACCTCGCTCTCCCCTAGAAACCTATTTTTTTATTTTTGTAGAAGGAAATTAACAAACTTAGAAAAACTTGCTTTATTAAACATTGTCACTGTGTAAAAATTTTTAACAAACTACACCAACATTAAAATTAAATATATTTTTTCCATTCTTTATTGCAACAGTTTAGACAAGGTGTCTAGAAAAAAAGTATAAAATATATTAAATGAATAGTTCTTTAAATAAAATTTTCCTAAACGCCACTTTGTTATCAAATTACAGCCTAGTGTAATTGAAATTTCAAAAATCCTTTCTGGATACCTATTAGGGGTTGGAATTTGACAACAAAGAAATTACTTAAATTTTTATAAAGAAAACGTAGTTAAAACTTGTTTCCTATTGAATATCCACACACTTTGTAGACTAGGAAATAATACATTTTTCTAATTTGTCTTTATGTATGTACAAAGTATAACGTTTTATTAATTTAAAACCTCTGACAAGTACACTTTATTATTGTTACTAACTTGAGGGTAATTTTACCTCATTGCTGTTAAAATAATAAACAATAAAGTACTTACTTGAAAAAATAGAATATAAAGAACTTGAATTGTTAAAAAAATAATTTTGTAAATTAAAATTCCGTCATATTTATAAATTTTGGTGTAAATGATAACATTTGCCATTTTTATTATATAAATCCATTTAAAGTGATTGTTCTTTTGTGTAACTTTTTCTGATTAAATATTAATTGGTACTAAAGGTTTCTACAAATTCTCAAATACAGAGGCATCGCTTGAGTCTTGAGTATGTACATCACTAATTGATTTAAATTAACGATACTATTAGGGGGTTTCTTCTTTTTCTACACTTGTACTTGACCCAGTTTCTTCATCTTCAGATTCACTAGAAGAACTTTCTTCTTCATTATTTACTTCACTGTTGCTTTTCTCATGTGGTTTTTCTAATTCTAAATCTTTTTCCAATTGTTCCCAAGGATTTTCAATACATGTAGGATCAAAAAAATTTGACATGTCTCTTGACCCGTCACTATTCATCATTGGAGTTCTATTAAAACTCTAAAAACATAATTTATTATAGCTGCTTGCTATTACTTCATTATTAGGTTATAACAATACATAAAGACTAAAATATTTATACCTTTCTATGATTGTAATGTGGGCTTTTTTGATAGCCCCAAGACTTGTTAAAATTATTATTATAGTAAGAACTATTTCCTCTACTTCCTCCCGAATACCGATATGTATTTCTATTATTAAACTTCTTAGGGCTACTATGAAAGTTTGGACTTCCATAATTACTATTATATCTGTTAAAGCTATTAGATGTTGGGGATTCTTGAAAAGATATAAAGTCTTGAGTGTCTTCAGGCGTGTTCTGGAAGCTTGTATTAAAGTATACGAAACCTGGTGGTGAATTGTAACTTGTATTCCCAGAACGATTCATTATGAACTTAGTTTTATTTCAGAACCAAAATTAATAAGCACTTCGAATTACAAACTACGTTAGTTTAAATGATTTATACAAAATGCTAAATAAAAGTGACATGTGACATATAACATCAACCTCAAATAAATAAGGGTATGCAACTATTAATACACATATTAAATCACCATAGTTATCGATTGGAAAATTAAAAAAATTAAACACAGATATTTTTTTGAATGAACTTGTTACAAATTTAATGATTTGATGGTAATTAACAAGAGTTATCTCATCATCAACCTCAAGTCAATGCAACTCATAATACACGAATTAAAATGTATATTGCTTAATGCTTATTTCACAACATAAATTTCGAAAAATCATTAAAACAGAACACCATAGTTATCGATTGGAAAATTAAATAAATGAAACCTAGATGTTTTTTGAATGAACTCCGTGCAAATTTAATGATTTTATGACAACCTTAACAAGAGTTACCTCATCATCAATCTCAAGTCAATAAATATATGCAACTCTTAATACACGAATTAAATTTCTATTGCTAAATACTTGTTGAACAATATATATTTTTCTCATTAAAATAGGCAATTGGCATCCATTGAAATATTTAAAAAAATGAATGGAAATATGCACTCATTCAAAATTTTTATGATTTTATGATTTTGTAACTGATATTTTATTAATAATATAGATATTTGGAGATTTTCTTATTTTTTATAATAATATTAATATAGGAAAACCCGTAAAAGTTAATATAAATATTTTACCAGAACCTATCAATACCTTCAAAAAAACACATTTATTACTTTTGTATCCCTAACTATCTATAGCATCAATACATTTACGTACTTGTAAATATTTACATCAAGCCATTACTTTTAATCCGGATTGCTGTAAAGAGGATGAAAAGTCTGGACAAAAAAATATTAGTTTAATAATCATTATACCACAAAATACAAAATATAAATTATTATTCTGCCTTATTTATTTTATTTAAAATAAATCCACAAATTTATAAATATGAACGTTTTTATATGTAAACTGATAAACATTTAAAAACGAATGTCTAAGAGTTGGTAATTCGGTTTCACTGTGCCGCTGGATTTTATTTTAAATTCTTTGTGTATTAGTAATATCTACAAGCAAAAAAAAAACACAGATGTTAGGGATCAAATAGGCAGAAACGTCTGTGATTTTCTTGAAATACGCCAAGTTTGCTTTCATTTTTTAACATTTTTCGTATTAGCGATATTGCTTTGCATTTATTGTACACAATAACAACAGATAATGTTTATAGTGAAATTTTGATTTTCAAAAAACAATTTGAAGATGATTAAGCTATACATTGGAATTTTTCTTTTTGAATTAAAGGTAAGTTTTAGTATATTAATAATAATATGAATATTATAGTATACCCCTTGTGGTGTTTAGCAGCTAAGCTTCCTAGGTCTTTTGGAGCGGAATTGACTCCATTCGATTATCTGATACTTTTCGTAATATTTTTCGTTCTAATACTTGTCTTGTCAGTTTCTTAGTCCTTCTTTTTATAAGTATTCTTCTAGCTATCCAAAAGAATCTAAGCTTTCTAAATCTAGATTGTTTAATTTTGTGAATATATTCTCTTTTAGTTCTCTTTAATATCCGTCATTTTAGGTGCTGTATTGTGGCGATTTTTTTCCTTTAAATATACTCTTATTACCTACCTTGTTTTTTCTTTGTGCTCCTATTTTTGCCCTTCTCCTATAGTCTTTTTAATCTTCATTTGAGTCAATTAACAATTTTTTAACAAAAATCCATCCATACTTGCTTGTATTGTTTGCCTTATAATATCACTTTCTGTTCTTTATTTTTTATTCCATTAATTTTACTTTTATAATTTTTGACATATCCCATAATATTTTTGAACATTTTTTTATGTTCTTGTTATTTCGGCCTTCATCTATTACCTGTATGTAGTTGTCTGTCCTTTTTTGCTTCCCTTTATTATTTTCCGGTCTATTTTCTTATTTTTTTTATTTGCTTTGTTCGTTTTCATTTATTTAATTCGAGTTTGTATCTTTTCTATGTAAATTCATAAAAATTCGTTTTCATTGTCTAGAATATACACTTTGGATAAAATATATTTTCTTGTAGGGTTTAATGAGTTTGCCATCCAATTCTGGACTATATTCAGGTTGGTATTTTAATAATAAACGAGATATTTTGATTTGGTTTTATATTTGAATTAATTTTAATATTTTTTGTAGCAAAAGAAGTCGAATCTTCGCTTAAAAAAATTAATATGACATATGAAAACATAACATTTTTAGAAATTTACAGTGACGGTAATATATACAGGACTAAATTTTGAAGAGATTATCTAATAATGTACTTTTTAGATACATGCAATTGTTCTTCAAACTTATTTTCATTTAAATATAAAAAAGAAAATGAGTACCTGATTACATTTACGCAAGAAGGTTTTCAATTTTGGGATCAAATAGTAAAAATAGAATGGTAAGTATCTATCATACATAAAAACTTAGTCACTTGATTATGTCTATATTTTTATTATTTTTATACAGTTTATCCAATAAAACAGGAGAAAAAGTTGAACTTTACCATCGTTATGCGACAGAAGAAGGTATTATTATTTTTATCGTTCACCCTTTAATTGAAAACGATATATACACGTTGTTTTTAACATATGGATTTTACAAAAACTGTTCAAACTGTACAGCAACCTTAGAATTCAAAGCTCCAGGTAAAAAATATAATTCTAATAAATTATTTTCATTTCATTTTTCAAATGTTACTTTTTAGAGAAACTTAAAAGAAACATTCCCCTCTTTGTAGGGATAGTAGCAGCGGTAACATTAATGATAATAGCGATGTGTTTCTATAATATCAGATCTAAATGCATATACAGGTATATTCAAGAAATAAAAAGATTGCCAACAATTTTATATTCTCACAGTAAACGCTCAACTGAATTGGAAATAAATCCAATTAATAGGTAGGAAAGTAATATTAAAAAATAAATACTATCTTTATGTAAATTCACTTTTTAGGATCTGTTCTTGATAACTTTGAACGTTTACAATTTTAAAATTACTAAACAAATTTTGGTTAGACAATTTTCGAATATTGAGTGATGCGAAAACTGGAATTGTGTTTGGTTTAAAGCAAGCGATCAAAGAATTTCGTCCATAACAAAACTATAACTAAACCCGACTTTGAATGTCAGACACTTCGTGCTACCATTAATGAAAGAGGGACTACTTTTTTAAGAGGAAAGAAATAAATTTAAGTAAAATTTATGTTGTTTTTATAAATAAAAATAAAATTTGTTATAAAGTATTAATGCCTCTGTCTTTTATTTTTAAGATTCAGTACCATGCTGCTTTCAATTACCTTTTTCATAGGTTTACTTTACCTGTTCTAGTAGGTACTTTTTTGAGGTCACAATATGTGCATTTATTATTTTACATATTCCTTTTGACTTACATGCACCAATATTTACCAATTATTTTTTTCCAAGTTCGCAAGTTTAAGTAACCTAAGTGTACAAAATTAGCATTTATTTCTGATAGAAAAACATTTTTGAATAACAATATTTCTGGGAAACATACTTGTGAAGTATTGTGAACATCATATCTCCAAAAGATATGTCGATTGCGTAGGTCACTTTTGTTCCTATAGCCTGATGTATGCTAAATTTATTAGCGTTTATCCTGTTTAGAGGTATTCTATTTCTTGCGTTCATATATTTATTTTCTCATTGCAGTTTTTACCTAATTATCCATTATAATGGTGAACAATACGAGCTTAGGGTATTTCTCTCACGTCTTTAGTTTATATGTCTCAGATTTTCTTTATTCCATATATCTTGTGAGTTTATAAATCATTTTGTAACCTCTTGTAGCTGTAGACTAATAATTGATGGCCGGTTTTAAAATATGAATGTTAGTATTACTGACTAATTAGAATACTGAATTTTGATTAGTTGTGTAGAGCTTACTGTAGGTACCAAAGCTTCTCAAATAACTTATATGGTATATTATTCTTCCGATTCTTCTTTTTCTAATATTATTCAGTATGTTAAACCTCTGTAATTTCTTCATCTCTCTTTCTTGTTGATGTTCTTATCTTTTATCTTATCTTTAATCCAGCTTTTTCTATATCATTTTGTTCCTATAAAATTGTCTCCATAGTATTTTTTTTGTAGTTCGCTATTTTTGTTTTCGATATTTATATCTCAGGCCCGCCCCTCAAATGTCTAATACTTTTCTGTTGAACATTAGACAATGTTCCATAACTTGTTACCTTAGCTAGACATTTTTTCTTATTTTGCAGTTTTTAGCTTCATCCTTTCTATTAATTACAAAAACCTGAGATGAGGCTTTTAGGTGATAAAACTAATAATAGTACAATGTAAAAAAAGTTCAAAACATTACATGATGATTTGGGCAAGTACGGAACAGGGGAAATACTTTTTTAAAAAATGATTTTAAACCACCCTGCATTCATTTTTTTCTAAAAATTTAGAAAGGGATCATGTAAATGGCGTTTCTCTATCTTTAATGATTTTATGCATCAGACGTTTGAAATTATCATATATAACTTTTAATGACCTATCCAGTACAAATAATACAAATTATGTATTAACTTTTTGATGAAATCCGCTCTAGAAATAAAAAATATGTTAATATATAGATGTTCAATTTAAAACAAGAAACAACTGTTCTCTATTGTATATATTCTAAATTGAAAGTTTCAGCGAAAATCCGATAACTAAGAAAATAGTTTCCTTTAAAGATTTTACTAACTTTGAAAAACATTTAAAACACATAAGGTTTAGCAGTTAGATCAGGATAGAATTTTATACTGAATTGGGAAGGTATACCTGTAAAAGTATGTATATCTACTATTTGAACAGAAGTGATTGAAATACTCGATTTTCATCACAATTGGGTTTTCGCTCAAAACCCTCGAAATTTAGTTTATAAGATACACCGTTCAGAATAAAAATAAACCTGTGCGAACGTTTTTTTTTTACATTCACGCTACTACCTATCAGGACTCTCAGGTCTAGTTTGAGTTCGAATATCCTATTTTTTATCTTCTTTATAGATATTTTTAGGTGTTGAGTAAATAAAACAAGTAAAATCTATTAATTTACTGTTTACTGCACAAAATATATCATCGAACATTTCATTGCGTACAACATTCGATTTTACAGTACACGTCATGTTGCAGGTCAACTGTGATAAAGCTCGAAACGTTCAACAGCCATCTTTTAAAAAATAGACTCTAGAATAGATTCCTGTACAACAGTAAATTAAATATATAGGTATCGTACATACAAGGAATATCTTTTTTTAACAAAAATGAGTAAGTATGTTCTCAGTTATATCACAATTTCTATAACAGTACTAACTGTAAACAACAAACCGTAAAAGAAAGAAATTATATAAAGACGCAGGCTTTACAATCGCTGGCGGTAGTGGCTATTTATGCAAAGAATACTGAAGTCTAGGCGTTTTCATTAATTTATTTTTAGGGAAACCATCGAAACTGTTGTTTTATTGTGGATCAAGATGTCTTCACGCTAAGCAAATTTTGAATGCAGCAAGTTGGCGGTATTTTCATTCTATCGATTTATAAATTTGCGTGGAAGGGTAAGTTTAGGGGTAGGTGCATGGGGAGGTAAGTTTAAGGGTAGACTCCGCAGTTTGTTCAGATATGAATATTTACAAAATAATTATATTGTTTGAAATAAATATTTGCTTGTGAGAAATTTTTATAATCACAAAGTACTTAGAACTTACTGCAAGAGCCTCATTTTTCGAGGAATGTTTAACAATAAACGTATGAAAATCACCGGGAGACAGTATTCTTTATTTATATTGTCCATACTGTCGATAACTGTTTATCCTGTTCCATTAAACATGAGTTTTGTTTTCTTAAAGAGGTAATCTGGTTAAGAAGGCAATCGTAAATGGAAAATGTGTTAATTTTAGTTTAATAGTTAACGTACTGACAAGAATCTCTACAAATTATATGTGAAAGAAGAATTACGAAAGAAACATGTAATATAACTGAAGACAAAATTTATAACAGCAAAAAATATACCCTGTATAAATAAACAAAGAGTTGATGGCTGTTGAAGGAGTCCTAGCGTTAAGATGGCAACTTTTCACAAAAATCACCACCCGTTCTATGTATAATACTGCCAATCAGTATCCTCTGTATAAAATTAACACATATTTAATAAAATCTTGATATACAGACCTAATATTTAATATATAAAAAAAGTAAATTAGTAAAATTTGTACATATTGCACTTTTTTTAATTAATCTATAAATACAGGCTGAACCAACCCTGCACCTCCTTAAATCTGTTTAGCTTAAACCTAATTATAGATATTAAAGTCAGGTACAATTTTGATTCATTCAGTATATTCACTCTTAGTAGGAATGATCTCTGATGTAAAAGCAGGGTTTACTTTTATTTTAAATAAAATGGTACAGAGATTTTTACCCTGCTTACACAAAAGAGGGTGAAATAACAAAACTTAGTGTCATACAGGATCACCCAAAATTCTTGTTTCCTCTTAAATGTAATAGGGACTCATCAAGATATTAAACAGCTACAAAATATTTTCATTTTTACATATATTTATTTTGTCACTTTTTAATATTTCTCATTTATAAAACAGTTACAATTAATTGGAGATAATTTTGACGGTCCTGTATATGCTTTCTTCAACAAAGTGACTAAATCATTACCACAATATATACATTATCATACATGTTTGCAAAGAGATCGTTACACTAATTTAAATTAATTTAAATCCTTTTAAAGGCTCCATTTTTTCATGTCACAATAATTCAAGTTTGACTAAAGATCTTGTAGATCAGTTTTGACTAAGTTATTAACACATTTAATGCTCATTTTTCTAATGTTTCAAAGTTTACATAATATATTATTAATTAATGACATTTATTGATTGTATAAGGATAGTAACTGTAAGGTTGATATATGGACCGGCATATATGCTACTTAAAAAAATAATAATAAAAGTAAGAAATAATGGAACCTTTTTATAATAATTTGTTAACCTAAATATACAAATGGAGAAAAGTCGCCTAAAATTCCGTAAAAATTATCTAAAAAGGTATAAGTTTAACTAAAGTGTATGCTCACATTCGGGTTTAACCATTGTTTTACATTACACAATGTTAAAAATATTACAATTATAATCGTGATGTTTAAACGAAATTAATTCATTAAAAAAATATTGATCACACCTCGTATACAAATTTTCAAACGGCGTAAAATTAAATTTTGGTGGACATTTTTGCGAAAAACACCCCAGCACCGTATACATCACGTTTCTAATCTCTTTATTCCCTACAGTCTGTTTAAATGGGTAATATACCCAAATATTTAAATAATAAAGGGTGTCAGATCTCCGAAATATTAAAATGAATGTTAAAAGCTAATTTTCTTTAAAATATCACTCAATTACGAAGAAAATAATTCTGCTTTAATTTTTCCTAAAATTTTTCTCCGAAAGCTAAATGATCTCACTGATAAAAAACTGGTACGCAAAATTCAAAATTCACAATAATATTAATTTAGATAAATATAAAATAAAAATATCTGAGGTCAAATTTGCAACCCGTGATTTTCAACACTCGTCTCATACTCGTGCTTACAATTCCCCGCACTAGTTCAAAAACGTTACGCTTTTGTTGTACCTATATAACGTTTGTACATGTAACGATATCTTCTGTAATTCAAAGATTTCAACAGAAACCACAACAGATTGAAATCATAATTCTCAGTGGCATATTCAGAACGAGTTTATATTATATTAAAATTGTTTTTTTAATCCCCTGTTAGGTAATGTCTGCGTCATTTTTATATTCTTTATATGCCACTGTAGACTCACAAAAATAAAACAAGTTTCCACTTCAACTGCAATTCCTGCAATTATAGTGCACATCATCATTACTCGTTAACTTCTTTAGCTTATCAAGAAAAATAAATCGAACACGTATATAGTACAGTCCTTTTTAAAAGTTATTATTTTCATTTTTATTATTATTAAACAATCCATGCAGCCTCTTTTTACTTAATCTATGACACAACATTTACGAAAAACTACAGTTAGCACGATGGCAGTCCAAATAATTTGGCAGTGTCAAATACACAGGGCGAATTTTAAAAGAGTGGAAATCTTTTTTTCAAAACCGTCCTATTGCATTTCAAAAGTACTAATTTTAGTTTTAGGATGAGATCTTGGTTAATTATTGCTTTTCGTTATGTCGCTATATTAAAGTAATATGGACCAATAAGAGACATTGTAGTAGAAAGGAGAGATCATGTAGTTGTCACAACAAATTATAATATATAACATCTCAAACATCGAAAATCTATTCTCAAATGTCAAACGTAAATTATGATTTACCGATTGTAAAACATCAAACATTGAAATATAGATGGAAAAGCTGTCAACATATATTACAAGCACTAACTTTCTAAATTTTGATCAACTAATTTTTTGTTGAAAATTCTGAGTGGTAAACGTGACAACCTCACTTGGCTCATTTGATTTTCAATTGGAATTGGCGACAAAAAATTAATTTAAAAAAATTAATTTAAAAAAAATTATTTTCAAAAATATTTTTAATGAAATACTATAGGTCGGTTTTTAAAATCACAACTGGTTCAATTGTTAAAACAGGTTTGATTAAAAAAGGGACTCCAAACTCACCCTATTGTCGATATTTAAAAATTTGTGCCGGGTTATTACAATATTCAATTACAAAGACGAATTTTATATTAAATACTTTTTAATATTATAAAAAGTATTTGATAACTGATGTATAGACTGCATGGATTCTTGTAGGGCTCATTAAAAATAACAAACCTAGAAATTATATCCTAAATCAAACAGTTAAACTGATTCACATAAAATCATAATAGTTAATAAAAAGAATAATTCATCTATATAAATAGAAATTGGAAAGCTAAATTTATATAAAATAGAATTCTAAATGACACTATAAAAAATTAATATTAAAAATACTACAGTGGTTTTGATTTCTTAGTTATTTTAAATCAACCCTACAGATAACATCAATTGAGACACTGATGTAAGATGATGATGATTAGTGTGAGACAGAGCCACTGAAGGCAGTGATACAAACTAACGAGTGGATCGTTTTTCAAAAATTTCAAAAAAATATTTTTGTACTCTTTAAAAGTTTATCAGAGAAATTTTACATCCTTGAATTATTTTTCATTTCTTGAAAAACACAGAACTCTTCTCATCATTTCCAATGTTTAATAACAGCTGTCAAACATTATGATGTATTTAATCACACTAGAGGTCTAAAATAGCACTTTACAGTTATTTAGCAACTAATCACTGAAGGGTTTATTTTAATAATGAATGCATAGAATATTGAGTTTATGAAAGAAAAATGGTCTAAGAATATCAGAACCAAAGGGTTGTTGAAATCCAAGATTTTGTATACAAAGCCTATAAAATTCATGAGAAAGCAGTTATCATGTGAGATTGTTTTATAAGTGATTATCAGCCTAGTTTTAGTTCAATAGATAAATTAATGATAAAAGAACCAAATTAAAAGTAATTATAAGATTTACGGGAATGACACTAAAAGGTAAATAAATACATTATATACATAAGGTAAAAGTTTTACGCACACACACCAATTCTTTGTAACAAACTAAATGGTCCACTATTGAGTCCCCATTCTAGGCACTAACAAAAAATACCTCCATGGAAAAAATGGCTTAAAGCGCTGTTGAAGAAGATTTTAAAAAGTTGAGTGAGTGAAGGCATGGAAAGTATGGCAGAATATAATAAACATTTAAAAATCAAAGAAAGTATCGGCAGTTTGGAATTTTTTGGTTAATTGATGAGAAGAGATGTTTTTAAAATAAAGAAATTTTCGAAAAAGGATTATACTCGAATCTATAGTCTAAAGGAGTCAACCGACTGCTGAGTGACGTTACATTTTTTCCTGAAGTCTTTTGTACCATAATTATTTGTACACTTATGTTAAGTTTAATATGGGTGAAACTCTATCTATATATAATCATTCTCTTCTCGAAGATAAATAATATATTTTCTGAATAATTTAACCAACAATCTTCCTACAAGTGAAAAGGCCACCTGAATCTTAAAATCACATCATAATCTATCTAGACATTTTTACTCTTTTAATCTTTTAATATTTAAAATTAGTGGCAACTTTTCATATATAGTACATATATTGCCTATATCTTCTACTTGATCAAAATAATGTTTTAGGTTGACTCCTGAGTAAATTAATATGTGCTTTTTGCAAGTCCAAATTTTACAAATTAAAGCATAAAATAATACACTTTTATAAATAATGCTAAATCAATTTTGAAATCGAAAACATATAAATAAGAATCCACAATAAAAATATAAAAAATTATAAAACTGTATAAATAAAAATAAACAATTCGATTATATTGGATGACTAAACGAAAACTTTTAAAGTTTAAAGTTTTAAACTTGGACTTTTAAGGCAATAGATGGCGCTGAATTATCGGTGTCTAAACAAAAATAATTCTGTCTCGTTATATGAAAATATGTTTATCTACATCGATGAAAAATATGTTTATATGTACGTCATTAATGTAATGTTTTTTATTTCAAAAAACTAACAAAAAACTCGCTTGTTAAGTCCACTTTTCGAAAAAAAATGTTTACTTTTATTAATTTGCACAAAGAATGCAATTCTTAATAAAGATGCATGTTTGATTCATAATTTTTGGAGTAAAACCATCCCACAACAAGTAAACAAAAACAAATGACATTTCATTGAAGAGATCAATCATATTTAGTTAATAAATAAAAACGTATTTTCAAAAATACGTTTTAGTTAAAATGATTTTGAAAATGAATTATTTTTTTCCATATTTAAAAAAATCAATGAACTTTGGTTAATGTTTAAAGTGAACATTTTCATTTAATACAAGATGTTTAATTTTTATTTGTTAAGAATATTGTGTAATTTATAAATAAAAACATTTTCAAAACGTATGTTTTCAATTGGGAATGCGTGGTTTGGTTCATGATCGTTGTAGAGAGATTTCGATGGGGTGCAAGATTTTTGTTAGTCTTTGATCCTTACTTAGCTGCAGAAAATCTAAATGGCGGAAACTATATCGTATAAAAATGAGTAGACTATGAACTACACATCCAGTTTTAAACATCAATAGTTTATTTTCAAGGCAGGATAGTCTATTAAAAAGAGGTTATGTTTTTCTATATATATTTATATATACTCAATGCGCAATGCCTCATCCTTGTCGAAGATGGCACACATCGAAAAAATAGTTCAACATGGGTACGTCTGAAATCATTTCACTTTTCTCATTTGTTTTAATCGGACGGCTGCTGATTTTATTTTATCTTCTCTTTTAAGCTTGGTTTTGAAGTAATTCCGCCCCATTGCCAAAGTACGGTGCGTTAGAATCCAAGAATTAACTACATTGCACGTTTAGGACATTTCTTTTATCCATAATTTCCCAATTTTCATTGTTCTTTTTTTTTTAATCGTTTTGCACCAGCCCTCAGACTTTATGGATCCGTGTTAAATCGGAAAGGCACCTTGAATGGTTTTTTTTTTCAGTCCTATCCAGTCTTACCAATTTAAGTAAGCATATCGCCAAGAAAGTTACTTATATAAAAGTTTCATAGAGGCTTAAAAAATCTACGTATAGTTTGATTTCAATTAACATAAGTCCAACTACGTCGTGTCAACGACCTAATGGGTTTAGATTCTTCTATAGGTGCCGTCGTGTTAGATTTTTAGTAAATAAAGAGTAATATATATTTTCACAGCCAGCTTGGTGGTGCTATGTCTTTCTGTCCTTTTTTCTTCTATATACAATGTTTTTAAAATCAAGCGAACAGGTGTAACTCTTAAGCACCACCCTTTCAAGGGTATCGAGGGTTATGTAGACTATGTCTTTAAATCGACGTCCCAGATTTCTGCTAAGAATGGTGGTAACTTTTTGTTCTTCAACTTTAAGCTGAAACACATCTTTGAGTTCTGGTTGCCCAAAGTCCTTAGCTCCGTCAATACTGACAGCAATTTTGCGAACACTGTTCCTGGTTTGGACTTCCTCCGGTTGTCTACATACGCTCGCAAGGCTTCTAGGTAAATTTCTTGAATTTTTTCCACCTTCCAACCTTCAATCAGGTCTGGTCGTTCTGAAATATACAAAATTTTAAATGTATTATTTCATTGACTTTTTTTAAGAGAATTTTTCTTACCGGAAAAAATTACGATGGCAGTGAGCAGGGCGTACTCTGCATTGTCTACTTGCATCGAGTACATGGTCCTGCAGAAATAAAGCAGATCTTCAATTTGCTCTCCCATACCGGCCAGGTTATAGCTATCTCTAGAATATGGCTGGTTGTTGACGAACAGAATGGAATCCGTCTGATAATCGTATCTCCTCGCCATCCTGAACATCATTACTTCACTTGAACATGCCTGCAATGATGAAACAATGCGTTTATAACTGTTGACAATTTAAATTAATTAAAAAATACAGATTGGTTATGATTAGTTAAATCTATACCTTTAGTAGCGATATTTGATCTTCTCGTAGCAGCTTGTCGAAGCCTGGTAACCTTTTCGCGAACTCTACGATCAGCTGTACAGTCAATATGGTAATTTCTGTTATATGTCTAAATCGGACATCACATTGATCCTCGCCCTCCATTGGCGTATTCTAAAAAAAAAAAACATGACTAACCTTCTCCTACCAGGAACGTAAATAACTTTCATTAAGTCGCTTAAACCTGAACGAGACATTAAACTCTTTTAAACCCTTACTGTTCAAGATACATAATCATCAATAGAATCGTTAATTATTTATGATCATCAAGAATGAATAAGTATTAGACTGTCAAATATTGTTGCCATATGTTTCTACTCACCACAATTCGTTTCACGTCCTCTTCTGATGGATGTTCATATTCGTTTTGGAAGTATACGAGTCGATGTATAAGTTCCTCTTGTTCAGGTGATATCGGTTTGATTCCGTTTGGTGTGATACTCTTTTCTGAATCCGAGAGCTGGAAAAGAAGCATCTACATAGAGATATTAGTTTGTGGTTGATTTAGGGACCACTTTAATCCCAAATGAACACAGAAAAGTAATGTAAAATAGTATTAACTTATTCTATTTACTAAATTTCAAATTTACTACATTACATTTATGATATCACTTGTGAATATCGTGATTATTAATCCATATTTAATTTTGTTTAACAAAAAGTTTTAATATTTACCTCTGGTTCCATTTTTATCAATTCTGGAGATCCATTTGTGGTACTGTTGGGTTTGTCCTTTTCCTTTTGAGCTTTCTTTTCCTTTCGTTTTACTGCACACTGTACTTCTGGTACTACACATTCTGGCCTCATTCCCACACTCAAACATTTTTTTAAACGACATTCTTGACATTTCCGCCTCATATACATATCAATTTCACAATTATTGCCATACTTGCATTGGTAGACTGCATTTTTCGTTATACTTCTTCTGAAGAAACCTGAAAATCAAACATGTTTGATGTCATTTTGAGGGAGGATAATTATAGTAAAGAGAAATATATTAATTTGTGACTTTACCTTTACATCCTTCACATGTAAGGGCGTTATAGTGATATCCTGATGCCCTGTCGCCACATACTAGACAAAGTTCTTCTTGTTGTCGAGGTGTTGGTCCTTTTTTCTTTTTAGCGTCACAACTGTCAGCACTGTAACCGTTCAAACTGCTTGGAGGTGATAGATCTTCACGACCTGTAACCAAAAGAAAAAGAGTGTTTATTATAATGGAAGAATTTTAAAATTGCATAATAGCCGCCAATAACCACGTGGAATCAATGTTGTGGCGTCTTCTTTCACGAAATATGAATATTTTGCTTACATAATAAATAGTCTTCAAGTTGTCGTAAGTGTTTCTATGATTACAAGAAACCTTGGAAAATATGTCGTAAACATAATTTTAATATTTTTATGTGGTCGCTGTCTGAAAAATGATTCTTATGGAGATCAATGTGCTACAAGTTATTCATCTTGTGACAATCTATGTATGACGACGACCTTGACTTGTTGTACTATAGTCGAATAACAATCTCAGCGGGACTGAACATTTATATTATGATTATAGTGATCTGTTCAATTTGCTTTACAAAGTATTATTGTTGTACTAGTAACTTCTTTTACATTTTTGTGTAATGCCCAAATGAAGACGCCTTTAATTGATTGATTTAAAACTAGATGCGATGGAAGTCATTTTAATTTGTTTATATATTAATAACATTGTAATGTATTGAATACAAAGTAATAATTGGGAATTGTGATTAATTTAATTAGTATTTGATTTTGTGTCCAGCTAGTGATAGATTTGTCCCAGTGTACCATCACAATTCGTCGTCTAGGCGCATTTTTCAGCCTTTTGTTTTCTTTTTGTGGTTTGGAGAAGTGGAATTTACAAAGTCGAGAGAAGAGGAAAGACATAGACCGGTTTCCTTCGAACGTAAACCAGTTAAAAACATACTTTTATGTTTGTTTCTAAGGTATACTTACATTTAACTTGCGCGTGTAGTTATTTATAGTATGGAGTTTAGGTGTAATATAAATGAGACGGTGACTTGGTGGCCGAGACCAGCTATTGTAATGAAGAAAAGAATTTTTACTACGTCGATGTTATGAAATAGAGCACTATAAATCTTAATAATAGGAAAGTGTTGACAGCTAGTTGGTACCATAAAATTTTTATGTCCAAATTTCTGACATTTTGTCACTAGACAAGATAGTTCTTGCTACCAACTTTTTATTGTTTAAAGTCAATTATCTTTGACAAATTTAATGAGTCTATTTTTGAAATTTATTTATACACCTATATAAAATATATAATTTAATTAAATAGAGAAATCTGTTGTAATTATCTAATCTCGCTTCAATAAATAAGTAATTTATACAGGATAAACGGTCATTGAGCGATTTTCCTTAATAATCCAAAACAACTCTCCAAATTCCTCAGAAGGATAACGTTAAGCGCTTTAGCGATATGACCTGTAATTTTAAACCTAAACATTTCTAGTAACCATTAAGATTTTTCCATCTTACTAGAACGGTCTTTTCTACACTTTTTAGTATTTTGGTCATCCTTGTAGTTTGGTCTATTAATACGATTTCTGCATCCAACTAAAACGGTATTTTCTATTACTTGGCAAATTTTGTTCTAAATATGAAGTCGCTACGCCTTTCGATGCTCGCTAACAAAAGGGATCAATCAGGCCAGTCCGATAAACAAGTATACTTAATTGCACTACCCTTTTTGTCTTCCGAATACTTTCTCATTCTAACTTCGCACATCTCACACACTCTTAGAAATTCAGAGCTAGAATTGCAAACAGTACTTGTTTCAATATTTTGTTCATCCTTGTTTGATCTAAATTTTCTTTTTCAAATAGTACCATTACAATATAACTGGAGTTTTAATGACAACGTGCATCAAATAGTGTCGCTATCTTACCACTATTCAGTGTTTTAGTGGTTCATGACATTTTATATATTCTTCAGCAAATGAGTAAAACATCAAAGCGCCTGTAGCATCAATATTTATCATCTTATAATGGTCATCCATCTTGGTTACGAGTCTGTATCTTTTATATAAGTAAATCTTAATATTCTCCCTGACATTTCCATACTACATTAATCACTTTGGTCCAGGTCGTACATCATTTGCTGCAATGACTTTAACACGACATAAGTTCACAAGATTGACATTGCTACAGAAATTCACATAACAGTGATTTTTGTTGCTATTGTTTTTGGCGCTCAACGTTTTAGCACGTAGATTTTTTTTAAATTTTGGTAAAGAAAACAATTTATTAAGTTAGTTTCAAGTCGGTCGTCAAAAGCGAAAACTGGGACTCCAAACGAAATGAAACGAAAGCGTTTACGTACATCCACCGCATCGCAACGTGCGTTTTTTGTGTTTTTGGGTCACGTCGATGAGTCGATATGTCGTAGCTTTCTTGATCGATGGATGCCTTTAAAAAGCATTCACAAATATGATGACGAAGACAGCGCGATGAGCGAAGAGACCAGGAAATCGGTCGGTTTTTGGGTGTTGGCCCGGTTAAGTTTGTTTTGAATGAGTTTTTGCTCTTTGAATTTGAAAAGGTATTGCTTTCGAAAGACGTGTGAAACTGTTGAAAATTTTATTCAAGCAAATAAATAGGCACATTGATATACCCTTGAATACCTTTGAATATGACAAAAATGATTTATTATCTAAATAATTTTCAATATAAGGTACGGAGGATACTAATTCGTATAACACAAATATAATCGGTGTAAGAGTTGACAAAAAACCACTCTTAGGATATAAATCATGGTTGCATTCGATATACAGCAACTGCGGTATTTTAAATACTATTCGCTTATTTATTAAATCAATCATTTTAACGAGCAATTCCATTTATACTGAATTATTTACGTTCGCTTATACTTAACTTATTTCAAAAATGAAAGTTATTTTACATAAATAAGTAGTAGATCTAGGAAAACCATCTTTTCTCGATATTTGCATGCTTTAATCCTTTTTATCTATTTTACATTTTAATACTTAGAAGCAAACATGGAATAATTGAGCAAATTCACCGAGTACCGCTGATCGGTATTCGATTTACATTACAAAAAATAGATTGCACGTCTTTAATGATGTACTGTTCATTTAAAAGTACTATCACACAATAAACATTTTACGATCTTAAAACAATAAACCTAATATGAACTGGCTACTTTTTAAACAAACCTGCTCGAAAAATTATTCGTTTGCCAAATGTATTTCTTATTATTTAGTTAGGTCATGTTTGTTCTTTTAACTTTTTATTTATATAATTGTGCAATATTAAATAAATTGTTCTTTTAGGAACAAACATACTGCCAATAACCTAACGAAAATGTGAAAGTAGCTTAATAGCCTTGCAGAGAGCTTATAATTTCATTAATAACGTATTTTGAACAAGAACGTGTTAATAGTTGACCACTGTTACCTTTAGATGATGTTTGAAAAGTAAGTTAAGATTAGGTCAGTTTAACCTACGTATCTAAAATTTCTTAGTTTCAACATATTGCAACAGATCAAAATTTAAGGATTTCGATGTTAGCTGCATTGTACAAGCAGTAAAAAATAAAGAAGTTTCAAAATCAAAAAACGTTCATGTAAAAAGATACAATAATGATAGATAAAAACAGTATTAAAGATGTTATTTATGAAAAGCATGAAAGAAGAAAATACATTCCAGGTTGTCCTACTACTTTCAAACAAAGAATGTATATTGATAATAATTTTAATATAAATAAACAATTTTCTGATGTAAGTACTACAAAATTTTTCTTTTTAGACGAGCATGTAACTTTAAAGTCACTGCTGGAGAGAGAAACTAAACGAAGACAATAATTTAATTGATTTCGTACTTCAACAAAAAAAGTTTGTGAAAGAAATACGTTTCATATAGAAAAAAAGATTAACCAAAGAGAGAACTCATGGAATTTGCTGATATTGCACTAAGTACCGAGTTTTTAAAAAATTATAAAAAAGAGAAATAAGCTTGCTTTTTTTCAATTTGATTTTATTTGATATTTCAAAAAGGTGTTATAAGCCGTTCCTGGCAAAATGACAACAAAAATAACAAAAGTTGATGGTAAAATGCAAAAAATAAAATTATTTCGTCAACATTGTCAACAATTTAGCTGTATAATGTGCAACAATATAAACAAAATTAATATTGAGTATGTCACATCTTAAAACTTCAGCAAATTCTATTGGCATTGATTTTATTAAGGAAATCAAATCCTGAAGAATATCATTCCATTCTTCTTGAAGAAGGAATTAATGCTATAAGGTTTTCTGCTAGTCTTCACAATGCTCCAAAGACGCCGAATTGGTTTAAGATTAGGGCTGTTGGTCCGCCACTGCTTAACTTTCCAAGAAATTCTTCTTACATTATGTAACTACAGAACAAAATTGGGACCAACCTAATTCGTAAATGGGATATTAATTCGTTCAAACATCTAGCCCATGTGTTGTCTAGTCTTTATTGTTCCAGTTTCAAAAACATGCAATGCGATGTGTCCGTACAAAGATCCCACACCAAACCATGATAGAACCACCTCCTAAAAAAGTTACCGTTTTTTCATAGTTGAGTCTAAATATCTTTCTTTTTGACGTCTAAATACTTGCATATGCATGAGCATCATTGGTATAGAGCCAAAATCTATTTTAATCAGTGAACAGTACGTGATTCCATTCTTCTACGTTAACAGTTGATACGCTGACGTCCTAAATTTCCTAAAGTCCCCTGATGTGTTGCGTTAAATGAAGAACTTCGTGACCTTAACAAATTAACTAAATGATGTTTTCAAGGGGTACTTATTCTCTGTCATTGTTCCTAAAGTCTTCTTCTAACAATACCGAGTTTCCTGAATAAGTTATAATCAGTGAATTTCTAAACGCGTTTGCAGTATCTGAGTCATCTATCTTTGCAAAATTGTGGCAACACTTGCATGAATCTCATGAAAATGTCTTCTTGCTAGTATAGGTTTTCCTATCGCATAATTGTTCATGATTCCTCTCCGGTTCTGATACTTTATAACATTTTAACTGTTTCAGTTTCAAGATATTGAATATGATGTGAATATCTATTTCATTGTGACTACTTTGTACTTGGTCTTTATTTTGAGAGAAAATCTTTGTAAATTATGGCGATGGATGGGTTTTCAGAAGAACTGAAAACGATTTCTTTTGTATTTTTAATTAATTTAAAAAGGTAGCCAGTGTAATATATGTTATTTTAATTTTTATCATTATTAGAAAATCAACAATATTATTAATACAATATCCTAACCTACTCTATGAAATAGTTGCAAATCCTTTTGAGTTTTTAATGTAAAAGATAGTTAGGCAGAACAATATGGATTTTAAGTTTTACGTCTTTCTCCATATCATTATGTTTTTATCTCCATTGTGTTATTTGAAGTATTTCAAAGCAATATTATAATATTTACATGGACAGAGATAGTAAAAAGGAACGGGGATTAAATAAATATGTGGTGTTCAAACTCTTTCATCCGAAGTATTAAACATACAGAAAAAGAAATACACAAACGGTACGACAGAGAAAGAGTTTTTGATAAATTAGAAATTAATTCTATAGTCATTCATTAATCAGCGATGAAAGTGATTCCAGTTCTAACCAGTCTGATTAAGAATAAAGAATAGAGAATATCAAAAAAATGTGGTTGGTCTAATATTATCTGAAAAAAATGTGACTTTAATCGAACAATAAAAAAATTTAAATACATAAATAACAAGTTTATGAGTAGAAAAATGCTACATGTTATTGTACTGGTTTGGCAAAGATATGTACATGTGATAGCAAAAATATTACACAAGTCTTGACAAAGTGTTGTAAAACGATATTATTACACAGAATATAGAATATATGGCGCTGAAGGACACACTGTAAAACGAACTCTTTACAATGAAAAAAGAATGAATAGATCTATATTCTCTTAGTACCTCAAGGTGACATTCGGTCTGCCCAAGTGATATATCCGTAACTTGTCAAATATGATGATAATATTTTCATTTCTTATCACAAAGAAATATCAAAGTTGCTTTAACTAAAATACTGTCAAGTATTATTAATAGATACTAATAGTAGGAAGTAAATTGGCGGTTTGAAGATTTGTACGAAATGAGTTGTGTTTATTTAATAGTTTGTGTTTTGATGAATAATTAATCGATAAGTATTAATTTGATGTTTCGGTTCAATATCATTCACCTAAAGCTCTTCCTTGTATTACTTAAACAAAAATATTATTACTTTCATTACTTTTTTGGGTTAATAACTAACTTTCGACTTTTTACAAATTTGACATCAGTATCCCTCTGTGTTTGAGATTTTGTTACTGGGCTATCTCGAACGAGTTGCTTTTTACAAGAGGAAATCCCGAAAAACCTCCGTCCTTCTCCGTCTTCATTAAATGTTGCGTATACAACTTACGATTGCTTGTTGTTTGAAAGGGTCAATTCCTACGTTCCCGTAATAAAATTTTGCTCTCAAGACAAATTCTTAATGTGTTTCACATTTTTTTAACTTACGATTAAAAATACTCTGTATATTGTTTCCGGAAGGAACTAATGTGTTCTAAAAGGATGAAAAACCTTTCGAAAATTTATCTACACCGTGTATAAAATATATGACTTAAACACAGAAATCTGTTGTCCGCTTCAATACATAAAATAATTTATGATACACATTCCTAATACCTACATAATTCAAATACATTTCTCCATGTTTCCCAGAAAGATAATCTAAAGTGGTTTAGCTACAAGAAATGTAATTTTAAACCAAAATATTTTTAGGATTATTAGAGTTCCGCATCCAACTAGAACGGACATTTATACTTTATTTTAATATTTCCTTCATCTTTCTAGTTTGGTCTAATAGTAAAATTTAAATATGCAATTAGAAAGGTCTTTTTCTATTGTATTTTTATACTTGGTTCATCCTTATAGTTTGGTCTAAGTTATATTTTCTTTTAACAGTAATATTTCAACGTCGCTTTTCAGTTAAATACGTAAGTTTAAAAGTTAAAGTGCATGAGAATCCAATTTTCTATGACAATTGACTCTAATTCAATTTTGAGTTTTTCGAAGTGTTGGTATGATATGGTGGGTACAAGGAGGAGGGGGCACAACGAATCATTCAAATTTATAATGATTTCCTGAATAAGATTAAAGTGTGTACCACCAAAGGATATGACTAAAAATATGTTTTAATCAATGTAAATAGTTTTTTCACTGTTAAATACTTATGTTGCAATAATTATTAGCCAATTTTACTGAATAAAAACGAGGCACGTGTGACAGTGATATTCTAATTATGCATCTAACTCATACGTAACATTACGTAATACAATGTAACATTTTTATCATTGTCACATACCCACACAAGGTTAGACTTATTTCATAAAGAATGTTAAATAAAACTACCGTGTGTTGTTTTGTTATCCATATCCAGTTAACTAAAAGTGACCTTCCTATTGGTTTATAACATTTTCAAAATATAAAAAGTGTTTTCAATAAACATTTAAAGTAGGTTTTTAGTTTGTGCTACATATGATTAATAGGAAATGCAGATATATATGATTACATCTGCGGTTTTATATAAAATCTGTTTAAACACGTTTTAAAATTAATTATTAATTCATTAGATATTAATGGACTTATTTTTGCTAGCAAACGTGTTAAATAATTAGTATAACTTCAATATACCAAATTTCCTGTAATTTTCTACCACACATTTTTCTTTCAAATTAGCTCTGTAATAAGCGCCAATGTCCTGAAGATTTTATCTTTTTTTAATAATTATGACGGCCTTCAACCTGAACTTTACCTCACAAGTTGTTTCATTGTTCATATCCTCAATTATCTACGTAGAAATAAGAATATTTATTTTTTCAATGAACCCATTATACAACATACTAAAATAGAATAGGACAGTAGTTTATCTATTTTAAAATTTCCATTTTTGAATTAGTAAACAAACACATATACGGTTAAAATTAAAACATTAAATAACAACTGCAGTAAAGATAATGTCTAGCTCAACAAGTTTAATAAAAAAAAACTCATTTAACATATGAAACTAGGTTTTTGATTTATATATATTAACTTCATTAATCAATATTTTAATGTCCAAATATTGGAAGATCCAGTAAAAAAAAAATATGGCGAGCAAATTTAACTTCTGGTGACCTCGATTTAGTACTTAGTAGGGAACACCCTGTATAATTCGTAGCCTTTGGCATTCAATTCACGTACCAGTGAAGTCAGCTGTGCTTCTCTTCTCAATCACGATTGTGCACTGGACCATGAGGGACAAGAGTTATTCTGTCAATGTCACAAAACTAAACTTTATTGTTTCATTTTGTCGCATAACGATTTTTGATTGTTACAGATTTTTATCTAAATAATTATCATGGCATTATTATCAAAAATCTTAAGTCATTAATCATTAAATCGATACGGGAGTCAGAAATGGATTTATAAGACCAATATTGGTGGTCTCTAATTATAAATTGGGTTCGAATGGAATGTACTAGAGCAGTTACTTTTTAGGAACAATGAATAACATTTTTCCATTATAAGACTGCATACGAAGTTTGAATCCAATTTATTAATGAAAAGAATATCTTTCTTTTAAATTCATTAAAAATGTTTTGGTTGGCTTCATATTCCTCCACATATTAAATATGTAGTTGCTTTTTCACACTTTTTGTAATAACAAATTAAACTTTATGAAAATCCCTTATTTTCTATTATTCTCTACGCTACTTTAAGCAAAAAAACGTTTCGCATTAAATAATAATTCAAGAGTAAATTATATCAATTTCAGTAATCCATTAGCCTTGGCAATCCATCCAGCTGTGGGCTAAAAAAAATACCGCATATAAACACTCTGTACTACAAACTAAAGATCAATTGTTAATTGTGTTATGTAACGTTACATCAATAAATTACCAACATTGAAAGAATGGCGTTGTTTCATGGCCAAAGCGTGGAATTACACATCAAAGATGCGATCTCTTGACGAAGATCATGGTAAAAAATTATGGGCGTATTCGAGTTACACGGTGTACCTCAAGGTTCTAGCCATAATTGGGTTCGTGGGTTTTCTCGAGCATATTAATATCAACAGATAATCCTTTGACAAGGTAACATTAATACATACTTAACATAAGAAATTAGATAGATTTTAGAATAAGTACCTGTTTCGAATTTGACATCTTTTTGTATAATTTAAGTAGCTGAGAGCTTTTAATTATGAGGAAAGTTTACTAATTTTAACCTATATAGTAGGTGTACGTCTTCTTCTATTTATTCTCCTTCTTTGGTGAAGTTTTTATTAATTGAAATAGTGGCGCTATTTAATTCACTTTGAAGAACATAGTTGTCAAAACAACAGGTTTTACTGCTTAGTATCTATTATTTGTTTTCTACTATATAAAAGAATATCGTCGCTTATTCTTTCGGATACTTATTTGTAAATGAAAGCAGTTACGTAAACAATTTCCTTAAAAATATGTTACGCTAAGACTTTCCCACGCTACTAAACTATTCAAATTGAAGAGTTCTTCTAGTTAAGAGTCGAAAAAAAGAGAACAACAGAATTTATTCAAGGACCCCACCAACTATTTTCTTGTTACATAAAATTTTATAGACCATAAAGAACCGTGCCTAAATGAACTTATTTTGAAAGGAGCACTTTGTTGTACAATATAGTTAAAAAGTAAGATGGAAGATTGTGGTTTGTTTTGTGTTTGCCAGGTTATTTTTACAGTTGGATAAATCGGATTTGGTTATGCTTTATTTTTATCCGGTCCGATACATAAAGGAACTAGTATTCGATACAAGGTAGGTGATGATGATGGTATAACCGGATCAAATATAATGAGGAATACTTAATCCGAGAACAAATAGAACAATGCAATAAATTTCATATTATTTTAGACGATGGTCTATAATCAAACTACTTGACCTGTCAGTTGTTTCGAGTTTTCTTAATGATTTTTCTCGCCAAACCTATATTAATTTTTTTATTTTTTTAAAACCCTCCATTCTTACTTCCTCGAAGACATTCCTAGGTTGACCTCCTATTAACCCCAAACGTTTGCAGGAAACTCAGTATTTCCTCCTCCATTCTATTAAGAAAGCCTTGTCTCAAATTATTTTCAGTTCTAGCTTCAAGTGCTGAAATCTTATCACAAGTATCGACGGTTAAAGATGAAAATTTACAAAAAAAAGCGATGTTCAGATATGATCAAAATCAAATTGGAGTCAAGATGGACCTATACAAGGAGGTAAAGTACCGAGATATCCAAAAACCAATCAGAAAGGATTATCATTGAGCAAAACAAAATTTAAAGACTAGTCAGGCTTTGCATTAGTTGTTCGATGAAGAACACTTCAACAGCGACAGTACAAACCATGAATAACCTTCCGCCCCTAGAAGAAATCCACCTTTGGGAAGCCCAATTCTAACTGTTGGTGCAGGTGTAGTCACCTTTGGGAAGCCCACTTCCAACTATTGGTGCAGGTGGAGTATCTCGAAGTGCAAAACATAATCCGCGACAAAATGAAAAATTCTGCTTCTAGGATCCTTGAACTGAAATTCAGAATATGCCACTCAAAGGGCTTCTTCAACATCTAATTGTCGAATATCATTCTTTTGTAAATTCCACCCTCAGCCACAAAGTCCATAACGGTAACCGAACGTCGAATCTAATAGAAAAACCTACTACCTCATCTTTCTATCTGGTTTCCACGACAATCGTCGAAGAACTGTCATTAGGACTATGAAAGTTAACAGATGAAATAATCTCTTAGATACCTTTGAATGTGATGCTCTTAAATAGACTCATCTATTCTTGTGGATATCTTCCGCCATTTGAAATGATATATTTCGAAGAAGTCCGTCTCTGGGGAGAGCTACTCCAGCTACTGGAACAGATGGAGTACCTTGGAGTGCAATATTTAACCCTCGATAAAATAAGGTAATCGAGTAGCGTTTCTTGAATCTTGAATAGAAAATCTCAAACCGCCTCTCCACCTACAAAATCATCTAATTGCCAAATGAAATTTTCTTATGTATTCCACTCTCAATCACAGAGTCCACAACGGCTACCTAACACCGAATCTAATAACAAAACCCACTACATCGCCAGGACCATGGAAGTAGACAGACGAAACAGTCATTTAGTTATTCTTTGAAAGTGAAGTCCTTAACTGAGGGAAATGTAGACTCCTAATAACATTGTTGATCATATCTCTTGAGAAAATTTCGTGATTTTGCTACTACTTCTACTTTAAGGCTTAATGGATAGGCAGGAAGATATAATAAGCCTAAGGCTACAGTGTTGGGACAGATACCACCACCTTGTCCTATACAGTCCAACCAACCATTTTTCAAAGAGGTATCCTTTAACAATTAATTTACTATGTAAATGGGTTTTCCTGTTTTAGCACGTCCTCTTTCGCCCCTCACCAAATTTTTAGTAAATTTTGTTCAACAAATCCCTAAGTTTTTACATAATTTAAAATACTTGATTAAACCCCCGTCCTCTCATTTCCTGTTAAACTTTTCACTAAATAAGGATTAGAAATATAATATTGTGATTATATTCTTCTTCTTAATTACTTTAATGGCTTGTACCCTATGAGTTATTTGGCCATCTATTTTCCGTGGGGGGAACTTTATTTTGTTCAAAGCACTTTGTCCCTATCTCGATTATTTACTGTTTTTCCTTTTGCTGAAGGTGGGGTAGGCTTTTAGCACAAGGGTCTATATTTTTCTTTCTTGGGGATGCTACCAAGCATTACATAAGTGATATCTCCAACGGTTAAGGATGTTTAAAATAATGATAAGATTAATGTTTTTTCTTTAAAATCCAATTGAATGTTTGTAAAAATTTCCAATTAATTTAATTAAGTAGCTCAATTTAATGCCGCAGTAAAATTACATAAGACTGAATTACTGTGATTATATTTTCTTTTAATTATTACTAGGAATGGGTTAGGTTAGGTTCACAATTCACAATTTTAATTAAACTTTACTTTGATCCTTTAATGTGAAACAGAATTAAATTTGTCAAACTAGATTATCTCACCTTCTATGATTTTTGTTTTTTGTTTTAAGGTCTCAGTTTCTGTCTAGTGCACTTTGTTAGTGTTTCTTCTGGAAAAATTATTTCAGTCGTAATTACTCTGTGCCGTACTTGGTACTACATGTCGATGAAAAAATGTACACGGTATTATAATAGCAGCGCATAAATTTCCATCTTTCGAGTAGAATTAATTAGAATTATTAGCATTAATTTCAAATTATAATTCTCTTATTGTTTATGTTTACAGTAGCGAACAAAGAACTCACATAGTTAAAGAGAGTTGCCAGTAATTAAATCTTTATTAAACTATGACTAATAGCTTAATATTTTATCGAATTTTAATGAAATTCAGTAGGTTGAGATGATTTATGATACCGAGCATGTAAATTTTATCCTTGTGATAGGTAAAAACAAACATCAACTGTCAAAATGATGAAAAAAACGTTACGCCCATTGATTTTTTCTTAAAACTATGCAGTCACTTACAAGATGGGTGAAAAAAACGTAACAGTACACGTCATTCAAAGAATTCTTACTCACTACCATGTAGTCACCACAGAAATTAAAACATAACCCACCTGTAACAAGAAAAAAACTGTATTAGATTAAATCATCAATGATATAATGTTGGTAGATAGAAGAAATCTTTAGGAATTACGTAGAATACAAGATATTCGAATTGACTTATAAAATATATTCTCTTGACTTCTTTAAAACATTTCAAGGATGATCAAGCTTTTTGACCGATTTAGTGATTATTAACATTTATAAGACATTAACTGGTTGTTAAAAAATGAAACATTTTAAAAGTCATAAAATATTCAGCAATAAATATTAATTAAAAATTAAACAATTATTCTTTTTAGATTATGACACCATTTATTTTTAAAAGAGTCGATATAAAGCCACTGGATTTACAAGTTGTATAATTCGTTGCAAATTAAAGTAGTAGGAAAAACCCTAATTTTGTAACAGTGGAAACTTTCTGAGTTATGTAATCACTTATATGTATAAGTGAATTTATTTTTGTAGTACTGTTATTATAATGTGCTGCGCATAATTAGGGTTGAACTGATCATTGTCAAAAAACTAATTTAGTTTTTTTATAGGATTTAGTTTGTCGTAAGAAATTGTGTATTTCTGTAGTTAAAGTGGAATTGAATTAATGGATTTATTCTTGAAACATGGGAAAGAAAAATTATTCTTAACGTATATTATAGTATTTAATAATTAATTTGTTACTTTTCTGTTGTAAACTTTTTCTGAGTATTTGTTAATAATATAAATTATATAATATATAATATAAATAAATATATATAAATATAAATAAATAATAATTTTATTTATTTACATATGTTAAATTGGTATTCGCGGATCGATACTGCTTTTTCCCTTCTTCTCATTCTAATGAAAACATTTGTTGGAACCCAACAGGAATACAATATGTTTCAAAATTAAACATATTGATAAAAACGTTAAAACAAAAAGATTATTAAACATCCCAGATAGCAAGAAGAAATATTGATTAAATATTGATTAAAGATTTGTTGGGAGAAATTTTTAAATATTCGTTGAATATTTCCTACACATATTGCTTAAATATAAGGTTAATATATTTATGTCATATTATTAATAATAAAAAAGTTTTAAAAAATTTCAGGATTTATAATATTAATAATAAGATATACCAACCGGCTTTAATGGTTATCATTGGAGAATTTTAATGTTGAAGTTTAATTGAATCTCAGTTTTAAAAATATTGGATTTTGCTTCTAAATCTCGACTTTAAATTGATATCAATAAATCTTGATTTTACAACAGAAATCTTAAAAAACGTGTTGTACTTCATAAATCTCGACATTTTGAAGTTAATATTTTAATATATCTCGACTTTAAATCTGAAATATTAAAAAATCTCTGGTTTTCCTTTAAGATTTCGAAGTCGAGAATTGAAAGAATCCCGTTTTTAAAGTTCAGATTTAAATAAGTCTCGATTTTAAAGCAAAAATATTAAAAAAGAATAACTTTTTCTTTACGAGCTCGATGATAAGGTCGAGAATTTGTTAAATTTTGATTTTATAGTCGATATTTTCAAGGTGTCAATAAATCTCGATTTTATAGCCAAAATTATGAAGTTAAGATTTTGATAAATCTTCATTTTAAACTCGAGATACTATAAATGTATTTAAAAAATATTCTGTTTTATTAAAATCTTGACTTTAACCTCGACATTTTAATGAATCTCGATATTCAATTAAAATTATTGAAAATTAAATGTTTTCTTTAAGTTTTCGACTTTAAAGACGATATTCCAATCATTACCCATTTTAAAGTAACAAATTTCTTCAATATCTCTGCTTTGATATCGAGAATTTAATTTATCTCGGCTTCAAAGAGACGAATTTTAATAAACCGCTATTTTAAACCAGAAAATCATAAAAAAAAATCTCATGTTCTAGTTCAAAATCTCAACTTTTTAATTCGAGACTTTGATAAATCTCGACTTTATGGTTGACGTTTAAGTTTCTTAATTTTAAAAATAGAAATCTCAACAATTCTCAAGTCTCCATTTTCATATCGAGATTTCAAATAATCTCGTTTTTAAAAAGACAAATTTTAGTATATTACTATTTTGAATAAAAAATCTTATATATATAGGGTAAAAAAAACTTTCATTGTTTTTTATTCTTTTCAAACTATTTATTAAATATTTATTTCTCGAATATTTCATATACGCAAAGAAACGAAAATTTATTGTATATTATTTTGAAAATATTACTATTCAAAGATATAAACAATATTCATTAAATATTTGTTTAAAAACATATTATTCTTCTATAGAGAAAATGTTTACAAAATATTTGGTGCTAACAGTGATTATCACAAAACTACCTTAGTCTATTAGTAATATGGAGAAACGAGTATATTGTAAAATTTGACAATTCCGTAATGAATGAATTCATTAATTAGACGAAATTTTGTTCGACACTCATGGACTAACAAAGAAAAGTTGGATTGATGGAAGCAAAAACATCTGATGTATCCCCAACTATGGGTAAAAGAATATGTATTTTATATGGAGGAGCATCTGTTTGTGTGATAATGATTAATATTTAAACCATGATGTGGTAATAGAAAACTAATTCACAAAAAATCAATTTTCTTAAAACCATTTTGCAATTTGTATGAACTGATAAATTAGATTACTTTTGCCAAAATCTGTAGCTCTATATTATCCATACACATTTAACTTTATAATAGTTATTAGATTATTTTATATTTTGTAAAGAGCCAATTCCAGACATGCACGTCTTTAAAAAAATAATAAACAAATGATAAAATGATTAGAATAACGGGCTTTTGTTAACAACAGAATCCTGATTAGACACGGTTAATTTGCAACGTCAAACGCTAAGTTTAAGTTAATATTCCCCCTGTTGGTACCTTGAGACACACTAACACTTTGTTGCCAAGAGTGAATATATTGAAAAGTCACCTTCTAAATCTGCGAAGCGAAAACATGATATTAAAAAGATTATAGGGCAGCAGACTGCTTATATTCAATAATCTTTCATGTCTTCTGCACACTATTTCTTATAGACGTAATCGTTCTCTCTTTTTAAGCAGGCGGTGCAGTTGCATTTTGCAGATGTTGATCTTGTTGGCCGTGACCATGACATTGAGCGACCTCTGGTAGTTGCACGAGAGCTGCGGCTGTGGCAGAGCGGGGCAGGTGCCCACCATCTATAGAACACTCTGTAATATTATAGTCCACATTCTACTCTGGGGCAATTTAGATACCGGTGATAGCAAAACTATAATTCAATGCAAGAAAAACGTTGTCAAGTTTGTCAAATTTGCCAAATTAGATTAACCTATATATTTATGGGCTCTGTAAATTTTATTATAGTAATGTTTTATTTATAATTTATAATTATGCCCGGTATAATTTTAATGTATCATATGACTAATAATCTCTGGGTGAGTTCAGAAGAAAAATATGGTTCAAACAATATAATTACAATGTAATAACTTAATTTTATTTTTAAATATATACAAAAAAATCATTAACAGTTACCACCTTGTTGAGTCTTCCTTGTCCGTTTAAATTTTCTGTTCAAATCACGTCCGTTGACCAAATAAAGTTTATCAATAACTTCTTATGTCTTTAGTTATTTTTGTTAGGTTATACCCTTTATGGTTTACATTTATGCAATTGTCTTTATAATAATTAAGCAACACTAACTGAATGCTTTAAGGTTTCAACCAACAGGTACTTTTAGTTTGTTTTTAAGAAAATTGAAATTGAAGTTAAGTAATAAATTCCTTACGAACAATGGTGTTTCTTCTATCAGGTCTCAAACTGAAGAGAGCTTAAATTCTGACAGAGCTTAAATCGTTTTTCGAAATCATAGCATTTATTATGTTTAAATTTTTTTAGTTTTTATACTTAAAAAATTTGAACTTCAAATAAATTATGATTACATTGATATGAATTTTACTTATTTTTGTTGTGTCCAAAGAATTAACTATTTATAATTAAAATATGATGTTTTTACTTGCATCTTTACATTATAATTTTCATTTCTACATTAAAATTTAATTATTCAGTTACAAAAGCCCATTTTCTTACAATAAATTACTTTAAATTTGTTATTTATTTCTCAATAGGGAACAATGTTTAATTAACAATCTTCCATTAATTTGACACAATTTTGAATAATTTAAGACTTATATTTCATAAAAATCATTAATTTAGGTTTCACATTTACATATTTACACATAAGGACAATCATGATAAATTATAGCAATAGTTGTCATCTATGTTCAAAATTCTCCTATAATCATTGAAATTGTTCTTATATATTGTTTTAACCACTCTTTATTTTATTTGTGTTTGAATTTTACTACCCCATATGATGTTTTAAAGTACATATCAGTTTTTGTTTAATCCAAAGTTAAATTATTTAATTCCTCTTTTTAGACCTTTACACTATATACAGTGAGGTCCATATGTATCGAATGCATTCATTTCTAACATTATTATGAACTTTTGGGGAAAACCTGAATCAGGTCGAATTTTATTCTTAATTTTACAAGTTATGGTATAAAAATATCCTCCTTTCACCCCCTCAGAATTATGACAATACACTGAAAATTTTTAATGAGAATAGGGGTCGTGTGATACCTTTTTTGAAGGCGATTTTAATTATCCCTTCAGCATTATACAGGTTTTTAAATTTGGTGCATTTATAACTGTTATTTAATAGATTTTCTCCATTGATATTTGTACTTTTTTAAAATTGACAACGTCAAAAATATAAAATTTTATAGATAGAGTAACAAAAACAAATATTTAGCACCGTTAACCTGAAAAATGAAAAAATACACTTAATTACTTTTTGTAATAAGCCGACGAAATTTTGTATGAAAATTAAGTTCAAAAAGTATCAGATCATAAAATATGGTTTGACTTTAAACCTTTCATCGTTTATTCTTGAAAACACAGCCTACTTACTTAGGTTGAATAAGAATTAAAAAGATTGTTATTATTATGTGAACATAACTTTATTTTTTTTTTAAAGAAGTGAAAGTGATTTAAATCTTTATATGTTAACTTTTGGATTCTGGTTTCGAGGAACGGTTTTTCGTTTCTTTTTTTAGAATAGAATAATAAAATGTTCTAGAAAGGACACGTATTTCTGTTTAGAATCATACAGAAACAGAATCTGTAGTAAGAGAATCGCACATATCTAAAAATATTTGCTACTAGTTGTGCCAAAGCTTTAATTAGAGAAAAGAAATATTTACTTGTTTTTGGTTTACATGTATTTCAAAATATCTGAATATACCATTAAATTTAAATTTATTAAATATATGTTATTTGTTTACTGAACTGAAAAAATTTTAGAAACAGTGTAGTAACAAGTAGGTATGTCAAGTATAATTACGGGAAATTTAAATTTCGAATTTGTTATTACCTTTTTAAGCAGTATTAATCTAAGTATTAAGTGTTTTTTATAAACAAAAATTAATATTGCAGTACTCAACCACACTCTGGGTTTTAATTAATTATTAATTTCTTTACTTGTTTATTTATTCTTTTGTTTTGGTTTCAGGTTTTATAATTTTTATTGTAATTTTAGCGCCTAATTTAAATTGTAATTTCTTCCAATACATTTTAATATTAAATGTGTCTCAATTTCAATTATAGAGCCCCAAATATTTCTCAATTAAAATTTAAATTCACATTACCAGTTCTTTTGACGCTCTAAAAACACATCATCAATCAAATATTTTTTAGGGAGTAATTTAACGTTCACATTTTCTTCATTTTGAAATTCGTTTTACCTCCTTGTTATCTTCCATTCTTTTTACATGTCCATACTATTGTAGCCTTTGGGATTTTATGAATTATACTGTATCTTCTTCTTTAAGTATTTTCGTCTCTTACGTCATTCATAAGACTTTGGTATTCTCCTTCGCTTATTTTCTTAGTTCCATGTATTCTCCTAACTATTTTTTCTCAAACCCTCTCAGTTGCTCTTTATCTGCTTTTGTAAGATTAATTGTTTCCACCCCATAATTGTAATCGGTCTCATCCTTGTTTTATAAATTTTTATCTTTGTAGTTCTTTTTAGTATCATTTTGCATAATCCACTTATACTTATACGTAGATAGTTTTGCCGGAAAATGATTTGCTTTAGATGTAGATGAGAAGCTAACTAACTATAATCTAAGATTCTTGATTTGGATATTTAAAAAACATAAAATGTAAGTCGAATTCACCCTGTATACCAAATGCGTTTTATATATTCTGTTCATTACAAATTTCTATCCTTACAAGTTAGTGTTTTTTCAAGTCGTAATTATTCATTCCACATGCGTGACCTACTTTTAAGTGTATTTTTTATTATTTGAAACGCGGCAACCCTGTAATTACACAATTTTGCAGGACGAATGCATTTATTCACTCTCCGCTCTCTTTATTTATGACCCTTTTGTATTATTAACCCTAATTTTTAATCCCCTTTGTGGAGATCAAGGTCGATTCTACAACGGGATACAGGATGTTTTCATTCATTCATTAAATTTGAATCAACGTACAGTTGAAAGCATAAAAGAAACTGGGTCTCGCTCAAAAGCATCATCCCCTTTTGTTAAGATAACGTAGAAGGAAAATGAATATATTAAAAACCAATTTCAATTTTACTTCGGTACTAAAAACGACAAAATCTTGAACTGAAGATAAAGTTAAAAGGGCTTAAACGCGGTAACAGTACTGGTCAGAGAAATTTTTTTTATGAATGTAGATAGTGTATGGGATTTGAGGAAGTATAAAGTTAGTTGCAAAATATAATAATTGGACTTCCCAAATCCCCAAAGAACGGCAGCGATTTCGATAGTATGACATTAAAACCATTTCGAATAGGCAATATTAAGCCTTATGTTACTTGTACATTCGTCAGACTTTCAGTAGAAATTTCTGCTGCATTGGTACGCTTTCGTCATGTTTAGTACTATTTGTAACAGGGTTGTATTTCGGCGAACTGCTTAATACCGGATAATCTTCGACAATAGTGCTATCGTAATCGCGTTAAGATATTATTTTATTTTTGAATTAAGAGTTAAGATGTGTGATTCAGAAAGTGAAGAATATATTCCCGAATTTGATCTCAGGGCGCCTGAAATAAACAAACGTAAACGTACCCATCTCTTGGTTGAGACTAAACAAATGGTTTTAAATATATATAATAGTAAGTACCTATTATCTTATTATTAATATGTAAACTGTTCATAAGACTGTTTTTATTTATTAATTTATTTATTTTTTTTTTTTGCTTCTATTGGCATTAGACCTAAAGAAAATGCTCGCATATGACGTTTTGATTCAAACGTGGATAGCTGGTAGATTTTTTTTTATTTCCGAAAGCAGCATTCTGTAGAGAATTAAATATCTTGCAAAAAATGTCCTTATTACTAAATCAGTGAATTTATTATTTTGAAAAATATGCCCGTGATGAAATGGCTTTCAACCGAGCATATCTTTGAAAATTATACCAGATGCGTGAAATGACTGAAATACCATCTGACTTTCTGGATTTGCAACCTTGAAAGCAGCGAAAATAGATAATATCAAATTTTGTAACAGATGGCTGGTAGGTCAACTAAAAAATATGGGACGGGCTAATTTACATAAGAGACTGCTTTTGACAGTGTGAAAAATAAGGGAGTTTTTTTCAGCAATTTCTTGAAATTTTCAATTTAGGTATTTCTTAAATGTACAGTATTATTATCGTTTGTAAAATAATTATACAAGGTGTACCAGATATAAACGGATATGGTTATACAGTTAATATTAGTCGTATTTATAAAGTCCAATCTTCTTTTATGTCGCAGAAACAATGAACCTAACTAGAAAAGAGTAAGATGCCTCCAAGCATAAAGAAAGAAAGATAATGAGAATAACATTAGGGACAGTACAATTTGGAATATAATGAATACAGACAAAGAAAGAATTACGATATAGGGCAAGAATTAGAAGGAGTGGATATTAAGTAAAATTAAAAGACAGAGAATGAAATGGTGGGCACATTAATATAGAATTATAGAGTAGTTTAAAGATCAAGTCATTTTTATTCATTAAAATTCAAGATTAATAAAGAAAATTGTTTTTGGTAATTATGAAGTGTATTGAAGAATATTTAAATGGAAATGTCGATATTTTTTTGGGTACTGTCAAAAGTCAATAAAATTATTATGAAATAATAAAAGGTAGTAAAAGAAAACGAAGAGTTTGAACATGGGAGCCGAGATTAAAAATATAGAAGAAAATTTGAATACGTAGGTGGAAATTAAATTGGTCAGGTGTGTCAGAACATTAGTGAAGTTTTGGAATGTCTCAATAAAAAGAAAAGACACCCAAAACATAAAGAATGTTTAGTCATGTCCATCTAAAAAGTGGATAAACCCACCAGTTAAATTAATGACGTAAGAGTCATCCAATTCGGCCTCTTAGTATAGAATGGATAACTAAATATGACTTGTGACACTAATTAACAAGAACCATAAGTATACGGACTTAAAAAAAGGTTTGAAAATTTTTTATCGTTGAAAACTTTTATTAAATATATATATATGCATAAATACTATATCATAATAAAATGGAGTGGTTAAAGTACAGGGTGGTAGTAACAGGTATTTGTTTATAATTTTGATTAGACAAATTTTGTTATAATAATTGTAAGAATATGAAAATGGAGATGAAAAGGAGAATATGATAGATATTGGAAATGTATCAATAAAAGAAGGATTAGGGGTGATTTTAAAGTAACATATTAGAGCAAGATGGACCGGTTAGGGAAGGAGAAGTAGTGAATATTGCAAAGGACTAGAATTCACAAAGACGTATCGAGTCACATCAAAGGAATATAAATGAGTGTGAGTAGAAAGAGAAGGAAGAGAGAATATAGATTCGTTAAAAAAACAGTATGGACAACAAATGCAAAGATGGAAATTTCCAGAGTAAAATACGATGAATTTTTATACTATGATGCGCCATTTAAAAGTTGAAATGAGAAATAACAGTGACGACAATAAAAGTAATATAGAAGGAAAAAAACTGAGATGGTTGGAGAAATAATTGAGGAGATTGAAATATTGGAGAATAAAGTCGTTTCCAAAGATGATATGATCGGGATTAGACAAATGGAATAAAAGAGAAATAACATGATAAAAGAAGAAAAGAGCAGAAGAATAAGCGATAAGAGTACAAATGACATAATGAATAAAACAGGTAGAAATTGACAAAGAAATTATAATCATGAAGATTTTGGACTAAATTTAAATCCATGACACTGTGTATTTATACTTATTATTTGCTAGCTAGACGTTCATAAAAGAAACTAGATGGACTAAAAAATACACTTATTATAGAAAAAATATCTATAATTAGCTAAATTGGCCTGTTATGAGTTGACAATGTATAATTACATATTGAACGACTTAATTAATTGAAAATATCGAACTTTACAATTGCCTAGACAAAATATATACAAAGTTAAGTGGTTTTGACCTAAAAACGTGTAAGATTATTAAGAAGTAATTAACAATTCGATAGACTAGCCCAGATTTGATAAAATATGTAATTTTCTTTATCACCTAACCTATATTACCTATATTTTCAAACCACAAAAGTACTCAATCACACCTTGATTATATCATTGCCAATATTTGTTTTTGTTCCATAAAGTTCAATAAACTCAAAAAATGATTATTGGCATAGTTAATTAGGTAAGTATGTAAAATACGCTTATGAGTTCTTTTTTACGAGTTTATGTAACGGTTTTTATTACAATGATTTTTCCGATTTTATTTCCCTTAAATTTTGTTTCTGTTTCTGTACATTTGGATGACTCACTCAGTGGTAAGAACATTTAATTCAATATGAAGAGGATGTGGGTTCGAGTCCCACCAAAAAAAATAGTAATTTTGACTAATCCATAAATCGTTTACTATTGTATTATAATAAATAGAGACGTTTTTAAAGTAGCACTGGAACAGTAACCAAGCCAACACAGAACACGAGAATAATAGCAGTATTAGTAAAATTGCTATTTTATTAAACATAAGGTGATCCACTTCATTTGTTAATAGTTTCCTTTCAAATACTATTACTTATATGTACAACCGATAATAATAAAACGGATATTTTACAATTAAAACTAATTTAAAATCGACATAAAAACAAAGTTATTATTTTAAAAGTTGGCCCAATTTTTTTCGTACGTGCCACCACATTGTTTTTGGTACACGTACTTAATTTTGTCTGGTTTGTTTTCGTGTTTAAAAATCGTTATGATATGGTGACTCATATTAAAAAAATATGATGTTGCAAAATAATATGGCTTACGAAGCAGTCAACAAATTAGAATATTATACAAATTGCACAATTAAAGAAAAACAACGTTACCTACCTCACACGATTTGAATCCAAATTGTTAATAAAAAAGACATTTTTAAAAATTCATCTAGAGAGATTATCTTTGAAAAATATGGTGTGTATTAAAATTTTAGTTTATTATTTTCTAATATCTAGTAGAGAACATGAAAGAGCTAATCTAATCATAATATCTGGAATCTATTCAAATGCAATAGTACTTCAACGGTCTTTAATGCTTTATTTGAAAATCATTCTTCGTTCATATACATATTTCTTGGAGCTTTTTGCAAAGTTAAATAACTTATCTCTACAAAATCTTGATGGAACAAAACCAAAAAATCTGCGACATGGAACATTTTCGATCAATTAAATTATGAAATAAATTATGATATTTGACTCAAAAAAAATACTAACAAAAGTTGACGAATAAAGAACAGTATTTCCATATGTCCAATGTATTACAATAACTTTATACATATTCTGTTATATTATGGTTGTGGACCCCTGTTTATTATTATCCTGATAACCCTTGCCAAAATAAAATACAATGTATATAAAATAATTTTTAGGGGACCGGTCGAAGAATTCTCTCCTTCGGGGTACGTTGCGAAATACGAGTGGTCGAAATATACACATGCATATTTTCTTTGCAGATGTTGTTCCAGACTGGCTATTTTGTACTTTTGGCCATTGTTTGTTCTGACATTCTTATGACACCAACTATTGTCAATGTCAAAGTTGCGGAACTAATAAAGTTGGTAAATGTATATTTGGCAGTTGGAAAAATGTGTGAGGTACCAGACTGGGAATTCGTTAGATTTGGACAGTGATTATTTAAAATGAGCAAATTATTTTTAATGATTTAAAATAATGAGTAAATATAAATATCGCAATAAAATCTGAGAAATAACTTTTTTTCCAGAAAATATGATCGTAGGTGTAATTTCTCTACTCTATTCATAAATAAGTAATTTTTATTTTTAGGACTTTTTTTTGTTATACTTGTACTTCATAGCAAACCATGTGGGCCAGATGACATAATTGGTTTTTTATTAGACGATATACTAAATATTTTAATTTATTGTGTTAAAATAATAGCACCAGGATATAGTAGTTAATACAAAGTATGTAATAAAATATTTTTCTGTTAATGCTATTACATAGTATTTATTCAATAAACATAACATAATTTAATTTCGTACCAAAAAACAATTTACAAATCATCGAACTACGAATTTACTTCCTACTATTAGTATCTATTAATAAAATTTATAATTATGTCCAAAATTTGATTTATAATCCCGATTTAATTAATACCATTACTAATAATTAAAAACTTGTCCTTGTACATCCTAAACGAGATGTAGTTATTAATTTATCGATTAAATATTATAATGGGCCCATCGGCTATTAGGTTTTTATTAGAAAACTAGTATAACCTTGAAATACTTCGAGAGTTCTGATGAATTTGTACGAAAATCCTTTCACCAGTTTTATTATTGAGAATTTTGATGAAGCATTATCGAGTTTCAGGTATGGAAATACTAAAAGTGAAATTCAATGTTGACAAAACATAAAAAATAAATAAAAAAATTCCTGGGAGCACTTATCAGTTAAGTAGTTATAAGGTGCTTTCTACAAAACAGTTAAAAAATACAAATTACTATTATAGACTTGGAGACACAAATCAAACAAAATAAATTTAGTAGTTTTTTGATTTCAGATATTTTTTTATCAATTAAATTCGGCTTTATTCGAGGGCTCACCTGGACTTTTTTTAAACCCCAAATTGTTCAAAGACCAGCTGTTTTATTTGAACCCTAAATCAGAGATACCCAAAAATTGCTGACCTAGTGACTAATCACCGTTATATATGTTTCATACCCATCGATCAATAATCCCCAGCTTCACATTAATCTTTATTATTTGAGTATGTATTATGTAGGTACTTATAATGAAAACTTTAAGACGGCCCTTGTAGCTATAAGTGAAATTTGTATAGTAATAATTGCAAGATTTAATCAGAAATCAAGAGACGTCAAAAGAGAAAAAACACAACTGATTACAGGATGTCCTTCATGAGGAAACGTATCTGCCGATCACCGTAATTTAATCGGAAAGTGTGGCAATTAAAAGAATTGAAGAGTTGAGAAAGTGTTCGGGTATTTCTGGCCGTGTATCTAGATAGACAAGCTAACCGAACGAGTTGTGTAATGGAGAGTGTTGGACGACCATTGGCGGCACAGGAAAAAAATTTTTGTCCGAAAATCGAAATGTACTGTGTGTTTTATATAAGGCCAGCACAGCCGATACCCTTTTTTTCAATGGAACACTCTGTATCATTATATAATTAAAAGTTATTCGATAAGCTTACTTCAACTACCTACAATAATAATTAAGGTCTAAAAGAATAAGTACATGAGGAAATTTTAAAATTGTATCGCATTTCCTTTAAGAAAATAAATGCATGAAACTGATTTCGTTGAATGCATTACATTAAACTAAATGTACGAATGTTATTAAACTAATTGTTGGGAATAACAATATGATATATTATTTGTGTTGTTATTCTTTCTTTGAGAATTTCATAGCCAGTTTTATATATTTTATTTCTAAAATAGCCCCACAAAAAAAATCCAACAGCATAACCTCTGGTGATCTAACGTGTCACTAAATAGTACCTCTTTGTCCAAACCATTTATTTGGAAAAAACTCGTTTAAGTAATTTATTGCAATTGCAATATTGTCCCGTCCTCCTGATCCGTATCAGGTTTTATTGATTTAGGAAATTTACCTAATTGTCAATCTAGGGAAATCCTTTTCAGTTAAATAAAATATTTAAGTATAATATTTAATTCTAAATATAATAATTATTTAGAATCATTTGCTATTACAATTTGTTTTAAATTGCTTTTTAGAAATAATAGAGGAACACAGAAAATAAGATAGAAAAGAGACAATTAAACGTTGTTTGATTATAAATGCTTCATGTCAGATGGAAGAATAATCATATAGAACAAATTCGAGAAAATAATATTTATTCAACATTGTCAACAATGAAATTTTTTAAGTAAACATATTAAGTCTTATAATATTATTGGACTTACTAAAGTGCCTAATGGTATTACAAATTTATTTCAATTATTTTTGTTATTTATTATTATAATTATTTCAACCAACCACGAATTCTAACAATTTCCAGAGCTGTCAATAATTTTTTTGTCAAAAACTTTACCCCTATTATAGTAATACAGACAGTACTATGTATTTTTTTTTTATAAAAATTTAGTTTATTTTTGAACAAGTTTGTAGATGACATAATTAATAAAATATCAAATTTAGCAAACGATTACAACCTTTATCTTTAAGCTTTTAATAATTTTACTTTTAAAGACCACAGCAAACACAAGATTGTTTCTCTAGAATAATTGAATTAGATATTTAACAATTTTTTGTTTTATAATAGGTGTCTTCAAATATCTTCTAAAATATACTATTCCACAAAAGAAGCACAAAATCCTGTTAACTGAAGCTGTAGCTTAGCTTTTAAATACTTGTATCACAGCTCGTAAGTGAGCTATTTATTTCATTTTATCATACATAACGTGAAATAAGAGAGCTAAATATGTTCTAGAGATACACAAAAGACGAAGAAATAAAGGTGGTTAATAAATAAATGATTGTTTGTTAGTGATAAGGTCCTATTAGCAGAAACATAAATAAATTAAAAAGTGCCGATAAAGATTTTGGGTTAGTCTAGTCGATACCCGATTAAAAATATTTTGTATAAGCCACTGGTGTCGACTGAGGCGATCTTGACTTGAAAGTGACACCGATACGTGCTTTAAACTAGGACAAATTGCAGAGTCGGTTTCAAGAACAAATTCTGACCTAATCGAAAAATGTATATAGAAAAAATACATAATTTTAAACAATAACGAAGTGTAGAAAGAGTGTTCCAAAAAATCATTTCCAACTATTAAAAACACATTTTATATAGGTTTGAGACATTAGAAAAATAGTAGAAAATATCTCTATAATACAAAACCGTTAGGTGATCATGTATTTATTGTTTTAACTGATTCAATAATCTAGTTACTCGAAGATTAAACTAATGAAGATCAATCATGACAAAAATTAACTAACGCTGTTTAACGACAGATAATCAATTATGATAGAACAATATATAAATTAATGTTAATAAGGCGTGGTCAAGAAATTTAATCATGATCTAAAGTTTAAGTCTTACATAAATAGGTCCTGAATTATTTTTGTTAAAAAACGGTACTAAATTTTTTTGTTAATTTTTTTCCTCATAAATATAGTAGATCAATTATTTTCGAATCAAGAAGCTTTTGTTACTAAATATTTCTGGAGCCAGAGTCCGTGTTATTTTTTCAATCTTTTTGATGTGAAAGCGAGGTCTTTCAAAATATAAGCAAACAAATTGACATCTATTTTTGGAGATTATTGAAATATTTATTTATCAATCAAATTTTTATTGATCGACGATGCCTTTTGAAGTAAAAATACTTCAACTACATGATTTTAAGAGGATTAATAGAATTACTAATTGATACTCAAGAAAACACTTATTAATTTTAAATGATCGCAAATATTAAATTATGTTTTTTGGACATCAATGAGACAAACAACATAAATGTTTAATTCCAATATGAGCTCTATAACGCATACTAATTGTGATTATTAGCACATTTCGTGTAAGTATGCATTCTCCATGACACAGCAAATTTTTTTTATAGAAGATAGTATGTATTGTCAAAATGGATCTTTCCATTTGAAACAAAAAAGAAAAGTAGACGTAGGAGAAAATAATTACATAACACTTGAAAAAAGAAAAACGAAAAAGACGGGAGCGGAATCACAAATAGTAATAGTTTTAAAAAGCTCATTTGGAATCTTTTATGTTTTACTAATTTTATTTCTAAATAATATTGGCGACAATATTTTGAAGACCTTGCAGAAGCAGATATACAGCAGAAAGAGGAATAAGAAGAAGACCAAGAAGCAAGAAAAAACGATGTAAAAATTAAAAATTAAAAAGCAGCAGGAACAGACAATATTACATCCAGAAATTTTGAAATAAAGAACAGAGATAATTTCAAGATTTACTAAATGATAAAATTAACGAAATACAGATATTTTATTAGAGTTATATAAAACTTAATAAGTGTACCAAGAAAGATTTAAATGAGATGATAAAATTACAGATAAACTATAAAACATGTATTAAACAAATAATACAATACAGACAAGATTGGAGGAAAAATTAAATAACAAGAAACTAGATACAAACACAAAATTTCTTCCCTTGCATGTAACTGTAAAAATGGTCTAGATATATTCTCGAGAGTGTTCATTGGTGTAATAATTTTTTTGTCCTACCTGACATGGAACTCGTGTCACTCTTAGCCAACGTGTGTCCTGCAATAATAGCGCCAGTCAATCCGTAACCGTTAGGTATGATTAAGCTTCTGTGTCCCTGGTGGTTCAAGTCCAAATCGAAAAATTCCAGATCGACGTCACCGATGTCGGTCGAGGCCAACGAATTTGCTGGACTCATAACTAATGTGGATGACGTCACTTCCGCACTACTTTCTTCCGAATTCACTCTTATCGGTTGCAATCCAGTCCACCTACGTTTCATTGTCGGGTTATCACCCTGTATAAGTTTTGCGCTCCCCGTTTTTAAATCCGAGCGGGAACGACTATAGAATTAATTGTTTATAAAGTTTTATTAAAACGTAATGTTCGAAATAGTATTACATTATTGGTACACACTGTATAAAGTCAACAAGGACAACTCATATTTCTTTTAGAGTTCGTTTACATTTCACTGGATCTGTACTACCAATGATCTGGAGGAATAAATAAATAAAAGGTTAATAAATTGTATTTTTTACGTTAAATAACAATTTTATTTAAAGCTAAATATGATGTATATTGGAAATTCGGCATATTGCAACATAGTTAAATATCCTTGAAATAAATATCTCACTCATTTGGTACCAAACCGAAAAACTTTTTGTCTCATTAAGAATTTTTTTAGTAGAATGAATTATTTAATTGACATAACAAAGAGATCATTGAAATGTTAATGGTTTCTTTTATATTTTTTAACAAAGAAATGTTTTCTTCTAAAATTTTAGCTAACTCTATTTAGTTTTGAAGTCTAATCGAAATACTAATGAAGTATTGTATCATCAAGTACAAACATTATTACCAATTAATAAATTATTAATAAACCTATCAAACCAGGCGAATTAACTTAATACTAATGGAAGATGTAATGATACAGCAATAAAAATTAAGGTGAAATAAATTAATCGTGAGAAAAACGATCTAATTAGCAATCAAGATATACTTAAAAGGCTACCCCATTATGGAAAATTAATGTAATCAAGAGGTTATTAACTTTCTTGATTGGATTTCGCTAATAAGCTACAGTGACGGGTTAACAGCCGAAGTATCAAAATATTAATGAATGAATGGAATTGGGAAAAATAATAATCGAATATGAAATATTAATATTTACAAGCTGAAATATTTTTACGTTTTATCGGTTACTATCTATATTATGTTTAGAGGTCAATTCATTTGAGAAAGTCAATAAAAAATTGAAAGTGTAACCATTCTACAACGTTTATGTTCGTTCTACTTTTTATAGTAATAATAACGATGTAAATAAAAAACGCGATAAATGTGGGGTTACTATCTTGATTGATCATTGGTATCTCCAACCGGGTTTCTGTCTTACGCGAAAATTGATATCTTTCTAGAGCAAGACTTTAATACTTGAACAAAATGGAAATTAACGAAGAGAAAATATTTTTTATCTAAAGATCTTTATAAAAGACCTGTTTTGTTCCTTTTTTGTTGATATAGGCTTAGGGAGATTTAATGTTTTTATGTATATTTCCTTATAAATCCAAAATCAAATATTAAAAACGGATTTACTAGAACGATGAATATAGAGATGTAGAAAAGAGTACATAGATATTAAAAAATTGTCGTTTATGAATATTAATTGACAAGAAATATTTTGAATCACTGATATCCCTACCTCGACTTCTGGTTCATGAAGGAAATTTGCGGTGAATATTTTTGACCCATATTTTAATCTTAAACGCAATTCTAACTAAAGCCTTTATACAAAACAATATTTTTCTGTAGGATTGAAAAACAAGTGAGATATTTATATTTAATGACTATATGAAATATTACGTCAATTGTTGTACGAAATAAAAATATAATTAGCATAAAAAACATTGTTAATAAAATCAAATATTTTTATTGAACATCAACCAAAATATTTATTATGGTACTATCTTAAAAATCAACAATTACCCAAAGGAATAACAAAACGATCACGAAAACACTGCTCACAAAAAGGTATCCTATTTATTTTTTAAAGCGATAACCACTGCTAAAAGGGTAGATAACTGTCCACTCGAAAAAAAAGGTACCGCAATTATATGGTTCTGATACAGCGTCGAACCAGAAAGGTAGCGCCGTCAAACCGAACCACGTGCAAAAGTAGGTCTCGACTTCTTCACTCTTCTTTTGGTTCCACAATACTAACACTAATGTCGGAGTGTCGGATTTACGGAGAGGGGCGAGCTCCCAGTGACGTCACAACAGGTTGTTACCTTGTGCTTCGGCGCCCCCCACGCCCCGCAGAATTCCACCAAGGTATACCTGGCGGCAGCTTCTCCTCGACTCGATTGCTCGGCGTTTGTCGAGTTCCACTGTCACGGCCATGTTTGTGTGTTTTCTCTGTCTATCGACTGCGCTCTTTGGTTCTGTTGTGGTTGAGGCCAGAGACGGAGAAAACATTAGAACAAAATGATAATAGAGAAAAAAGACATACGACTTTTATTGTTGTCGATACGAGAATAAAAAATCTTTATCAACAACTAAATGATTTTTTATATAATGTACATAACCCCAAAAAGTAGACAACTGCAAAAACTGGAATGGAAAATAGAGGCTTGAGATCCATATACTCCAAATAAAAGCCTACTAATTGGAACGACTTTCGTGCTCACCTCAACAGTTTACTGGACCTCCATGCTTCCCTAAAAACTAATGTTGATGTTAATAACACGGTAGAAATTTTTATAAAAACAATTCAGAAAGCAGCAAGGGACCCAACTTTAATTACAAAAAACTAGTACACCACAAAAACTACCGACGATTGTAAAACAAAAAATTGCGGGCAAACGGATTTAAAAAAAAATCTGGAAAAGAATTACGAGCTTCCGCTGACAAAACAAAATTAAACCAAGCCACTTTAGAATGTTCTGCTCAATAATAATAAAAATAACGAAATAAAGGACTTACCTTACCTTACCTTAGGAATCTGACTGGTACAGAAATAACCGACTATGATTCGTGCAAAGCGGCGACAAAATAAAATAGACCATAATTAACAAATCAAAATTGACAAATATCTATAAAAAGTCTTCAAACACTAGCCTATTGAGAACAACTTTAACATTGAAGCGGAAGTAAAAAAGTTTTTGGAAAGCTCGTATCAGTTGGAACTACTGTTAGAAAAATTTACACCAAATAAATTTAAAAAAATCGCCTGGATATGACCTAATCAGTGCCAAAATCTTGAAGGAACTATCAGATAAGGGAATGAAGTATTTGACACAACTATACAATTCAGTTTTAGGAGGGGGCATTTCTCGCTCTTGTGGAAGGTAGCTCAACTCAAACTAATTCCTACGTGAGAAGAAATAATATTTTACCGACCAATCATCTTACTACCTAGTATGTCAAAATTATTAGAAAAATTACTGGCAGAGAAAATAGAACCAATTCTGATGACCAAACAATACCAAAACATCAATTTGGATTCAGAGCTCAACATGCCCCCATAGAACAAGACCATCGAAATACAAAAAAGATACGAATCCTTTGATGATAAAGAATACTGCTTTACTACCTTTTTAAACATCACGCAGGCATTCAAAAGGTCTGATATTCCTATACAAAATCAGAAAAAGCCTGCCAAATAACCTATTACTTAATGTAAAGTCCTACCCGCAAAATTGATATTTTAAAATCAAATGATAACTTTGCAGCCAATAATGTCGGGCGTTCCACAGGGAAGTGTACTTGGCCCGAGCCTCTATCTTATGTACACAGCTGTGAAATTTAATGGGTGTCACTTGCAGATGAAAGAAAATCCAATTAACAAGCTGTTACTATACAAAAACATACTAAAACCCATATGGACATATGGAATACATGTCTAGGGTACAGCATCCAACTCAAATATATATATTCTAGTCCATGGTATGTGTTCAATAACGCTATTACTTGTGACCTCAAAAGCAAGTCAGTCAAAGAAGAAATATCTTGCTTATCCCAGAAATACGCTCAATGCATTAAAAATCATCCTAACGCATTATCAAAATCACTAATGAAACCTAGTGAAGGCTTCAACATGTGTCGTGGTGTCCGTAACAAATAGAAGTACAAACTAGTCAATTAAATTAACAAAAAACTCCACAGGTACTGACAGGTTAGATAAACAATAGCTCTGGGAGTTTTATTATTTTTTCTTTATTTTCTTTAATCTGTTTCAGCTTTTATCTTCTTCACTATTTCCTTCCATTCCATTACGTTCGGTAGTGTACTTTTTTTGGTTATATTTTTATTTTCTATATCTCTGTAAAAGTATCGTGTGCACCTATCTTCAAACTTTTTGAACTTTATTTACTCTGTGGTAAAATCGCAGCTCCCGAAAGATGATGATCAACACCGATAGAAGCAATTACAAGAAGATAGAATATGCATCAAGACAATAAGAGCTAAAACTAAAAATAATACCAATAGAAATTAGTGAAAGACAATTATTCTACATTCACCGAATGCAGAAGGAAAGGCTAACAAAAGAAATTTAATAAACAAAACTAGAAGAAAGCGACAAAATAGAAGTAACAGACAAGAGAAAGAAAAACGATAAAATCAATAGACTAGCACAGGAGGGAAATATTTAAACTTCCCTGTAGACGGGAAAAATTTACGATCTCCTAAAGAATTAATTCTTTTTCGATTGTTACTTTGAGATAAAGATCGCCGCGTACAATTCTTTGTGTGAAGAATATAAAGAATTTTTTTGTGGTATAAAAAGTTTATAATAGATACGGGTAGAATGCAGTGGACGGCTTATATAGTCTCATGCGATCAAAATAAGATATTTATGGCCGTTATTTAAATTGAATTTTACTATTTTCTATCAGGTTGATTTTCTACGACCCATAGAACCCGCATTAAAAATAAATTTCGATAAAAGATTTGTCCAGTATCATTTAAATCACAATGACACATTTTAAAACTTCCTGTAAACGTAAAATCAAAAATAGAACAATCGAGTATACTAAATTTAAAAAATTCCTAACACAACACGATTTAAATAGTGTTTATTCAATAGTAACTTTCGGTCATACCCAAATTTATTCAAATTTTGATTGTTATCATAGCCTAATTTCAAATGCCACATTGTCATTTCAACACGTATATAGGTTTAAAGAGAGACACGAAACTACAAAAACACCGAGACCATTCTGGTTCCCATAAATAAAAGAATAATAATAACTTTTTTCATTCTTCTTCACAGTAGATCATAGATTATTCGGATCCTGCTTATGTAATTTTAAATTCGTGTGTACCAAATCTATTTTTTATATAGACTCGGTCAATATTACACTGAAATTCTAGACGAATATATAGTAAATATTTATTATTATATAGAAGCAGAACTATGTAAAAGTATGACAAAAAAAATAGTAACAGAAAAAGAAAACGATTTATAAAAATCTAATTTTTTTAATAATATAGGATATAAATACTAATTAATGATGGTATCCTAAATAGGGTAGTATCCTATTATGCATATCTCTTGAAAATATTAGATAACTTTTTAAGATAAAGCTGCCTTATACGTCAAATAAAGTCTGTAATTAATTGCACCCAAAAAGTTATTTTTTTCATCCGACATATAAAAACTAGCAAAACAACTTTTGAAAATAATAAATAATTAACGATGTTTATATCGAGAGAAATAAAATTCATGGTTTTATTAATCGTGTTTGTAAATAAAACTTCAGCGGCACACCTTTTAAAAGTTGGTAATAAAATGGGAAATTTTAATACTATACCTAGTGGTCAAAATACGAAATAATGAGATTTTTCCTAATTGTATTTTATACTATTTTCAGGATGATATGGCAATGAGAACAGCACATTTATTTATTTCCTGGATTTTGCTATTTAAGTTGTGGTTAATAGACCAGGAACACAGAAAAAATTGGTGAATATGGGTGAAATAAATAAAAGTTTAATTTTCAGTTTGTACTCTTTTGGTAATGGACAAACATATATCTTGAGGATTGTACGTTTTTCTCACTAGGTGGTGTCACTAGTTCTAAGGCAGGTTTATTTTCTCTATCTACTCCTTTCCATCTTTCGTCGTTTCCGTGATCCCTTTCCATCCTACATTTTTTTTCTGCTTTAAAATTTTTGCGTGCCAAGATTTTCTCCGCATTGCTGTGTAATTTTTTTCTGTTTTCTTAGTCTCTTACATTCTCTTTTGTATTCTGTCTTCAGACATGCTACAAATATGTTAAAACCATCTTAATTGTGCTTCGGTTTTTTTGTCATTGATTAGTTTGATCTTTAGTTTTCTGTGTAATTCGTTTCGTTTCCTATTTCCTGTTTTGTTTTTTATTTTCCTCATGAATCTCATTTCCATTGTGTTTATCCGTGTTAAATATTTTTCACTTAATGTCCATGATTCACAGCTGTAAAACATTGTAAGCCTTACCTCTTTATTCCTTAGGAGTAGTTTTCTATTTTCTATTCAAATTTGTAACATATATCCTGTTCAATTTGCTATCCTTATATATGGATATATTTCCTAGATATTACCATACTGTTGGTTATGATTATTTCTTTCCTTTCCATAACGCTATTTATCTATTTCGCTGCTCCAGAACATAGGGTAGTCGTTGATTTTCATTGGTCCTAGCGTTTCCACATTTGTATCGTTTTTTTCACTAATAATGACTCCTAGATATTTAAAATTTTCTACTTTTTCGAATCTGTGTTCTCCTATTTTAATTTCATACGTGTTCGCAGTTCTTCTTGGGTTTGTCATACATTTTGTGATATTTTCATTGATTTCCTGGTTTATTCTTTTTTGCTTTACGAGCAAGATCTAATAATTCTCCCTCAAGTGCAATGTTCTTTTTTGTGTCTATTAAGTTTGCAGTTCTATGTTGTGCTCATAACATTTCTCTATTATTTTTATCAATCATTAATGAACGGCAACTATTGTTGATCTTCCTGTTCAAACTCAGTATTGGGATTCATTCATATTTTGTTTACGTTCAGGAAACGTTATGCCAGTTATAAAATTCTTATTAGTGGGATAAGCTTTGTATTTTTTCTGTAATGGTTTGTAACTATTATTTTTAAAGTCATTAATGGACAGGAGCAATTGCAAATATTAAATCAGGTAGAGAATGGATTGCACAGTTTTGTTCAACAGTAGCCAATTCTTGGTACATAAATATAATATAAAACTCGTAACTGTTTTCTGGTCTATTTATTTCAATCATTGATGACGTTCAAGGCTGCTAGTGACTGACAAATAAAAGAGAAGATGTGTTAATATTTTGTGACAATTCTAGAAAAATTATATTTCCTTTATTAAATTTAATTTCAAGTAGATTCTGTAAAATAATGTATAATATTTGTTCTTAGTTTTGACTAGCCTTTTAATTTTTTTCCTTTATTGGTCCTACTACTTCTATATATACTACCTCGTCTAATAGAGAGAACAAATGAAAATATTTGTTGGCTCAACTCTGCTGAAATTCACAACTGATGTTATCAATTAGCATAAATAAATAAAATCAACGAAATAAACGTCAGATCCAAAATTATCAATCTTTTTTTTTCGTACAGTAGGAACTTATTAACTTAGCGATTCCAAGTAAGACTCTATATATTCGAAAATATGTTTATGTATAGCTCGCTAATGTATTCCAAAACCAGGTGTGAACGTTCTTTTAAATAATTCGAATTCGCGCATTCGTAATTGGGCCTCCCAATAATGAAAAGTTGTTAGCTTCAAGGTCTCTGGAGCATTCATTAACCTTTAGAGGTTATGCTTCCGAATAAAAACACCGCGATTTCTGCGTTGCTGGTATTATTCCGACACAAGATTTTAGTTGGACAAGAAAGACGCAATTCAGAAAAATATACAGTGATCATCAATAAAATTCTGGAAAATGACATTGCCTTACAAAATAACTAGTTTCGACATAGATCACCTTTAAAATCGCTTTAAACATCATAATCTTTAAACGGCAGTACCACTTGTTAATAAATTAAACCCCTATAGTTATTTATGTTATTTTAATTTAACCATTTAAAACTTTTTTGATTCTAAGAATTTAAGTTGAAAACTCTTTTAATGTATTTACAAAACCAGTTTACTTACCTATTCACATTGTTAATTGTTACAGAACAGTGTATTACTATTACTAATATTGTAATAACCAATCTGTTCACGTCTTCTAGCGGATGCACAAGGTAATCCAATGATACCGGAAACATGTTCAAAAACGTGCTTTCGTCTGGCCAAATATCTTATGCCAGGGTCACACCACTTTTCCAGTCGGAATGCTAAAGAACCAGATTCATGTTCCTTTAAGTTATTATGTTAGTAAATACATATTTGTGTTCCAAAGACTGCTTGTAGCAGTTTCATGAAACTGTAAATAGCGTGCCTCGAGGGTCGGTTTTGAGGCTATTCGTTTTGTGTTATTATTATATATTATAATGGAATTTATATTACATATGGTAAAACTTTAGAAATTATTTAAATATTTCTCAGTATTAAAACAATTAATTATTATAATAACTCTAAATTATAAAACAGATTGCTACTACAAGTTAAGTTTTATATAAATTTTAAAAATCAGAGTGTATCTATAAGTTCACATGTCTACATATATGAAAAAATATTTTGACTAATAAATCCGTAAGTTTATACAACATATTAACTCCGGGCATATTGGCTAATTTCTGTAAATGGTGTTTAATTTAACTCAGATTTTAAATATTAAGTCTCGCATCGTATGATTTTATAAATTTTAGTCTGTACATGAATTTAAATTGTAAATGTTTAGGAAACAAATTTATTGTTAAGAAAGATTATGTTAATTAATTTATATCAACATAAAGCTAATTTAATGATAAATAATTTTGTAGGAAATAGTGAAAATTTGTTATGAAATAGATATCCAGAAAATTTAAGAATTCTAAAATCTACAGATTTGCTTAATATAATTGTTTTATATGGAAACATTTTATAAAAAAATACAGAGCATTTATAAAACGATTCTGTATAAAAATTAAGTTTAAAAAATATAACAATAAAAAAATATGAAGGCTATGATTTCAAAAATATATAAAAGAATTTTGACTCTCTCTCTCTCTTCCAGTTTAGACGTTGTAAAGTCCACATCATGTGAATGTTTAATTCCAATCTAGTATAATTGGAATTATTTAAATAAAAAGCAATTTTAACCTCAAAATTTGTTCTAACGTAACTCGAATTTCAATGATGTTTTTGAAGGTAGATTCTTGATACAAAAACACTGCTTTCTTAACTAACTGTATTGTACAGTAGTTCGATTTAACCTTTAGTTATTTCTTTTAAGAAAGTTAACTATAAACGTTAAGATTATGAATATTCTTTCTTAGGATAATTTTAATTATCCACTTACTATTGGTAGTTGAAAACGTTTTGTACATGAACAAGAGGTAGGATTTATTTACATATTTTGTTGAAAACAAGATTTACATAATGTTATTTGGTAAATATATATATATATATATATATATATATATTGGTATTTATTGAGTGTTATATAAAATAAGTCAGTACGTTACATGGTCAACAACTTAAAAATGTTCTACATTTTCATATGAACTTTGTTTTGATCAAAAATTTTCGTTGATTGGGGGATGGTTCACCGATAATATGGATTCTCACCAGACAATAAAATTTTTCTTCAAGTACGGCAGAATTTCACATCATAAGTTGTAAGCGAATGTCCATTTCTAAAAAAATCGCGGTACATGAGGCGCAGCTTGTATAAAGAAAGGAAATATTTTGTTAATTTTGAAAAACGTTTAAATGGACAATTTATTTCGAATTCTATTATGTATGAGAATTCGTCTTGTTGAACTGATTTGACATTGAGAGGCAGTTTGGTTAAGATTTATGTGATAAATTAATTGCGGTATATTTCAAACTTAGATTAATAGATTTTAATGGTTTTGAAATTATGGTTTAAACATTTGTGAAAATTTGAATTCTGTTTTAATATCTATTGATTTCCTATTTATTTAGGCACTTGTATTCGTTTTTGTTTTAAATTATAGATCTCAATTTTAAGATTTTTTTATTTAGATTCATATTTTTTTCATTTGAATTTCATTGTAATACAAAAATCCCGAAATAAGTATTTTATGAAAATAAAAAAACCACTGCATAAATTTATACAATACAAAATATAAAAATGTATCAACTTTAACTCATCATCATTAAAAGACAAGAACACATTTCTCCTTGTTATTCATTAATAACCTTTAGCATACCGTAACTGTTTTTACCCTCGGAACCCCTACGGTTTTGTTTTGCGCCACTTGAAGTAAGAAACGAGAATCGTAAGAGGGTGGTAACCTAAGAAAACAGACCGCTACGTTATTTTACTATGTACTATGTACGTCCACACAAAAATACCGTTACTTTAGACCATCAGGTAAAAATTTTTGAACCCAAAAGATCACTAGATAACAATGCGGAAGATAGACTCCAAGATGGATTCTTTCATGACGGATTTTTATCTATCTAAATATTTGGAATGATCATGTTGGTATAGAAAATGTTAACAAACAATCAGATATTTGAATTGCAATTGCAGAAATCTTGATAATTGTTGGAACTTTGAAATGTATTTTTATTTACCATTTTGTTTGCGGTTGTAGATTGGCTAATAAAATATTATTATTTTAAGCAGCAAGTAAATTTTGCAGGAATGAAAAATGAATACAACAGAAAATTAGATAAAAAATTAGCTTGTACATAGCATATTATTCTAGCGGTGATTACGTACGGTATTTTTTTAAAAATGGACTCAAGCGATGATACACAAAGATTTTAATTCAAGAATAAAATGTCGACTATCATGGGAAATATACTGATAACCTTTAGTTAGTTCTAGTAATACGAGATTGTTTCTATCTAGACATTAATTTCATTATTTTGCAAATTTTTTGCGACACATTTCCTCTTAGATTTTAGATTGCATAGATACTATTACATTATAGAATATATTCATTTTAAACCGATTTTATTTAAAAAATAAATGAATAATATTGGAGGATATTGACACCAACAAAACATCGAGAACAGAGAAAATAAGGAAAAAAATAAGTAAATTGGAAAACAATAATAGTCCAGATAATATCACAGCTGAAATGTTAACGTTCGAAAAAAAAAAACTGGAAGTAGATATAAGGATACAAGAGCAAAAAATAGATAATTCCTACTATCAGAATTATAATACTATAACGAAAAAAAAAAAAAAAAATAGATCAAATATTTACGCTAACGGAGATACAGGCACTAAGGTTTGAATATAAGAAGCCAACATGGGACTTATTTATCGATTTTAAACAAGCCTGTGACAAAATAAACAGAAAAGAGTTATACAAACTTGAAAAGGCTTGGGATCGAAAGTAAACTAACCAAAATTACCTAAGAAAAACGAACAACAGAGTAAGAGTTAATAAAAAACATCGGATTGATTTGAAATTAAACATGGATTGTCATTATTTATTTATTTTTCTTTAATTCTGGTTGAAATATTTGTTTTTCACGTACATGTAAAACACAAAAAGTTCCGTTAATTTCAACCTCTTTCCTGTTATAAATACGTTAATGATATTAAAGTATCCCATTTTAAAATTACTTCCTTTCCATAATTAGTCCAATACTCTTTTGGACATTTTTTTGCTTTAACAATGAAGATTTATACGAAGGTAAAATAAATCTTGGAGGTCAACTCGAACTAAGTGTTTTATCGAACCATGAAAAATAACAAAAATTAATCGAGTCGAAGTCAAGTTTTAAGTGAGAGGAAAAGTTAAGAGGATTCGGTACAATTTGCTACTACATGAGAAAAAGAGAAATCTAGACTTACCCTACAATAGAACTATTTATAAAACACTATGAGCGTCTACATACCTGAAACAAAAATATTCATATTAAAAAAATTATAAAAAAAAAATTAATTAGTAAAAGATAGTAGGATATTCCTCCTTTTACAGAAAATTTTAAATTCATTCACATGTTTAACGATGTTAAATGAGCTGCAACCGACATTATACTATAAAAATAACCTTTAATGTTATATTTCATAATGAAAAGTAGTATCCTAACCTAAATGAAAAGTGAATTGTCAAATACTCTTAAGTTATGATAGTGGAGTTAATATAATATGTTAAAGCATACGGGGGTACTTAATTCAGTAAAAACCGGAAATGAAACAGTTGGTGCTGGTTTGGTACTCGTCGGTACAAGGTTAGAGTGAGATAATAACAATGCCGAGTCGGTTATGGACCGGTGATGCCGGAAATTCGCTCAAATTTGTTATTCACTTGTTTTTTTTTTACACACACAGTCTAAAACTTAACGTGTTAAGCCGTCTTGAAAATAATGTGTAAAGTATGGAAGAATGGAATATTTTTCTGTTTCTGTTCAATCAGTGTAGATAGTTAATAAAATTTAATTGATATTTATATTACAACTAGCCCAGTTTTCTCTTACTTACATCTTCCGTTTATACACCGGTGTCCTCATTTTCACTTGGTTAACACTTTTCGATAACAGATCTCTAATTAGCGATTTAAGTGGCAAATAACACGCCCGCATTAATTTTTACTATTCAGACTGGAAAAATATCGTTTTTTTTAATTAAATAAGTGTATTTTAAATGAATTATTCAAATATAAAATTTTAAACTTTTTACGAAATCAAAGGTACAAACACTTATATGTAAAGAATGATTTTATTACAATGGATTTTAAAAGGTCATAGTTTTAAATTAGAGCTAAATATCTGCAATGTAATAAAGTTATAAAAATTCTTAAGGCTAGAATGGTAGACTTAAAAAAAATAGTAGTAGTAGATTATAATCCCCAAATGAGCCCGATAAACTAATGCAGCTCTGGGTATTTTAATCTTTTATTTCAATTAATTTAAAGCCTTTTAGTTATAAAACATAACATAATTACATTTAATAACTTTATTATTATTATTATTATTATTATTATTATTATTATTATTAACGGAATAGATTAAACTTTATCAGTACCTCCAAATAGTGCAAGGAAAGTCGTCGAGTATCCTACATAATTTATCGTGATCCACATTTCAACCCTGACCTGCATCAAAGTTGCATAACACCCGATGCACCCTACGTGCAAAATTAAAGTGTAATTTAAACTGCACTTCCCGTCGAAAGGAAGTTGTCGTAGGTCGGCGGCAGGTTGTGAACCACTTTTTGTCATTTTTGTTTTTATTTCGCGTGCCAGCAGTCCTTTCGACCGGAATGATTCAATTACACATTTTCCTCTTGTTCTTTAGGTCAAAAGTTATTGGGGTTAAAGACAAAAATGGTGATCGATGGGTATTCTTTTTTGTATTTAAAAAATAATGGTTATTAAACATATTTTTGCCTTAGTTTCTAATAGGAAAGGCTTAAGGGTTTTATACTAATTCTTAACTTCTACCATCTTAAATTGAGATTGCCCTTTTTGATGATGATACAATTGTTAGAGATCTATATTTCAATGGAATAAAGCTGCTCCTTGCTGGAACTCTGCAATTCGTTTCTTCGTAGTGGATCACTAGACTGCTTTTTCTGCATATAGTTGCATGTGTCTTTGCCTTGTCTACCAGTTCGCTCCCTTTCTTTCTATTATTTACTGCTTTCTTTACCTCCTTCACCTCCAACTTCTTTATATCCTCCTTAACTTGGTCTTAACATCTTAGTTTTTGACGTTCTCTTGTTCTTGCTTCTATTGGTTTCCACTCGTTTATTCTTCTAACTATTTATTATTTTTCGCCTAGGATTATCTTTAATATCTCCCTCTCAAATATTCTTATTTTCTTCTTTTTGTGAGAAGTATAGTCATTTCGGCTGAATAGATCACCACTGGTCTAATTACCCCTCTATATATCCTTATTTTAGTTCTTTGATTTCCATTACCCACGATCTAAAAAAATGTACTGTACTATAGCTAGTAAGTGTTCTAGTACTTCCTTTTTGATTGTATGAATCAGGATCTACAATGTTGTGGTGAAACCGGTTTTTACATATGTGTTTTGATGTAATAAACAAAAGCAAATCAAGAAACTGCTTCGCTCAGGTTAGGCAAGATGGAAAGACTTGCCTGTCTAGGTATTGTAGGATGTATGCACCAACAGTAGCGCTAGAAATCCTACTAAACTTTCGTCCTTTGAACAAAGTAATAGAGAGGCAGGTAAGAATCTCTGCACACTGCAAAACAATGCAAAAATATTAAAGAAGTCATACGAAGCTTATGATACCGGTACTATGACAAAGCTGATGGAAGTAAATGTCGAACTAGTCTTCCGAGTTACAAAGACTAAATTCCAAAAATGTGTGCAGAGCCAACCTAGTAAAAAGTGAAGCCACGAAGTAAGAGCTTTATAGAGTAACCATATAATTGCCAATTGAGCTGGTATACGACTGGTCGTTTTCAACTATGTAAAAATTGCAAATTTCGTTACCGAACATTCTCCAGTTAAAAGTCACTTGCATCTATGATACAATAAAATAGAGATCTCAGCTTCTGAGGCAGAGATATTGAGACAGTAAAAGGATAAATAACATTTTCGAGAAACTAATATCACTTTGGAAAACTTGGGCAAGACCTATAGCACCTCATACACGATACTGTGGTATTAGAGTAGATGGATTAATGTAGAAGGAATAGCACAATAAACCATCAGGTTATAGTGCTACCGTTTAACAAAAAATATGTCTTAGGCCTTGATAAGAACTTGCCTAATGAATTGCTGGGAAGTTTTTGTGGACCAAAACATTCTATTCAAATCTCACAGCAAGAGTGTATCTTGTAAATCTATGCAAATATTCAGCAGTGTTGCAAATAGTACAGCGTCTACGATTCCAAATCTCTGCTTGCAACATTCACTTTAAGAAAAAGTCAGTGCCAACCAATCAAATTCAATAATAATAATAATAATAATAATAATAATAAAACACAACAAAATTTTTTTATTGAAATCTCAAATAGTTTTCATTGTAAGTACTATTCAGTAACTGGGTTCTTCGGCTAGCTCGAACGAAATCTATGCTAGTCTAACTACGGGTACCATTAGCGTAAAACAGAAAGGAGTCCATCAGGCGGTGACGTCACTTGATGCTAGTGGTACCATGAAGCGAGGCGGCGCCTTGCTCCAGCAGAGCGCGACCAGACCAACAGGTTGAAAATAAAAGTAGTAGGCCGAGCAAGTTTTTGCTCAACTTTAAGTAAAAAAAGACGTCTTTGAGAAAACGAATGTTTAATGTTTGCTGTACGTGGATTTATGTTTTGTAATTATAATATATTAAAAAGTAAAAAGAGGACATTTTGCTAGAGATAATGACTTAATAATTTTACTTCGTGATTTTATCGTGACTTGCGATTTTTTATGTTTTTTAGAGGGTGTCAGGAACCTCGAATTGCTGTATTATTTTCTTCCATTATCCAAATTACCCCATCATAATGTGACGGATTTTCTTATGTTTATAATTATTTAGTTCTTAAAATCAGTACATAACGTATCTTTAAAATAGCCTTAAGGTAAATTTATGTAGCATATAAATACTAATAATAGTACTACCAATTAGTAAACTAACAAATTGCTCATTTGGATTATTTTTAACAACTAGGCTAACCAAAAACTAGAATCTACAAAGCTCATACAGCTTTTTTATATCATGATCTTATATATTCATTCAAGAAAACTTTCTGTTCTAAATATTCTCACTGGCTAACCAGGCTTTAAGTCGTTTGAGCGTATTAAATATTTTGGTTAATTAAGGATTATCCAATATTTGCCTTCCTTTTAAATCTCAATTTAAAAGGCTTTTGTTTCGTCATTTTTGCCTTCCCATTAGCAGCTTCTGTTGTATTAGCATGAAACACCAACATCTACACCAAAACGAAATGTTTAACAGCTGCGCACTCTATTAGCTACCACAATCGAGAATTTTGGTAGACGAAAAAATTGAGCGTCTCATTAAGGCTAAACTACTCACAAACATTCTGCTTGTTAGTTGTTGTTGTTGTTATTAAAAGGGCACGGTGGATCCTGGACTAGATATTTCCTTTGGTACATCATATGATTACCTAGAAGCTGGAACTCTTTAGGAACAGTTTGGCTGTTAAAGGTTATATTTATTCGTGTTCTTTCGTACTTTATCTACCGCCACTTCAAATGGTTCTTTAGTCCTTATTAAATTTTGACTTTAGCAAATATTTCCACTTTATTTTCTTTAAAAAAAGCCACGATACGTTCCTCGATCAGCGTAATTCAATTTAGTTTCACGAACGATTTCACGGGGATTTTTCGCTCAGAAATAGAAATAAATATAACAAAATAACAATAAAACTCCCATAATAAACAATTGAATTCTCGCTCTGGTGCCTTTTGATTGCAGGCTCGGTTAACCAAGTGGAGTTGCACTCTCAAGTCAAGGTTAAAATGCAATTTAACAACATTGTTCCCGCATCTCAGTGTCGTACCAATCTACATATAAAATATTATATTATATACATGATGTTTCAGAGCTAAATATAAGTTAATTGTACGCGAGACCATTCAAATAATTCAGTTACAACCATTATTTTTTGCTTTACTCCATATTCATTATATACAAATTTTTCATTACAACAAAAGCCAAATTCGGTAAAAAACCAAAAAAATATTAAAATAGGATACTCTAAATTAATAATTATCCAATTGACCAATTTACTAAATACATATTGCAGCTCTGGATATACTTGATACAAATATAACTTCCACAATAACGACGATTCAAATTTATTTGAAGTCTTCTTAACTTATATCCAAGACATCTCATAGATTGCAGCTCCAATTGTGTCAGATTTGTTTCTCATTTGGTCACAGTATTAATATTTTATATTATAATGAGGACAATATTAAGAATAGTAATATTAGGAATTAACAATAGCAGACATAGAAAAAATTATGAAATAAAGAGAGTATTAGAAGAAGTGGATATAGTAAAAGAAATAAAGACAAAGAAGAAATGGCTGGGACATATAAATATAACAGGGGTCTAGGCAATAAGAGTACAAAATGGCAACTTGGAAGAAGAAGGCGAACAGGTAGATCTAGGATAAAACGAACAGAACAGATTGAAGAACATATAAACACAGAAGGAATTAGAAACTGTAGAGGACGGGGTTTGATCCAGCCCAATAAAAATGGATTATAAAAGCGTTAACCACACACAAACCACGTAGGAAACGCTTTAGGTAAATGTTAAAGATAAAAAGACTCCTAGATACTTAAAGGAGAATACTCATGAAGTATTGAACTTCACCAGAGGAATATCCAACTCCATAAATGTACACTTTTAGTAGTTTCTATTAGTCTTTCTATTAATATCATTTAACTTAAATATTTCTTAACTCATCGTCAGCATTACCACTGACATTTATCTTTAAGAATATAAAAAAACAATTGTATATAATAAAGAGATTACTAATCTAATGAAAAAAAGTAATGTCAATTTGCCAAGAAGACCCTTTTTATGAGGAAAGGCTACAAATGTATCCAATTCTCTAGAAGTGCCATACTTTCTCATTTTATACAATATTATTATATAATAATAACTTAAAATATATGCGGTTTTTGTCTAAAACAATTTGTGCAAAAAATATTGACTCGAAGTATTAATAAATATCAATATTTTAGCGACTATTTTTAACTGAATTAGCCCTAATAAAATTTACCATAAAATAAGCAATTTCGGAAAGTATTCAGTATGCACTCTGTATAAATAAAAGATAAAATAACAGAATTCATAACGTTATCGCCTCAAGGATGACATATTGGAACACATTACCATGTACAACTGTTTTAATTTTTTTTAAATAATTAATTGTGTTCAATTATTTTAAGCACGCCACTGTTCGTCATTGTATAATATTACACCCTTTTTTTTACCCCTTCTTTATTAAAATTCTACCTGACAACCGTAAAAACGTTGAGAACAATAAAAAACCGGGAAATGCAATCTAAGAAGCAGATGATCTTTCAAGAAACCAAAGACAGATGATTATGGTGGTGGTTTCACCCTTCACTCGGGGGTTGTTACCCCTACACCTGCACTAGGCCAAGGCCGTTAAAGCCCTGTTAGAATGGAGAATAGAACGGGCCCGACCTGGCTCGGGTTATTGATCTTTTCGTGTTTTCTAGGGTAAAGAACAAGATTATGTGGACCTGACCTGACGGCGACAGGAAATGGGTCAAATTTTAATTTGTTTTCGGCATACATTTTGTTTCTCCGGTCTAACACAAACTATTGACGAGATTCAGATCGAGGAATTCCTATCGGTTTTTTTATTACTAAGTATGTCAAACTTGAAATAATGGATCTACGGCGTTATTGTTATGTAATTCTCAGAATAATTAACATTTCTGAAGGTTATATATAAAAATGTACAAAGGTATGTCTAAAAAATATTTTTTTGGTGTCATTACATTTTCTATTCGACGTCTCGTGCTTTAAATACCACCACTAATTTCCATTTTGTGATAATTTGCCTGTTTTACGTAACAGTAAAGGGAATAGTTGTTTAGCAACATTTTTTCCATAACCGCAAGCATGAAAAATTAAAAATGTAATAGTTCAAAAGTTAAAAATTAAACTAGAATTTAAATCATAACACTAAATATCTAAAAATACGAAAAATGAAAAACTCACAAATTTAAAATGTAAAATTATACAACTTTAAAATGTAAAAATCCAAAATGTAAAATTTAATCATTCAAAAATTTTTATGTATAAGATTGTTTTGTTTTTTTTTCTAAAAATAGTTGTTAAATTTTTGAATCTTTATATTTTTATATTTTAAAATTTTAGATTTTTATTTAAATTTTTAACAGCATTAATATCCATGTTTACAAAATTGAAAAACGTACGGACGTAACAAATCATAAGGAACTAAGCTTTAATAGGGTAGTAGGTAAGTAATATATTTATTGATACCAATAAATGTGCGAAATAATTGCTTTATATTAATTTAAATAAATGTACATTTTTTCACCGTGTTTTTTTAGATTTTATAAAAAAACACATTTTAGAAGTAAATATAAGATAACGTTACAGTGGCAACAGTGTTTCAGTTAAAGATAGAAACAAGAACAAGACCAGCGGGACAGTGAAGCAAAGAATGTGTAAGAGTGGTCAGAGATGGTTCTAATTTAGTAAACCAGTTCTGTGACCATGTCAGGAGATGCCTGGCTGACTTCACTATCTAAATGGCGATGGTGCCGATCATTAAACTCTTCATTGCCAAGTTTCAATATTTCTAAGAAATTTCTAGAAATTACGGTAAAAAACACCTGACGCCCCACCAGGATTTAAAGATAAATAATAAAGTTTTTTGTTATACAGTATGGTCCAAATGAAAGGAATAAATTCATTATTTTAGGGGAAAATTCTGAAACCCGTCGTCTTTATTTTTAAAGGAGCGCTTCATCAGATTGCCTTTTTATTTTTGACGTCATCTCTATGAGTGTGATAACGTCATCAATAAAATTTTTAAATAGAAAAGCGGGTCTTGCAATACATCAATTGAAAGGTCTTTTAAATATCTATGAACATTCGAACAGATTTCTTAATTTATTAAGTATTGATATGATGTATTTATTGATACCCAAAAATAAATTTGGTAAAAATCGTCACTGACAATGAAAATATGTGTAACTACTTTTTACCTTTTTTTAAAAAAAACTAGTTACCTTATCAAAATTCCTTTATTGACATTCAACATAATTGTTATGTCAAGTGGTTAAATATATTGTAGTAGACGAAATCAAAAACTTTTTGATTCTTTTATCAACATGAAGCTGACTGATTCGGAAAGAATTGTAATTCTAATATTAATTGACCTCCCTAAAGGTAGTAGAAAATAAATATCTGAAAACAAGAAACTAGGTGTTCTGGTAGCATTTGAAGATAATCCCCATACCAGTTTACGGCAAGTAATGTTAGACAATGAAGTTGGCCATTAAACAGTTCTTAGAACGCTAAAAACGGAGAAGTCGCATCCCTATAAAGTAAATTTAGTGCAAGAACTTACGGAAGAAGCTTTTGATAGACAAGTTCAATTTTGTGAAATTCTAATGGAAAAAAATAACAGAGACCCGATGTTTTTAAAAAAGTTCTTTTTTCTCATGAAGCTACATTTCTTCTTAACGCTGGATGCAGGAGTACAGTACTCAATACCCAGAGAAAGTGAATGTTTGGGCGGGAATAATAGATAATAGGATTATATATATACTTTTTCCAAGAAACTAATGAACTCGAAAGAACGGATACGCATTAAGATTGCAAAAATAGCCCCTGAAGTTATAGCGAAAGTTTGAGAAGAGTTCCCTGCTCACATTGTATTTTAATTGACGGTAAACAATTTGAGCACTTGATTTAAATTTGGTTGTACTAAATTATAATATTTATTGTAACATTAAAAATTTAATAAATTATTTTTTTGACAACATACACAAATTAATTACTTAGACATCTTGGTATGGGTGAATAGATATGTAAAATTGATGTATTACAAGACCCATTTTTCTATTAAAAATAATTATTGATGACGTCATCACGCTCACAGAGATGACGTCACAACTAAAAAGGAGATCTGACGAAGCGCCCATTTAGAAATAAAAATCGACGGGTTTCAGGATTTTTCCCTTAAATAATGAATTTATTCCTTTCATTTGGACCATACTGTATAACAAAAAACTGAAATCGCCGATTTACGAAATAATGAATTTATTCCTTTCCCATACTGTATAATATATAGAAAGCCATAAACCTTAACGAAAGTTTGCAGCTACCGTAAGGCTTAGTTATTTATTCCTTTAACATTGTATTTAATATTATACAATAATAATGAAACCGAAATATTTGCCACGGCTTAACGGAACTAAATCTGGAAGACTAGCTGAACTACTGATTCACAATTTAACATTAATACACATTTTTAACGACACCCTGTATACTGTAAATCGCAACTCAAGAAATTATGTTTGCTAACCAATATGAAATATTGAATTATGGTTCAAAACAATCTCATATTCAGTGGTAAACCTGTGAGAAAATTGTTGCTAACGTGTCGAGGTAAGTAATTATGCAAGAAAATACCCATGCGGAGACGAAACAAATACCACGAAAGAGTGAATGAGTCACAAGCGTAACATTTTTTATTCTAAGTAATATTTTTTGTATCTTAAATTAAAATCAGATATGATGTTATGTAATACATATTATTATTTATCTTTTTAATAGGGACAGTATTGCTATCTACATATAAGATGCTCCCCGGAGATATACGAAAAATAAACAAAGGCGACTTTCTTTTGTTTTTAAAATAAAAAATCAAAATAGGCACATAAAATGCCGCCTAAAACAAATAAAATTTTCTCTTCGTTTTTATTTCTGTTATAATTCAAAAGGATATATCAACCTGACAGGCTTTATAGCACAACTTATAAAATTGAGAAAATAAGTACATTTTTACTAATATTAAATCAACAAAATACAAAAAATATAATTAATTTTCATTGACTTGTAATTAAACTATAAAAATTTTGGAATTAAATGTTTTACAAATCAACTCGAAATTCTTCAGGTCAGATGTGTAAAACTAAAAGTAATTTTTCCGTAAATTTTATGTAATAAGCTCATTTTTGGCATATGTTATATATTGAATAATTAGTGTTGAATTAGATTTGGAATTGAAAGGTGAAGCTTACCGTCGTATGAGGTTATTGAATTTCACGTTGTATTTTAATCTTGGTGTAAATAATGCTTTGGCAACACTAAAAAAAGTGCTTTATATAATATTGTTGCTTCTATTATGATTTATTGCCAAATGTATCATAATTCAAGAAAATTATTTCCAAAATTATAGGACATCTCTTCAGAAAAGTAAAAAATACTCAAGTAATCTAAGTTATGAAGGAGAATTATACAGTACAGATTGAAGAAGAAAACAATTTTTTTTATATTATATAACAATTTAATGGGAAAACATGTTCTATAATAAAATCCAGGATATATAAAATTTAATTTTGTATGAAAATTAACATTGTAAAATATCAAATTATAAAATTTGTACATAATTAAAAGAAAATAATTATAAATAGTCAAAAATGTCTCTCTTCTATTTTATACTGCACAGAGTCCACATCGCTAGAATGCTTGAAGAGTCTTACTTACTTAATCAAAAGATAACTATTGTTATTGTCTAAGTGAAAACATACCCTCAAAATAAAAAAAAATGATTCAAAACTTCGGATTGATGAGTTGATTTAATACTTACTCCCTGAGATGTACATATAATTTTATTTGGTTATTCATTTAACATTAATTTGTCGTTTTTTAGATTTTACCTTAAATAACCGAAAACTTTTATTGTTTGTTAACTGCTTCATAAGATTAGTTATTAATAACTTTGTATAATTACAGATTTTTAATTTTATTGAATTAGTATAAAAGATGTATTTGTTTTAAATTATAATTAAATGAAAAAGTAAATAAAGAATTGTTATTTATTTCTCAAATATGAGTAGATTCAACAGAAAAATCAACTTATGAAAATAGTAACTGATAAAGAAACAAATTCAAGGTAAACTTGTATAAAATGTTACGCAAAAAAGTGGAATTCAATTATTTTATTTACAATAATCTCGGGGTCAACGAACGGCGGGCGGTCTTTTCAATTGCGTGGCCTTGTGATAACTTTGGCCAATTGCGATAACATATTTTAATTTTTACTATTATGCTTGATAAAAGTGTATTATTGTATCGTCATATCGCTTAATATTTGTTAACAAATACTTTTCGCTAAAGATTTGACGTTAGATTTAGAAGAGAAGAAATCAGTTTGGTGATTAATTCGAATATGGATTATGCAAAGAGGAGGATTTTGACATTTATGGTGGTTCTATTAAATTCGAAGCATTTATTTCTAATCTTGTTCTTACCAAGCAGATCCTGAGGAATTTTTCCAATTGAATTTCCTTGGTTTCAAGGTTTTTTAACCCTCTTTTTACCTTGTTGTTCGTGGTAGCATAGAGCGCTTTTCTTCCTCAGATCTTTTTTTTTCTTCACGTTGTTTTTTGTTGGTACTGGACTTCTATTCTTGTGTGTTGTTCGTTTTGTGTTAGTTCCCTTGTTTTTATTGTTCCCTTTTCTAGTCCATAGCCAGATCCCTTAGTTCCAGGTTGAAATAGTTCCTAAATTCTTCAAACAGCTTCCTTGCACTGTAGTTCATTGTCTTTAACAATGACGGGGCTTCTAATTCCCTGTGTATCTGATTGTTCCTTACAATTTCCATTCTTGACGAGATATTTTGTTGTCTTTGTAGTTTCGTCCTGTATGTCTTCGGTATGTGTTCCCATGCCATTGATGCGTATGTTATATTCGGGAGGATTATGGTACGTATCAGTATTTTCTTGGTCTTCAGGGATTAGGTTGCTTCTACTTTTTAGTATGCAGTTAGTTCATCCAGGCTCTTGCTCGCTTTACTCTCTCGTAGTTTCTAGGTATTGTCCAAAGGTCAGTATGGATCCATCATTACACCTACGTACTTTACTACAACATTCGTTGCTTTTGTCATAATTTTTACTTCTATTTATGTTAGCTGTTCTTTTTTTTGATTGGATCGTCTAAAGTTTCGACTGGATAACTAGTCTAATATCAGCTTTTTGTTTATTAGGACAATCCATTTCCCAACTTTTTTCCAAAGTAATGGTACTTATATGAGAAAGAGGTCTTTATATAGGCTTTGTGACTTTTCTCAAAGAATAGTCTGTTATTTACAGATCAGAAATCTGGTTAAGAATCCTTCTAATCTATTAGGATGGAATATACTTTTTTTTATTTCTAATATTGTATTTATTTATCCTCTTTTGTTAAATAAGTTATTTGTTTACCATTTTTGTTGCTGCACTTTGGAAGACAGGAAAATTTAGTTATATCATTTTGAATAATAAGTTTATGTTTATAATACAGGTTTCTTGATTTTAGTATGCAATATTTTAACTGTTTTTAAGAATGCTAAAAATTTTGATAATAAAATGCATGATGTATTTATTTAAATCGAACTAACTTTACTGTCGTTTCAAGGTGACCGACGTCGGTTTACTTATAAATGAGAGTACATACGCATTTTATTTACAATAAATGTATTATCTTTGATCTATTCTTTATACATAATTGAGTAATTAAGTTTTTTATGTGTACATTTACAATAACAATTACAACATAATCCCATTGTATTCGGATTTAATATTGGCAACAAGCCAACGGTTGCAACCAGACTTGTGCAAGATTCAAGATTGTCTAAAATAGAGGTTTTTAAAGCTGTTTTAAAACTCGTAACCGCAATGAAATAATGTCATATCCCTATCGTAAAAATAAACTTAATTTCGAAAAATCATAATGTAATACACAGCCTGAGCAATATGTTTTTTTATTCATGTTTATGGACAATAAATACCAGTATCTCACAAAATTTGTGTAATAATACTAATATAAAAGAATATATCTAAATATTAAGTAAAACGACTTTCTTTTTTAAGAACAATTTCCGCCTTTAATTACTTAAATTACTTTTTTCAGGACTGTTTCGCAGGGGGTTTGATTGAGTTGGCAACGCAGCAGGTACTACTTTCGCCGATCTTGGTTGCTATATAACATTTTATGCCCAGTACCAGTTTTTGCCATAATAACTGATCATCAGTTCTATCCGGCAAAACTTGCTGGCCGCCATTTCAGGGACCACTTCACTTCGATTTCTTCTCGAAGTACTTCTTTTACTTTTTTGTTTGTTCCTCCCAGTCACATTCACTCTTGCTTTAACACAACGCATGACATATTTTAACAGTAGTTTTTAATCGAATTTAAAAAAAATCATTTAAAAAATAAATAAGAATTATTCTAGTCTTTAAATTAGGATATTAGGATAGTTGTATATCTATTTCTTTTTTATAACTCTGGATTTTAAAATATACAATTTTAATTTTTAATTGCAAGAAAAAATCGTCGTTCTGTGAAATCCATTCAAATCATCACTTCCTTTCGTTCATACTTAACAATTACCATCAGTAAAATAATTAAATAAATGAAATAATAACAAACCTAACTTTCAATAATTCTATCTCTTTTTTTTTAATTATAACATAAATCCAAGAAATTCTCATAAACCATGATCGATATTTTTTTCCCATCGAAACATTTAATTTGTTACATTTTCAATCGTCTACAATTAATTTTATTTTTATACCATGAGAAACAATAGGCAAAAAACTAATTATTACGTTCAAGTTAATGGCGGCCCCCCCCCCCATTCTCAATAGATTTTTTTTTCTATTTGTACCTGTGTGAGAACTAAATATTATTGGATGTGTTATTAAGATTCCAGCATTCCAAATTAAAGATACATTGTGAGGAGAACCAAGGTAACGTCTTGACTTTCACCATGCCGAAACCAGTGCCGGTACCAGACCAGAGCATTAGAAAAATCTCACTTTTAAACCAAGATAATAAAAATTTTTATTAAAAAAAAACATGCTATATGTCACTTGATGATAGAGCAAAGTTCAAAAAGAAATGAGATAAATAAATAATGACGCAATCGCACAATGTAATAAATCTAAGGGAAATAGGTCTGCAATCTTGCAGGCAATCTCGTGATTTTTGAATAATTTACCAATATAAGCTTCATATAGTTAAAACAATGAGTTATTATTTGTTTTGTCGAACTTTCGCATCTACTCTGCTAACCCGGTATAAAATATCAAATCATGCAAATATTTTGTATCAATTAATTGTAATTTATATATGCTTTATTTAGTTAAATATAGTTTACGTATAAATAATTCTTGAACTTTTTCCTGCATGTTTGTACGCCCATGTGTCATCATATCTACTAAACCATAATTATTCCTGCAGCATTTTCAGTCTAGTGGTTTCGTTAGAAGAGAATGTCAATGTCGACAAATCACAATGGCCGCGGTTGAAACATTTCATTTCAGAAACGTTCCCATCTTCTATACAGGGTGTCTCATATATTTTTTGTATTAAGGTGTATTACACTACTTCCGAAAATTAACTTAAGATTTTATTGTTTTTGCGGTTAGTGAATGTACGAAATAACAGAATCTTTGTGTATTTTATTGTTACTGGCAAACTTTTCAAGAACCATATTATTGATGATATACATTTTTGATTTGAGTGAACTTCTTTCTTTGACATATTTTAACTCATTATTATTTATTTATGTTAGTATTAGATCAAGTAGTAGTCTAAATCCGTCCTTTTATTTCGTGTAAACGTAAACAAACAATCCAGGGCAGACATTAACAAAGGTATTTAAGAATAAATAGGGTTAGTTTAACTTAAAATAATACTACTATCCAATCAAAATCAATTCCATGAAGTACTTAATAAAACTTTAGATCTCAAATGCTTTTTTACATACAAAGTCAATGTAGAATCCTCAAGAATTAAAATGATCTAGGATGAGTTAAATATCCCAAATTTTCTATTGTCAAAATTAAAATTTTTAATTTTTTAACATGAACTGTATTTATAAATCCTTAACTGTACTGCATTGGTAGAGTATATTATATTAGTTAGTTAAAAAATAAGTAACCTCCTTGCTGTTGCTAGGATACATTTTTGTTGTGCTGTTTAATACAAACAAACTAGAAATAAAAAAAAAGTTTTTGATTAAGTCAAGTGTTACTCTATGCAGTTTTATTGTTATGTTGTTTAATCACAGTAGATGAATTACATAGTGCCCTTTACGTAGTGATTTTATTTAGAACTGAGTTACGACATTCAAATATGCATATAACATGTACAATCCAGAATTGCTGTCTGTTAGCCTGAAGTGTCGCCATTTTGCCATATGTGTTTCATTTCCATGAGAATCATTCAAACATTAAAGTTATGTGCGGATAGTCCTAATATTGAACATTGCTGGTATACCAGTAAGTAACTTTGCATATTTATCCTGACAAGAAACACAATTTACTCGACACAAAATATAATTTTAAAAGTACTCTTTAGTGTACCAAAACGTTTATTATTATTCCTAATAAACGGCATACAAAATAATTTGCAATTGGTTAGTTTTATTTAGAGTTTGACCACTCTGTAAGTTCTTTTATCGCTTATGTAATGACGATTGCGGATGCGTTGTTGAAGAACGAAAACCAAGAATCACTTGTTGGAGGTCTCGGTAATGGCTGGTACGCCCTCTTGCGGTAGGGGAACGATTTACTATGCATTTATAACCACAGTGCGTTAAAATAAAAGGATTTCAAAATATGAATGAGTTTCGAACAAAAGCGATTTTAATAGAAAAAAATGAGGATTTTTTGTTTCAATTTCGTTGTACTCCTCTTATTGGTTTCGTTAGTTAATTGTATACATATCTTTAAAGGGGTGAAATTATTTCAATTAAAGCAATATTAATATTTTATTTTAAGTAACCTTTTTTATTTTCACCCACATTGAAAATTCTACTCATTGATGTTTTTTTTGTAATTTACCTTTTCGAATATTTTTAATATTAGATTCTTAGTTAAAAGGATTTTCTCACCCCTGTCCTTTGTTTACTAATATTTTCACCTTTTTTATTATTATAAAATATACTAAAACACGTCTTTAAAAATGTTCATTGTTTCAAAAACATTAAAAATTCATTCCTGCTAGAAAAGTTCTGTGTAGTTTTATTTAGGGAAGAATATCTTGATCTCACCTGGTATATAAGACACAACTACAAACTGCCACGCGACACCTACAGTATTTTACGGGAATTACAGTTTGCTGTGACTAAATATAGATGCCTCTAGAATGGATTGTTGCAGGAATATATGTTCGTTTCAGTATAATAAATCCTGCAACGATTTATAGTTCTTACGCAGTAATAAAATTATTGCAACAGTATTTTTCGCATGAAAAATATATAATAAAAAATTGATTGCTATTTTAAATGACCTTTTTTTAATAAGAGTCAATGATTTTTGGGAATTCGGTACAGTGTTTTTTTAATTTTGTTTATTATACAGCGGTTGACGTTAATATGATTTCTTGCTTATTATTTGTAATTCAAGTCTATTAATAAATTAAAGAAAACAACTTTTGTGACAATCTACACTTCAATGAATAAAGAAATGGACCTCTTATACTAACAATATTTTGATTTCATTTTTATATTTATCATCTTAATTTAAAAACGGATCATTCTTTTTAAAAATAAATTTAAAAGTGTTAGAAATAAATGGCACAATACAAGGTAAAAGTACTGAAAAATATTCAACAAAATAAAGACATGAGGGTAAAATTTTGAAATAATTAATTTAGGATCTTATTATTATTGCAATTAATATGATGAAGGGTTGTTAAATTATAAATAAAAGATAATTATTTTTTAATTTCAATCAAAATTCGACAAATTTACATTATGATTCATAGATGGAATGGTCCCTAATAAACATTGAGTCCATCGGGGTGTACTTATTAAATCAAAACTGATTTCTCTGTACAATTTCTATAAAAGTCTCAGGTGATGTCTTAAGATTTGGCATATCACTGAAATTTATTGAATAATGTCTAAATACATTCGAAATTTAAAGATATAATATTAATATTGTTTTCTCATTTAGAAACTAATAATGTTTCAATATGCAATTTAATCAGTAAAGTTGATGAATTAATTAATTTGTACATGTTTTCCTAAGTGTGATTGCGAGAGAGAGAGAGAACTTAATTGTACAAAAATATAATAACCATTTCCATATTCAAGTTGCAAGAATAGATAATTAGCTAACTTTTTTGTAATTAATAAAATTGAATTAATTATTTAAAGAAAATTTTGAGAATATCCACGACACAAAGTTGATAATAAAAACAATTCCATCCTGAAACTACACTAAATTTAGGTATTTGTTTATTGTTTTTATATTAATATTTTTTTTTATTTCGTCTCTCTTTCTTTATAATTTGTGTTCATCTCGCATTTTATCATTTACCAACAAAATTTTTTTAAATTTAAAATTCAGTACATAAAATCTTATTACAATTGGCGCATAACGTGGGGTTCAAAAAATAACAAAATATTTAAAATTTTATAATTTTATATCTTAGCTTCCAAAATTTACAAAATATAAAAAAAATATTGCAATATATGTATGTATATAACTCAAAAATTACATTATAAATAAAATATACATAAGGTAACCCGTAATATAAACGACCAAAAATTAGAATCAAAACTGTAGAGTTACTACAAGGGTTCAAATATTATTTTTTGAATAAATTACATTTGTAAATAATCCAAAAAAATGTTGAATATTTTTTTGAAAAATAATAAATGAAATAATAGTTTTTTCGTTTGCTCGTTCATTCAACATTACAAGTTTGCTTACAGTATCCAAAAACCACATAATTTTAAATTTTAAATATACTATATTGATATATGAGTTCGGACCTTTTTCGATTTGTTCCCGCCACAAAGTTATTAACATAAGTACCTACTATTTCATGATACCGTAGTACATATACTGTTTCACTTAAAAAATACATTCGCAAGTATAAAAAAATGGTGATTTCGAAACCGAGGAAGGTCGGCAAATATTTCATGTCGATGTTCAATGACAAACATTGAATTAAAATATAATTTTCGGCGATTCCTATTCAAGCACAGTACCCGGAAATGCCAATTTTTTACATTTATTTCGACGATTATGTACTAAATTTAAATCTGGGCAATTTGTTCCTGTCTTAAGGTCAATCCAACTTTTTATAAATCTCAATTTAACGAGCATACTTTAAAAATAGTATCGGGCAAGAACAATCATTGATAAAATGCCACTCTAGAATTTTAAAGTAAAAAATGACAAAATTAACTCATAATTCAATTTCCGAAGATAAAATATTTATGTTTGGAACAAGGGTATAATTAACATTCAGTATATTGAGTTTTAGTGTTATTAAACTTATTTTAATTAGTCAGTAACATATATACATTATACGTACTATTGGGTTAGGTATGTAATGTACTTATACACCCTGTATAAAATATATTATTTAAATAGAGAAACCTCGAGACAGAAATCTGTCGTAATATGCCCAAAACAACTTCAATAAATGAAAATTTATGAAAAACACTCACTGGAAATATTTCCTTAATAAGTTGAACACACATCTCTAGATTTATCATAAAAATAATCTGAAGTGGTTTAGAGCTAAACTCAACTTTTCAACCAAAACATTTGTGGGATTCACTAGGAGTTTCGTATCTAACTACAAAGATCATTTGCCCTCTAATATCTTTTTCAAACTTTTAGTTTGGTCTAATAGTAAGATTTAAACATCCAACTAGAAAGGTATTTTTCTACTATATTTTAATATTTTGTTAATTCTTCTAGTTTTGTCGATCCCTTACGATTCCTGCATCAATTAGAACGTTTCTTTTTTCTAGTTTAATATATATCGTTCACCCTTCTAGTAGTCTAAGATCTATTTTTCTAACAATATTATAACATCACCGTTCGAATTAAATAAATAAGTTTTAAAAGTTAAAGTGCATCAAATATTATTAACAGTATCCAGTCTTCCCGTGGCCCATTAAAAATGTTTACGAAAAAATATTTATGTTAATATGTTAAAACAAAATATCATTTCATTTTTAATAGCCTTTTATTGAGAGCATGTTTTAAAAAACAAAAACAAACAAATATTAATGTTTCGTTGATATTTAATTGGTTTAAATGTAAAAGTTGTGTTTCGAGCAAATAAATGCTCGTCGACAAATATTTATTTTCATTAATGAATTTATAAAATTTTGAATCATAACTCGCATAAATAATTTATAAAATTCAAGTTCAATGTACATACTATCTCATTCAGACGGGTGTTTCGATAAAAATATGTCAAATACGCCATCGAAAACATTTCCAAAATAATTTTTCCAGACAAGCCCGGTTCTAATTTTGCTTATCGCACGTTTCTGATAATTTTAGCGTTATTAATAAACTTGGAAAAATAACATATTTGCGAGAAAAATTCGTAAATATTTACGTTTTTATGCACAACTCTCGAGTAATATATAAATATATGCTAAAAGCGTATAAAATGAGATAAAACAAACTAAATATTTTTGTCCGGTATGCATTGATCTATCGGCGAGATACGTGAAAAAGATGCGAGCAAGTGGATGACGGCCAAAACGGAAATGGAACCAGGCTGGCATCTACCGGGACCTCCCAATATATTTCAGACTACTCGGAAACTAACTGTCCAGTGAACAATATGAACAAAACTAAAGCAGACCATAAATAATAAACAGAATAAAAAGACTATGTAAACAGAAGAAATTATAAAACCAAATAAAACTCTAAATCGTCTCCTTTTTGATATGGGCGATTTTCACACAGGTCTCTACCTTTAATATTGGCTGTATGACTTGTGTAACACCTACCCTAACAGTATTTCCAACTCATTTTGGTGTTTCCTCTGGTTCAAGTTCACTAACCTCAGTTTATTTTCCTCCTATTGGTCTTTGCTTCCTGTTCCCTATCATGATAATTTTGGATTAAACGTTATTTTGCAAGCCCACTGTTTTGTTGACTTAGTCTAAAACCAGCACTCATATGGTGGACTCACTTTAGTTCTTTTTAACAAGATTTGCTGTTAGTTTAAGTACTAAATGACCGTTTGTTAAGTTTGCTAATCATTTGTTCTTTTTATTGTTAATTTTATATAATTTCACGGATAATCTAAAATATGTTAATTTGGAATTTGAAATTTCGCTGTTTTTAAACAATTTGTGGTAAGTCTTATGATTGTGCTCTTATTTGTTATTTTATGACTTCAATTTTAGACCTGATGATAAGTAACAAAATTAGGGCGACCTTCAGGACCTTAATAAAACTATGTCGGTGATATTAAAATCGACGTTAAAAATGAAATCAAAGTATTGAACTATTCCTCACAAAATTTCGTTTGTGGTCAACGTATTTATAGAAAATGAAGTATGAGTCTCTCCCTTGTGTTCAGAAGGTTGTCCAAGTCATTGCAATGGACCAATCGTTACTAATAAGATCTCATATTCCTTGCATGATCCAGACCTTGCATAATTTAGAAATGAAACTATTACGCTACTTTCCAGAACTCGGCTTCAAAGTTGACGATTGGAATAGTAAATAATAAGTTTTTTTTTACATATATCGGTAACACTAGATGATTTTATCACGAAGATACAAGAAAATCTAGTAGATCTTTAATTTAATTCAGAAAAGATTAACATCTTCTGGATGAAGATAAAAGAATATCCAACTTGCAAGGGGAACTTTGAAATTATTACTGCCATTTGACACATTCCATTCATGTTCTTGTCAATGGTAAACCTAAAAACTTAGAACGAAATAAGCTTCAATTATAAAATGATTTTGTTACTTCCAATGTCTTCTCACTAAAATTTTGGTATTTTTATTACACTGTAGGACTTACAACTCCCTTTACTTTTACTTGGTTCGCAACCTCAACTCCCCGAACAAGACTTTGCATCGCCCTTGGGAGTCACCACCCACAAATTGGAAAACAACGAACTATAGAAAAGGTGGACAGCAGAAAATGGGAACCTAGAAGACAAGAAGAAATGGATGTTTGTTGTCTTTCAACTCCACGGAGCTTACACCTACATCGAAATCTAGAGACTGAAGGGTTAAGAAAACTAAAAATAAATAGGCACTTAACAAGCCGGTATACAACAACTGTTTATGAGTTCATTAACAAATCTTCTCTATACATTTCTTCTGCATATTTTATTAATACATTTTCTTATGAGTCACTCTATCCCGAGCTTATGATCAACAATTTTCCATTAGATCTCCGAATAAATATTTAGTTCTAATTCCAATAAGGGGAGCCTTTAATTATTAATTGAACCTTGTAAATTTTGTTATTTAGAAATTCAGAGTAAGTGAGATAAAATACATATAACATTTTGCCAAAATAAAATATAGAAATCGGGACCATTCGTTTAACGAATGTATAATCCAAATAAACAACCTTGAACTTGGGAGTTTATCAACCGCAAAAGTTGATATCTCATTCTTTTATTTATTTCAATTTTTTTAACGGCGCAGTTTCTTGAAATTGCACTTTGTTATTTATTTCCTCGATATTGAGGAAAGGAAGGGGGACTCAGATTTAAATTTAATTTGTTTATTGAATCCAAATAAAACTTTTAATAAAATTTATTAAGAGGTGGGTTTTATGAAAAGTACTAATAATAAAAAATATTTATATACAGAACAAATTATTTTGACTTATATTAGATAGATAGGTTAAGTATTGAATTATTTCCTAAATAACTGTATAGAGTACAATCATGATTATAAAACCAGGCCAAAATCGTCATCTTCTAAAAAGACCAGAATTAACAATTTATTGAATTTGTTTACTTAAATTTAATTCCAGGTTTAAGCCTATTTTTAAAAATCTAAAGGAGTATAAGTTAATCCAGAGACACGAAAACTGTTTTCAAATAAATCTCGGAATCTAGGCCACGATTTCTACATGAAAAACCATCAATTTGAACAAGCTAAATGATTAGTAGAAAATAATTTTGGCGAAAAGCGAAGGCACAAGCGTGTTATGATAAACGGCGGTATTCGGGATACGACCATAAAGAGGCGGATGCATAGTCGAGAGATTTATGTTATCGTCCCGTCGGTCGGGATGTTAAGCACAACCCACGGACGTTGAAACTCCGAAAAAAAATCATCGCGAAAGTAATTAGGTCGTATAAGAACGAAGTAACCCATATTTTAGGATTTTGTGGGCCTAAACATTTTTTATGTAAGCCAATGAAATGTAGTAGGTACACGTGCTTCAACTAATCATGTCATTATTAAACGAGAAATAAAGCACTAAGATTATTCACCGTTTGCCTCTGTTTTTTGAAAAATTGATTTGGCTCTTTTGGGCTCTCGTGACTATTGCCTAGTAACTCATTTTTGGAAAATTTGGCAAATTATTTTCAATACATTTTCATCTTTCTGCTGTATTAAGAGTTAAAATTTCAAAAACGTGGCCGTAAAAAATAGGTTGTTAATGTAGTTGTAACAGAGCCTTTGTTTATAAAAAAACATAAGAATTTAGAAGTTTAAGTAATGTTTATTATTTAAGAAATCTAGAATATTATAATAAAGTGTAGGTCCGCAATATTTATAGGGTCAGCCTGGGACTATGCAATGAAATAATTAACTAGTAAAGCTTATCGCCACAGAAATTCTTTATCTGAAACGTATTAAATTTTTAGTTTTAAGTAAACGATTTCTGAGTGTGGTCGTGTTATTGTTAATTGAAATTTTCGTTTTTCCTATTTTGTTGTTCGTTTTTGGTAGTATAATATGAAAATGGCTTAAAAGTTTATTACCGTAGAAACAGTTCAAGTCAAAAAACTAGTGGCGAACGTATATCAAAGTTAATTGTAATATAATCTTAATTTTTTCATAAAAAAAAATCTAGAAACACTTTTAGTAAAGTGGAATTCAACAGTTAAAGTTATCTCTTTGAAAAAAAACTTAAAACAAGTAATGTTATAATTTGCCAGTTCTAAGCCTTGAAAAGTGTGAAGGAAGATTTTGAGGAAATAAAAATATTATTATTATTCATTAAATATAAATAAAATTAAAATGGTAAATATTGTCTTAAGTGAAATAAAGCCTTATTGTCAAAAGGCATCATTAACTGAATTTATAGATGTTTTATCAACTTTTTCTAATTAAAGCTGATGTAAGGTAATGATATTTTAATCTTATCGTTAATTAATTCATCAGACTAACGCAGGTAATTCGTCTTCTATAACTAACAGGGCCATAAAATTAAAGTATAGTAATTTTGTTGTTATTTACAAATGATTAACAATAAATGCCGATTATAGACCCTTTATGTAGTATTTTGAATATGGCTCTGTGTTAACTCATTGTAAACCCATAAAGTACTTAGATTTATTCTCAATGTATAATGGTACAGTTCAAACCTAAATCTAAAATATTAGATCTTTTCGAAAAATATATAAAGGCCATTATGAAGTAAAATTGTTAAACAAATGAGGGAATTGTACAAAATGTTATTACTGTAACGTAAAAATTGGTCCCTCAAACAGCAAACAAACCATTGGTTTTATAATTGCAATTTATGTGGAAATATTGGGTGGCGTAAGAAGCCAGGACGAGAAGTCGAAAGTTTTTAGGAGTTTACTTCTGTAAAAACATGCTTTTAGTTCAGAATTGTAACCCCGAGATCTCCAACGCAGAGGGATAATGTTAAATTGTTAAAAAGTCAAATTGTCGTTAATAAAAAGCAGTTATAATCAAAGAATCCATAGTCAAAGAAAAAAGGGGATGTACTAATAATGTTACTAGCCAATGAGGCCATTGCGTTATTAATTAGGGAGATTCAGTCAGTTGAAGTTTAACCCTCATTCGAAAATGTTCTAGTACGCGATTGCCTTTAAATTACTGTCCATTTTAGTAAATTACTGCACTTCTCTTATTATCCTAAATTAATCAATTAATAGTACATCTAATCTGATTATTAATGAACTCATCGAGGTTTAGTAATCGTTCAATTTATTAATTTAATTTGTTTACCATATTCATTTACTTCTTTTTCATATTTAATTGTTAAATTATCATAATCCTCACCCGTCTATACGTAAATAACCTAATCGATAATAAGTCTGTCCTTATACTTGGCGTCCTACTAAAGTCCTTAGAGCACATAAATTTGGTAAATGCCAATTTTTTTTATCAATACCGTACAGCTATCGGATGATAAACCTCCACGCTTAATATTCGTCAATCAATTCTTTCACAAGAGCACATATGCCTCCGCTCGGCATAAAATACTACAATTCATATTCGAGTTTCAACTTCACCAACCTGTAAAAATGTGGTAAGTACACTAAATTAATAAGTCTCGCCCTGGCAACACCGCTATTAGCATGTTAAAAAAAATTATTTTTATTTTTTGTTTCTATTTTTTGATCATAAAAATGATTAACGGCTCCCCTTACACAAAATCCTTATCGACCTTGAAGCGGGTTTCAACGACCTAGTTTCCTGGTTCCCGGATTCCCGTATTCCAACACGACCTGGATAAGATAACCCTGCGATTCTGGTTGTTCCGATATCGGTGCTGTTCCTTAAATTAACATTTAGATAATATTTCGGTAACTTTTAACAATATTATTATACCAGCACGTGTAATTTGTTTTTTCTTTTTTAAAAATTACAGTGAATTATATTTAATTGGTATTAATGAAATACAAGAAATTCTCTAGAGGTATTTTATGTTGGATTTAAATATTCTTATCACGAAAAGAAAATGGAGTCGGAGGAGGAGAACAATGGAAGAAATTCTAAACACGTTTCGCTTAACGTTGTTTTGCGCCTTGCATTTTCGAATCAAGACGAATTTTAAAACGATCCGTTGTGCAACGGATGCTAAAATACCAAAACATCCGTAACTCTATTCAATCTTTACAAGCGTAGGTAATATCCGTTATTGCAACCGATCCAATTCCAGTATAAAAACAAATATCGTTAGAATCTTCCAATATTGTCTCCATATTAACTAATCACTAAACTAGGAAGAGTATTAATAGTGACGCCAATGAAAATTGAATATCGAATAGCACCATTAATTTTTTGCTTGCAAATTTCAATACCGTAGTAGCTTGTGACAGTGGCGCAAGTTTCAGCTACAGATTTAATTTCCACGTGGCTTAACTTTCAGCTGCAGTCATATCATAGTAAAGATTTACATAGAAAAATATTATTTGTTTGTACTTTTTTTTGAGAGCCACAAATAGAGTGACATAAGCTTAATCCGCAATAATGCTCTTTCCCTCAAAATGTTAACCAATTCATGTAAGTAACAAAAAATGGTCAAATATTTGATAGGACAAAAGGCGTCGCCGCTGGGGTTGGCAGTCGCCCAAAACACACGGTTAGACAGGATGTCATTTGAGCAAGGGTTTTCTGTGAATAGTACAAGTTTCTCTACTGATGATGAATGCTCCAATGGATTTGTTCCAGTTAAAATATCTAATTTTATCTTCTAGACCGAGTAAAGTGAAACATTCCGAGACTGCATGTTTTATGTTTTGATGAAATATTTTCGAATTTGTGAAATCGCCAACTAAAATTAGTTCAGAAATTTGATTCTACGAAATGCTTAGAAGATTTCATCTTGTACTATAAAATATAAAATAAAAATTGTAGAACTGAGGCGCTCGCGTATTTGATTATACAAAGTTGTTTACAAACTTTTAAATTTATTAAGGATTTGTTTATAAACTATAACAAACATATAATTCTCTCTTTGTTTACCGGCAAAAAAGGACACCCTTTATCTATAAATAACATTCAGTGCGAAACATGATATGCTAATAAAAATTAAATTAAAAAATGATTGAATTATTTTTACAGTTCTCCTTCAATTTTTATTACTTATATTTTATATACAGGGCACTCCATTAGAGGTGGCGATAAGCCAGAATTGCCGTGTGAACTTACAATGAAGACATAATATAGTTACAAATTGAATAGTGTTAATTCAAAATTTTATTTATGTTTCTATTACTTTGCCAGGAGAGTGCACTTTACTTTGGAGTTTGTGGCGAACAATTCTAAATTTATGAGTATATAATAATAATAACAATAATGATAATAAAAGTTTGTGCCTTTATAACCTATTAATCTTCCTGAGTTAAATTTCTCTTTTTTTATCTGTTCCGGGAACCATCAGATTATTTTTATTTGTATTTTTAATTTCTATTTATTTTCCCGGTGTTAGTCGGGGTTTTTCTTTAATTCCTATTTGTTAAGTTTGATCGATATATCAATCATTTTAATTTTCTATTGTAATATTATTTTCTTTAAATTAAAAACTTTCAATTTTCAATATAAATCTCATCGTATTTTAAAAATATATTAGTTTTTTCCATAAAACTTTGTGCTTGTTTTAATTCTTCCTTCATTACTCTTAATAACTTCATCATTTTATCCAAATCTACCCGTTGGTTTATTTCTCTAGTCAATTCTTGCACTTCTTTTATTTATAAATATTTTGGTTTGTAGGTTGATTTTGTGCATTACATTTACATTATTTTTAGTGATTTGGCTATAGGAGAGCCTTTGCCTCACCGTACTGCTTTCGAATTTTCTTTGATCTTTTATTTCTCCTTTTCCTTGACTTGTGTTCTAATTCATTTTCTCATCTCTTTTTTTTTAAGTATTTTATAGACGGACACATTTTATAGTTTGCAGTGTGATTACCTTGGCAGTTACAACAATTTGTTTGGCTTGTTTCGGATTTAATTAGTTGACATTTTTTTGCATTATGGTCCCATTTCACACAGTTGGGACTCTTGCTTCAATTTATTTGAGAATGCACAAAACTCTGGCAATTGTAGCATAGAGTTGCACTGTTCTGTTTTTGATATTGCCCCCATTTAACTTTTACATTGCTTATTTCACTTATTTTATGTCCACATCCCTTTTAACTGTTACAATATATACAATATAATAACTTTTCACATTCGAATCTTTACCTTTCATCGGTGTAATGCTTGCTCTCTATTTTAATATTTTCTCCTTCTTCTAGTTGCATTTTTAAAGAGTCTGTGTTCACATTTGGAAAAGCCTTTAGTAGAATACTTTTCAATCTGTCATATTTATCTGTATAAGTAAAATATTGTATTCCTCTTTTTTGATATTTTTCATTACAAGTTTTCTCTGTTCCTTGTTTTCAGAGAACATTTTAGTGTTATTTCTGCTAAATTGAATAGAAAATTTATCAGATTTAATTTCGTCTCTCAGCCGTTTAATGAATATCCAATTATCCTTTGGACTGCCTTCCAGAACTACTGGTGGTGCTTTCTTAATTGTTTTATCATCTGCCTCCTCTCCAGCTATTTTATCAGCCTTTTCTTTATGCTGGGCTAGAACGTCAAATTGATTTTTGGTTTATACCTCAATATCTTCTTTACTTTTTTCAAATCGTCTTTGCTCTCGCTACTCTTTATTTCAATAATTTCTTGCTCAACTTCTTGGCTCTTTGGCTTACCATGTATTGCTTCCTATATCTTATTCGCGTATAATCAACTTTCAAACACTTCAGAACACTACTGCCCCCCAAAAATTGGGTTTTTTGTACCTTAAAATTGGGATTTTTCACTAGTTTTTTTTAGAGCTTGTATAAAGAGTCGTTAAATTGGTCAAATTTGATTGGCTACTTTATGAAGTATGAATTTAACTAATATTTTGATTGGTTCAAGTTTAAACAGGCGTTATAACTACGAAGTGAGTCACGTGAATACATAAAGAAAAATCCAAGATATATATTCTTAGTATTACTTGGTATAGAGCTCTGGGGCGACTTATAGATACTTAGTGGTGATATTCGGTTTATTTAATTGTTCTGCTGGAACGGTATGACAATTTTTTATAATAAAACCGGTTAATTTTGGCAACTATTGGCTTACCCTGCAGAATGTAAATGAAAACATATTGCCAATTTTTATTCCAAAATATTTAGAAAAAATAAAAAGAACAGATTTATACAAATCATAGATGATACAAAGTGTTCCAAAACATAAGACAGTTATTCACTGTCACAGTCTTTAAAAAGAAATATAAATATTTTTATATTTTAAATTCTCTTAAAATAGCAGAACTCCCTTTCTAAATTGACGTATTTCGTGCTCAGTGTGAAAAATTACCCTATTTTGATAAAAATTAATCGGTCTCAAATTATATTTCATAGAAGTCAACACAGTGCTTAAACAACAACTTTGAATGCGAGCGAAAAATAAAAGAAATCTCGAAATGATATTTTGCGGTCTAATATTCTTTAATCATAAGGAAAGATTAAAAACTGCATTTTTTTAAAGTCAGAACATGACACATTTGAAGGCGCAACAATAAATCTACTTTTCAGTAATTGATGCACTTATTTTCAGGTCATCCTTTAAAGTTTCTGCCAAAATATTTTTGCTCTGTTTTCGTACAATTTTTTTTAGTGCGTCATCGGGGCAGGACGTGTTTATTTCCCTCGACGGCAGTTTTTCACTTTTGACATCAGATTTCTGGCGTTTTCGGGACTATTAGGAAAGAGTTTTAGAGTTTTTATGGGGCTGTATTTTAACCCAGGGAGTCGTTAAGCCGCGTGCAGATTTTAGGAATATAAATAAGCGATTTTAAAAAACACATCATTAGAAAATGTAAATTTAATGTAGATTCAGCCTCATTTATTCTAGAGTATTATAATTAAGTATCAGACTGGTGGTTTTATCTTGAACTACTAATCTTACTATTACTATGAATTCCATTAATTACCAAAGTACCGTAATTTAGCAATGGTTAACAAAAACAAAAAGGTTTAAAAAAGCTTCAAGATGAATCTACAATGATATATCTAAAGATTTAAATTAGAATTTTGTCTCGAAAATGTCTAGAAAGGTATATTGAACCATCAATTTTCACGCTTTTCTTAAATTTTAAACTTTTTTTAAAAATGAAGGCTGTTTGTCTATAATGAGGTATAATGGATTCATCAAAATAAAACTCAAAACCAATACCACAAATAACTTTTTAATTACACTTATCAGATAACTAGTTTCGGTTATATAATCATCATCAGGTTTAGAAAAATAATTTTACAATCAAAAAAGTAATCTTGTTTAACAAATATGTAACATGATGAAAAATTGATAAAAGTAAAAAATGGAAGTGGTACTAAATGACATGATTCTCTGTAAAAAAAATAAAACAATTTAAAAGTTTAAGTAATCTTTATTTAAGAAATCTTGAATGTCTCAATAAAGTATAGGTCCACAATATTTATTTGGACTTCCTGAAATAATGCAAATGGAATAACCATTAAAGCTTATCGCCATATAATTCTTTACCTGAACTGAACTGAAATTTTCGTTTTTCATATTTTGCTGAATGTTTTTTACGGTGTAACATGGAAATAGCTGAGGAGTTTATTTACGTAGAAACAATTTCCCAAAGTCAACAAATTGTAATATCTTAATAAGAAAAATCTGAATCTAAACACATATTTAATTAAGTTGGAAGCCAACAGAACAAGTTATCTCTTTGAAATAAATCTTAAAGCGAATAATGTTATAAATTTTCAGTCTTAATCCTGGTAAAGTGTGGAGGAAGATATTTTTGTAATTTTTGTAATTTTCATTTTTGTGTTTAAGATTGTTCATTTTTCCATTTAATTAATTTAATTAACTTTTGCATTTTGGCATTTAGTATCACTTTTATTTTTACTTTTATCAATTTTTCATAATGTTACACATTTGTTAAATAAGATTATCTTCCTATAGGTAAGTTGTCACTTTACGGATTTCTCAGTTTTATTGATTCCAAAATTATTTTTGTAGACCTGATGATGGTTGTATAGCCGAAACCAGTGGTCTGCTAAGTTTAATTAAAACGTGATTTGAGGTATTGATTTTGAGTTTTATTTTGGTGTGTTTTCTAAAAATTTTTTTCAAAAATATATACACGAACTTAAATATATTTACTCACCTATTTTTCCATTAGGACTATATGGGTCGTAACTCCCAGAAGACATCGGCGACGAGTATCCATTACTGATAACCGTATAAGCTTGAGACGGCGGTCCGGGAGATGGAGTTAACGGCGGCGCATTGTTGCCGCTCATCGTTCCCGGACTCGGCGAACTCAAAAAGTCCTCGGTGCGCGATCTGTTTTTTGCGGGTTGCGCAATCGCGTTCGCGAACGCGCTAAACACACCCGCCCCGTTGCTAGGCGCCACAAGTCCGTTGGACTGAGGTAAGGCCGACGAGGTGGCCACCAGCCCGTTGCTCGCATTCAAAAGACTGCTCACCGTTATGCCACCTGCAACAAAACAATACAATAACAATTCTCTACCATACAGATTTACTATTGAACATTTCTAATGGTTCCTTTAGAAAATGTATCTATTTCATGAATTAATTGCTAAATCATTGTCTTCAGAATGTTGCTCGTAGAAAGCAACACCTTAACGATAATAAACATTTTTCATCAAATCCTCTAAATAGACGTACTCAATTTTGCAAACGAATATGGTATGAATAATTTCCATCCTAAGGGAAAAAATAAAAAATAAAATATGGGAGGTAAAAATGTATCTATTTTTCGACATATTTCGTGTCAGCGTGAAACTTGGAAATTTGGAAATAAACTGTATTCTGAAGGGGTCGAGCCTGGCGAATAGAGTGCAAGGGGGAGTAATAATTAATAATGAACTTGTGATACGGCACGTTGTCCTGATGGAATAATTTTTTTTCGTTAGTAAATGCCTTTTCACTGGAATTTTCTGCAACTGTTTTGCATTGCAAAATACCCGAAGTCATAATCTTTTGATTGATTGAATCGTTCTCAACTTCTTTGGTTTGCCTTTCGTTGTCAATTGTTTTGACTGGTGTTTAGTCTCGAGAGTGTTAAGATGTAAGTCTTATCTATAGTTATAAATATGCACAAAACACCTCTTGGAATATGGTTATATAGCAGTAAACACTTTTTTAAAAATTCATACCATTGGCTGTGAGCAATCCTGGCATCCTCCGTACAGACAACTTTCTCGTGTCCACATGTTATACATAATATGAGGTGTTTGCTCTTTTGAAGTCTCCACTTTCTCAATTTCCATCAACTTCAATCGAACATCACTCAAAACAATTGTATGAATTTTCAGAACCATGTCTTCATTTGTAGCCGATTTTGCCATACTTGGGTCTCTGCACCCTCAATGCTTTTACGGTCACGTTTAAAATATGCACGCTAGGTTTTGACCGATCAAAATGATGGAGCAGGCTCACCTAAAGTAGAATCCAGCGCAGCTTTTATTTTTGTGGGACTTAAACTCTAAACTTAGAATTTGATTAGTACAGCGGGTTTACAAATACAAATCACTGGACACGAATTTATATATCACAAAATAATATAGACATATGACATTAAATAAAATTATATTTTATATTTTATTTACTGTTCCAATAGGTTCTCACCCAACTACAGAACAGAACAAGAAATTAGAAACTATTACAATAAAATATTAAAATAATAAAACAAACCTACCTAAAGGATACAATATACCTAGATTTTAGCTCTTGTTCAGATAAAATGCCTTAATGTCGGAGATTCTACAGTTAAAGATATCCAGCTGGCAACTTGTATATGGGGTATTGCTTTTACTGTCCATTCATTCATTTTTAATTTACTCTCCCTGTACGTTTCGTAATTTCCATAATTAAAATTTACCATGCATAATATATGAAGTGTACGAAAATTGCCAGAATAAACCTTTCTTGAGGAGATTTGCATGAAAAAAAAGTCGATTTAGGTGTGGATCTTTCTAACCTATTTACTTATATGATTATTTTAAAGAATTAGTTTATCAAAAACAAACAGCAGATTTACATGAACTAAAATAACGAATTCGTGAGACATGTCGGAACATTACACCAACTATAATTCAAACGACGTGTATAAAAAAGATTTTAAGATATTTTGAACTTTACATGTAATTTACGGGAAATAATTATGAACACTTATATTTATTTATTGCGAGGGCAGTATTTACTGTAGGAATTCTATTGGCTACACTAAATTTAAATTTGAGGTGCATTTCAAAATAACATTATTTTCAAATTAGTTATAATGATCGCTCGCTATACAGTTGATTAGACAGTGAGGTTTTTGTAGAGTGACAAAGAGGTTTGAAATAGTTTAAAACATGTTCATACTAATTTTTATTTTAATTGTAGGATTTTCAAAAAGCGATGGCGTTAATTGTTTGTCAATTTTATTTTAGTATATCTATTTCTAAAAAGTATTTATAATAAAGTCATCCAAGAACAGTGTTTCTTAAAAGATGGTAATAAGATTATTATATGCAACGAATTTCGACAAAATCTAATATACAGTGTTTAACAATCAAATGGAATAAATTCATTATCACAAAACATGTCAATTTTAGATTATAAAGTGACAAATTTTTAAATGCGAAGGGGGTGTTTGAAAGTGTCTTCATTCTCTGTTCAAAATTGTTATTGTTTTCAAATTTATTGCAAAAACTAACATCCCCACTTCAAGATTTTAAATGACAGCCTAAATTTTTTTTGGTTGATTTTGAAACAACGCAATTTTCTTGAATCCTTATGTGAAAATGTGATATCTAAGACATTTAACACAGTGTCTTAGTCTGAGATACATTGTTCATTGTCCTCCTATATCCTGAACAAGCATCCAAAATTTCAAGTTTTTATCTTCAAAAACACCAGAAATAATTCAATATTAACTTTTCGTGTGGACAGCTAGTTTATAAAATTATTAATTAATTAAGAGAACTTTATTTGAGAGGCTAAAAAATTGTAGACCAAACGACGTTTTCCTTAATCAAGGAACGTCGTTCGGATCAAGAGTTTAAACGATACTTACCGTTCGTGGGCGAATATAATTGAGGCTCGGATTTGACGAGCAACATGTTATCGTCTGTTATCCTTTCGTAAATCATTTCGTGTTTAATGTCCATGCTGCCCAATACACTGATGGTGGGGAAGATGGCGGTCATAGAAAGGGGTTAGGGACGCGGCGACCTATGCTGCCGCGACATACTATCACAATCTGTAACAACAAGAAAATATATTAATATTGAAACAATTTCCAATTCAAGTTTCAAGTTTGTATTAATTTACTAAAAATATTAACAAAAATTGTAATTATAAAACTATCATGTGTGATAATCATTCTATGTTGTCAAACTCAGAATGACTTCAAGTCTAACTTTTTTTATACTATACTAATATATATAGTACACATTTTGCATAGTTTAGTGAGAAACAAGTCTCCAATAAAAAAAGAAGCATAGAGCGTCCCGAGTGCGGAGCTGCGGTAAAGAGACGAGAGAGCCGTTTTTATCTGTTGGATTGCAATGTTGCAGGCGGCACTGGCTTGGCAGGCGGCAGCGACAGGATCAATAGAGCCAGACACAACATAACATTATATCGGATTTCTCCATTGGTTTGGAGGAAAATTGGGGTGCAATTTTTGTTATGAAGTCAGATGGGATAAACCAATTGGAGATAATTCGATGCCGCAAAAGAGGTCACAGCGGCATGTTTAAATAATAAACCTAAAAATATTTTGTTTGCATTATCACGAATGTATTACAATAGCCTCAAACAAATATTCATAATCAGTGACTGTAACAATGAATAAGTTTACTAAAAAAAAAACAAATTAAATTAACAATAGACCTAAAAGTAAGACATAAAATAATATTTATCTTAAAATTCCACGATATTCTAAAATGCTTCAATTCTTATGACAATTATTTCACCAATGTTCTCTGCCATCGTCGGATAAGGTTATAATATTCTAACCTATAATATCTATTATATATATATATATTATAATCTTATCTGATGATGCCAAAAAACATTCGTCATAAGAATGTTTAAAGAATATCGTGAAATTTTAAATTAAGTATATTTTATATTTTACATTTAAAATTGATACATTTTACAAAGTAAGGGGTAAAAACCATCATCAGAAATTAACATTATATGTTTTTAAAATTGTTTAAAAAAAATAGACTGATCTTTAAGTAGTGTCCGAAAAAAAAAACAAATTGTACCAACAAGGAGCAAAAAAATAAGGGCCAAAAAATAAGAAACCAAAGAAAAAAGTACCCAAAGCAAAAATGGACCAAAAAACAAATTTAAATATTTTAACCTAACCATTTAATTAACTTAGCTTAACCTTCCTACTAGAAGAGCAGCCAAACACTCTTTTTACAAAATTCCATAAATGCTGATTTTCATCCGTTTTTGTATTTTTAGCTGCCTTTTCTTTTGGGTCTTTTTACATTTGGCATCGCGAAAAACCACCTTTTATTTAGCTTAAAAGAGTACATGAGGTCATTACATGAGCTACTTTAGTGAAAACAAAATAATTGAAGCTTATTATAAACACTTTTGAGGATGTCTTCTATTTTATTAAAGAAATAACAATAATTTGCAGTAGATAAAACGTTTATTTTTATTTATTACCTTTCCATTATCTCATACTTTTTGTGACGTTGGTTTGTTACTAATCCTTGCGGATTTTTCTTTTTTAAGGTTTTATTTCTGTTTCTCTCATTTCTCCAAAACACAATCTACTATAAGCTTCTGATATTATATTTTAATCCTATTCCCCCTTTCCACTGTTACTCTGCCTTTTTTTTGTTGCACTTACATTGTTCTAATTTTTGGTTATTTCATTATGTATACATTTTTTCTTCAGATATTTGAGCTCATTCTTATTCACTAATTTACTCATATTTTTTTCTATCGATCTGTCTAAATTCCGACACCGATTCGTAACCCAACTCTGAGCTATATAGAATCGACATGCGTACGATGCCGTCCCCGATCCCTGTGGGGCGGTGGGACACAGGAGTCTAGACGAAACCGGGGGCAAGCACCAGGATTCAGAGTACAGAACATAACCAGTACCGGGACAAGGACGAAGGTCGTGGAACTGGGAAAGTGAAAGGCTGCGACGCACAAAAACCGCTCCCTGTTCGCCTGCAGCCCTTCTACTTGGCGGTTGTGCCCTTCCCGAAAATCCCCTACTACAACCTACAACAACGTTAAGAGATGGATCGTGTTCAAGCTACAGGGATACAAAGTAAAGAAAAGGATACACGCCATTTAACACCAACATTTTAGTTTTATTATATTTAGTTGGAAAACACTTCTACTTTTTTCGGTTTTTGATGAAATGCCAGTAGAAATTTGAACAGATATTTAAGCAAAGGTAGAAACAGATGAATATGATGGCCCGCATGATCACCTGATCTCACAAAAGTTAACTAATTACTAATGAAGCTACTACTCCAGAAGATGTATAAAAAATAATTTAAGCAACTATTTGTATATTAATAATAAATAAATGAATAAATCCTTATTGATTTGTGAAGTTTATTCTAAAAAATGTAAATACCATTTTTCTATACACCGAAGCCCCTGATATTCGCATAATCCTACAAACAAGACATAAATTATGTTCAGTAAATCTATTAGAGCAAATAAAAGAAAATCACATTATGTAAAATATAGGTATTCTTTAAACCCCCAAGGATCATATTATGTGTATACACTAACAGCCCGAATAAGTTAATTTTTTGTATGACAAAATGCTGAAGGACAAAATCTTTCCCATCGGTACGAAATACATTAAAACTTTTTCATAACAAAATATTTATTACAGATGAAATTTTTACATTAACTACTAGCTCAATTCCTACAATTATTATTTGTCCATTTTCACAAAAATTTCTTAATTATGTAAACATATTTTGGGGCACAATAGTTACAGTCTCATAAATATATCGATCAAAACAACTGTAGATAACAATCTGTGCCCAACAATTTCTCCCACGCGAATAGTTTGGTAAAAGTAAAAGAAAATTCTCAATTCCTCCACGCTCGCTCGAAAAAAGTCGATTCTAAGTAACTTGACGATCTCGAACGATAAGTAGGTCGTAGCCTTCAAGGGTTCATAGGTCGCACACAGCTCCCAACACTCCCCCATGCACCCCTTAACTTACCCTCCTCAAGACAGCGAAAGCTTGGTGCGCGCAGGAAAAGGAGAAAGGAATACGGCTAGTGAAAAGCCGGACGAAGGATCGATAAAACGGGTCGCACTAGTTTTCAGTTTTCACAGAATGTCAATCTTTATTTATTTATTTATTTAAGATGGTCAGCATATACTATGAAAAAATTTATAGAAAATTAATAGTGGAATGGTAAAAAAAAGAATTAATAAAATTATACAAAGTTAAAACGAGATAAAAACAACTACAACTAGAATATTGTAAATGTCACCAGTTACAAAATGTAGAACTAAATTTTTTTTGCAGGAGAAAAGTACTGAATTTATCTATCACATGTCATGTTCCAAATCAACAAAGATTCTCTGAAATAGTAAATTGATTCAATGCATCTAAGTGATGAGGAGACACAATTACAAAATTATAAAGGGTACAAGTTACAAAATAGTACTATATTCTTGCAAAGAAGCCTAGATGGAAGTAGTACCATCTGTCACCTTACAAATTATCAAAGATTCTTCGAAATGGTATGTTGATACAAGGTTATAAAGTAAAAAGGACTCAGAATTTCAAAATTATAAAGGTCATAAGTTACAAACAGTACTGCATTCTCACAATGAAATACAGATACCAGTAGTAACACAGCCTTTATTTGGCTGTTCTCCTACAAATGTCAAGGTATTCTCTGAATCCGCATCTTAACGCAATGTATCTAAGTGAAGAATGTGCACAATTATAAAATTGTAAAGACCACAAGCTACAAAATAGTACTACAATCTCATAATGAAATCTAGTGGTTTAGTAGTACTAACTTCATCTGTTATCTGTCATCCTACACATTATCAAAAAGTCTCTGAAATAGTTTGTTGACGAAAGGTATCTAGTTGATGAGGAGATGAGAAATAATTCACAAGCTACAAAAAACTATACATCAAAGTGTAGATGGCAGTAGTATCACTAGCTTCCTTTTCTACCTGTAATACTACAAATTATCAAAAATTCTTTGAAGTAGTATTTTGAAGCTACGTATCTAGCTGATGAAGATGAGTCACAATTACAAAATTATATAAATCATAAGCTACAAAAAAGTACTACATTCATAATTGGAGAATGCTGTAAAATTTAAATGTATTGGGTTGGTACGTGGTGAAAAATATTAATTTCCAACCAAGCAGCGTTTTACAATGTCAGGATAGCTTGGTCAGTGATTTGAACAAAATTCCTTGAGCACAGTCGGAATGATACTAGATACGAACCATCAACGACAATGGAAATGGAAAGGAGTGGGATGAAATTCGAGGAGATGGGAGGGGGCGAGAAAGGGGTAATAAAAGGCGCCGTGGCGACGGCGCTGTGCAACGCATTGTCGTATTCAGGTCGGAAACTGCAATAGGATAACGTTGCTGAAAGTGTGGGAGGGTAAACTGAAACGTTAAATGTCACAGGTAATGTCAAAATTAAATTTAGAAACTGCACTCCGAGAGGACGAAGAGGGATGTAAAATTTCTTTAGTAATAATAAAGAAAGGTGATTTAAAAAAGAAGCTAATACTAACTGATCAGTCATACAAGAGCTATAATAAACTTAAAAAATAAAGGACTCTTATTGTCTTAGAATAAACGACGAAAATATTATTTACTACACAAGTAGTTAAAAGGAATTTTTGAAAGTGATTCGTGACGTGATGGTGACACATATAAAGTTATAGGTACAAACTTGTTTGTGGAATAACCAATATTCAAAAACAAACCATTTAGTACGAATAGTAACAAAAAACGAAAATCCGTGCAGCGAATACGAAAAAAATTGAAACAAATCAATTTCAAAACATCAGACTCCAACTGATGGACATAATTCTCTAACATTAATCTTTCTGATAAATTTTCTGTTGGTCCATGTAGCCGAAGTTATTTTTGCAGTAAAGCGGATAAATTGAGTAAACATGCTGACTTTAATTGACAACCTAGGCGTTTCGGAATTGAAAACACTGGAAATTTATTTACCAACAACGACATGACGTCCTTCGACAACTTTCGATTACAGGATGAAAATATGCAGGGGCACGAAATGACAGATGAAACTCGATTAACTCAAGATCGCAGCACGACACAAAGTAATCTACATACAACCTTCGAAAATTGTTCGGTTTCAGAGGCACGAATTGCACCAAGGACACTACAAATTCGAGCGCCCAAGAGAATATTGGTATATAAATTGTCTCAGAAATATAAAACGAATAATAAGAAATATAAACACGTGAATTTTGGTAGTGTAGATAATGTAATGAGGACGCAAAAGTCAACCTCTTTTTTTTAAACTAGGTACAGTGTGCTCAAAAAGCCAATTCTACAATTTTAGCAAATGAGTTGACATCGATATGCGACCAAAAACCAAAACTGTATCTAGCTTAGAGAACATAGCGTTACATAAACTATTCAGATTGAACTCCAAGAAAGTCTTGACATATTTCAAGATGATATTAAATTTTTTTCTGAACTTTTCTAACTCTTTCTGGAGAATGTGTTGGTCATTTAATGTCCTCTATTCATTCATTCATGTCTATAAACTAGAACATATTCACAGATTCTCAGAAAATAATGCTGAAATGCAATTTTGTCGTTTTAATAATTTAATTTTATTATAACTTTATTGTTAATGGTTCAAATTTAAAAAAAACACGTTTATCTGTAATTGGGTGTCATTCGACACTCTGTCATGTAGTATATCGATATCTATTATATATAGATATCACTTTGAAATTGAAATTTTCTGAAATTTAAATTTAACAAGGCTTTATTCTTAACAAGCTACTTTTAAATGTCAGTTTCACTTGGTAGCTTCTAAATTGCTGTAGACAAGATTCTTGTTTTTAAATCAAACTATCAGTTTAAATGGATTCCAATTAAATTACATGTTATTATATTACATCTAATTTATCTGATATCCAAATATTTTTGAAATTTATTATAGCTGTAGTTGATTTATTTACTCTTATTTTTAAATCTCACTAAATTTAATTAACGAACCTGAAATCGCCTTGAATAATGTATTTCTGAGTGTCAGAAGTGTACATTTCGAAATTTAAACAGCTCAAAGGCTTAAAGGTGTTTAGTAGAATTCCGCTCAAGGACTTCTCAAAAACATAATTGTAGGCAGGAAGGACATTTCAAAATCAGGAAAACATGTCGCAATAGAATGGCCTTCGGATGAGTGGGATGCGATATCGGTGGTGCAAATATTGATGCGCTGTTCAAGGCCTTGGGAGGATTTAATGAGGAGAAAGCGAACACAAGGTTAGATAAAAAATTTTTTAAATTTTCAACGAAGAATAAACAGAATGGAAACTGTGAAAATAGGATTTTCATTATAATAACTTGTCCACTGCCATTGCATTCGTTCAGACAGTAAATATACATACTCAAAGACCACAAAACTTTAATCTATGGTCAGGTATTGTAGGTCCTCAGTTAATTGGGCCGTTCTTTATCGAAGGAAATTTAACGTCAGATACATACGAATTGCTACTTAGAAATTAAATTGTATCTACACTGAGAAACTTGTTTGGGGCCAATTTTAATCATATATGGTTCCAGCAAGATGGAGCTCCAGCTCATTTTGGTATAAATGTTCGGCGTTATTTAGATGAAATATTTCCCGGACAATAAATTGGTAGACGAGGTAGTATTGAATAGCTTCCAAGTTCACCTGATTTCAATCCTAAAGATTATTTTTATTGGGGATACTTGAAAAACTCAGTTTACAAAACTAAACCAGCAAGTCTTACAGAGCTAAGGCAACGAATTATAGATGAATCTCGATTAATTTCTAGACAATCCTGGAGAAATGTGGTAGACGCATTCTACCATCGATATTCGGGTACTGTCAACTCACAAATGAAGCATATTTTGAACACTTGATTAAGTAATCATTATTTTAAAAATGTTGTATTCTTTCAATTAGTAAGCTGATTAAATTTTGAGTATTTTATGAAACTTGAAGAAAAAAAAGTTTGATATTATTATATATTATGCTTGTTTAACATTAACAAGAGCAGTCACGGATAAAACGCATTAAGCTAGAACGGGGAAAAGTGCATTTTAATATTAACATAGAATCTGCATTAGGTACGTTTAACTATTTCTATTTTCAATTCAAATATTCAGTAGACACAATATAAGTTTTAATCACATTGAATAAATTTGGGTAGTACCCATAGTACAAAAAATGTTGCCCATATAAATGTATTGAATGTTTCGAATCTAAACTTTTAAAATGACTTAAATGTGAGATTGTGCCAGCGAATAACAATATTGTAACAGAAAGTTGTACCCATGGGGCGGTTCAAGTCATGTAAATAAATGAAATTTAAATTTCCCGCTATTGTATGGTGCTTACAGGGTTGCCTCTTCACCCACTAATTAACGGCGAAAACTGTAAGTTAGTAATTATTCTTTTTTAATGTCTCTAATATTTTATTTGAAATTTTTTTTCAAAATTTAAAGAATAACATATTGAAATTAGTTTTTTTTGTGGAAAATTTTGTACTTTCAAGAAAAACTTTACAAACGTGAATTATTTTTATTCATTTCCGACAAGACTATATAATTTTTTTTTCATTTTCTTAACAAAGAGCTTTTTAATAGTTACAGAAAATTTTTAAAACATTATATTAAACAAAAAAAAAATACATATATTTTTTCACTTTGTCTCAATCGCCAGGGTTTCGACCGACTGGAAAAATTAAATATAAATCCTAAGTTTGCATGAAGCATTTATCATTAAAATAAAAACTATTTTTTCTTCTCTAGAAATTTGTAATCACCTACAACATCCAATAGTTTGTTAAAATCCGCATTTAATTACACTCATAAATAGAAAAGTATCACCGAGAATTAATAAAATTCCATAAAAGAATAATCGCCTTAACAACTTAATTTACTTTTATTACTCAATAAAAATAGAAAGCAAAACACAAACCCCAATTATATCTCCTCTCGCTTCCTGCCTCCCATTCAAAACTAGGAAATAAACAAAAGCAACTCTCTCGAGGTCATCACAGGGTTTGCAGGATGCACTCGATGCACACCCTCCCTCTCTTAACTCTCTTCAGGCCCGTGAATATGCGAAGGGCATGTCCTACAGAGAAAATGGGTCACCCGGCAATGTAGCCATTTTGGCATTGCAACCGAACTGGGGCATATCGAAAATACACCACCCATTTCGCAAGGAGGAGGAGAGGGACTTGTAAATTTTGTATTCGAGAGAAGATATCAGGAACGGTTTATCAAATTATATGTAGCTTTACAAATGCAAATTGGATAACCTCCCGCAGAAAATAACCTGACAAGGAAACAAGATTAGACTTAATTATACAAAAAATTTAGCAATAGTTTAAAAAAATCGATACAATGATTAAAATTGGAAGCGTTTTTGTAGAAAAGTTGCAAGTAGAGGTTAGTACTTTTACAGAAAAATAATATAGCTCGTCTCTTTTATTATCCAGTATTATGTTGTCCTTATGTAGATTGGTTTCAAATAATTTTGAATTCGCTCCTGCACACTTCCTGTATAACTTTACTATATGTATGAATGCGTAGTTCAGTGGAAACTGGAGGGAGATGCCAATTTATTCATCGAGGTCACAAGAGGGGTAGTAGTTTGAAGGACGCTGCTGCAAGAAACAGGGATTTTGTATTTATTTGTTGTTTAGATTCTTATTTTATTTTGTGTACATAAAACTGCAATGAAATTCAGTAGAGAAAATATCTGAAATAGTTTGATTTTAATATTTCTGGTGAGGTAATAATTTATAGATCCTGTGAAAGACCAAATAATTAAAAATGCGTGTGTGAGCAGTAGCCCTTTGGGCATAAAGATGTTTTGTTGCCGTTTTAAAAATGTGTTAATTAAATCGAAAATTTACCTTGCTATATAAAAATAGAAGAAATGTTCCAGATTCATTCATAAGTGGTCCTAAAACTATACAGAAGTGGATATATTATAAATGAATGGGGGATTTTTTTGCTTTAAAATCAATATATAAAATTTAAATTTATTAAGACAAAATTGTAATTTGAAAACACAAATTAAAAACAAAATAATATGTAAATCTCAGGGAGGTCCCGGATATTAAATAATGTTATATTATTTCTCTAGGATTAATTCACAAAAAAATTATGTAATAACAAATTTGAAAATTCAAATGTCTGGCAATTATATTATGACACAAATATTGCTAACTATCGTTAAATAATTATCAATTGTATAAACTATCACTGTTGTTTAAATCAATGGTTTATTTATATGATTATAAATGGCCACATCAAACAGGTAAATAGTTCGTTTTTTAATACAAATTCTAACTCCAATCGGTGGCAATTTATTTTGGTATTTAAAAATTTACAATGAATGCTTTTTTTTTGTGATGTCTGCTACAAATTGGTTATTGTTCCCAAACGAAGTTCAAGAAATACACATCATCAGATAAAATGTAAAAGTAAGTTTTGAATCACGTTCACTATTTTTAAATTGTGAGGTTATGTTTTATCTAGATAATAAAACTATCATTCGATTAGCAATTTAACTATGTTCACTCTATGCGGTCTAAAATGGAAGAAGACCCCATGTTAAATTTTTCTTTTTTTAACATTTCAAAATCAACACCAAATTATGAACATATATTGTGATTTAATATTTAATAATATAATCATTTAATAAATTCAAATTTCAATTCCCTGGATTCAATTGTAAAACATGTTTCCTCATTAAATCGGCATTCAGACATTTTCTTTAATCTGTACTACATAATTTTCTTTATAATTTAAATTACTTGAGTCTATTTTATTTTCGACGAGACATGTTCTATAAATTTTCCTATGACTTTCTCTAATTTTAATAAATATGACTATAACTTATAATAGAGATAACATTAAATAAATGAATTGCTTTTTCCTTTTTTAATTTATGGTTTGTTGCCAAATAATTATTTACAAGATTCAACTACAATTCGAAATTAAATAACCTCACGTGACACTATGCTTAATCTTTGAATTCGAAATTTCATTCAACACTGATTAATTACTGAACATTTAATCATATGTCAAAAATTAATTTTGGTTTTACTTATTTTACTTAATGAACTAAGTGTTCATTAGGAAAATTTAGACATATTCTAAATTTGTAAATTAGAACCATTTGCCTTATTTATTGATATAATTTTAGGGACCAGGTACCATTTTATCAAATTTAAAAAAATCCCGTTTTAATATAAATATAGATCTGGTAGATGAACAAGCAACTTATCCAGATAGAAAACGAACTATTGATAACATCTAACTATTAAGAAACAGAGAATAAAGGAAAAAGAACAGGACTTTGCATTTATCAATCTTTTTGAATGCCTTTAACGAGAAGAAGAAAGTTTGATGGCTTGGATCTACTAAAACTCCAAAGACTTGCCTATCTGCAAATCTGCATGTAAAGCACATCAACACTAGCACTAAAGATTTCACTATAAAATCTCCCTGTTGTATAAAGTAATACAGGTGGAAGCAAACAAATCTCTGTATAGATTGCAAAATAGCCCGAGTAGCTTAAAGTTACATCATGGCTTAAGGATATGAAAATCGGTGGTAATAACATACTAGAAGAGGCATGGGAAAGTGATACCATAAAGCCCTTCCTGCCAGCGAGATTTGGTATCTAATATATACCTGCATCTATCAGGATGAACTATATGCCATCTTATAATAGGCTACAAACAACAACTTTAGGAACTACACAAATAGTAAATAATCAAATTAACTGACAGTCTGAGAGGTCCTGCGGTTTTAAGTAGCTACAATGTAAGGTTCTTCGTCATGGAATGCGAGGAAAAATTGAGGAAGATAAACCAAATTCCTTCAAGTTTTTGAAGAGGTTTTAAAGCAGCTACATAAACATGGTTTAGATTTAAATATGAGCCTACAATATGAAAAGTTCCAATCCAAAACCAACCACTAAACGAAGTTAAATATTAATTAAATTTCATTATACTACAGCAGTAATATCCTGCTTATATGAAAAGTTGGGCTGAAACAAATAAAACCGATCCATTGAACAGAAAATGCGAATTCTTGTACACCATTTTAGGTTTAGCGAAAACCATTTGACTATTGATCGGATACAACGAGTCACCGAAATAATTAAAAAAAAATATTAGAAAGCAAAGAAATTTACTCTACAATTTTTCTATATACCTATAGCAGAAGCGTTAAACAAAGTGTGTTATGAAAAGCTCATATATATGTCATAATAGTACGCAGATATGATAGCTCACATATTTCTCACAGAATGTTTCGAATAGCACAGAATTTATTTTCTGAATTCAAAGAGACTCACTCAGGTATTCCACAGGGCAATATACTTTGGCCTATTCTGCATATTGTGACATATAACTTAAACAGAAAAATGTGGAATATGAATGTATTCCAACACATTCTGGTAGTCTTGACCTCTTAAAAACTAGAATATGTTAGATCAGAACCATTCCTCCGAGTTACAAAGAACACGGACGGATTATTCATGCACAAATGTGTGCGAAGACAACTGGGGACAACTTCAACCGAAGTCACTTACTATTAGACTATGAGGCTTTAGATCACAAAACTTCAGAATTTTCAGAGAACAAACTTCAGCATCCATCTTTTATCTCGAACAAGGCAATGGAGTGTTGGTCTGGGTGGAATAACGTAGAAGGAATACTTTAATAAGCCATCAGGCTGTAGTGCTACCGGTACCCTGTCGATTCCCAAATGCAGAACTAAGCACCCATCAAGCTAACTGAAGTTATTGTTTTATTGCTAGATTTTACTCCTCGCAGCTTCATTTAATGATATACTAATTAAGAAATTTCCTTTTTTTCATTTTAATTGATTCTGTTACAAATATAAAATAATTCACTTGCAACAGTTCTATAGATTTATCTCGATTGGAAAAACGGGGTTAAGCTTATACGTCGTCTTACGATTTACGGAGTAGTTTATCAGGAGACAAATTCCCTAGATGGACTGATATTCCACCATACACATGTTTGTTTCTTACAGTTATTTATGTTCCACGAGGCCGTACAAGAACAGCGGGTTATCTTGATCCTGGCAACGTTGTAATTTAAGGATTCAAGTTTCGCGATTGTTCTCTTTCCACCTCGGGCAGCGCGCCCATACTGTTTAGGTTTTTTATTGGCTTACGATTCGATATAAATTAGTTTATTCTGAATATATAATAATATACGAGGCCGGTATAATTAGAAAGACATTATTACGAGGTGAGGTAGAAATAATTGTGTACAGCACAATTATTTTAAGTCACGGGGAATTGATTCTTCAAAGTTCCGCCTAGATCGACGACATTTTTATTGTTCCGATATATAAAGTATAGCTGAGCCCAGAAAAACGCGACTTTCAAGTAGTCTTTTCTATTTCTGCAGTAGGAAAATCTGGGCGTTACGTGCTGAAAACTGGGTTACCCGGACCATGGCGAACATGAAGCGTAGCAACCAGCGCGAATTTGTATAGAGATGGAAGGATGTTCGGAAAAAATGCAATAACTCAAATATATTTAGTATAAATTTTTAAATTATGGATAAATTGGCTACAAATTATGTTTTAAGTGCCTTTAATAAGTATTAAAAAAAATAGTCTCCAACGAGCACAAGATCCAAACCTTAAAACTTCGTTCTGCCAGTGACATAAAAAAATAGCAGGAGATTTAAATATAGTGTTTCAGCAGAAAAAGTTATTTACGTTTTGTTTTTAATTTAATTTAATATTTGCTTACTTTTTGAAATAGGAAAAATGCAATAAGAGTCCTTTTATTTGTTTAAATTATTAGTATAAAATAAAAAATATATATAGTCTAGGTGAGAATAAAAGCATTAATTCTTTAAAATTCTAGAGTTTGTTTGATTTTGTAAGATCTTAATAAAATTACTAATATTAATTTCACATGTGAAAGATAACTTCTTTAAATATTTTTATGTCAATTGTTTCACCAATGTTCTTTGATATTTTTACATGATTGACAGACATTGGATATACAGATGTTCAAATTAACAATATTTTCTAAAACATTTGGTAAACCCAGAAATGAATGTAAAAGAAAAGAATTTTCCAGATTTATTTGTACGTGTACTACTTTATATTGAGGATATCGTAGGTGTCTCTGTATTTCTAACACTTCCAAAAAATCAACTTCTTGATTCTTATCACATATACGTAGGTCTTGCATTGTTGTTTCTATTGTTTTGTTAAGTGTCAATGGGGCTAATCTGGTTGTTTTAATCTATAAGACTTAAATGTTCACTATATATCTGATTTTAAAATTTCTAAGGGTTTGGCTATAAATAAAAGTAAACCTAAAAATGAACCAACATTATTTATTCTTTGCTTTAAAAGATATTACCGAATATGTTGCACGATTTAAAATTTTTGATATTTTATATGAAATATTTCTAAAATATGTAATAGCTTTTTATGATTTCATTTCGTTTGGTTGTTTTGGAAATATAAGGTTAATGGCAACCTTTTCCTCTTATTTATTGATCAATCTATTTATTAGAAATAATGGAAATGGAATGGAATAATTATTAGAGGTAGTAGGTATTTGGATTATTATACTAATTTTCCTTGTAAAATAGTAATTTCTCAATAATTAGCACCCAAATTTAAAAAAACACGCAAAGGAAAATATTTTAGTATTTCGATCGATGATGACCAATATATACATCAGTGAATAGTAAACAAGTAAATATAGAATAATGAATTACAATAAATATATAATACAGAAAAGGTCATAATAGAGTAAGAATAATTTGGAAGATAAATTAATTACCTGCCAATTGTCAATTTTAGTCTAAACCATTTAAGATGAAGCCTCAAATTAGAAATAGAAGAAGTCTAGACCATTTATTCCAAACTTCTAGTAGATGTAAATCTCTATGTTACAGAAATGATATTAACATATGAGTAAATAATATAAATTTGACTTGATGCACGTAAAAACAAAGTTCTAACATTTCATTCTTCTTGCCTAAGACATTAACAATACTAAAGTAGTTGAAGCTTACAAAGAGACATGTAAAAAAACTTCACTTTAAACAATTTTAAAATTGTTTGGGATTTGTTCAACAAATTTTGGACAAAAAAATATTGTGTTTTATCATGTTTGGTGAATTTCATTCTAAAATAACAGTTCCTCTTTTAGTCTCTCTGTTTTTTGTAACAGGTAACAGAATACGCTCAATAAACGCGACGAACTGAAAGGAAAGCGAGAGTCTACATTCTCGATTACTCTATTCATGGACTGACTCTGTTCACTATTTACCTACATAATAGCACCGGCTCTTCGGATGCTGAGAGAGATGGAAAGGCATTTATTCAATGGAATAAAATGTAGAGAGAAATTCCCTTTGGTCGGGTATTTCAATGCTCACTTCCACTATCGATTGCTGGTATTGTTGTTTATTTTCCGACTGGGATGTTTATTGGGTAAATATTCGAATTATTTGCTCTAAATTCGTACCGGTGTATTTTTATCGAATTGAACTAGAAAACATGTTTAAATTGAACGAGCTTCATTTGCAGTTGCTATAATTCATTTAATTTTTTTCTTACTACGTTTATTCCGATCTATTATACTCTTTCTTTTCAAATCCTACTACTGCGCCACATAAAATATTATAGCCATTTTAATTTTATGAGCTTGGACGAATTGAAATAAAATTCATACAAATATTGGTCGTAGAATAATGACAGTCGAATCATTCAACCATTTATTAAATATTGATGAAGCTGTAGATGTTTTTTGGTCATGAGAATTCCTACTTTGAAAAATTGCTATCAAAAATGTATTCACTTAAAGAGTGAATAGTTCAAAAATCAATACTTACAGATATTTGATACATCCTACGTATAATGTGTTAAAAACATATCCATACACATTGCTGCTAAATGGAGTACAAAATTAATTACCAATTATAGATGTATGTATATAATTATCTAAATGGAAAAATCTGGGAAAATCCATGAATACATACAACAAATACTATTTTGTGAAATGTGAATATGACCTTTACCAATATTGCAAATGTTAAGTCTGATATGTATTTTTATTTAATAAGTTCAAAACATGTTTTCGTGAATTTAATTTAATTTTAATTTAATCAGTGATCATAAAATAGAATGTCACTACTCTGCAATATGCAACAAATTAATCATAGACACAATTATATTTATGTTGAACGTGGATATGTGAATGTAAGTCTCGATAAAAAAAAATGAGAACGCAGAATTTAAGAAGTATTTTAGACCATCGTTTATCCATTTAGGTGCTAACTCTCCGCTATTTATTTCTTCCCTATCTGCATTTGTACAGCATCGTTTCCGGCCAAATTATTGTTTCGTTCCCCATTATTTTAGAGCATCGCTCTTATCAACTTAAATGCATAATTCTCCCATATTTTCTTGTTTCTCTCTTTACCTTGATAAAATATCTACCTCGTTCATACTAATACTTTGTTCTACAGTATTTTCTAAAATGACTATTACTGCTCCGATCCCCCACTATTTTCTCTCATCTATTTAAGTCTATTTTTTCTTTTGACTTTCTGCTCTTTTAGTTCCACTTTCATCTTTTTTTTTGGCTTTGGCCATACCATTGCTTTGACCCTCACTAGTTTGGACAACCCCATTATTTTAGAGCGGTACTTTTATTCATTTCAATTATTTTATCAGTTAACTTTCAGGTTCTTTAACACATCGCTTTCGACCAATTTACTGCTTCGATATTTACTATTTTAGACCATCTTCCATTCCTTTTTTTTAAAACATCGCTTTCGACCATAGTATTGCTTATTATTTGGGATTATCCCTCTATTTTGGAGGGATACTGTTATCTATTTAAGTACTAAGTCTCAGCTATTTTATAGCTCCATTTTCTTCTTTTTTTTTGTAATATAGCTTTTGGCCATATAATTGCTTAGCCGCTCACTGTTGTGGATTAACTCACTATTTTAAAGCGGTGCTCTATTCATTTAAGTCTCAACTCAGATTACTGCTCCACTCCCCACAATTTTAGAGCATCGTTTCATCTATTTAAGTCCTAAGTCTAGGTTATTTTATTTCTTCACCTATTACAGCTCAACTCTCCTCTTTTTTTTAAATCGCTTTCGACCATATTACTGCTTTGGCCCTCACTATTTTATAGCGGTACTTTTAACCTTTTCAATAAGATATTTTATCGCCTTATTTTTCGATTTTTGAAAGCATCGCTCTCGGCTAAATTACTGCTTCGCTCCCCACTATTTTAGAGCTCTGTTTTATCCATTTAAGTTCCAATTTTCCGATATTTGGTCGCTTCACTTTCCGCTTTTTACAAGCGTCAATCTCGACCAAATTAGTGCTATCGCTTCACTTTTCGCTTTTTGAAAGAGTCGCTCGCGGTTAAATTACTGCTTCGCTCTCCACTATTTTAGAGCTCTGTTTTATCCATTTAAGCTCGAATTTTCCGATATTTTGTCGCTTCATTTTCCGCATTTAAAAGCGTCACTCTCGACCAAATTAGTGCTTCGCTCCCTACTAATTTAGAGCTTTGTTTTATCCATTTAAGCTCTAATCTTCGGCTATTTTATCGCTCCACTTTCCGCTTTTTGAAAGCGTCGCTCGCGGGTAAATTACTGCTTCGCTCCCCATTATTTTAATGCGCTGCTTTTACCGCTTACGCCCTTAATGCTATTTTATTGCTCTTATGGCTTCTCTCTCTTGTTTTTTCATTCATAACTATTGGTCTCATACTTCTGCACTTCTCTCTATTTTAGAGCACCGTATTAGTCTATTTTAGGACCAAAATGTATGTCTTTTTTAGGAAATTGCTTTTGCAATTTTTTTATCTGCGCTCTCAGCTGTCCAGAAAATAGCTTGTCATAATTTGTATACAGAGTACTTAACATTTGATAAAATATATAAATGGAGCTTATTTTGACTTTTTTGATCAACGAAAACGATTTAAACTTAAATGAGCTATTTATTTACCGAGGAGAACTAAAATGAAAGCAACAATATAACTTTTTTATTTCTTTTTCGGCCATTTTTCTACATTAAATGTTATTTCCAACCGTAATATCTAAGATGTAGGTCACATCTTCAATGCCATTGCAAACTTAAAATATTATACATCGTTTTAAGGTTTACTACGTTGATACATTGCTAGGTGTTCCATTACTTTATTTTATATTATTCTGTGACCTAGTTTTCTGATTTCAATTCGAGAAAGTGGCACGCTGCTGGATTTAAAAATGTGAGTGATTTATCATACGACTACAGAAAAAATATAGACTTTGGAAAAACATCGAGTTCATCAAATTTTATTCATTAAATCAAAAGTTATTTCTTTGTACAAATTACAAAAAAAACTGATTTACAACCAATTTAATCGGTGAAATTGATGAATTAACCGATTTGTTATATGTTTTAAAAATGTTTGGCTCAATTATAGAACATGTTTGTCTTAAATCGACAAAATTTTAAATAGCATGTATCATTAAGAAAAATGTTAAGTTAAAAATAGTCCATTATTTCATTTTATATAAGTGTTAAGTAATAAATTCATGTTTGTCCTGTAGCATAAACTAACTTTTGTAAAATGAACAATAGTGAAAAAGATTATAAAACTTTGCATACATATTTGAGTTTTGTGTGTTTTATTTAGCATTGAAGTGACACTAATCAACAATTTCTTCAATTTGGATTTCAATATCATCCCGTTTTGGATTTCCTAGGTGTGAAAATTCTTGCTGCATTCGCTATATACATAGATACTAAAATGTTTGTAAAAGAAACTAATATATTTGTATCTCTAACATTAGCGGGTAATTTAAATGTTATTTAGAATGAGTATGAATTTGTAAATGATTGAAAATATTTGTTGATTCCATATAAGAAAATAATCCACCCTGAGATTATACTGTAATTATTTATTTAGTGTTCATATTTTTTAAATTTTATGTTACTTGAGTTTAGCACCAAATTTCATTTTTCTTTTAAATTCAATAAATTTAATTCAATTTAATCTGGAATTTTATTTATCACTTATTAACAATATTTATTATATTTAAAATTCAGTATATAAAATCCTATTACAATATATATAAAAAAATTTAATTTTAATTAAAAAAATATGAAATATAAAAAATACTTTATTAGTTTTTGTGGTCAAGAACTTTTCTCTTACAATAGTTATTATTAATAATACTTTACCAATGGCCTTATAAATATTTTGCTAATCATGGATGATTGCCCATTCAAAAAGGTTATTTATTTATTTATGTCTGTGAATTCTTTTTGCTCGACTTGCCATGGAAAATAACAATATGAATTATTACCATTTGTCCGTGAAATCGAATCTCTCAAAATTGATTAAAAATAAATTAAGGCGGCGTGTTTTCATCACTCTTAAAATACGAGAGCCACTCAAATTATTCATTTTCATTTTAACCCAATTAAATCCGTAAACGAGAGAAAATGTATTCTTAATTAAAAAGATACATTTTTATTAATACCAACGAATTAATATCATAAAATATTTTTTTATTAATTATTAATTCAAAACATATAAATAAACTAAGTATATTAACATTTTTTACTGGAAGAAAATAAAATTTCAACCTTTTTCAAACAAAAAACTTTCCCATCTTTTTATTTTTTATGACATGTCTGAGTAAACATTCAATTCCCCTTGTATTTTTTTAACAGTTTAACAGTTCCCAACTGTCCTTGGTTATTTCGTATTTGACAGAACCGAGATATTGAATTAGTTTTTTAATTATTGAAACCATCTATACTGAAATACTCATTAGTAGGTTAACCACTGCATGAAATACACTGGCATATTGTGAATTTTGTTACTTAACCATTCTTTTAGACGTCATCGATTTGCACCAAAAATAAAAATGTCCGGCCTTATTAATTACCCTGTCTGTGAGTAAAAATGAAATTCACCGCTTTATAGTATCATTGCTCCTTGGAGAGCGACGTCTTAACAACCCTTTTTTGCTTTGTTCTTTCCCTTATTCCATTTTATATCTGCCCCTATTTCATACTTTGGCATTATCCCCAGTTATTAAAGAACATAAGAGGCGACCAAAGGCGGACGAGAAAGGGTTCAATAATTTTGTAATTTAAATAAAATACTGTAACTAATATATGTCAACGGTCAATAATTTATCAATTGACAACCATGTATCATATCTGTCAAGTGTCAAAGTCAATAAATTTTATATATTAAAATTTATATTGACCAATTAACGACAATTAATAATAAGAATTTCCAATAAAAATATGTTGATTTGCTAGCAGAACAATAGTCAACAATACAATGTGCAATAAATTCAGAGCCTCACAATACATTTGGAAATAATTATGATCAGTGTGAGGTAAACATTTTATAAAAAAACTTCAACAGCAGTATGTAATAGTGATAAAATAGTAAACAATTGTATAAGATATTACTAATATATTCATACTTGGGATATTACATTTCTAAAAGGTAAAAAAGTTTGTTTTAAACTATATCCTGATTTTTATGAAAAGGAAAAAAGAAAACGTTGCAGATAGAGACGTCACTGCATGAAAATGTAGTCCTTGAAGTATTGAAGCGCGAAATTTTTGTGATTTGTCGTCGATAACTTTGCAGTTTTTAGGTATTTTATAGAGAGCTACTAGAAAATTTGCAGATCTTGCACGAGCATGTCTGTAATTTATAGACTCGACAGCTTTCGGTGTCTAAGTTATAAAGTGGATTTTATGAGTCGGGGATATAAGTGGCTTGGGGGGGATTTTCTTTGAAATTATTTCCTTGGAAAAAGCAAGTTAAAAATAAAACATTGCAATAAAACAATTGATTACTGAAAAAATAAACAATGCGGAAAACAGTTGCAAAATGGCTATGGTTCTTACAAAAGTTAAAAATAAACTCAAGAAGAGGCTGGATTGTAGATTACCATCTCGAGCTAAGTAGCTGTATAAGGAACACCAATATAAATGAAAACCATTCACATATGTATAAGCAACAAGAAATAAATCAAGAGAAATTTACTGAAAACAGAAATTGTTAAGCAATAAATTTCTTAGAGTAACTCTTAACCAATTTAGTGCATCTATACAAGAAGAAATTAAGAATCGTTTGTATTAACTTTTTCACTTTGACCTAAGTAGATGCATTGTGGAATTAAAGAAATGAACACTGATTCAAAAAAAAAAGGAAACTTTTTGGATGAGCCAATTCAAAAACTCTTAACTAATTTATTGCAACTATACAAGAAACATTTAAGAATCATTTATAGTATACTTTCCAGATCAATTCTAAAATTAACAGTTGGATAAAGAGCAACAAACAAATGAACACTGGCTTACAGACATCTTCAATAAAGAAACTTTTTGGAAGAGCCAAATCAAAATCTCTTGAACCAGATTATTCCAACTATACAAGAGCAAATTAAGAATCATTTAATTGCCCTTTCCACATTGATCTACATATATAAATCAATTGTGGAATTAAGTGATTGGATAAGAAGCAACAAAATAAATCGACATTGATTCACTGAGAAGAATCTTCTTGGAAAAGGCAAATTAGAACTCTTAAGCAATTTACTGCAAGTATACAAAAAGAAAGAAGAAGAGTTATTTATATTGCCCTTTCCACCTTAATCTGTTATAGAAGAGTGGCTCATAGATATCATCATAAAATTTTTGGAATAGACAAATTCCACCTTGATGTATATAGATCTATTGTAGAATTAAGTGATTGGATAAGGAACATTAAGATAAATGAAGATTGACTCACTGATATCGTCAAGAAAGAAACATATAAGAGGAACACGTAACCAATTTATTACAACTATACAAAAACATTTTAGAATCACATATATTGCCCTTTCCATCTTGATCTATATAGATATATTGTGGAATTAAGTGATTGGATAAGGAGCAACAAGGTAAATGACGCAGCTTGAAACTATAAAACCAACTACATTATTCATTTCATCTTGATCTATATAGATCTATTGTGGAATTAACTGGCTGGTTAAAGATTACCAAAATAAAAGAAGATTGGATCACAGATATTATCAAATAAGAAACTTTTTGGAGCAACTCTTAACCAATTTACTGTTTCTAAGCAAGAAGAAATAAAAAATAATTCATACTACCCTCTCTACCTTGATAGGATATATAGATATATACTGCTGAATAAGAAGCAAAAAAATGATGATTGAAGTAAGTAATTTCTTAGGGGAATTCTTAACCAATGAACAAAGGCAGTAAACCATAGCCTTACCCTTTGACTAAAAATTTTACTAAAACACAATGTCTGCTAGATCTTTCTAGTACATCAAACCTTTCAATTTCCAAACCAAATAAACTTTTTTTCTCGATATTCCTTCGGCTTTTTTTAAGTAATTGACTATAGAACAGATCATTTAATCCCGCCGCACATAAGATAATGAGATAGGTGCGCTTCCAACTATAATTTCGAGTCAGAGCTAAACAACAATAATAGTGAAAATAATTGTTCAGGAGCAGTGGGCTGTGACCGAGGCCGACGTGACCTTGAGAACGCGAATCGGTCAAGTGGGTGACGTCACAGCATCAGCAGCAGCACATCGGCTTTTCAAGTCGTTCTGGCACCATTTGAAAATGCAACACAACAGAACAGAATTGCACGATTCACTGTGTTTCGCATACCAAATAAGTACAGACAAAAATAAAAAAACTTGAAAGAGTATAGTGAGAATTTGGGGTCGGGTTGGGATTCATCATCACTTTTAGACCGATCACTTAAAAGAACAATTCTGATCTCTCCTATTATATTGAAATTAAACCTATAAAGGTTAATAAAGATTAGAAGATATTTAAACAAGGAATAGTTTATTTAGCTTGAAAAAAATACATACAGGGTTGAGATAAAGTATGGAACCAAGTAAATATTTTTATAACGAAACGGACGATATTTATGAAATTTTGTAGGTAAGTGCAATGGTACAAAATGCATCTGATGTACATTTTTCTGTTAACAATATATTTCCGGTTCAACCAGAAATACCCTCAACTTTTTTAACTTAAATGGGACACCCTATATATTATTGCAAACTTTGAAAGAGCTTGTTATTTCTCGAATTTGTACCTACTGTGTTTAGTGGAAATAATTTGTAAAAACGAGAAATAACTCACTTTCAGTTGTAAAATAATTACATTTTACTTTAGACTAATGAGAATAATAATTTAAACAAAATTAATTCAAATGCACTTAATATGAGTTTTTGTTTTTTGCAGGAAACCCGTTTTGGATTATCCCTTTAGTAATTACTCATAGAATTTAATGAAAAATATAAGTTCTTGCCTTTTTTTATTTATGATGTTTGTAACATCAGTGGATGTTCACATTAAATTATATTAAAGACTGAATTTAAAATAATAAAAGTTTTAACTCTATCAATTTTTGTCTGGCTGGATTACGATTTGGACCAAAACATGCCTCATGTGAATCTAAGTATTCATCATGGTTCTGCCGTCTGACGTCGAAATAATGCATTTGTTGCACGCTAAAAACAAGATATAAAGGATGGGAAAACGAGTTTTTTTACGACCCGACTAATGGATTAATAATGCTCGATTGGATTTTACAATCGGAGATGAAATTGGTTTTTTAGTCAAAACAGCAATCAAATATTTTAGAATGAAATATCATGGAAAACTTTTATACTCTCTCCTGAAAGGCCTTTCAATAATGTCTATTAATTTGAACTAGGGGCAAATAACAATTTAGTGTAAAAAATCCTATATAAAATTAATTTTCTCGGTGTACGCAAATATGGTACAGAGTACGATTGACACCAAAAACATGGGAAAAAACATTTCCAAACACTCGGTCTAAAACTCGTGTCATTGGCTGACCTTGGGTGCGTTTTCCAAACATCTACTATTTCATTAGCGATAATTGCATTGAACGATTCATCACACTGTATTTTTTTTCGAGGTTATAGTTCTAAATTGATAAATGACGATCTGAAATTGACACTTGAGCAAAATATTAAACGCCTTGGGTGGGACACCCACGCAACAAATTAATTAGACGACGAGGGTTCCTACAATCGTAAAAGGGTTGGGGGGAAAGGGTGGAGGTGAATAACTAATGAATTTTTTTTATATACATTTGAAAAGTCGCTTTGGCTGGTTTTAAATTAAAAGTAAATAAAAATGTATCAGTGGTTTTAATTTTTAATTTGATTTTTGTATTTTTATGATGATAAAACATTTACCCAAAAAATGAAAGCAACGTTCCGACTAACAGCAGACGACCTTTTTCAAAGTGGAAAGGAGGAGAGGAATTACACCAACTTTCGCTAAATAGACATAACTCAGAACTTACTCATTTTCATTTTTTACATTTATCCGGATTTATCTAAAATAGTGCAACTTAAAACAGAGGAAGGTCCATGGAGAAGAAGGTATAATAAAAAGATGCAAGAAAAGGAAAATCTAACTCATAAAGGCCCAGAGAGTCAGATGGCTGGGTCATGTAGGAAGGATGCCGGGAGTAAACGTAAAAGCTCTAACATAAGAAGAAGTAGAAAAGAAGAAAAGAGGTCTTCCAAAAAAGAAATAGTTGGATGCAGTTTTGGAAGATATTGAAAAAGTAGAAGGAGGATGGAGAAAAGCAGCTCAAGATAGACCTTTGACTGATGTATATATTGTGCAACTTATGTCTTAATTAGAAGGACAGGGGTGTTCTTCAAGTCCCATTCTTTATTACTACATTCGATTTACCAGTTTTTGAAGATATTCTGGCTAAATTTGCTGCTCTCTGTAAATTGGTGATTGATATAACAAAATTGGTAAATAACTGGTCTTGAAAATGCAAGTACAAACTAGTAATTCACAAACAAAAACTACCAGAACCACAATTAAGTAAATTCTGTCAATTAAACAGCTAAAAATAATAAAGTAAATCTCGTTTGTGGTTAATTTCTAGTTGGTTTTAATTTTTTTTTCATTTGCTCATCAAAATGGAAAACATTTTGCGACTTTATTTCAATTAGCTGTGCCGTGTTTGAAATTCGATGCTTATAGCACACGTTCTGCAATGAGCTTTAAGATGAACAAACATGGTTTAGTCGAATTCGAAACCATTCCAGTGGGTAATTCAAGTCATTACATTGACCCACTATGCGATACAAATGCAGTGTTGCCGACCTCATTTCCAACAACATATATTTTACTAAAGAGAGATTCTCCTAAAGTTGGCGATCCATTAAAAAATACGAGAGAGTTTATTTTGTTTTTAACTTATTCGAAACTTTTATATTCTGGACAAATATAATGGGGCATTTGGGTCTGTCCAAATAAATCACTTGATAATTGGTTAGATGATTAACCTTCAAAATAGGTTGAGAGGAGTATTTCAGATTTAATCACTCAAAACGTTGATGAAAATTCTTTCTCTTAAGGAAAAATGTCCATCAAAGATCACTAAGTGGTTTTCACTACCATAATTACAATATGATTTTTTTTATTTTAACACTCTTATGTTATCTATAACATAATTGCTCACAACATTCCAGTTAGACTAAATTCTATGCGAGTTTTTTTATCGAAAAATAATTTATACAGTATTACATTTTATACAACAGAAGGCAGAAATTGGAAAATAAAACTTATCTATTGATAACTACTTTTTAAGGTTAATTTTTACAATTACAATTATATTTCAAATTTAAATGTTTGACACGATATTTGTATCTTTATGAATTGACACCCCTCTAAATCTAAAAATATGACATTTTCTTTAAAGAACATCAATAAATCATGATTTGATCTCATAAGAATCTTATTAATTATTATTGTTTTCAAAGATATAACAATTTTCCTGTTAGATAATGATATATATTCTACAAACTGGATACAATAAATCTTAGTTTAATATCTTTTTATTTGATATTTAGTTATTTCTCTGAAAGCATGTTTTGACATTTTTGATAACATTATTCTTAAATTTTAATATAATTTGCTGCAAATGAGTATTTAAAACAATTTCAATAAACAAAAATTATTTAATTCATACTTTTGTATATGAGTTATTTTATTGAATTTTAATTTTTGAATATTTGTATTCTTGTTCCTTCGTGACACCATGTACGAATTCTTAAAATTATAATTTAAATTTACTAATTTTCATAAACTTCTATCCCATGCTAAAAGTTCAATAGTTACTTGTCATTTTGAGACAATTTATATATTTTTATCTTTTCATTATATAAATAAGCAGGGACTTGTAGTTCGTTCGCGTTTACTCGTAAGGATATAAATTTTGCGACGTTTTAATCAAAATTCTTGTAGTAATAGTTTTAATTTTCTTATTAATTGAAAATTATTTATTATCTGTTGTTTTATATCTTATATCTTAATTCTATTCTATTGCAATTAATGACGTTACCCTATTTGTCATTATGGTCTCAGTGTCTCCAGTTAATAAATTTAATAACTTATCAGTAAAAATGCGATAAATTGTTACCCTAAATTTAACTTTTTAATTAGTGCAAAGTGAAAGTTTTGTTCGTAGTGGAAACGAACATTTGTACATTCGTATGATTTTCTAGGTATTTTTATTAAAACTACTCAGTTTACCATTTATTTTTAGCTGGAATTAAGTATTCTAGAAAATTATTCCCAGACTACTCCCATTACATGGCGCTTTAAATCTTTAGATCAAGCAAAATTACTAATGATTTTTAGTGCCATTACGACATGGGGTACCATACTCTCTTTGTAAAAGATAATGAAAACTTTTAGTTCGATTTGGCAACGTTGGTGAAAAGAAAGAGACGGAAAGAAGGTGATAGACGCCGTACGGGAGTGGATGACTGTAGGAGACAGATGACCTCAGCCCGTTAAATTGACGTAGGTCATGCCACGCCAACATTTCCAGCCAGAATTGCCGGGAAACTAATACTCTATTTCCCAAAGCCAAATGGCGCCCTCTCGTGATGCCCAATTTTAGACGTCTGCAGTATTAATAATCAGATTGAAATTTGAATTTTTACACAGACTCTATATCTAGTCAAATTTGCACCGATTCTTAACGAAGCTCAATTTTCTCATTTATGTAGCACAATTTGATATTTCATATTTATCCCAACTTATAAATTTGCATATGAAAATATCCCTTGTATTATAAAAATATTTGTTTTTCTGGTTTCTCGGTGAAAAATGGAGATTCAAAACAAAAATACTCTAATAAACACGTTTATTTATAAAAGTCTATTCATTTCGCAAAGTGGACGGCAAAAAATGTTGATCTCATAAATAAAGCATCGCAAATGTCAATTAGTGTTAATGAAAGTTGGAAAAACGTTGTCAAGGCCGGAACGCTGCGACATAAATGGCGTCCGCTAGTCTCTGAAATAAAAGCAAAAACTTGGCCGACCGACACAGCGTACATGTGTTTCAATTGGTTACAAATAAGCGTTTGTACTACTTTTTAAACGACTCCCCGATGGCGAAATAATGAAATCTTTTATGTAAGAATAGACCTAGAGAATGTAAACGTACAAAAATTCGATCAATCTTCATGGACTTTGTTTCTAAGCAAAAAGATTTAGTCAATTTTAATTTGGAACGACTAAAGACTACAGAAGTTGACGTAAACGTTGTTTATATAATTCAAACTAGAATCTGTATTTAATATTTTAATAATCTATTTATTTACGAATTCAGTTTTCTCAGTATATTCCTAATTTTAAAAGAAATTTTATTCAATTCAAAAAACTTGGTTTCATAGAGGTTTGTACGTCTGTCTATTCAAATATCTCCTCCATTCAAAAGGAAAATAAAGAAATCTTTTATTTGCAAGTAAAACTCGGTGGATACATTTTAAAAAGAAAAAAAAAGGAGAATGGAGACATAAATGTTCTAAAATTCCAACAATCTACAAGAAACTTCCAAGTAAAGCTTCCCATATATTCTGTCTCTGAGATGAATAAAAAGTCGTCCATGAATAAAACTTTTCGTCTCGTTTACATACATTTGGTGTATTAAATTAAACCCTTTTTCAAAAAACCCCTATTTATTTCACATATTGATTTCTTTCTAAAAGAACATTTAAGCTAAAATTCTTTTCATAAATTTTTATTCCATTTAATAAATTCCTTTATTTATCACATGGGAAAAAATTAAAAGGTCTTATACAAGTTGGAATAAATTTGCTTTCAAAATATGTTTAAATCATTTGTCACACCCTGTATATGCTTCTAAATAGTCGTCAAAAAAATATTATTATTTTTAATTTTAATAATAATACTTATAACTACATTCCCTAGTGTTCTATTGTTAAACTAGGTTTTATTTAATTAAATCAGTGATTTTTAATAATACTTACATTAAAACAGTCTTCGAAAATATCCAGTTCTGAAAAGAAAACAAAAAAATGAATTGTTAATTTCAATTTAAATCATTAAATATTATATATATAATATATACATATATATATATATATATATATGGGAAAACAATTTCAACTATTTTCGCAGATTGTTAATATAATTTGTGGGCAATACAGAATATAAGATATAATTATACTTAAAACATATATACAGTAGTGTAAACAAATGCACAATGCATGCTTCCACGTGATAGGCAGACGATGAGGGAAAACTGCACTCCTATTGGCAATCGGCATGAAAATGTTAATTATATAATAATTATGGGTAATTTATATATATATTTTTTTCAAATTTTATTACCAATAAATATGAATAATAATTTTTTAAATCAAAAATAATAACTATGAAATAAAAAAGAGAAACGATAGTTTAAGATGAAACAACTGATTTTTGAAAAAATGGCGTCACTTAGAAAAACAATTTCAGTTTTTATGATAAATATAAGGAAATATATTTTTTTTAGATGATTCTTTGCAAAGGTGTTCAATGAACTGCGGGGACGATATTTCAAGAGTCATCATAATATTTTTCAAATAAAATTTGGACAAACATTTTTCAGTGTGCATCCTTTCCTCAATCCAAAATAATTCATTAATATACAACAAAAAAATTCAAAAAATTGACGATTTTTCAAGCTCTTACAGTGTTGTTCCCCTTTAAACAAAATTTTCTAAATATTACTAAACATATGAAGTCAAAATAAGATACAAATAGTTATTTGAGTAACTAGTGTAAAAATGCATATTTGTTGCACGATACCATAATCCCGCGTGCAACAAATATGCAACATTTTTTCTATGATAGAATTAAATTTGTTTTATTTCAAATTTTAGAATAAATTTAACAACAACAAGAACAGTTTCCACCAATTTTATTTTTACAGAACTAGTTAGATACTTTCTTGAGTTAATTTCAATTTTAATATCGCAGTTAGAGCAATTTACTATGATAATTGATGGGCAAACTTCATTTCCAGTAAAAAATGTTCTTTTTAATATCAAACAATAATCTTTTGAGGAATATTTAATGGTATCTAAGTACCTATAGTTACCATATTTATACGTATACTTAAAGTAAAAGAAAAAATATTACCTTTAGATTAAATTCGTATCAAAGTACTTTTTGAATTAGTGAAAAAAAATTTAAAGTCTTGGCTCATTGGATAGACTAGAAAGTTGTCATTTTTTATATATTTATATATTTATTTTATTATTTAAAAAAAATATAGCAGCCAGTTTCGGCTCCTTGAGCCATCAACAGTTTTGTAAATACAATAATTCAAGATGCAAAAGTATCTGCCCTGACATCATCACTCCTAAAAGATATTAGTCATCAACTTTTTTTATAGACTTCTCTTTGTCACATACATTCAATCGCTCCCTTTTGATTTCATCATCAACAGTAACACAAAGCTTAAAGAAGAATGGAATACATTCAGCATTTGGATTTAAATTATCTTAGGTGGTTTGGAAACGTAGACATTTTTTTTATATTCCCTTCTCCTTCACCACTTCCACAGTTTTTCTTTCATATTTCATCACGAATTTGTGTTCTATTCAAAGTTATATTGACGATTATTTTACCGCAGATTTATTGGTCCATTATCCTATTATTTCACTCATTATGCCAATCTGGAAAATTCCATTATAAGTTTCAAACCATTCAAATAAAGCAATACTAATCGATGAAATTTTTAGTGATATTTATGATATCACTGTAGGTCAACTGGAATGTAACAACAAAAATCTGACCCTGTAGGGAGTGACCTGATTTTCCAGGAAGGCTACGAGGACAGTCCGCGAGGTCCAGGTCGCGCCGTTCTTTCTCCGTACCCGGAGAAGTGAATGTGCCAGTATTCCAGTGACCCAATTTCAGCAGAGAACGAGATAATTTCATTGCCCGTGCAAAAACAGGTTAAAGTCCACGGAATCGTTAAAAGTTTAAATGAGTTCACATTGACATGGTGTACGAAAATAAAAAACATGTAAATAATTATATATTTGAATATGGTAAGAAAGATTTGATGAGTACAAACAATGTAAATCCAATATTACTGTCAGTGTCATTTGGGGTTGAAGGTTATTAATAAAATAATAATTTATATAGTACCTAGCCATACAAACACTTTTGTATGGCTTCAAGAAGACCCTTTAGTGAGAGGAAGTCAAATAATATGTATTAAAAATTGTTTCTAATAAAAAATTTAATTGTACGTAGAATTTTAAAATAATATGAAATATTATCAATAAAAACCCCAATCAAGATTATTTATCATGTTTAATAGGACACCCTATATATTGTAAGGGATAGGTTTCTGGGTCTTTTACTGTGACCTTGCCCTCTTCACTGAACTGTTTCTCGAACATCCTCGATTACTAAAAGAAAATTCTAGAGGTTTTCCATAATAATCTTGACTTTTTCGAGAATGTTAGGGAAACTGTCGTAACTGTCAATAGTTAGGTTAGGTTTCTGGGTCTTTTCCTATGGCATTGGTCTCTGTTACCCAACCGTGACACTGTTCCCCTAACACTTTCAAATACGAAAAGAAAATTCTAGAGGTTTTCCATAATAATCTTGACTTTTTCGAAACTGTTATAACTGTCAATAGTTAGGTTAGGTTTCTGGGTCTTTTCCTATGGCCTGTGTAACTAAACCGTTACACCACCCCTCTGCCCCTTTTAGATTCAATTCTCTTGGAATTCTTCTGGTTTCGCATGGATCTTTGTTGCCTTAATTTTATTTTTGATGACGTACCTCTCCCATTTCTTTTGCAGCCTTGGATATAGGCCTCGTTCTATTCGTGGTCTTTTTCTTGGTAGCTGGTCTTTTCATCTCGGTTATCATAGCACCTCTTTATCATGAAACTATTATACCTGTCAGTAATTTGGTTAGATTTATGAATCTTTTCCTGTTGGCTTGAACCCGTTAGACTGCCGACTCTTTATTTACAATATTATGGAATTTGTGACTTACACTTATTGTGCTAATGACAATGAATCACACCTTATAATAATAATAAAATGAGAATACTACATCATAATTTAACCACATAGGAGCGAATTCCAGAAAACATAGTATGTATGGTTAAAGGACATACGGCAATTATGCTCCTGACTTACAAATGGCTAATTACTGTGGATTCCATGTAGAAAACTACACTTAGATTGCCATTTACTTTTCTTTAGGTGAGACTCTTTTATTTATGCTGAAGTATCGAGTATACAGAGCGACATAAAATATTCTCTTTGTTAGCTATTCATTTGCAGCTAACCTTTTTTTAAGAGGCGTTGGATAGGGCAGAGCTGAGTAGTCCGGAAGGATTTCGTCCTATTCGTTGCAGAACTTGCAATACTGCAATTTTTTTCAGAGAGTCCATAGTCTGTTTTAGCACAATAAGGTCGTACTTCTGTGCAATAAGTTGTTTTATTAAAACCCTTTTCATTATTTTCATCGGTGTAACATAGTTAAATAAATTTTATTATTTTAGGCCAATTATTGCTGTAGGCATGTTTACGTGCTTACTGCGCGCTCAGAACTAACAATTGCGACATGACGGGTATACTAGAGACACTGTACAGCATTGTAACTGCGATTTTAATTGCCCGAAATATATGACTAGAGCTTGAAGAAAACACACTGTATGTCAGTAACAAAGAACAACAAATCCAAACATGTGATTTTGTATCCTCAAAATACATCCTAATGATGGTTAACGCATACACTTAACTTTGAACTATCCTGTATATACTTGAATGAAGGAAGAAATAATGGAATACGACAAAAATTAAATTACCGTGTAAAAACTATTAGCGATTCTATTATTTTATTTAAGAAAAAAACTTTTAGAAAATGTTTACTTACACAAGTCTTAAAGGAATTAGATGTGGAAATAAGTTTCAACCGCTTAAATTAAAGCAATTAAAAAACGGTTAATCTCCTAACCGTAGTAATTATTGACGTCATAAAAAATATCTACACAGTTTATACCATATTAAATTTGGTAACCCACAAGGAAGCGTATTCGAGGAGCCCAGCTTCATTTTTATAACTACCTAAGAGTACCATATCAATAGCAAAATTTGCCGAAACAACAAGTAGTGATAGCATCAATTTTTACAAGTGATTTAAAAACTTGTAAAGGGCAATAATAGAATAAATAATACAATTTCATTTCATTTTAAAAAAAATCTGGTCTATTTTCTAGGTATTTGTAAAACAAGGATTTAATAATCATATTTTATGAATAGAATATATGTAACAGGTGAATGCATGAATAAATAAAATGCTGGTCGAGATGCAAAACAACAGGCCAATAACAATTTGTTAAACGTCTTCAGTTGCAACTTTTTAATAGTTTAATATTTTGTGTAAATTATTACAAAGCATGTAACATTCCACTAGGCTTAGCAGTTGTAAAAATAAGAGAGTTAAAATAACACGCTATATGTTAGTGTGTACGTTTAATATTAGAAACAATTGCAAATAGTGTTTGTGTGTCTGGCCAACAGACAGTAACGGATTCATATTTTTCGGTCTCCAAACAGCTTACTTTATAAAAATCGTTAAGCCTGTTATCTACTTATTTTAAATCAACATTTATAAAGCCTCTATCTTATTAGTTTTGAATTCTAATGTTTGCAAAAGTATATAAAATACCCCTTGTATTTTATGTTGTTTATCAGTGTGATATTTGACTATTTCTAAAGCACGTTAACCTACATTTATAAAGTGGTAATGCCGTCGAAATCGATACTTAAAAGTGCAATTATTTCAAGTAAAAGTCTTCATGCAAGTGGAATTTGCGCTGAACCGATCAAGAAATCTTTGACCGACCGACCCGCATTTAACTCCGAACGTAGATCAAAATTAATCCTTAGGCTTAAAGTTGATTCAATAAAAAACGGTTCACCCTGAGATTTATTTGTTTTATTTATCGTTTCTTGAGATTTTTTAAATTTAATTTTAAACTATGTCACTAAATTTATAATTTGCCGTCCAATTTCGTTTTTCTATTAGTTTTTATAGGCTTTATTCAATTTTACACCAGAATTTTTAGATACCATTGAACAACAAAATAAACTTTAAATTTCACTTTATAAAATCCTTTCACAATATATACAGGGTGTTTCTAAACTTTATAAACTAAAATATTATTATAAAAATTTGTTTTATTTTTGAACTATAATTTTCGAATAAAAAAAAAACAATTTAATTCCACTGTTTTAAATAAATATTAAGTAAAGCAAAATAATTGAAAATGCGAAAAAATGGATATGTAAAGAATTTAATATAAGTTATAATAAATGTTATAACATAATAATACTGAGAAAAAAATGCCTAATTACGGGCCTTTCATGAGTGATTTCTCTTTAGGAATAGGATTGAGTACTTTTTTTTAAGAAAGACACCTTATAATTTTTAACTAGTAATATTTTACTGTACTTTTTCGCAAACATTTAGAAACGCCCTGTTTGTCCTTTATATGAGTTATTCTAAGCCAATAATTGTAAATAAACAGTTATTACAAGTATTTATAAATTGGCACTACATTTGTATATTTATTTATGCATTTTGATTGGTGTACAGCAATTAATATAAAAGTAAAGCGTTATGTAACATGCAAGTTGTCGATATTTAATGAGAATCCCTCCTTATATACATGTCCTGATATTTAATTAATTAAAAAACATATTTAAAAACGTACGTTTTTTGATAATTTTTATATTTATTTATTGATTTTTAAACTTTTACAAAATAATATGAATGACGTGAATTATGATGTTATGTGTATACCGCCTGACATTTCAAAAGCGCGGGCTAAGTGGTAACAAATAATTAACTACCAACAAAATATGGCATCAGATCAGATAATATATATAAAAAATTCATGGAATGAAGTCTGAATAAAAATGATTTTCATAAAAATGTATTATTGGAGTGTATTGAAACCTAATGAAACCAACTTTTCTATAGAATTTTTACTCTATTATGTTATGTTATCTAGTAACCATTAACATGAATATGTAAATATGTATTATTTCTCATGTAAAATGCTTAGCTATATTTTTTTAATTTAATAAAAACATGTTATCAACTTGAAGAAAAATATTCAATCTATAAGATTTTGAAAATGTGTTTCCTTTATAAAATCACTGTCAATACGATTAGTTGGTTACATAACTTATGATTATTATTACACACAGGATATGATTATACCAAAGAAGTGTTGGTTCGGGTAAATTGTATGTATGCATATTTTATCAAAAATAATAAAACTATTGGATGGAATAGTTTCAAACAAGAACTTCCAGAAACCACTGATCTCAAAATTGGACTAAAAAAATAGTAAAGTTGGAAGAAGAAGTTCACCAATAACTACAAAATTTAATTTCTGATGAGGAAAAAGATATGGGAAAATAATAAACAAATGCTGAAGTGTTTGCCTGTCATTTAGCACACATATCAAACCAAATAGATAAATATATCAAATTGGACAAAAATAACTAACCGAGAACATAAGATATTATTACTTGTTACTCCAAACAAAGTTGTTATAGAAGTAGAGACCAACTGAAATAAAAAAAGTCAGACTTTGATTTGATTAGTGCTTTCTTAAAACTTCTGTCAAAGAAAGGTAGAAACTTACGAATCTAATTAATACAGCTTTTTGACCAAAACAGCTGTATGCTAGAAAATAGCAAATATTACACTCAATAAGCCCAAAACTACATCATTATTACCAATCATTTTAAAATTATTTGAACTATTATTAAGAAACCATACATAGTGACCATGCAAGTCCAGTCCTTCAATGCATGAAGAATATTTATGGATGTAAGTCAAATCTTTTATCAACAAAGATATTTGATCAAACGTAATAACTTAAAGGCGACCATACTTGGCTCTAATAGCAGGGAATGTGTGTATTACTTAATAATTTTTTCGTTTGTTTTAATTTTTTTATCGGCAGTTTATCAGAAAAATGTAATTGATCACTTCCTTATTTCGTGCACTGTTTTCTCTTTATCAGATATCCAACATTTTTTTAACAAAAAAATTACTAAATTCTACCTGTTTGTCCCATGTACTAATCTCAAGTGTATAATATCTATTATAACTGCCGATCTCGACTTGGACCTATCCGACGGATATATATCTATCCATGGAGCAGCAATTAAACCGTTTTCTGAAAAGCCGGTTCAAACAGGATGTGCACCAGTTTTTCCCATGCCGTTTTTATTATTTTTGGATGCACGGAACGGTTTCCTGTTGTTGATGCTGTCCCTGGACCCGCTTAAACTTCCATCCAAATTTAATCAAACTATGTCGCTTCTGAACATCAAAGTTAGGAAATAACGAGTACAGTCAAAGAATGAATTAAGCAAGAAATAAAGCAGGAAAAGGAACCAGTGGACGTAGTAAAAAAAAATTAAAACCAGAAAATGAAATGATTGGATCACAGATACAATGAAATATTTTGAAATGAGTACAATAATAAAAAAGTCTTAAATTAGCAAATACAAGTACGCATAGTACACGAGCGCATTTAATCTTGTATAGTAAATATTCTCATTCTATATTTAAATAGTCTGGGAGTGAGATCTTTAAACTCATTTTCAATTTCACGATACATATAAGACTACTGCATTCTGCATTGTATGAAAAGCTTTTCCTGAAGTATGGTCTTCTTATAACTAATCTTACGCTAACAGCTTCCCTAGTGATAAGTTTCGTGTTATGTAATAAAATCTAAATAAATCATTCAGTTTCATCTATTTGAGTTCAAGTATTTTTTATTCGTTCATTCTATACTATCTATTTTACCATAGTACATTCTCCAAATAATTTCACATATATACTTGACAAATACAAAAGCTCCAACTGACAACATAATTGAGCAATAAGACGTGTATTGGTCTTGAAAGTGAAACCGCAATCAGAAGTTTTATTGTTAATGTGTAAATGTTTACAATCTCGTCATTTTCATTAATGTTATTAAGAAATACAAAGTGCATCATATTCTCGTATGGCTTGGAATGAGTTATTGTCGAAAACGGCATAAATGTTTTTTTGCGTAAAGAATTTTGAAATACTCGTACATGTAGAGCAGAGGAACAAGCAATAACAGTGCAAATGATACAATAGCAACATAGAGGAATAGGGCGAATAGGTAGACCTGGGATCAAATGGACAGAACAGGTGGAGGAAGATATGAACAGAGCAAGAATCAGAACGCAGAAGAAAAAGGTCACAGGTATAAAAATATGGAAGAAATTGGAGTCATGAAGACGGGAATTGACTCACCCCAATAAATTGATTTAGAAAGCGTTAAGCGACAAAACTCAAGGAGGTGTTTCAAGTCATCATAGTTGTCAGAATATTTTGGATATAGATGTAAATTAAGAGAAATTTCAGTTATTTGAATACAGATTTGAAAAGTAGTTACCAAAAAGGGACAATAGGAAAAACTACAGCCATGAAACACCGACACAAACTAGAGGAGAAAATCAGATAAGAGAAATAGAGCAACAGTAAAAAAGAATAATTGGCACTTGACCCTAGAACACCAGACCTATTATTTTTTGGAGATGATGCAATTAATTATAGTCGTTTAATTTAACCAAAAAATGGTATTGTTTAAAATATTATAAATAACCTTCCTATAAAGATGAACATTTTTTCGTGTTTGTAGCCATGGCCTAATCATGGAACTGAACAATTTTAGTATATATTTATGATGTAATAGTAACTTTTGGTTTTTTTGTAAATATTGTAACAGTAAATGTCGTATGAATTGATAGAACGTATATTAAGCACATCATAGAAAATAACTAGAGGCTACCGTCTGTTTTTTCGAAAATAATTTATGTTTACCCATAGCTGATAAAAATTTAAACGCCTGTCTTTGTAGTATTGTAAGTTCATCTATAATTTGATATTATTTGGTGGTGCTATTCAAAGCAGATTCTTTATACATCGTTTTGTATATAAATTGAAAAACATGAGAAACTTCAATCCATACTTTTAGTTGGCTTTTTTGACATATACCGAGTGGACCAAAAGTCTCTAAACGGCCAATTATCTCTGTATATGCGAAAAGACCAATGACCACAAAATGTCATCATTTTAGGTATTTGGTGTGTATAATTCTTTATATGTTTAATTAGTAAGTCATATAACTCCCGAATAGGAGCGGATGGATCAGTTTGAATGATTTTACTTTATCTGGTTCAATAATATTATCATCAAAAATATCACTGGTACTACTTTATTTTGATTATTTTCAGTCTGAGTCCCAATGGCAAAGCCAGAATTTCACTTTTACTCTTTTGGTACTTGTTATTAAAATTACTTCGGAAAAGTCTTCTGTTTCTCATTCCGTTTTCTCGTTCATTTGCGATTTTTCCATCTTGAAGAATAGTGTTCGGGAATAGGCTGAAACTTTTTTAGGTCAAAATTGGTTTTGCAACAAAATTATTCGCTTAAAAAATGTATTAACGGTATCTTTTCTATACGCTATCTGCAATGATTTAGCTGTTACAGTTCTTCCTAATTCAGTCCTATAAAATGTTTTTCCTCTTAGGTCCTCCGCAGATAAAAGAAAGTGGTTGCTAATGATTTTAAACCAGTTTTTGAGATACGTGGATCAGACTTAAATTAAATTAAAATTATGAATTGTTAATTTAACCTAACCTAGTAATCTTTAAAATAGATAATCACAATATTATATATATGTTCTTTATCTACATTACATTACTAAAAGAGGAGAGCTGAATCAAGAATTATAAATAAGGAAAAACTAAGAGAATTGATGAAGGACAGAAACAGGAAAGTTTTTTTTTAAATCTTGTAATGGCCGAAACAAGCGGGACTATAGCAGGAAAATATCTGCTGTTACTATTTTAAAAATATATAAACACCAATTTGAGGTATATAGAGAAGGTTTAACGAAAGGGTCTAAAAAATACCAAAAATGAAAGTCTACAGGGTACAAAAAATTTAAAAAAATATTTTTCTTCATTATTATTTTGGAACAAAAATTTTCAATTTCTGTGTTATGCATCCACGCCTCAAAAAGGGTTAAATACTTGTGGAATATAAAGCTAATCTGAATTCATTTTTGGTATTGTTTAAATTGATGTGAAACACCCTAATTTAATTTAAGCTATTAAAAGTATTTTGGTTCATTATTGATGTTGTATAATACATGAAAGGTATTTAACGTTTTCAGTTTTTGGATTTCTCAAATATTTGCAAAACGAGTCAAAAATGTGTCGCATTTTATAATAGAATGAATATAACTGGTTAGTTGGTGTATATTATAAGTAAGTTGAATACTGTTTCTATAAAGATATTATTTAATAACGAAACACTCATATGTTTGCAATGGAAATATATTTAATTATACAAAAAATGTATAATTAAAACTTTGCTTTGGCACGTACATATTACATTTTCTTTACAAAAAATGATGGCGTTTCGGTTCAACCTTGGATTTTACGATAACCAACCCGTACCAGCATGTCATGTGGGTCATCAATTAATAACTATTATGAGTAATTTTAATGTTTTATTTTTGTATTCACACACACACACAACTAAACGGAACCCGCATGTGGTTTATTTTCACCTAATAAGCCAGATGTGGTGAAACATTACACAAGGAAATATACAGAGCATCTAAAAAATATTTCTAGACAGCCTCTGTAAAACAATCTTATTTTATAGAATGTCTTAAAAAAGCACTAAGTTTATTTCAAATTTATAATATCAATAGTCCAAAACGGCTCAAAAAGCATAAATATCTTTTAAAATATATGGGGAGTATATAGGGAGTTCAGTTTGTAGACTGTTAAACAGACGTCGAAATTTCACTTGCAGATAAAGTTTTATTTCTAGAACGTATAAATTGGCCCTCAAACAGTTAACATCCATTAGTTTAATGATTGTAATTTACGTAGAAAAAAATGTTTAAAGCTGAACAAAAGACAGGTTTTTCCCCTGAAAAAATCTTCCTGTCCGGTATTGTAACCCAGTAGATTCTCAATAACGAAAAATATTGTCAAAGTTGTTAAGAAGCCGAAATTTGTTTTTTTAGTAAGTTATATACAGTTTGCTAGTATTTTCGAACTTAGTCAATTAAGAGTATCAAAGATAATTATTACTCAGGCCTCGCGTAATCACTGAATTATTAATTTAATTTTACCTTGTTAATTCACTTATTGTTTTTATATTTCATTGTTAATTTTATCACATTCCTTGACCAAATAATGAGTTTGGAAAAGATTGATATTTTCATTATGTCATTTGAGCAACATAACCCGGTGATAAATGATATCCTGGGTATCCTCCCGAATCAGAGCTGAAGTCATGTAAGTACATTAAGCCCGTAAAGTGTAAATTTTCTTTATGAATCGGCTGAATAATCCCCCATGCTTGATATTCGTAAATCAGTTCTATCTCAAGAACTTACGTGCTGCCGCTCGGCATAAAATAATAAAATCCATTTTGAGTTTAATATCAACAACCTGTAGAAAAACGTCATGGTGACGTACGCTATCACATTTGATGTAAAGCAAACCTTCTTTATTATATTTGTAAATCGTATAAGTAAAAAAATCTAGAAGATTTAACACAAAATGATTAATGCTTTTGGTAATGCCTCCTGGCAACTGCCTAACATTCCACAAGGTTCAGTTCAGGTCCATTTCATTTCTTAACTTACAACTATATACATATTCTGTAGAAGAAATATTTAAGCTTTTATACATGGTAATCTATGCTTTGAATATATGAAGAGTAAATTACATTAAATTATCTTCGGCCAATAACGGATCTAAAAATTGGGGGTCGAACGAAATGCTTTTTTAGCTTTATCATATGCAAATATGTCAAATTTCCTAAAAGCAATATTTTTCTGCGAATGTCACGTTGGAGTCTTGAAGCCCTATACAAATTTTAGTGATCAAGTTTATGACTTAAGGCGTATAAGGTGTTAACGTCGATTTGACCAAATTCGGAATGGTATCTTCGATAAAGATATGGAATTATCTTTGAAAGGTTACACGACACGGTTACTGTTATCTAATAAAAATGATTTATTAGCTCTACTGGATTGTCTTGACTCTCGTTTGGGACAAAATGAAAATGTATCTTTTATCTCTTATTGAAAGGTCATTAATTGTATACAAACATATATTTTAAATTTAAATCATTACAAAATGTGATTCAAAGATTGCAGTGTAAAAGAGGAAAAGTATTTATTTTTATTTTTGGCCAGAAGTAAAAACAAACGTTTTAAGTGACATGTAAATTATGGAATAATTATTACTGTATTATGAATAGGATCTCGAAACTTTTGCTAGAAAGGAGATAAAATACTTATCAGGGTCACGAATATTAAATATTTTGTTTTGATATTGTTAGTTGCTTATATTGTCATATCTTTATGTACTATTTTAATAACAATGGATAACGCAAATCATTAAATTAAAAATAGAGAAAATTAGTGTAAAAAAGTTAAATAATCAGTTTTAGTTTAAATAATTCAATTTTAGTTTAAATAATTCAATTTTAGTCTGAAATACATATGATTAAATATTTTAAAGAGATAATTGCCACGAGTGGAGAAATTAAAATTATTTCTGTAGCTCTCTCTGACTTTAAAAATAAATCCTCTTCGGTTTCTTTACGATTCTAATTAGGTTAAGTCATATATTAAGCTCTACCAAATATTTTTTTAGGATTTCCTAATCGCAGGAAAGATTATTTTAATTAAAGTGCTTTTTTAATATATACTGTTATTTTTTAAGCGTTTATTTAAGGATTATAAAGAATGAAAACTATAATTTACAGATTTCCGCCTTCGTTAACTTGGTCCATTCATCAAAACATTATCTTTTAAATTAAGGAGATTATATTATATAAATTATGGGAGATTTTGACAAGTAAATATAATGTAAAAAAATATTTTTCAAAATAAGCACAGTTTTTATACACTTTGAAGCTTAGTGAACTTTTTATGTTACTTTTGACTATTTTATCTATCTTTAGATGATGCTTCGATTTTTTTTTCCCATTAAACTTTAAAAAAATCCACTGGCTTATACAATAGAGTCCGTGATCACAGAAAGTTTAAACATTTCATAACTTAATAGAAGCTTGTTACGAAAACCAAAGGTAAATTCACGTGACGGTCCTTATCCAGAAGTACGTGACAAGTGCAGATAGTTACTAACTTAAAAAAACACTCGATCGATGTATTTTTCTGGGCTTCGAACGCATCTTTACGATTGTGTTTGTCTAACACACTTTTATGGTGTAATCATAATAGAAAATCATTATCGTTGGACAAATATTTTTATATTCTACGAAGATAGGCTTCGTTTGCTTACTGTTTTAGTCTATAGAGGTCTAGGTAATGGAAATGATAATGTAACCGAAAATTACGATAAAGCTTGGTAAATACGGTTGTAGATAATGGGTTGGAATATTTTGGTAACACGAAGTGTTTTAAATCGAGGATTTTCGGAGGTTTTGGTCAAACAAAAAGTTACGTTGAAAAATAGGTTTTTGATTATGCGAATTTTATGAAATTATATGTTGTTTTTGGTTTAAATTTTGCGTTTAAATAGATGCGAAATAAAAAAAAATATACAGAAAATAGTGACAATAAATACATTTGAATTGTCAGGCCATAGCAGTAGAAAAAAAAGATGATCCTTTTTAACAAGTTTTCTGATAAGTATAGATTTCGATCTGAGAAAAAAATAATAATTGTTATAAATTTATAAAGAACCTTGAGGGGAATCCTAATACAAAAATAATTGAAAAATGATTAAAGTCTTGAATATTTGAAGGTTACAGGTAATATAAAAAAAAAGGGAAAAAATGCTACAGTATTAAAAAAAATTAAATAGTATTTCGTTAATTTTATGTAGAAACTCCGAATAGTAAAAACACAATAAAAAATGTTCACACATTAAATGGAAATTAATTAAACATTTGCTTTTATTTATTAAAAATGTGGGTTCAATACTGTTAAAATACTTTAAAATTATTTTAAAATAAGTGATTTGATTTTGGTCCCAGGAAATACCGTATGAAGTGGGAAAACAAAGAAAAGAAAATTAATATGATTTTGTGATATTTTAAAGTTATAGAAAATACTTAAAATCTCCCAAATTTTTTCGCATGAATTTAGGAAGACCCTATGGATAGAAAATTTATGGAAACTATTTTTTAATAACCATAATCATAATCTGTATTATGTTGTGACACATAACAGAAGGGAAAGAGAAGAAGGAAGTTAAACTAATTAAAATACACAATTATTTATTACAGATATTAAAATAGAACAAAAAACTTAATATTAGATTATTAATAAATCATTAGCAGTTGTTTTAATTGCATCAAACAATTCTGATTTTCAATATTCATGGGAAAGATATATATATATTTATATCCATTTATTTGACTTTTTGCTGAATTTTGGAGGTTTTATGTAGGGGAAATCTAATATTAGAGTTTCTGGTCAGATAACAGTGATTTATGGAATTTGACTCAAATGAAAGTCTCTGTTGTTTTACATAAAGAAGACAGTGATAAATATACGTAGCAGGGAAAAGACATTTTTTATTTTTTATGAGAACTGGTTTACAATTTTTTCTGTAATCCATACTTTCCAGTTATTTTTTATTTTTTTTCTGGGTAACAAATATTTTTCGTAGAAAATTATATTTCTCTACGACCATCAGTGGAATGTGTTAATTCCAAAATCATTTTTAATAATAGAATGTAAACATTCTCACTCTTGAGATAGAATATTTACTCTGAAACACTTGCTACTTATATGGTTTGGAGTTATTTTAATTCCATAACAAGTGATGGAATGATATTCCGTAATTGTTCTAAATAATATCGACAGCCATGGATGTCAAAACTGTCAATGACAGATGCTCAGATGCAAATTGCGGCGTTGTAATAATCCATTTTCAAACAAAATATCGATAGCCAAATTTTAATTTATTTAAAATATTGAGTGAAAAAGCGACTGAATTTCTGGTCGTGGAGACAATACATATAGTTCGTTACTAGGTTAGAGTGACGAAATTCGACACTCGTTGTTACTCACTCTCGCTAGCGCTCGCGTTCCACTCGTATCGATGTTTTTTCATTCTAACCTTTTTACAGAATATACTAATTTAGTTTAAGTGGCTGTTGACGATTTGGATTTTGTTTTTACTGAGTTAATATTATCCATCCAACGGAAGATCACTATCGATGTGTAATCCTAAAAATTTAGTAGTTTCTGTTGATGTTATTTGAATTTTATCAATATTTACATTCAGAGTTGGAATTATAAAGCATGTTTTGAAAGTGAAAATATTTTAGTTGTGTATTTCCAATATTCAACCATTTTCCTTCCATCATTTTAGGAGTTTCTAAATAATTATCCTCAATAGATAGTAGTAGGTCTCAGCTGCCTGTACTGACATCACTAGTGTGGTGTCATCGGCATAAAGTACTAAAATTTTAGATTCTGTATACTCTGTTATATCTATTCTGACTAACAAAACAATAAGCGGTCGCATCTCAGACCCCTGAGGAACTCCCTTATTTATATCCAATGATTCAAATATTGAATCTTTAATTTTAATTGAGACTGTTACTAAATTAATTATTAAAAACAAAAAAATCTCACTTCATCTTAGACTGTTCAGTTTACACTGAAAAGTACTGCTATCTAATCTACGATCTTGCAGTACTGTTCTGTGGAGTTTCTCGGCCATTTCAGCAGAAGTCGCGGTTTTCGGGTTTCCTGGACGTGGATGTTTAATGCTTGTACGCCCACGTTAAACTCCCTATACACTTTTTACCATGCTAAAGGATGGAAAAGCTTCGCCTAAAGAATCTATTTCATTTTTAACCTTTGTAGGTGTTAAACCTTTAATAGAAATATTTTATCACGGCTCGAATCTCAGTTTTCTACTTTTTTTTTCAAACACCGACAACTTATAAACTTTGATAAAGTACTAAATAAAAACTACTAGAGAGACACGGACAAAATTTTAATGTCAAACTGTGACAGGATGTTAGTAAAATAAAACATTTTCTTCTTTACTCGGTTTACTTACAAATTAAACGGAATTACAAAAATACCTACTATTACATGTCCAAAAATATATTAAAATTTCAAATAAAGGTATTGATCCTGTTATTACATTAAGTTGCTTTGCAATAAAAGTCCTTATAGAAAAAAATGAAGTTGTGTTAAACTTGGTTGGGATAAAATTGCTCGAAAATAATAATGTAAATTGTCGAAAGGTTACCTGTTCATTTGAAGCGAATTTCGAAAGTTTCTTTCAGTTTGTCGTTATAAAAAAATATGTATATTATTAGCTTGTTCTTAAAACAATACCGGTCAATCTGTATTTTTTAACGAAAACATAAAAAACCATCCAGCTTTGTATAAATACATTCAAAAAGTTTACATGCCACAGGTTAAATTTTTAATTTCTAAAATCATGTTGATAAAGTGAAATGGGATTATTGGTTACAAGAAAATTTAAATTTATCACTCTCTCAGTAGTGAGTTTTTCTAATATCTTATAAATTGCACTCAACACTGACACGCGCATACAGTTTTTTAGGATAATCTTTTTTAAAAATTAGAACGCCCTTGGCAAGTTTTAACGAGTTATTTACAATATAAAAGGGTATTGTTTATGATTAAAAAAATTGTTTCTAATACCTATGCAAAACAATGTCAAGATATACGTTTATATGATAAAATAAAGCATTACGTACGAAATATTTTCTGCTATATTGAGTGTACTTTAATCTGGCCGTAATGGCAAAAATACCTTATTTTTATATGCCCAAAAATATATTCAAATTTCAAATAAATGTATCCTGAGATTATATTAGATTGATTTTTGGAGAAACGCTTCTTATGAAGAAAAAAAATTTCAAAGTTGGATTAGGTTTGGTAAAAGTGGTCAAAAATAAAATAATTAAGAAAATTGTCGTAAAGGTACAAAAAAAACGACTTTTTAAAAAAATCCAAATTTTAAGGTTAGATTCAGTCAATTTTTTTGTATCTATAAAATATCTCAAAAAACAAGTTTTTAAAAAAATGTGTTAACTTTTGGCCAACAAATACCGCGTAATCTGTATATTTTTAACGAAAAAATAAAAAATAGTTTCACAACCACTATTCATTTTCTTAAAAATTTAATTTGGCAATAATCTCAAAAAAAGAATCTCATTATCACTCTACATACATTTAATCCATTCGACAAGCGTAACGAAAAGGCAAACATGCTGTTTGTTATTTTGCTACAGTTAAGATCATTTTATCAGTTCTGTTCAACAAACACCCACTAGAACCTACCGCAACAAATTTTTCCGTGACACCAGCAAAACGAAAACCTTAATCAACTAACCTTAAAAACAAACACCACAAATCCTGCGGTCGGAGATCAAACACTGCAAAACTAAAAAATTCATCCAAAGTATGCCGGCAACATAAAAACAAAACGGCAATACACTAAATAAAGAAAATAAAACAAAACAGACGTCAAGAGGTCCACGCGCAACGCAACGAAAATAAAAGAAAAAACTAGAAGAAAACCGCATTCGCGAATTTCAGCGAAACGGAGCTAAGAAACTACGGCAACACGGTGGACCGTACGGACGTCCACTTGTTTTTCCGTTCAAATCTGCCGTTCGTCGTCGATCAGCCGGCGAAAGAAACGTGCGAAAGAGTAGAGAACAGAAAACAGAATAAAAGGCTGAGACTGCGATGCAGACGGTGTTTGCGCTCTCTGTTAGTTGCGCCGTTGCCAAGTCGACACCTCCTTTTACAATTTTTCACGAGGAACAACCAATTTGTAATCGTAAAATATTCAAGATGAAACAAAGTGAAATAATTACATACATGTATTGGCTAAATGCCCGGGTTGTCAGAAGTGCTCGTTCATTTTTAATCCGCTTCATTCTACAGGTTTTTCAATATAGGGTGTGGACAAAACTTGGTAAATATGGTTGTAAAGCTTTGGAATAGGGTAGTCCAAGGAACTGTCACAATCATGGTTTAAATGAATTTTACAAAGTTAGAAGAATAAAATGAATAGAGACGATTAAAATGAAAGATTTATCTGAAGAAAAAAGTAATTTGCGAGAATATGCTCGAAAGATTTTATAACAGGTATATTTTTAAAACTAAAATATAATAAAATAATTTGTGTCCTGGTGATGTTGTTTTTGCAGCTGTGGTAATTAAATAATTTGTAGAACTGTTTAAGGCTAGTGTTAAAATTCCTGCATTTACCAGGGGCAAAAATGAACTACACTCAGAGGAATTGGAAAACACCAGACTTATTGCCCACGTAAGAATACATGTGGACATAGTTGTAGGTATAAGATAATGAATGGTCCTATTCTAGTAACATTCGTGGGGATGAAGCTATCTTAGAAGAAATTGTTACAGTTTATAGTTTGGTGAACCTTTGTCCAAGTATTGTTCGCTTGTAATTTGTAATAAACTATTTAAATTACTGTAGTTATGATAAAATTGCAATTCAAAATGGTAATAGGTCCATGGAGATTATGTATTTAGTTTATTTTATGTTTTCGTAATAAAATAAAAGTATTAATATTAGAAGCTCTTACACACGTTGTTAATAATACAAACTATAAAAAGTTAATTGTTATTTCAGATAGTCAATGTTTAATAAAAAAAATTCAAAGACTAAATATTCATTGGATAAAAATCTTATTTTTATTGTTTACAAGATTAGCACAACCAAAAACCTTATGGGTACCTCTGAAAGACCAATACAATTCATGTGATGCCACTTAACATCGTCACTGTCACAGCAAATCATAGGACGTTTATCATCCCCTATTTGACATATACAATATAATTCTACAAGCACATCATTTCTTGTAAAAAACCTTTCTAAAAGTTCAGGCAAAATTACCTTTTTGTGGATATCCCCGCATTTTTTTAATTGTACTAACCACAAATCCTCATTGAATGTTACTCTTTCAACAAACATTTCTGTTGACCCCATAAAACAAAATCACAATATTTTGTATTGTAATAGCCATTTGCTGTTGCATTTGGTAATAATAGGCATGGTCTTTTTTTAAATAAATACCCTCCTGACATGTTTCTAAACATGAATCTCTTTGGTTAGAATATTCTGTTATTGAAAAATCTCTTAATAAAAAGGGGCTTTCAACTTCCACACAACCTGGTCCACAACCACTGCAAGACACTAAACTATATGGTGTTGGTTGCTTTTAAGTAAGGATATTCTGGGTCTATAAATAATCCCATTTTCAGCTTGTAATTTAATAAAATACTCGTCCATTGTTTATAAACACTTAAAATCAAAAAGCTGTATTAGTGAATTTAAAATATACAAAACGCACTGTAAACACTAGCAAATTGAAATAAACGCTGAGAAAATAACACAAAAGTGTATGGGAAACTGCTTTGTTAAACCTCCAACGGCCATATTGAAGTCAATCAGCTCTTTTGTTGGATTGCCCTATATTTTAGTAAAACGTGCTACTTCAAATTCGAGATTATTTATTAGATAAATAGCGAAACTTTGGTCGATTCAATATAACTTAAAAAACTTTGTATGTAATAAATACTGTGGAAATTCAGATAAGTATAATTTATCTTTTCATATTTATTATAGATAGTTTACACAAAGTAAGAGTTGAAACAATTAATTTAAGGTGTTATAAATTATCAGAAAATATTGATGGAAATACCCATAAAAAATTAGCAAAAATAATTGAACGACGATCAAAATCTTGAACATTTCAAGACTACAGCTAACATTAAAAAGTAAAAATTGCCACAAAAATTGAAAAAAATATTTAAATAGTATTTCGGTAAACTTATGTAAAAGTAATATTTAACATATGAAAAAAATGGCGTATATGGCCTATATCCTAATTATTTATTTAATAGCGCGCGATTTTTAACACAAATACGAAAACTTTCAATGTGTAGTTTGCTTGTCCCTTTTTGCCAAAAAATTTTCACCTATTAAAAACTTTTTACAAGTTATCAGCAAATTAAACATATTGCTCTTTTTAGAAAAATGAGTTCAACACTTCCAAAAATTTTAATTTTTTTTTAAATAACTAAAATATACGGTGTGGACAATTAAAAATGGACATCTAAATTCATGCAAAAAAATTTACGAGGAGATTCCTTGTTGAAAATTATGAGTGATCTTTTTTAAAAAAAAATTTTTTCAGACCATCTCTTAAAGAAGTATCAGCTCCCCATGGAGCAATTAAAATTGAGTTTTTAATTTTTTTCTCCGAGTTAATGTAAAAACTTTTTAAGATCAGAAACATTCATAAAGAGGTAATCATATTATTTTCTAGGGAGTGAAATTATTTTCCTTAGAATATTCGAACAAAAAGAAACAAAATACAAGATCATTGTTTTTAATGTTTATTAAGTAAAGCAACATAATTGAAAAATTCGAAAAAATACGTATGTAAAGAACATAATATAGGTTATAATGTGTTTGGAGAAATGGAATAATTCAGGTCGTGGTTTGTATTATTTGCAGGAAATGAAAACGAGGATTTGCACATACATGTTGATTTGATTTATAAAGTTTGTAAACATCATATTCTGTTGCACAAGTGCGAAATTTTAGATATATGTACTTTTATTTCACCTAATCTACTTATGATGTATAATTTACACTTATTGGCAGTTTATTTTGTTGCCACTTTTTAAAACTTTTTACTAATAATTTGCCTTAATATAGATTTTTTCAGTTATTTTTCATACTAAAATTATTAAGATGTTACTGCGTTGAAAAATTTTATAATTGTACCTGCCGGAAACAAAACCTGCCGGTTATATAGCTTAGATACGGTATCTTTGTTTCCCAATGAAATACCAGAACCGAAATTATAAAGAATGAATTAAAAACAATTTCAGAATTTTATTATTAAATTAGGGGTCATTCAACGTCAGTTTCTAAAGGTGTCAAGCTAAAAATCTGATCCTCTCATTAACATTTTTAACCAGTTCTCTAATTATGGTCAAAGTATCTTAGAATGTCACGTTTACTATATTATGTAACTTAACTCGATTTATTTAACTGTAATTACACTTCTTTAGCAATTGTAAATTATTGTTAAGAATACTTAGATATTTAGATTATTTCTATTTTGTTCTGTACATCCAAACCGATATAAAGCCAGATGCTTTAGTCACTGATTTCTTAGATATAGAAGAAACGTATTTGGAGAAACATGCAGATTTCTACATTTAGAAACATTTCCACCCGGATTCAGTTTACGAGAAAAAACTAAAATCTGTAACCAAAATTTAAAAACACATATTGAATAAGTAAATATTGTCAAGTTATTTTTCTTTTTACGCCACTTTTCTGAATTTATTTTGCTAAAGTTTCTTGAAAATGAACTTAGCTTAATGGTGGTATTTTTCTTGTTACGACACTTTTCACTTGAGACCAGACTAATTCAATAAACAGGATTGAGTTCGCAACGATAGGGTGTCATTTGAAGTATTATGATGTCCCTTTTTTGCAATTTATTTTACTACAAACTTTATGAATGAAAATTTATTTTTTATACATGATATCGTTAAATTTTATTTATTTTAGTTACCACTGCATAATTTAGTTTTTTGCTAATACATGTTTGATATCTTTTCGCTTTTCTAGATTGGCAACTGTCATTATCTATAATACTTAGGCCACCAACTGGAAGGAATTCAAACATACTTCTTATTTTCGTCGTGTCTACGGGGAGCTTTCACTGAAATGTTAAGTTTATTTGGGAAAACGATTAATATTTTCTGCAAGTGCATCAAATACCTTTTTCTTGTGGTACTTTTAAACTTTTAGGCAAATATTTCAGAAATGCTTGATGAAAAGATGGGTTATTTTACAACAAGATAAATTATTTTAGTTAGTTTTCATCTAAAACATTCTCAAGTCCTATCTATTTCTTGCTTTCATCCTTAGGCCTTTGGTTTTCCTGTTAGCGGTGTTCCTATTGGCTCTATGTGCTTCAGTTTTCTGATGTCCTAGTATATTTCAGTACCTTTAGGTGAGCCAACCAACCCAGTTGTTTGGCTCTTATATACTCTAACTATTTGGTTGCACAAGCGAAGGTTGCAGGAAAAGATTAAGAATCCTAATCTAACTACTGACAACTGTGTATGTTTCCCAAACATTAAGGCTGGGTTGTATAAAAGCGTGTTATGCATGGAATTATTTGATAGCGTGTCAAAAATAACACAGATCAAATATTCTAACCGTTGCTTATCTCTAATTATTTGTAATGAAGCTGTCTTTGCCGCAATCACAATTAAAATTTGGTAACTGTCTAAATTATGTCAAATATCAATGACGGTCAATTTGTCTTCGGTTGCTGATTGCTGTTGAAAGAACACTCTTTTAACTCTTGTATTATCCTGAATTACACTTTTATGCAATCGAAATTTGCTTTACCTCTGCTTTGACGCAGCGTTAAACGAATGTATGTGCCAAATCTGGCAGGAGTGTTACTCGCGAGTTATTTGTACTTTATGCAACACCTAATGCGGTGTTATAGCTGTGACACGAGGTTTAAAATATAATACGCTTTTATGCAACCCAGTTTAAGAATATTCTGGAAAATGTCCATAATTTTATAGAACCTACTCTATTAATATCTTGTTCCTTAGTAGCTCATTTATTTCTTGGTTAGTTCTTCTTATCTTCCGTCCTTAATCCTCCCTAATAACCTTTCGGAGAAATAAATAACAGATATACTACTACTATTATCAAGAAACTCTTTCAATTCTTGAGTATACTTTTCTAAAAAGAATAATTTCATCACTTTCAATCATTCCTTCCACCTTAAATCTATTGCCTTAAAACTCTTCTATAATTTCTTGGTACTTATTTGACACTTTTCTTTGATTTACCGAAAAAGCGTAATTTTTTTTTAAAAACAAAGTTATATCGGATATTAGTTAGGATACTAATGTTCGTGGCGCTATGAATAATTTATGTTAGGGTGTGACTTCTGACACTGAATTTAATTGCAATCTTAGGGTTAACCTTTTCAGCTATTTATTTAGATTTGATGATTTAATACTCTCTTATTTGAATAAATATGAACGAATGTAAAATATTTGTGAGAAAAAGAAAAGAGTAAGTAGAATAAGAGCACTCTAGGTACTTTAATTCCGAAACTCCAACAAAAAATATTAAACCCACTAGGACAAACAAATCTAATAGTGACTCAATGTCTTTAGATGTTTGTTTAAGCTGAAAAAACTGTTATAAAAAATTCAACATTTCTGATGGAAATGCTTTCAAAATAGCGAAAACACTTAGAAACTTTTAAGAAATATTTCTGCGAAATGAACAAACAAGTTGAAACTTATGAATTTTAATGTAATTTGGCAACGTGGAGTCTTGCATCCCGTGCACTCACGGTTAGATAGATTTGCCCTCGATGCATGTATACATATGGTCTCAAGGACAACTACAATTATATAGGCTGTTGTAGCTCTTCTTTCTCTTGCTTCTTTTCTGATACAGGCGTGGTATTTGGAGACTGGGGAGCGAACCATCTGAACAATACAATTAAATGAATAATAAAAAAGCAACAAACTCCAAAAAATTCATCCTCATAAAAACTATATTTTTGTAAAAAGTACTCTTAAAAGCAATGTTTTACTTCTGTTATTGCCTTATCCGTTTTCCACGATATTTCATTCCTTGTATTTGTACACTTTTTACCTTTTGGTTTCTCTAGAACTCTTTTTATTTACTGTTTTCAAAATGAAATGAAAAAAGTGTAGAAAGTTGTGAGAAATACCAACAGAAAAAATAAAAAGGACAAAAATGAAGTTCATGATACAATTTACTATAAGCGAGAAAAGAGGTCCAGTAGGGGGCCAATATTTAGTTTATTACTTAAATTTAACAGATGGAGAGGAGTAAAAACATCAAGAGATGATGAGATGAAGATATTATGAAGACTAAAGAAATAATAATTATTTGTAGTTATTGTTCAATAAAGCCAGTTAAATTCCAGTACAAATATCAATTGTTCCAATCAAGCTAAGGTTTTGAATTAAAAAAAATTTACGAACATGATTGAGATATATTTAGACCGAGACAAACTTTTATCTTCGTTTTACTTGCATTTTCTGCATTTTTATTTTTCTAATTTTGTCACGCAATGGGAGGGTTCGATTTTAAAAATGATCCATATCTATACATGGACCGTAAAATATGACCGCATTTATTTTAGAAAGCCCTTAGGTCGTAAAAATGCCTATTTATAAATCAACTAACTATTTTTTGTTAAAAAAATTAAATTTATTAGTGTTACTGTTAAATCAATAATATACTTGTAATACTTTCGAACTAACAATCATAGGATAATTAAAACGGCAACAGCCCGTTTTTAATTTTCAAATCGTGTTTGGATATTCAAGTTCTAACTCAACGATTCTTTATAAATTGAGATTACCACGATTTAAAGAATTTCTAAAACAAATACGGTATTACTTTATAGCTCATGTCAATTATTTAGAGGTATATTTTAATATTTGGCAATTAAATCCAAATTATTTTTAAAATTGAACACTCGCATTATGAATGCTTTAAGGATTAAAATGTTGGTGTCTAGTGCAGTCGTTCGGTAATTTCTAATTTTGTTCCAGTGATGAGACTGCTGCATGCCGCAACATACACTAAACATTAATGATCTTGCCCGGCCCTTTTTTTGTTAGTCTGTCTGTTCAAAGGATGTAACTAATAAACAGGAAGCTCGCGTTTAAAAAGTGGATTCTCGAAAAACCGTCTAGATAAGGTCCGACAATCTAACAATGTGCAGTTACGTAAGTGCACAATCTTTCAAAAGTTAATTTTAGCCGATAAGGAGATATATGGAAGTACTTAGATGACCTTTGGGTTAAAGTAAAAAAATATTAAAGTTGGAGTTTAGAAAAATAAGTTATAGTTTTATTAGCAAACATCGACTCGGATTTTTTTCTTATGAACCACCCTGTAATATTATTTTATTAAAAATTATTTGGATGTAGGTATACATTACACATTATTAACGTTACTCATTTTGCATATTTGAGACATATTCTATAGATAATTCAAATACGTGTCTTTTTATGTTTTTGCATTTTATACAAGATGATACATGAGATTTCCAACATCTATGGTTGTATTATAAATATGGGTAATTGGCTCCACTCTTATATAAGTAAGCGAATAATTTCAATTTTAGTACTAATTAATTAACCTGGAGAAAAATCATCATAATTTTTGGATAAGAACGTTGGTAAATTCGTCGATACCTCCTGCTTTTTGTTAATGTACACACGTCGATTATATCTACACGAGTAGTGAATAACCTCGTTTTTGTTGAATAAACACTACAATAAAAATTATCTATAGAATCTTGAGAAATATCTAGAAGGTTAAAGAGACGATAAATTGAAAAAATATAAAAATTTACAGATGGAGTGGATTACAATAAATACTGTAAATATTTAATTATATCAGCAGATTATTTGTATTTTGCATATTTTTATAAATAGAAAATAATTGGCAATGTAACTTTTTTTGTTCTATAACAACGACTATAAGGGTTGTAGGAAAAGACTATCAGTAACACATTTTCGTCAGTTCTGCTTTTTCTTCGGTGATATTTATAGGACAAAAAATTAATTATTTAATAAAAGGAACATAAAATTTATAAAAAAATTATTGCCGTGTAATTTGGGCTGCTAATATTAGAAAAAATTACTTTTTTAACATGAAAACAACAGTCGAAAAAGTTTCAAAAAGAGAGTTGGGCATCATTTTAACAAAAAATGTTCTTATGGAAAGAGGCGTTGAATGATTCATCGTCTTAAATAAATTTTTATTCAAAAATCAAACCCCCGTCCGTATTTGAATCATTCGTCACCTGACGACCAATTTAGTTTTCCATGTCCTGCTATCGTGTTACACAGAGGGATTGGATTTTGAACGTACCACAAATGTCACAATTTAACAATCCAATTAACTGTTTCATTCTAGTAGGGTTAAATAAAAATCAGTTCTTAGAATGATGTAACACGATCCCAGAGGATTGAAAACTACGTTGGTTCGTTAAGTGAATTCGATTCGAAGATTTTAAAGTTGCAGGATTATTTAAGAATACAAATAAATTTAAAAGAATACCACACTCTTTTCTCTCCCTGCTACAGAAAACATTTTTCAAAATGGCGCTCAACTGTTATTTTCATACAGGGCTCGATTGTTTAATTCTTCGATTAATCATAATAGGTTTTATATTAATCCAGCCTGTTATAATTTTATTCTAAAAATATAAACATCCCAAAGGATTGATGAGTGAATTTTGGTCCTCACTGAATGAAGGGGCAAACTAAACATTTTTATTCAATTTTATATTAGCACTGATAAGATGGTATGTAAAAATAGTTTTCAATGCGAATTAATTTCTGTCATACCTAAATTTTAATTTATTTTTACAGTATACGAGTATTTATTTATTACTTACTATATCTATTGTAATATTTTACATTTTAAATTCAATATTGACAACTTTATTGCATCAATATTGACTAGAGTAAAAACTGGTACTTGTATTTATTATAAAAATACTTCCATTTTTCCTCTCATTTCCGGTCACATGATCCCAAGAAAAAAATTTTAAATGAGACAACCGGTATACTATTACTGTTTTGGTTATGTCTTTCCAAAACAAATTCAACGATACCAAGCTTGTCATGAATCTATTATGGAGTATTGATCATATGGAACATTTCTTTTTATTAAAAATGTGTCCCCTCTCTTGAACTCCGCTTTGTTAGAGATACGATCACGAGTGAAGGTACGAGGTTGCTTAATTCGCGATCTAACAAAGAAAATAATAATTTACAAGAAGAAATTTGTTTTTGTTTTTCAACAATTTTTTTCTAGTTGAATGCACTTGGTCCATCGATATTAATAACTCTTCATCCAATCCCTGTAGGTAGATTCTGGCAACTCTTCAAAATAAGTATTTGTCGCTTCAATCACTTCCAAGTTTGAAGCATAGTTCTTTCTCGCATGAAATTTCTTCAAGTTTGGGAATCGGCTGAGGTCTGACGGGGCCAAATCAGGAGAGTAGGGTTCGTGAGGTACCAGTTCAAAGCCCAGCTCATTAATTTTAATTATCACGATAACCGACTTGTGGTGCATTGTCCTGATGAAACAAGACTTTCTTTTTGGCCAACTCGAGTCTTTTTTTTTTGAATTTTTTGGTAGATCTGTTCTAGTAGATTAGCGTAGCTGCTACCTGTTCTGCGTCAGACATGGGAATGAGGTATTTGCGAAGTAGACGACAGTATGGATGCGAGCTCCCCGCGAGAGTCTGCAGCCGGCATAAAATTTGTTCTAAATATGCATCTATCTCACTTTAAAGGATAGTGACTTTTCCTCGTGTTTCGTCCTGTCTGAGACTATCTTCTTCCAGTTATTAAACATTCAAAGTTTTTACAGCTTCTTGCGTCTCTTTATGATATTCCTCTTCTTTTCTTTACGGCTATTGTTCGTCATAACACTGTCTTTGTAAATCTAGTTTGTGCTCATGATTTACCATGCTCTAACCATCTTATTATTACGTATATTTTTTTTCTAGTGCTAAACCACCTTCTTTTATTAATCGTTTTATGATATCATAGTTTCCAGCACTTTTATTATTTTTCTCTTACGTCTTGTCTTGCTGGATTTCCGTGTGTTCTTACGATTGTTCTTGATCTTCAATGTTAATATAACACTGTTACAAGGAATACTACAATAATCTTACAATATATTTCTAATTTTTTTAAGCTACACGTAAACGATATTATACAAAATAATTTAATGGAAATAAAAAATATTATAAAATTACTTTTGAGAGATGAAGCAACCCTGTATACCTATACTTGTGATTCTATTAGCTTCTCTGATAGAAAATGGACATGAAACATGCAATGCACATTTGTCAGATGTGTGCTCATACGAAATAATATAAATGTAAATTAGACAATTAGTTAAGGAGGCACTAGGTATTTAATGTCTAAAAGTTAATGGACTACCTCTGTGAGGTGCGACGTGAACATCAATTTTATTTACTTTTTTTTAGTAAGTAGGTGTAAGTATCTAGTAATTTAATTGAATAGATATATATGTAACAGGAAATTATTAAAAGCTGTTTTTATGGTTTAAATGGGCTTATATCGATAAAAGCAATTAGATTTATTTAATAATAATTGGTTATCAAGATGTTTTAAACTTTATGGTATTTCAAATGAGGTATCATATGGCTTTCATGAATAACTTATAGAAGGACAAAAACGCTTGGATAATTTAATAATACCTAATTAACAATTAATAATAAGAATACATTAAGACTTTTAAATCATAACAGGAAAAAAATAAGGTTTAAGTAACCGTGGATTATTTTTTTAATAAAATACTCTAATAAAAACACATAACAAATTCCTTTTAGTAGATCGACACCAGGTGCGGCATTTTCAAACAAAATGAGTTTACAGATGCATCTTTTAACCTTCATTTACGTAAAACGGTTTATGGTTAAAATATGTACAATTCTTATTAATACTGTGAATATTCCAATTTGTACAGTGTGTTTCAGATATGTAGACACAGATGAGGTACATTTATTCTATAAATGCAAAATCTAAAATATTTAAGTTTGTTTCGGTTACAAACATTTATGTGTTATGTAAAATAAGATGTTCCAAAAGTAATGATATCACCAACTATTTTTTTGAAATTGTACACATGTATTTATTTAAAAATTTTCCACTTTGCAAGGTTCTCGTTTACAATACTGAGATAAGTAGGTATACGTGTGCTATTAAAAGAAAAAAATGTAATAATGTTTTCTTAGTATTACGGAATGCTTTATATAAAATATAATAATTTAAATTCAAAGTTAAAATTTATCCACACCCTTCAAATTTTAACATAAAAAATCATCCGATTCAATAGACTTTACTTTTACCTTTTTGTACGACGCACTGTTTTCTATGAACTATTTTTTTTTTAATGAAAAATCTACCAAACCAAACCAAATTTTTTTGTTAGTTCGGTAGACCATTTATACCAAAATACTTATGTGCTTTTATTTAACAGGAAAACTTTACAAATCTGTGTAAACATAAATTAACGGTTTAATCATATAAATTAACGGTTACTCTAACACTTGTCCTATTGACAGTTTCTTCTTATTTAGACTCTTTTTCTTGCTTTCTCAAAGGTTTCAGAAACTTCCAAAGGTTTATCAGAATATTCTTGACCTTTCGAAAATATTCGGGAAACTGTCATGGATGTCATCAATTATATTAGCTTTTTACGTCTTATCCTGTAGATCCATAGTAGCTAACGTTCTCATGGCTTGTGGTAGAGGCATGTGTAAACAAACCGTTACAATATTTTAGTATTTTTATTTCAAAAAGCTATACAAAATACGTTTCATTTTCTAAACCCCTGTATAAATATATATATATATAATGAAATTCCAAAAATTACAGCAAAGAAAATAAATTGGCTGCTTCGACCATATTGTTGTAATCTTGCTTATAATTTACTATCCATTTTAAGATACTTTGGGCAGTGGCTACCTAACATGCTTATTAAAAGATAATATATACATTTTTAATTTCCAATACGAAGTTATCACCATACCAAGAAATAAACATAGTAAAGAGTAGCCATCTGGGAACCGGTAGTACAAACTGATGGTTTATTGTATTTCTCCTTCATTTAATCCACTTACTTCAATGGGATACGAGCCCAAGTTTTCTGGAAATTTTTTGTTATATTGTAGACAAAATAGAAACAAAACAACTTTCACGAAACTGTCGACGTTTTCAGATAGCACAGATTTCAATGGAGAGTGAGACAAATTTACTGGGAGGCACTTTTGGATTGCCGAAAATTCGTTATCTTCAGTGATCCAAAGATTTGGTTTAGACTTTTGAACGATTTGCATAAAATTGGTTTCGACCAGAATGTATTAAAGAAAACACCAATACTGAAATTCGATTTAGAAGAATTTGGCGTTAGCACAATAGCCACACTGTAATCGAAACGAAATTTCTGATTTCCTTTTTTGTTACATGGTAGATACTTCACTTCAATGGGATGTGAGCCCAAGTTTTCTGAGAGACATTTTTTGGATCACCAAAGATTCGTTGTTTTTACAGAACCAAAGCTTCACAGTCGAATCAAATATTAGGTCTAGGCCTTTTATTTACATAAAATTAGTTTTGATCGGATTGTATGAAAAGAAAACACAAACAACAGTTAAATTTTTTTGTAAATTTTTGGCACCTGTGCGATGCCACTCTTTAATCGAATATAAATTTCTGATTTCCTCGTTTGTTACGTGGTAGATATATTGAAAACAAAAAAGGCCTTTCGAAACTATCGACTGGAGTATTTAGGTAGCAGTCAATTCAGTGGGGTATTAACTCAAGTTTTCTGGGTATTGTATTGCCAAAATTCCTAATCTTCAGTTATCCAAAATCTGACAGTCAAACCAAATAAGAAGTCTTAAGTATTTGAAATATTTGCATAAAATCGGTTTTGACCAGACTATATTAACTCTAACAGCGAAATTGGATTTGTAACATTTTAGCATCAGTGCGCTAGCCACTTTGTAACTGAACCGAAATTTCTGATTTCTTTTTTTGTTACATGGTAGGTACAATAAACACACAACACGCTTCTCGAAACTATCGACTGGAGTTTTTAGATAGCACGTACCTAGTGGATTTGCGCGCGCCTTTCAACGTAACCTTGGACTGATGCATTGCCCTGAATTATTCTACGGTGTTTACTTGAGTCTGGCTGCAAAATACATTTAATATATACACGGATAACGACTCTACAAATAAATATAAATCGTTTTTCTCCAGAATTCCGATAACTATGTGCATTTCGGTTTGACGAAAAACATAAGATGACAGCCGCCAATGGCGTATCAGTACTTTCTACCGATTCACATTTTCGAAATATTCCACCACTTCATAAATTTACAATAGGCCTATAACTAACACAAACATTGTTTAAAAAACTTTTGTGAGTGAATTTTAAAAGTATTTGATTTGGTTGTGTGTCTATTACGTCACAGACAATTTCAATACCAATTTAGATGTATATCAAATCAAAAGCAATTGCAATATTGGATGGAAAGACTCCAAGGCAGAATCTTAAAGTATATCATTGTGAATAAGGCCACAATCAAACAGACTCTTAATTTATAAACTTTGACATCTCTCACAAAAAAAGTGACATCCTAGAATTTAATGCTTCTCTAGTTTATTTATTAGTAAGAAGTAATTCCAGATTTATAAGATGAAAAGTCCTTGAAAAGTTAAGGAATACCGCTGCATCATCCGATTTTTCATTTAGTACCAGATATATTTTCAACAGAAATCAATGTCATCATAATCTAAATAAGGATTACATAGTAGTAAGAAGCTCCTTTAACTGAAGTTCCCATAATGATTTTTTTTAAATACTCCTTGAGAGGTATTGTTATAACTACAATCTGGTTAATATTGACCAATGACGAATTGGTTGTTTTGATACTTAATTACACCAACCTTGGTGCGTACATTTCACGAACTTTTTAAACTGTCACTAGATTAACTCAAAGAGTTTCATCTTCTTGAGTGTTATTTTTAGTTCAGTCTTGTCAACTAGTTTGATGGTTTCAACATTTATAAAATTATTACGTTGGTTTGGTCAACAGTTTCCATTTCTGGTGGTGGTTCCTGTTTCTGAGGTAACGAGATGCATCTACGATATTTTTTTGTACCTTATTCTGTATAATTTGGATGGTAAAGCCGGACGCACTAAGACCCACAAAGGCTTAAGGATCTATTTGTAGAGCCTAAACTTGTTATGTAAAGACACGGTGGAGCTTCTTCCAATTCTAGTTATTCTCTTTCCTATTCTATTGATATGTGTTTCCAACGAAGGTTTACGTCCAGAGAAATACCTCCAATTTAGCTGGTTTGAATATGGGATCAAATTATTGTTTAATCTGAAGGTATATGATTCATTCTTCTATCCGTGAATGTATCGTGGATAGATTTTGTCTCATTGAGTTTCATCGGCTACTTTTTTTCCAAATGTACATAGAATATACTGTTTTTGAGGTTGTTGGTGTCTTCTTCATTGTTGTTCCCTATTGCTAAGACAGCATTAGTGAAGGTCTAATTGAGGAATTTCACATTTTAAGTTAAGTATTGGTCCTAGAACACTTTCTTGTGATACTTTAGTTTTCTCTTCTTTAGATATATTTTTCTCTTAACAATTATTCAATTTTGTTAGTAGTTCTATTTACTTAATTCGTGATTGAGTTAATTTTTTTAAATCCAAACTGATTTGGAATTAAGTACTTTTCTTTTTTTATTAATGGTTATATTATTCTTATTTCTAAACCCAAACTGGTGATTTGGAAATAACTTTTTTTTTATATTAATGGTTTTATTATTACTATTATTATTTCTAAATTCAAACCGGTAATTTATAATGATATTTCAAAACATTCCATATTGGAATATGTTAAATATTTAAGCGAATATGACTTTTGAAGCCCTTTTAATGAGGTAATGGTACGTCGCTGAATATGACTGTGAAGTAGATAGACAGTAGAGCACTTTTTTAAATACCGGCTACTTTTATCCAATTTATTTTTAACTAATTTATTGTAAAAATAAAGTAAACAACCGCCGACTGATGATTAGTTCTGTTTGAATTGTCGCAACGGAAATGTAGGACGGATTGCGATATTTTTTGTCATTGTACATGTGCAATTCATTTTTTCGAATCCATTCAGTTTGTTTACCAATAACAACATGAGACCGTCGAGATTAAAAAACGAATAAAAAAGTGTGTCGAAATAGTTTATCTTTTGATTATATTATAAGAAAAAATAAACAGAAAGTCATTATAAAAACAAACTATATGGGGATGATATACGATTAACTGCTGAAACGCAACAACAAATAGAAAGATTAATTAAAATTTGGATAGAAGAAATTGAAAAAAGAAAAATTGAAACAAATGTAAATAAAAGTGAAGCAACGATAGTTAACCTAAACGAAAATAACGCAAAAACAATTACTCACAAAACAAAATAATATTAGGAAATAAGGAAATAAACACTAAAGCATAGAAACAGAACTAGATAGATTCAAAAATGCGGACATAAGAAATCAACGAAACCAGGAACAAATTACAGTTAAAGTAATGCAAAGGGAACTAAATTGTTATGACCATATGAAAAGAGCAAACCCAAATAGACTAACTAATAAGAAGAACGTGTAGTGAAAAAGATACAAAAAAAAACAAGAAAAGACCAAGGAAAATCTGGATGGAAGAAGTGGCTGAAAAAGGAAGGCAAAAGGGGAAAATTTATACGAAATGATTCGAGATCGCAAAAAATGGAAGAAATGGATAGAAGAATAAAACCAATCATCTGACAGCCTATTAGGGTAAAAGGATGCAACACGAAAGAAAGAAAGTTTTGGTACTTCAAAAATCAATTGAACGGTCATCTAAAGAACCACCACTCAATAAGTCAGGCCAAGAAGACGAAGATGGGCGGTTTTTAATAAGTTACTATGATGAATTGTCCTAGAATAGTTTTTAACTTTAATTTTTAACAATAATTAAAGGTGTTTCACAACATTTCAGTAATTTTCATTTAATCAATTTTAAATAGTTTTTAGAGGTAATGGGGTCCAAGCAAAAATTATGTGGCAAAGCAAACATTTTACTAAAGATACAAAAGGTTCTCTAAACTGCTCAAATGTGGTAACATGGAATGACAAAAGGAAACTCTAAATCATGCCACAACAATTTTTATTAATAATCAAAGACAACTAGTTTCGACTTTTTAAAGTCATCTTTAGGTCTGAAAAGATTTAAAACTAAGTTATAAAAATTGTACAATAAAATTCTATGATGTTAATAAGCACATGCTACCAAAATTACCTAATTTTATTGACACAGGAATGGAAATCAACATCACGAGGTTGGTCTAACTGTGTAAGATTAGATAAAAGGGACCATTTATGGTAAACTGCATTATAAAATGCTTGGTGAATGTATAAGTGACTACTGGAAAACGTTGGAGGAACAATAAGATGCCACCACCAACTGCCAAGAGAATTGGGTAAATTAGCAAGGCAAGTTGAGGAAGTGGGTCAATAATGTCAGTAAGCCAATCCACTCCGCTCACCTGAACGACCAATATTAAAGGAGCAAGCAAGCAGAGATTAAACCAATGACTGTTAACATTAAATAAAAGGGAGCAAAATAGACAACTCCAGCCACACATTGTCCACGAGGCTAAGGAATAATGAAAGGAAAATCTTACAAGGGCAATTAAAGGGAAGTGCTACGATGAGTGTGGACTAAGGGAGTTCCCTTGCTTATTTACCCATTTCTCTTGCCAGTTTACCATAAATGGTCCCTTTTGTCTAATCGCACATAGTTAGACCAACCTCTTGATGTTGGTTTTAATTTTATTTTCAAGTTTAAGTATTTTTGATGTTTTTAAGTTTATTCTTTAACATTGTTTTGAATTTTTAGTTGTACTTTATTAAATAATTAGAATTTGTCATTTATTGCATTTTGAATTTAAACTACTCAATTGTATTGAAAACAAAAATATAAATCTTCCTTCCCTATCTTTTGAAACACTGTGAAAATGTCAAAATTTTGTAAATGTATGAGAAACCATAATAATAATTTGAAAACAGAGTATTTGGAAACGAAAGAAGTATACCCTTGTTATGCATAAATGAGAAATAAAAAAAATTAAAACTAGTAGAGGGTTGTTGGAAAGGTGCCAAAAACATTGTTTTTTCAATATCTACATTTCTAACTTTATTCCAAGGCTATCTATCCTCAGTACACGAAAATATAGAGGATGGTCTTATGAAAACCGAGACGTTGGTATTCAAACAACCTCTTAAAATTGATCTAGGTTGCAAAACATAAAAAAAATGGCTGGTTTGTACTAATATGACGGATGTAGCTTAATTTACATTCATATTTAGCAAAATATTAATGTTTACCCTAATAAAAAATGGGTTAGTTATCTCAGTTTTCAGTACTCTACAGGGCGTCTGCATATCCAATCAACAACACTTGACAGCAGCGATGGTCCACGAAACTTCACTAAAAATGTGGTAGGTACTTAATTTTGGAAAATAAAAAACTTTTTGCTACAAATCGAAAACCGAGCAATATTTTTTCTTTAAAATTGGTACATCATTTTACCAGAAATGCCAAATTATGAAAGAAAAAATACCAGTTCATTTTTTTAAGTAGGTAACTACGGTGTTTCAGGATAATTTTTAAATCCTATATTGCAGAAAATTAATAATGTTGACATAATTTGATTAACTAGTACTAATTGTTTGGCTACAAACTGTGATGCCGCTTTGTACAGAACATACATATATTCTCGAATGTTATAATAGAATGTCAAAGAAGTATGATTTATATCCTTTCATGATCTTTAAAAGTATTTGCATTTCCCATTCAACACAATTAAGATCTACTTTGTATTTCGCCTGTAGTCACTTTCCTGCTATTCGTCGAAACATAGCATATGCACGTTAGCTTTAGCGAATAGCGAACGCCTGAGAGGAATTCTTATTTATTCTAACAAATTCCCAGAACTAACTGTCGAGTTTCGTTTCTTATCGATAGGCATATTGATTAACAACCTTTTCTTTCTCTTTATTTCATTGTCTTTGTTCGTAATGCATCGGTGAATCGTTACGTATCTTTAAGATACTTTGTAACGTTGTTTCATTTTCATAAAATACAAATAGGTTCAATGAAGTCCTAAAGCTTATCAAATAATACGGAATTTAAAAATGTCCATTTTCGTTTTGAAAATATTCCAGACAAAAAGCAAAGTTATTTTTGGCCTGCAGCTTAAGCCGGTCCTGGAACAGCCACGCTGTTGAACTAATAAAATGCAGTTGAAGGTTGAATCAATGAACAGGCCATAATTCATACTGCAATTGCAAAGTCAAGATCGAGTTTAACTTAAATTATTAGTTTACTTGTGTTAGCCATCGGCGTAAAATTTTTATTCCAAATAGAGATGTTAAAGATGTTAAGGTTAAGTTATTTATACAATTCCAATAATAATTTTCTGATCTGTTTAACAAAGATCGAGGCATCAATTTTCGATTCTAACCTATTACTTTGTGTAAGCATTTTAAATTTTATTTTTGGTAAAAGATTATGTATCATTGTGCCGAGTTACCGAGGTACGGAGTAGCCAAGAACCTTCAATAAATAAAATAATTTATAATTTAAACTCCCTGGGAATGTTTCCTAATAATTCAAACATACTTCATTCTAAATTTCCCGAAAGATAATCAATCTCAAGCGGTTTAGTTACAAGAGTGGCAATTTTAAACCAAAATATTTGTGGGCTTCATTAAAAATGTATTTTAATATTTCATTAATTTTTTTAGTTTAATCTAACACCGAGACTTAAACATTTAAGTCTTTTTTACTGTATTTTAATATTTATTTTATTCAACCTTCTAGTTCGGTCGATTATTAATATTCCCGCATCCAACTAGAATTGTTAGAACTGTCCTTCCTATTTGTTTTTAATACATTGTTCATTCTTGTAGTTTGCTCCAAGTTTTATTGTTTCTGAGTAAAATTTTAAGTTAAATAAATGACTTTAAAAATTAAAGTGTATTAAATCCATTACAGCACAGTCGCGAAACATTAAAAATTCCGTTTTAAAATTTACCAAGAATAAGGCAGAAAGCGGACTATTGACTATAGATTTACAAAAAGTACACGAGGGTTTTCCTCAATTCAAACACTTTGCCGTCAACTTTTTTTAATATTTCCTTTCCAGTAGAAGAATGGAAAAAAAGATGTTGACAAAGTGAATTCAGAGACTTAATTTAAACGAATTTTTCTCTCTAGACTAGAGAATTTAATTAATTAATTAGGGGAATGTGATTCAGATACAGACACTGATGTTTATTAACTGAAAGAGACAATGACTGTGAAGATTTATGTAAATAAATTGAAAAATGTGTTAATGACTGGCCAAGAACTTATTGAATAAATAGGTAAATATGTAATGCTTTACAAATGAAAATAGGAAAATAATCCCGCCTTAGAAAATTTTATCTGACAGCATATTACTATTATTTCCAAAACAAACTTTAGTATAATTTTTTAGTTAAAAATAAAACCTCGTCTAGAGTCTAGACTAGATTAAGGTTAAGGTTACTTAAAATCCTAGCATTTCATAATATATAGCAACAAAGTTTAACAAACCACTCTTGGTGCTATACCAAATTCTAGCTTGAGGTATCCCTTTTTATATGTCTATGCGCCTTTAGCAATTGCAGTTATATCTGTCAAAGAGTATGTAGAAAAATAATGTTTAAAATATTGTGTTTTAGTTCCGTTAAATAACCTGGAAGTAGAGTAAAAGGCGTTTATGAATGGAATACAAACACAGGGTCACATCAATGTTGAGCAAGGAGCAAATGAGCAGGAAAAAGAGCCAAAGAAGAAAGTATCAAGTTTTATATTATGTAATTTTTAATGAAGGTACATGGCTTATTAAAAAATTCAAGGTGCTTGAAAATTGAGTTTAAGAAATGTCATATCATAAAATATAGATATAAATAAGCTTTTATTTTGAAAACTTATTAAAAGAATGTCAAAAATTAGACACTTTCTTTTCTCTTTTACACAGCATATGAATTTGCTATAATTTAAATTATTTAATATAAAAAGATAATCCTAACCTCAAAAACTCCATCAATAAGTGAATTGTTTTAAAACTTTGTGTGTTTATTTACGAATTTTGTTTTAGTGAAGCGTCTCTTTCACTTTTCTTAGGAACAACCAATTTAGATTTTTTGGAGAAAATGTTTTGTTCATCCAATATGACACCAGTCAGCAAAATATTTAGTAAATGAACCGTCCATTTCTAAAAGGATTTATCACTAGTTAAACAAAAGCATAGATTAGAGGGAACTAACTCTTTACTTGAATTAATTGTTTTAATTCTTACTTTGTGAAAATTATCGATAACAAATATGAAAAGATTAATTTCATTTATTTAAATTTCCATATTACAAGGCTTTTTAATTTATTTGTCTGGCCAAGGTTTCACCAGACATAATCTATAATAATTGCACTTCCCAGGTTTGTTTGTTCATTCAATACTAATTATATACTGAGGACATTTTAGGTATTTGTTTATTTTATATTACCTTTTAGACTAATTACCTATATAATAATAACAAAAAAATTTTTTTAGAAAAGAAGAATATTATTGTGTATTTTAGGATGTTTACGACCTGACGTTATTAATTTGATGGGGATTTGTTAGGTGGTAAGAGTTAATAACTAAAGAAACTTTGTTTTTTAAAAAGCCAACGTCTCGGCTCTTTTTTCGGCCATCATCAGAAAGAAAAAAATACATACATAAAAATAAGTTTCCTCTGTCAATAACAGAATCAATCAACGTTATAAAATAGATAAAAATCGATAAAGGATGACAACTGCCCCAGGTTTTCAAATTTTGCAACCAATACATTAAAAATATTTAAATTGTTAAAATACTTGCTTTCTTTTACAGATCAACTGAGGAACTAAATGAGTTTAGCATTATAATGTTTTTTTTTGTTTTTTTTTTGCTGCTTTAATCGTTCGATTAGATTAATGTAGGCGGCATTAAGATTTTCAATGCCCTTTCTCGTATTAACAGTATCACGAGCTGCGATCTCTATCATTTCTAGAAACAATCTTTTAGACCAAATAGGTTCATGACCAATTATTTCAACATTTTCAAATTGAAAAGAATGTTGTTGCGAGATACAAAATTCCACTAATGAAGTTTGATTTCGTATTGTAAATCTATTTTTAACATCGTTCATAAGTTCCTTTTTTTCTTGTTTTCATGTACCTTTTCATTTGACCGACATAGGATTTGTGACAATTGGAGCAAGGTATTTTGTCTTAATATTTCCAGAAGGCGATTTTTATCTATTTTATAATGTTGATTGATTCTGTTATTGACAGAGGAAACTTTTAGGAAATTTTTATGTAAGTAATTTTTTCTTTTTGGTTCTGTTTAATATTTTGTCTAAAACATGTTCATATTTTATTATTAACAGCCAAAAGGTTGGCTTTTTAAAAAACAAAGTTTCTTTAGTTTAATACCTACCACCCAAAAAATCCCTATCAAATTATTGTGTATATTGCTAAATGGTGGTTCGTTGAAATGTTTGTGATGTGAAGTTGTTGACACTTGACGAAATTTGTCAATTTTGCCTGTTTTCCAAAATGTCAGTGTGTGATGAAACCTTCGTCAGACAAATAAATTAAAAAGCCTTGTAATACGGTGGAAATTCAGATAAGTACAATTTCTCTTTTCATATTTAACTCTACTTGTTTTCGGTTTGCTCGTATTTCAAAACGAAATTTAAATATACAATTAAATTTAAATATACAATTAAATTTAAATTTACTAAGCACGGGATAGTTTGTTTACTGAACTGAAAAACTTTTAGTGACAATGTTGTTAAATTTAAATGCGGGAAATTTTCGTTTCGTTCACATCCTGAGAATTACCTATATATTTATTAATTTATGTATTTATATTTTTTTGCTTATTTAAAATTTGCCGCCCAATTTAAATTCGCGTTCGATATGGAAACGCAACAACATTGTGGTAAAAGAATGTGAAATTGAACATAATATTCCTTAGCGTAACGCTTCTAATTGATCTGTTGTGATTATATCTGAGACATGATTACTTAATTAAAAACTACAAGTCGATCTTCACACACAAACGGGCTCGCCTTTCTTCTATATTCATAATTACGGCAAATGAGACATGTAGTCGGAGTTAAACCATGGATGCAGAGAGTCATAATAACAAGCCGATGTGCAACTGTCAGTGAGTTCCCGACCTACGACAACTACTTCGGTACTGAGGTGCTGAAACGTACACTGGCGATTGTCAATTATTACGCATTTTCATACTACACCGTGTGTGTGTCTTGGAGGAGACATTAAAAATAGCGACCGGGGAATGGGAAAAGAAGACCACACAACGTATGTTCTCGCGGATGATTATATTTTCGTTTCGAGAATAGGATGGAACTTGTTATAGGCCGGTGAACAACGACCGAAATTTGTATGGGTGTGAGTGTTTACTTCATTTGAATATTAAGAGAGAGTAAATTCCAAGAAGTATGTTGCGTTAAGTAGTTCCAAAATCAATAAATGATAGATGTGCGATTCTAAAATAAAGGGAAATTCATGAACAGTATTTTGTAATTTATTTATTAAAATATAAAAATATCTCCCTTTTTATTTGTTTGCCGATCAACAATTTTACACAAATAAATATATAAACATTAAACATATGCAATAATCTTCGGAAATAATAATAAAATTATGGTGTCTCACATTCTGTTTCAGAAGACTTGTTATCTGATTTTAGAGAAATTCTAACAGATTCTGTATAGATTCAATTATGTTATCAAGCTCCCCCAGATTTTCTCTATTACTGCAACATGATTAATACATTTTTGGCAATTCTCACAGGTTACTTCAGATGTTGACTTGGATAAATTTTTAACATCTGGTAATTTAAAAGTTGTGTTATTTCTAGAAACGTAACCTTTAACTTGAGCCCATATTAATTTTACTTAAGAGGTAAGCGAAGAATTTCAATTCCTCTTTGTTTGACGATTTCCTCAATAACGAACTTTTTGTAATTTTCTAATGTTTCTTGACAACAATTCTGCTTTCTGCATTGTATTGTCAAAAGCTCTATTTTTATAACCATGTCGCAATTTTACCGTTCTTCAATTTAATGGTTGGTTTCGAGTAAATTGAAGAAGTAAGTTGCATTGTCCGTTACAATAACCGAATCTTTCCAAACAATTATTCTTGAATCTTTACCTCTTAGATTTCTTAATGCCAGTATTAAATCCTTGTAAAATCGTTTCTTCAGATGACTTTACATATATTTTTGTCTTGCCAAATATTTCCTACTGAATGTATTGCATTAGCCCATTTTTCGTCTAAAGGGAAAATGTTTTTATTTTCTGTCCTAACTTGTTTTATTCTTCTAAGGTATTGTCGTCTCCAATATACCATTTTTTGAGAATCAATTAGCATTGAGTGTTTAACCATTTTTTGATATTTAAAGTTTAATTCATGTAATACTTTTCACAGTTTATCTCGGCTTATTGTTGATAAATCAGCATTGTTAAACTTTATTCAACGTTGGTATTTGCTTGTTCAGGAAAAATGAATGGACAAGCTTACTAATTGCATTTTTAAACAATTCATTTACGTTGACTTTTAATAATTTTGGTCTGTCTGGTTTTGGTTAGGCTACTCCACCTGAGTTTTCCTCTTTGAAAATTTTATATATCGTTAATTTTTCATAAATTAGGTATAATCGAAAAACATTTCTGAGAATTTTATCTCTCTTAATGTTCAAATGAAGTATAATAAGGGTTAAATTGAACATGTTTTTGTATAGTAACAGAATGTAATAAGGGTTTTTGCTATCATTTACCAACAAATTATTTAAAATTCAATACTGTCATCGATACTGCGTGAGTCACTTTTAGTTTATCCTGTATAATATTTACCAACTCTCTACAACTATAAGAACTGGTTCAGCTCCAATAAAAAAATTAATTAAAATCACACATATCACATTAAGTAACCAGTCAGTAGTCACTAAAGTACCCCATTAAGCGCATCAGTATTTCCAAAATCTCATTTTCCACGGTCTAGTTAGGTTGATCGTCACAAACTTACAAGAAAGAGTTCTCTCACCCTGCTAACTAAAAGAAGAGGATCAAAATTGTATTGTAATTAATGACATTGCCCGATTTGTCATTCTTATCACACTGTTTCAAGTCATGAATTAGTAAAAAGTGAAAACGAACTACTCATACAAATTTATTTTTATAGTAATTTTCATATTAAAAACTACTCGGTTTACTATTTATATTTTTGTATGTCATGAATGTGACTTAACCGGTTTGTTTTATATCTTGTTACGTTATTTTAATGCTGCTAGAGAAACAGTTATTACTAGAAAGATGTGGGTAGTAAAATAAAGGTGAATTGTCAGGAAAAGCGAATTATGTATTACTGTTGAAAAGTTACATTTATCAGAGTTGTTTCTAGCTCTTGCAAGAGATTACGAAACGGAAAAAAATGTATTACCCCAGAATTCAATAGTGTAATTGATTGTCTAAATCTAGATAAGTATATATGTATATATCTATTAATAAACCGTCGCAATAATCATTCCGAACTTGATAATATTCCAAATAACTATATTTAAAAGAAACCACAAATTTGCTTTTAAACTATTACTAACACCAACCGGTTAATTAAAAGTGAGAGAAATGGATGGAGGATATGTTCAGTATTTTTCTTAATGACGCAATTTGGCAAATGGCAAGTAAATTTATGAGATCCTAGCTAACACTTTTGACTTTTTATGGGAGGGATGAATCAATGGAGAAGTGGAATAGAGAATATTTCTGTTTATGTGTGAAGTGAAAGTTTTTTTGTCGGAAATTTGGGATATTGTCAATACAAATTGAAAATGTTGAGTAATTATGTTTAATAAAAAAAATTCTCTTTAAAAGTCACTGAATTTTGAGCACTAGTCTTAAATTTGCCAATAAAGTATCGTAATGATTATTATTTTAAAATTGTTAGTTATCAATAATTACGACTGGGGATGCAAAGAAAATTTTTAAATACTTTTCAAACAGTCATTGTAATTGCTGAAACTTGTTTTCTTAAAAAAAAATGTTTCCTATTATGAATTTCTTTTGGTTTATTCTAAAAAACATTTTTTGGAAAAATCTTTATATTGTATAAGACAAATTATTATATTATTATATAAAAGAACACAAAAAATCACCTACAAAAAACATAGGAAAGAGTGACCCAAGCACCTAGTTAAAATGTCATTGAATAAGGACAACGAGAGAAGATACTTATCATGTATTTACTAACAATTATTTTAAATTGTTCATAAATCTAAAAGTCAACAATACAAGTGCATTAATCAAGAATATCTGGGTGTCACAATTCTCTATAAATATTTCAAAAATAAGATGGTTATCTCTAATTTACTAATTTGTTGCCATTATTACAATTTATTCATAAATTTTAATGTAGGCGGGTGCCAGGTAAATAGATATTAGTCATTGGGAGTTAAATTTAATTTAAATATCAACAGATTTATTCGACGCTATTTGTAATAAAAATTGTTCCTGACAATTTATAAGGCATATTTATAAGTGCTAATCAAATTTTAGTTTTTATTCAATATCTTTAAAACCGATTTTAAACTTGTCATTTACATTTTTAGTTGCTTGAACCAGGAGAACTGGTCTATAGTTTTGCTGCTAAAGTGGTGGGTGTTTTATATTTGTGACTAAAAAAAGATAGGAGTAAACCGATAGAGAAAGATGATAAAAGATATATTGAGAATGTATACGTAAATAAAATAAGTAACAGATGTGAGCCAGAACTGGTGATAAAATGTCAAGGTTTCCATTTTTTTCTTCTTGTTAGTTTGTTGTAAAACGCAAATTAGGATTGAAAGTAAGAAATCGATTTTTGAAAAAATATTTTGTTTTAAAGCGCTCAAAATAAAAAAATATAATTTGAAGTTATACTTACTAATGGCTCAAGTTATTGTGTATTTGTGTAAAATACCTAGAACAAGAAAATACAGTTTAGATGATATTTAAAAGGGGAGTTGTGTTAATACTGGGTGTCCCAAAATATTTGGAAACAGAAATTTAAGATTTTCGCTGATATTCCTTATTTTGCTAAGTGTTATTCTAAAGATTTAAAAAAGTGCATGTTATCAAAGCTAAAGTACGGGGTTTTTCAAATCTAGCACTCTGTAGATTTTGACACTATTATGCAGATATATTCTTCTATTTTTCAAAAATGTGTAGTTCCTATTAATGGGCAGACAGTATATACCGTTCTAAAATGACTTAACAAAGCTAAGAAATAGCTGTTTAAAAAGTACAATAAATTATTATTTATTTTACCGGGAAAATAAAAACTAGAAAATACATTTTTGAAATGAAGAATTTGTCTTTTACAATATTAAAAAAGTATCTCAGGTTTCAAAAAAGGTAATAAAATAACTTTCTCTCGTTTTCCTTTAAACAATCGTGTCAAAATCTCTTGGGACACCTTATATACTAGATAGTAAAAATTATGTATTTAATTGCGAAATAATAATAATAATAATATTGAACAAAGATGTCTTAGTAGCATTTCATATAGCGATTGACTACATGTTAATATATATAAAAATAATATAGATTGGTTTAAATTTCCTTTTAAGTTTTTAGAGTACTACAACTAATTAAGGTGAATTAGTTGATTAATTATTTATATCGTTTTTATAATGAATTTTTGCATAAAATTTTTTCAAAATCAATACTGACTTTTTCTGATTCTTTCAGTTTACTGTTGTAACAAAAATTAAGATTGAAATAACAATCTTCTTGTATTGTATTTCATACAAATTATTTGCTTTTCTTCGTAATTAGTAAAAGATGTGCCGTTACTATCGATCTAAATAAACAAATTCGTGCATTTTCTTAACTATGAATTTAAATACGATAGAACAAGAATAGATGTTGGCTAAATATAGCTACTGAAAAAGAAAAAGTTCATGATTTTGTGATGAATGATCGCCAAATAAAGTTGAGAGAGACAGCAGAGAAAGTAGATATTTGATATCGCGTAAATTGCATCATCTTTCAACAATATTTGGACATGAGAAAGCTTAACACTAGATGGGTGCTGCGTCTCTCTATAATTAACCAAAAGCGAATTCGAATGATAATTTTTCAGCAATATGTTATATTCAAACGTATCAACAAAAACTTTATAACTTTATCACTCTGGAAAAGCATTGGCCTTTCTGTCTTCTGGAAAAGTGATGAACAATCGTCTTTTGCGATTTACCGAAGAATATTTTTCATTAATTACTTGCAACAACGAAGGACAATAACAGGTGAATATTATGGTTCGTTAGTAGACAGATTAAACGAAAAATCAAAGCAAAAACGGCTGTTCTAGTAAAGACAAAAAAATATCGTACAACGTCCTACAAGTCCTCAATTGTGATAGCGATTTTGCATAAATTACGATTCCAGTTAACTAAAGATGCCCTGTATTCACCAGATTTGGTTCCGTCCGATTTCCTTCCGCTTCCAAATTCCAAGAAAAGTTGACGTCATCGAATCTGTTAAAGGATATTTTAATGTTCTGAAGGGTTGAAATGGTTTGAAAAGTCTTGATTTAAATATGTATGTAATTCTAAAGATCACTATATAGTAACATGAATACAATTTTCGCCAAAGGCTAGTTTTCTTTGTCTTATTCTAGAAAATTTCCGTTTTATTCTCGTATTTAATTCAGCTGCTTTAGAGAAAATGTCTAATTGATCGCTTGTATAGTTAAGAATAAATCTTTCAAAAGATAGAAGAGTCGAAGAAAAACATGACTATTTGTTAAATAGGGCATTACTAATTGATTAATAAATTTAAAGCTACATGGTGACCAATAATAAATTAGCCACAATAATGTCAAAACGAATTCACTAAAACCAATATTTTTTTTTAATTTGGTTACAATTAAAATTTTTTCAAATTCTTACATATCTCTAAACAGTGATCAAAGTTTAATTAAGAATTTCCAGTAAATTTACAGAATTTTTATTAGTTTAAATATTATAAATATTACTTAATAAAAATCATTGAAAATGTTCTTATATTGTTTTAAGCAATTTTATTTGATTCATGTGCCTGCTGCACATAGCAATCATTGTTCAATTCAAAGCCAAATTATTTGAGATCTCCTTTAGACCGTTACAATATATAGGATATGGGTACTCCAGACCAAAATCCGCCTTTCTCCCATGTAAGTCGCTATAAGAAAATCCAAGGTTCATTTTAGTAAATACACCAGATTTCAAGATGATGACAGAATATCTACAGGTATCATTACCAAAAAGGCCTTAATTAATAACTTTGATATTATCGGTCCCATCAAGGTAAAACAAACAGCGTTGTATTGAAGACGGGATTTAAACTTAATATTTAAAGAAAAATCATGCACATTTTCGAAAAAGATTGGAACAATGATGCCTTCAGTTCAAAATCGACATCAAACAATGACACGTTGCAGATCTATTTGTTTTTCAATAATCACTCGTACATTTTCTGAATCCCAAATGCGACAATTTTGTCGGTTAACGAAGTCATCAAAATGAAAATGTGCTTCATCGCTGAAGACGATTTTGATTGAAAAATGTGTACCCACTTGTTGCTTCATAATCCATTCAACGAACTCTCTTCACAGTATGTGGTCAGTATGTTTCAATTCTTGAATAAATTGAACTTTGTAAGCATTAAAAGGCAAATATTTCTTGAAATGTCCAATCACTGTGCCTAATTGATATTCCTGGTTTACGAGCAACACTTTCACAAATTGCTTCAATGTTTTGTGATGAACGGCTTAAGGATTATTATCTTCACAGGTGATAAAGTTAAATCACTATTCAGATCAAATTTTATACGAAAATTACAAACTGTAGCTGCCAAACCTTCATTATTTTTAAAATATTGCTCAACAATGTAAATGCGTTGCTCTTTCGTGTGCTGCTCCATTTTCAATAACCCTGAACTGTTTGCTGTCACGCTGTCTGTTTTTTTTGTTGGCAACACTTAAGCGCACAAATGGCGCAAAATTTAAATCTTGCGTTAATTTTGGGACACCCTTTATTAAGTCAGCATGTAAAAGTAACTCATTAAAACAGTTTTAATGGTAAATAGTATAAGATGGTCCTTTACAATAAGGTTTCTTCTATGAACATCTACGAATACAATCTCACATTATCTTAATACTAAACGTTCTTCTTCAACGTATTTTTTATCTTTCTTAATCTTACAATGATGCTCAGAATATGGACTCATCACAAGCAAAAAAAAAAACCTTAATTTAATGTAATACTTACACGTCTTCAGGGTAAAAATTAAATTCACTTTGGCTTATGAAAAGTCCTGGACATTAATTACACAAATATGTTGATTATGAAAGTTGTGTCAATATTTTTTATTTAAATACTATTTTAAATTGCTTCCGTGTTTGTGATATTTTGTTGATTGTCGATTGTTTTTATTTTATTAATAAATACCCATGTTGTCAGAAAAATACACCCATAGCGTCGAGAATCTTTATAACATGACAGCACGATGATTGCAACTGTTCAGTTTTTCCTGGTAAATAAAATTCCAGAAAATGGTAATTTCCTTAGGGAAAAACAGCTAAAATACACGCCTGATTGCCCCAATAACGTATTTACCGCAAAAAAATAAAAATAAAACGACAACGACATAACAGCGAACCGAACGAGCTGTATCAGTTTCGATTTCAGATACTGATAACACTCGAATGGGCGTAACGAATACTTTTACTGACAGTTATGAACATGAAATACTTCTTGCGATATGCCTTAAAGTTGCTCCTATGTAAAAATGAGGTCAATTATGGGTATTTCTCGGCTTTAATCTCCATGCGAATATGACGTACAGACATGATATATTTTAGCTCATATCCGTATACTGTATGATCTATAAATAAATGATTAAAAAGGAATAATCTAAAAACAAAACTAAAGTTTTAAGTTATAAAACAATTTGTCATAATAGAAAAAAAAACGACATTCCGTATTTATATCTTTTTTTAGTGCAATAATTCTAAATTATGTCACTAGTTTGAGGTAATAGGTGACCACATTTATAGACAAAAACGCATCAAGTCAAACCGCAAAACTTGGCACAGATTACTTGATTTACGAGGAGTTTTCAAGTGCTTGCGGTTCTATTTTTTTGGCTTTAGAAAACTTTTAGACATGTGCGCAGAGCAAAAGTAAAAAGTGCAAAAACACATTAATCATTAACGTCTCGTAAGCGTAGGTCATCAAACTTTTTTGTCCTTGAAATGACTTGTTTATACAGGAAAAACAAAAAACAATTGTTACCTGTAAAAAAAAAAGATCAAAATATTCCCCAATGAGAAACAAACATTTTGAGTATATTACACTGATTTGGTGTATTTTTACTGTTTCGCATCTATATTTGACCTTTTTGAAGTGCCCTTCTTCCAGAGATTACAAAAACAATGAATTTAATACCCCGCAAACTTTTTTTTCTATTTGATGATGCTGAATTAGCAGAACGACAGTGACCCATTTGACTTTTAACTGTAAAAGATGCATTCATCTGAAATGATGGCAGGCAAAAGGCACCTCCTCATTACGATGGTTTCTTGTAAACAAAATAATCATTGCAATCAAGAGAACAGCAATTATGGTAGTAGCAGCGAGAGTATCTATCGAGTATGACTACATCGAGTAATGACGGATAACCGCTGCTTGAAGAGGACATGGTTTTAATTGGCCAACCAATGAATTCTTTGAGAATTTCAAATACTAACATACTTTTTATACACAGATAAATTCTTATTAAATTAACATTATTTTCGTTTTTACAGATCTTGTTGTGAATTATTTTAATAAGTAAAGTTAAGTGCTAACTTTTCATCGGCCAATAGTTCAATCGGTGAGGTTTTGTCGGAAAATAAAGCTTACGCACCACCGCCAAAGTCTTGGCTAATTATAAGTATATCTCATGAACTAATAAAATTTTCTGTATAATGGAATAAATTGTGCATTTGTGTTTCGTTTTGAAGCGTGCGAAAATGGCGCCTAAACCCCAGGGTCGAGCCCCAATTTTGCCAATTTCTTTATTGAAAAACAACTTCAATATGTTCAACGGAAAAACCAAGTATTATCATCTTGACTCGAAAAACGTAAAATACGTACAAGTTTTCCCATTAAAATGTTTTTCTGTCAAGGGCACGAGGTAAACAATTTATTATTTTCGATTTCTCCCCTTTTCCTTTTCAATTTCCATTCAAAGGGCCCGTTATATTTGGATTCTTTTAATTGAGTTTCTAAGGAGTAACAAACTAGAGTGGCGTTGGTTTCGATTTTTCAGTGGCACGACCTCAGAAAATTTTGATAATTAAAATTACGTCAAGCGTTAGTTATCCGTGTATATAATATTTAATGTGAACATTTTCACTAAAAACATTATATTCGTTTCTTTAAATTAGTTACAAAGTTTAAATTCAAGAAAAAAAACGGTCTTTGTATTATTAAAACCAAGAACATATCTTTTTGAAGCAAAGACGAAAACCGATCAGCCTATCTTCACTTAGGTGGAAAATGTTGAAGGAACTGGTACAGAAGCATTTAAACAAAACTTTCTTCAAGGATAGGCTACTGCATCATGCTTTTCGATCAAGTAAATCCTTTGGAACTGAACCTTCGATCACGACTTCATTAAATGGATAAAAACACGACATAAGATAAATAAACTCAACCATTGTGGACCATATTCCCAATGAGATATAGAGTAACTCTACTTCTATGTAACTGGAAATAATCTGTACAGTTTGACACGAATAATACAGAGGAAAAACGTAAGAAAAAGCAGAACTAGCGGAAATTCTACGCAAGTAGGATTGCAAGTGTAAGTCTTTGATTGCACATAGAATGTCTGATGATTACCTGGAATATGTAACAAATATTTATGGGTTCTAAAGAAACCTGTTCAAAAGAAGAATATTGCTAATAAATTGCTTTTGTGCCAATCCCTCCTCTCATTAAGATATAATCCAAGTTCACGATCCATAGAATCGTATTTATTAAAAATGTGATAAATATATGATAATTTGTATCCCTAAGTTTAAGTTGTGAACTAGGGAAAAATGAAAGATTTGTTCAAAGTGAATAAAAACTGCTTCAGAATGACAATGGAAAATTTACATTGTAAATCTTGTAAATATTTGTTGGTTCATAGTCATTTTAATTCGGGATACTAAAAATAACTTCGATTACCATTTATTATTGCCTAGGAGTGAGTTTTCTTTCAAAATGAGGCCCAAACGATTTATGCACAGATAGTTTTGAAGTACTCTAACCTCCATACACTCTATTTTATCGATAACAAAAGGTTATGCTGTATATTAAATGATTGATAAAAAAAAATTTATAAAACATTTTTTTTAAAATACCAACATTTTAGGAAAAATAAATATAGCAAGCATCTCTGTAACTATGTTTCTGTCATAGGAAATTGACTGACAATTATATCTTTAATTAGATAGAGTATTGTCATATTTTACTTCTTTATACAGAATTTTACATTTTACCAAGATTTTTACCCAACAAAACGTAAGTTATTTATTTATTTATTTATTTATTTATTTACACTGCTCTACAGGTAACAGGTACCCAATTACAGAGTAGGAAAAATCAGAACAATTAACAATACAGAACATATAAGATAAAAGAAAATTTGTTTACATACAAAAAAATCTAAGATTTAGAAAAAAAATACTTTTTAATATCCCCTAATTTACAAGCAAATATATCTATATCAGAGCTAATTAAGTTAGTTATACTAGACATTGTATGAATCGGAGAATTTTTCAGAATATTGGTACGAGGTACACTTGCATAAAAAGTCTGTGTTCTTCTAGATGTGATCCTTGGAAGAGAGATATTAAACATCCCCAGTAAGTCAGTACAGTCAATAATATTGTTTAGTATTTTAAATGTGACGACTACGGAATGATAGTTGCGCCGTATTTCAAGGCTGAACATATTATGTCTTTGTAACAATTCTGCGTGGCATATGCCAATCTGCGGATATATACCATCACATTTATAGCTCAATAATTTTAGGAGACGTCTTTGAACGGCTTCAATGCGATCAATGTGATATTGGTACATCGGATTCCACACAACTGCAGCGTACTCCAACTTGGACCGTATAAATGCATAGTAAAGGCTTTTTAGGATAGACACATTTTTAAAATCGCGGCTGCAACGCGCAATAAATCCGTACGTTCGATAGGATGATTCTACAATGTTGTCAATGTGGTGGGTGAAAGATAGTGCTGCATCGAAAATAATGCCTAGATCAGTGAAAGTTTTAGGTCGTTGAAGGGAAATATGATCAATCATGTAGTTGAAAGTTAAGAAATTGGTTTTTAGACCAAAAGACATAATATTACATTTGGCCGGATTTAATAAAAGGTTATTACGTTTACACCATTCAACAACACGCTCCAGATTCTTGAAGAGATTTTCACAGTCACCAATGTTTTTTACACAACTGTATAATTTCAAGTCGTCGGCATACAATAGATAGTTGACGTCAATAACACTGGCAATGTCATTAATGAACATGTTAAATAACAGAGGTCCTAAATTGGATCCCTGGGGAACGCCAGATGTGACTATGTATTCAACAGACTTAAAGCCATTAAGTTGAACATATTGCTTCCTATCGTGTACATATGATTCAAAAAGTTTTATTAAAGCCGAAGACAGTCCAAAAGAGGTAAGTTTATCCAAAAGTATTCCGTGGTCTAACTTATCGAAGGCTTTAGAGAAGTCTGTATAGATTACGTCAGTTTGAACCTTGTTGTCGATTGATTCAGCTATGAACTGAGTAACTGTTATGAGATTGGTGACTGTGGAGCGTCCCCTCATAAATCCGTGCTGATTTGGTGTAATTTTCCTACTGACATGACGGTATATTTCTTCCTCTAGTAATATCTCAAACACTTTACAAAGATTGCAGATAATAGAGATAGGCCGGTAATTTGATATATCTTTCTTATCACCTTTTTTAAAAATCGGACACACTTTTGAGGATTTCCACATGGATGGAATTGTGGATGTTTTCAAACAGATATTAATTAATACTGAAAGCGGTCGTGAAAGGACTGCAGCACAATCCTTTAGTACGAATGCCGGAATACTATCAGGACCCGTGGTCATTTTTGGCTTAACTGAGTGTAAGACCCTGTGTACTTCTACTTCACTAAAACTCTTAATATTGAGGTGGGAAGTGAGAACATTGTGAGAAGTAGAACAGAATGCTGTTGAAGCAGAGAAAGATTGGCTAAAGTAATCAGCAAAGTTGTTTAGGATATCAAGAGGATTTTCCAATATTTTATTCTGATATGACATTACTTGTGGCGTTTTAGAGTTGCATTTTTTAGTATTTATAAAAGCCCAAAACTTATTAGGATTATTAGAGATTTCTGATTCTGATTTTTCAACAAATTTTTTGTAAGCGATATCGATATCATGTTTTACGTTAGATCTAATCCGTTTAAACTCCTCAGAAGCATGCACATCATTTTCACGTTTATACATACGCCAGAATTTAGTTTTTTCACGCAATTGTTTGATAATAGACTTATCAAACCAAGGTGGATATTTATTTTTCGATTTTAATGAATATTTGGGGCAACAGCGGTCGAACACATTATATAGTTTCCCATAGAAATATATGCAGGCGTCATCTGCATCTTTAAATGCATCCAGAAAAGTCCAGTCAATACTTGACATCAACTCATACATTAGCGGTTATGTAATATACGTACACCAATAATCTTGTATTAGTTTCATGCTGCTAAGAAATTCAATAAATTAAACTAAAACATGCCTTTTACTTCTAGTTTCGAAGTATATATAAGATGAACATATTTTTAAAAAAAAACAAACTCTCTGCAAAAAAAAGTAAACATGATTGCACATCACCAGTAACGGATGTTCAGCCTAAGCAGAGCAGACCCATGAAATTTCCATATACTTTTTCAGCTAAACTTGCCCAATTTCCTTACATGCATTACTGGAAAAACAACAGCCTATACAGATATTATGTTTTTGGTATCTTTGGATCGATACCCATCTTTATGTACATTAGTAAATTAGGTAAGTACAAAATCAATAATAGTGAGAAAATTCCACAAAGCATATTTTTCAAACCTTTTTCATTATTTTTCATATAAGAATGAGCAACTCTCCAATTTCGGTGAACGTCTCCCTAACTTTTTAGTATGTTTAAATTTAATTATTTTCTTTTTAAAATGCTTCTTTTTGATTAAATTCTAGCGATTTATTCGATTTTCATTGGTCCAGTTGTCAATAATCAATCCCGAAATATCTCAATCGAAAAACTTTATTCGAGACGATCAAATTGCACCGAATGTCTAAAAAATTTGGGGAATTCATCGCCGAACTGATCTTTTCAATAAATGAGATTTCTAAGGACGAAAGATCTGATTTGGGGGCTGTCATGAAAATTTGGATCACGCCAGAAGTTTGTCTAAAAGGATTTAAGGGATAGCTCATTTGAGATGAATTTTTTATTCCCTATAAAAATTATTTAGTAGTAATACAATCTTGAATAATGGATAAATGTTACATAAGTAACGATGCGTTTTATTTTCAGCGAATTCACCTGAAAACGTGGCAAAATGGAATGAAATTAAAAGAAAAGAAATGGAAGAGTGGGAGCATAAATTCGATTAAATTATATTTATATAATTATTTTAAATTTTTTTAAGAAGGATTTTATACACTTTAATTTTTTTATGTTGTATTATATTTAGTTTATTACAAAAATAAAAATATAAAGATATATTTGCTTATTTTATTGCAACAATTTATAGTGTATTAAATATAAATTGTATATATAAACACTATTATGAACTAGACTTATTATTTTATATTGATAATCAAGGAATGAGTTTTTGGTTTTTGTTATTAAATATTATGTTGTTATGGTGAATGTCAAGATTTGAGTATTGTTAAATGAGAGAATAAAAATCATTAAAAAATAAAAATAGTAAAACAAATTGAAAATATTAAATGCGAGACTTAAAAAAGAAAGAAAAGTTAAATATCCAGATGAAAGATATTTTGGTCAGATCATAGACAAAGTTTGGGCAACAGTACGAGAATAGAAAAGGACTTGAGGGTGTTAGAACTAAACAAATTTTTAAGATACAACTTTGTCAGAATTTATTTATTTATAAACATTTATTGCCAATACTCCACTATATTATAACAAAATTTTAATTTAATGGTTCTTAAAATAATCCGGTGCTAACAACATATAATCTTATAAATTTAAAGTAATTTGGGATATTTTATTATCTAAATGAAAAATTGATTGCACTACGACAAAAAAAGATGTTAAAATCTTGTGTTTCAGTGACATTTACAAAAAATATAGCTTATTTTTAATATTTACATACACTGAATTGTCTCAATCACGTCTATTTTAATAAACAGAACTTTATACAGGGTTAGGCAAAATTACCGGAACACCCAAATCATAACTAATTATCATTTGTAGCAATTGAGTGGCCACCGAGGTAACCTGATTTAACTCCTCTCGATTTCTTTTTATGAGGATACTTGAAAAGTAAAGTGTACATAAATAGACCAAAAAATATTAATGAACTCATAGAAGTTATAGCGAAAGTTCGAGAAGAGTTCCCTGCTCGTCTTTCGCATTATATTTTAGTTGACGGTAAACAATTTGAGCACTGGCTTTAAATTTGGTTGTACTTAATTATAATATTTATTCTAACATTAAAAATTTGATAAATCATTATTGACAACATACAAAAGTTAATTACTTAAGACATATTGATATGGTTGAATAGATTTGAAAGTTTCAGGGCTTTCCCCCAAAATCGCCTGTATATATCTATGAATTGGGTATATATGGTATAAAATGTAATCATTCTCCGCCAAAATTTTGTTAAATAACCTTATTTGTTGGCTCAATCGTTTAACTTATCGTGACAAAATTACGATCATTCGGTACTACATAAATTTCAACAAATTGAAACGAAAATTTCTACGTCACTGCATCATAAATTATTTCGTTTTTTTAAGCCGAGGAGCCTTGGTGTTCACTTTCATCAATGAAACGCCGTATTTATTTTTGAATCGAGATATTTCAAGGCGATCCATAAAAAAAAAGACTTTTTTAAACCGCCTTTATTATTTTTATCGAAAAATTTTCTTTGAAGATATCACAGTTTAAAGCTGCGCCAAACGATTAAGCAAGGATACTTGAGTTATTTATTTATATAAGTAAGACCCTCATACTCAATATTTTAAGTAATGGAATAAGTAGGTATCTACTGTTGTTTGTGTCTCGGTTGATTCTTGTGAATAATGGTAGTTATTATACCACTGTTGCATAATATTCATTAATTTTGTCATCAAATTATAAATCTAAAAGTACTATAAAATTTTAAAATATAGTAATCCTTATTTTCTAAGAATCTAGAATGTCTTAATAAAGTACTAAGATTTATTTTCAAATTTACAAATTCAACAGTTCAAAGCGTCCCAAAATATAAATTTTCTTGAAATACAATTGATTTATCCTGAAAATATAGGGTTGGGATAAAGTATGGAACCAAGTAAATATCTTTAAAACGAAACGGACGATATTTATGAAATTTTGTAGGTAAATGCAATGGGGCAAAATGCAGCTGATGTGTAAATTTTTTTGTTAATAATATACTTCCGGTTTAACCGGAAATACCCTCAACTTTTTTTAATTTAAATGGGGCACCCTGTATATTTTTGCAGATTTTGAAAGAGCTTGTTATTTCTCGAATTTGTATATACTGGGTTAAATTTCATAAATATTGTCCGTTTCGTTTTAAAGATATTTACTTGGTTCCATACTATGTATATACAAAAGGTAATTTGAAGCTAGAGTATTTAGGTGACTTATAAATTTTACTTTGATACAAACTATTATTACTGGATCGTAGAACTGATCCCTCAAAAAGCAAGCAACCGTTAGTTTATTGTTGTAATTTGTATAAAATATGGAACGTTTGAGAAGGACTGGATGGGAAGTTGGAAGTTTTTTGGGGTTTTCCTCGTAAAGTATTTCCTGTCCGGGATTGTAACCCCATAAAATTCTTGAACGCAGAGTTATATTGTTAGAATGGTAAAAAACCAAAATTTTGTTAATAACCAGAAAAGTCATAAATCATATACGAAGAATTGATATTCGGAAAAACCATCTTCTAAGGATTTAACTAATTCATAAAAAGAGGAGTGGACGAATGAAACTATGTGTCCAGTAAAAAAAAAATCGGCACTAAAGTTTGGAATTGAAGTAAAGTACATTTTTAAAAGCAGTTGACGTTTACCCCTTACACCGATTAGCCTTCTAATTATGTGACTGCCATTACATGTGTTCTTTTTAATAAGTTTAATAAGTTTGCCCGGAATTTTCCTAAATTAGTCAATTAACAGTGTCAATTCTGATTATTAATAAACTCGGTTAGGTTGAGAAATCACTTCATTAATTTTGATGACATTTTCTTTGTACAGATAGTGTAATCTAACCCTTGATAAATGATGCCGTTTACGTACAAATTAGGTGACGGTAGTAAAGATTGATATTTAAAGGAAGTAGGCAGAATTGGAATATTTTCAGTTTAATTATACTATGTAAAGAAAGCGTTTTTTACTATGATCAAATACCCTCCGAGCTTTTCAATTACTTTCTACTACTTTTTGCTCTCGAGATAAATTAGGATTTCGTCGATAACGGGTCTAACATTAACATAATACGAACAATTACTTATCTGTCATGGTTGATTAATGATTGGAAGAGGCTGGACATAGGTGCGTTCTTCATAGAGTGTCTCTATAGAAACTAGGTCATGGAATATCTTCAACATTCTTATAAGATGTGCATCTGTGTTGAATTATATTAAAATCAGAAGTACTTTTTTACAAAATCAATATATTCTAATTTTTATCGTTTAAATAATTTACCCTGTACGTAGTTGATTAATTTTCTATATCATATGACAAAACAATAAATAAATATCAGATGGCCCGTATATTTATATGGAACGTGCAAATTAATTGTAATCAGTTCAGGACGTAAAACAAACTACAAATTAACAACATTGGTATCTGGAAAATCGACATCGGACGTGTAATTACACGACTATTTACACGGCTCTGTAATGTGAGAAGACGTCGTTTAATCGCCGAGTCTGAATATAAATATTTACTTATCAGAATGGAGATGAAATTATCTGCGAAGGTTTAAAATTTCTAACGACTATGTATATGTGACCGAAAAAATAATAAAATCTATTTTTATTTTCAATAAACCAGAAAGCACAAAAAATATTAAGTAATTAAACCAAATTTTTCTTACAGGCTATAACGATCTGAGGATGATTGATACAAGTCTCGAGAACAATGTGTATATAATTTCGTAATAAGTTATAAATCTAGTGATAGCTGTGGTCTCACCTTAAAAGATCATTTTTCAGTGAAAATAATGAAGAAAAATGAACCTCTGTATAAAGAATGTACGGATTTGAGGACTTAGTTGGCAAACGGTAAGAATTTTTTTATCGAATATAACACTGGTCACAGAATAATATTCATGTAGTTATCTGGTAAGAAAATAATTTTATATACTGGGTGTTCGCTGGCAGATTTTACACTTTGAACTGAGCTCACGGCGTGTGGGAAGGCGGCAGCGGGGAGAGCGGGGCATCTCTCGACGCGGGAGTGCTGCGGGTTATTTAGTAGCCATGAGTCAGTGGACGGGCGCGCACCGCGCTTTTGCAGTTGAGGCGTATTTTGCGAACAATAATTCGATCAATGCAGCAAGGCGTCGGTTTTGTTCTAACTTTGATATCCGACGATTGAAGGATGGCCCGCCAAACCAATTGATATGGGCGTGGGTACAGAAGTTTAGAGAAACCGGATCAGTCGGAAATGAACCTCGGCCTGGACCTTCAACGACTGTAACTACTCCTGAAAACGTAGAACTTGTGAGAAGGGAAATCTTACAAAATCCACGTAAGTCTGTACGAAAGATTGCAGCATCAACAGGTGTGAAAAAGACTTCAGTTCACAAAATTATCCGAAAAAAATTGAAGTTCTATCCATACAAGCTCCAAATCATCCAGCAATTGAAAGAAGATGACTACATAAAAAGGCTGAATTATGCTAGAGTCGTTCTGGAACGATTTTCTACCCCTACGCGTTTATGTAACATTTTTTTTAGCGACGAGGCGCATTTTCACATTGGGGGGTACGTTAACAAACAGAATATGCGTTATTGGAGTGCGAGCAACCCAAAAGAAGTCCATGAAAAGCCTCTCCACAGCCCGAAGACTACAGTTTGGTGCGCCGTTTCTGGAAATGGCATAATTGGACCTTATTTTTTTGGCAGAGGTGAAACAGTCAACGCACAACGGTACCGCGCGATGCTGGACAATTTTTTTATTCCGGAGCTGCATCGTCATGTTGGTTACAATAACAGAACACATTTTCAGCAGGATGGAGCCACGGCACACACTGCTAGGGACTCAATGGCTAAAGTGCGAGAGCTTTTTCCTGGAAAATTGATAAGTCGCTTCGGCGACATAGCCTGGCCGCCTAGATCACCCGATCTGACCCCTTGTGATTTTTTCTTATGGGGATATCTCAAATCTCGTGTATACACTAATTCACCATCAACAATAGAGGCCCTACAAGAAAATATCCGACGAGAGATCGCAGCTATCAGTCCAGAACTTTGCAAGCGAGTTTTCGCCAACATGAGGGAAAGATTGCAAGAATGTTTGCGGCTTGAAGGACGCCATTTGAGTGGAGTGATTTTTAAAAACTAAAATCCGCATTATTATTATGTAAGATAACAAATAAATAACTTTGATTGTACTCATATTTTTATTTTATTTTATTTTTTGAAGTATAAAATCTGCCGGCGGACACCCTGTACAATTTGTGCTACCTAATTATGTGATAAAAATCAAACCTTTTGGATCAAACAAATTAACGAACGTACTTTAAGAATTAAATAATATAATCTTGTAGGCCCTTGTCATAAAGTTATTATGTTGGATTAAAAGATTCATCCATTACAAACTTACTTTGGAAGTTTTACTAAAATTTAATTTGGAATTTTAATAAAAAATGTTTGTATCTACAGAATAATATTTTAAAGATTTGTGTGACCCAATTTCAAACTTTATATTAAACCGGCAAAATTGGCTCTTTCTTGTCCTCCACAATTAAATTAGCTGTGAGTAACGTAATAATAAACCCTAACCTCGGGTAAATTTAGAGCCTGTAACTTGGTAAACGCAAACAAATTTGTTTCCACAGATAAATTATATTTATGAAACTAATTGAGTGTGACACTTCACCTGGGCGCTCCCGAAAATAACAATTTAAAAGCCAGTGGCGTACCATTAACGATTGATATAAAATTACTATGAAATTATGAACCAGCAATAATTTTCATCTTTATTTCCATTGTTCCAATTGAGTTTTATTGTTTTATTTGTTTTATGTTTTATTGATCGTTGTGTCTGCTATTGCTTTCATATAAATAATGGTGGAATAGATATTGACTATGTCCTATTTTGATTAACCGAATATATCTGTTATATGTATTTCTATTCTCGGTAGACTTCAGCCATCATGATTTGAGAGGATGGTCTTCTTAATGTTGCTGAGCCGCATCCTTTTTATTTAGAATATTTCGTCACCAAAGAACAATCTGAACATTACTAAAGAATTCTGAAATTCCATACTTCGGGTTATTATAATGCCAAGAATATCGTACGAGGGCCAGAATTTACAGCACAAAAGGTAGATTCCTTTTTAAAAAGTATTGGAAATATACATTACTACAGACGAGTCAACTTAATGACCCATTGGTCAAATCAAAATCCTCACTTAGTTGAATTTACAATTTTTAATTACAACAACTGAAGCAAGCAGATAAGAAACAAATCTTGCTTCCGCTCACTCATTCATCATAATCAAATTAGGAACTCAAAGCCTAAAAACAAAAAAGCCACTAAACTTCTATAACAAACACACGGACTCGAATCCATGACTTTCGGCTTTCAAATGGCATTTTCATGTTCGTCTATTCTGAAATTAAAGCTTCTATTTGTTTGTCCAATGTACGTTTTATCATAATGCAGCCAAGGGATCTCGTATAAGCCTTTGTCTGTCTATACTAGTTCGTTTCTAAGTACCGATTTTTGTCTGTGAAAGCGGTTTCAATGTTGTGTTTTCGTAAAATTCTGGGTGCTCTAACTAGGGTGCCTTTTACATATTGTAATGTGAACTTTGGCACATAAAAACAATATCCAACACCATAGATTTCAGTAAAACCAAGACAATAACATACAAAAATAATAATTATAAGAGAAGCTACTATCGAGATCGAAAAACGATCAGAAAATTTAAATAAAAGTGATGTCATTCAGAGGCTGCCTACAGTAACCAAAAGAAAGTCAATAAACACAATTGGATTCTACCTGCATTAACTCCTCGCAGCTGAAGAAAGTAGTTAAGGTCAGGTCGAAAAGAAATAGAAAAAAAAATAAGAACTCCTTGCATGTCAGATTTTCTGGAAATGGAATGACTAATCCTGAAATTGAGAATAAGTCTTTTTCCTGTAAGTGGTACTATTCCTATCTTGCTTATTGACCATTCTCGGTATTTTTCTTTCGAAGTGAATTTTATAATTTGGTTTGTACGCTCTAGAAATGGTTACAAATATTTTTTCTTTATAACGAAAATATTGTTCTAATCGTTAATAACAAATTTTAGTAGCAGCGCCATATGGATAGAACATCACATAAAGGAAAAATCTTTAGAGAGAAGAAGAGATTCATCACCTAAAGGTTGTCTAGATTTTGTCTAATTCTACGTAAAAAATGCATGTAACTAAAATAAAAGAACAACATCAAGATTTGTTGTATCATTCACCAGAAGATGATCGAAGATACTCTTCCGATTGAAACATTTTGAATACCAAAACTTCAAGATAATGGAATTTTTAAGTCACAGTCAACCATAACTATCAATCTCTACCATTTTAAAGCAATCATTATTGCTTCGACTGCTTGGTAATTTCGTACTGCCTTTTGGCGCATTATTTAAGATTTTAAGTTCTATACCCTTTATTTGTTTTCTTCTTATAGTTCTCAGCCTCTTTCTTCCTATTTTGTAGTATCTTGTGTTTCCTGCATACCAATAGTAATTTTTGTTTATTATGCCACAAATAATTTCATATCCCCAATTATACAACTTCAGGAAACTATAAATGCGTAGTTCCTTCAGTTGATTATTAATAAAACATTTACAGAAATAATCAAACTATTAAAATCCAGAAGGTAGCGCCACTGGAATAATCAGTTTCACTTGGAACATCAGAAATGTTGGTATATTTTAGATTTTTCTGGGGATAAAACCAAGGAGACGACACTTTGAGGTCAAGCAAGTGATCACTTAAATTTAATAGTGGTATTATATAACAAATTTTGTCATTTAACAAAATTTGTTTCATTATATGTGGAGGTCAACTATTTTTTGTGATGTACCAAGGTATGAATTCCTACAGTTGTTCCTAAATATCAATGTAATTTATATTTATTGTAAGAAATATTTTACTCAAAATAATTTTTAGGGTATTATCAAAATATGTCTCTCACCACTGAATTCAAAAAATAATTAAATCTCCCCAAGATACGCGAATTGATTCTTAATAAGAAAAAAGCTTACAGGGAATTAGATTTGCATAAAAAATAAATTGACTTGTGTTGAATCTTTAATAACTTTTTTCAATATCGAAATTGTGCGGTTTTTTGAAATATCAACCCGTCATAGTCAGACCAGACACTCACCCAAAATTATTATTTTGATATTGCTGCAGATTAAATTATATGGTACGTGTAGAGGTAGTTATTATGTATCAATTTAAGTTGTTGGTCAACCCAACTCTTCGAATAGAAGGCAATTTTTTTAGAAATATCTATATCCGGATGTTGGTTAGTGCAAATTCTGGTTGAGCTTCCTACTTATATAAATTTTTAATTCCATTTCTTAAAAATTAAGAACAAAAACAAAAATAAAATTCGCAAAAGAATTAACCCGGCAAAATTTACCTTTCATTTTATACTGCCGCTCTTATATGGACTTGGAAAAATTATATTTCTAGATTTCACAAAAGTAGGTTAGAGAGATATAAATAAAATGTACTTAGGTGTTCACATCATGAAAATATATAAGTGTGTAACTGTTTTTGTTAATCTCTGTCGGTCTGTTATAACGGGAAAGTAGGTACACAGGCGCCTATCGTGGTTTTATCAGTACTAATTAAGAAAGTAGAGGAAAAAGTAAGCAAAGAAAGAGTGTGAGATACATTGGATTCATAAAACGGTTTTTTTTCAATAAAATTCAGTAGTTACTGAATGTATGGGCAAACGAAGAATTGAAAAATTAAAGTAAATATACATATAAGTAAATGATTGACGATACAATAAAAGAAAATAATAAAACTCAAATAAAATAAAAGATGACAGATACATAGGATTAATGAATGATGGCAAAATATATTTGGAATTAGAAAATAGACCAAGGAAATAATCAACGTAAATTTAGCTAACTGTAACTGGGCAAAGGGAATTGTGATATAATAATATGCAGAATAAAAATTGGACATCAAAATAAAACACGTTATAAATAAATGTAATTGAGATGAGACACTTAAGACAAAATGGATACAAATTCCTAATAAAACAATCTGTAGTATATTCAAAGAAGTAACAATATAGCCGAGACAGATGGAAACAGAAAGTATTTTTTTATAATTTGGAACATAAAATATAAACAATAAACCATATCTCACGACTTTAAAGTTTACAATTTTATTTTGTAAAAAACTTCATTCCCTATCAACAGGGTTTATTGTATATTCCTTAAAATAATTCCCTATATAATTTGTTCAAAATAAAAAAAAATGTAATCTCTACTTTCTCAGAACCCTAGAGAGCTTTAATAAAGCACTTAGAATTATTTTCATATGTAAAAATTAAATAGTTGACCTAAAAACTTTTTAAACACAATAGGTTTTCCCTGGGAAGTGTTTTGTCAAAAATATGTTAGGAATTTTGCTGGTACAAATGGGGCCCGCCTCTCTAACGAAAAATAATCCATTTGGTTGATGTTGTAAATTGTTGGAAAATATGTGGGCATCAAAAACACCAGAAAGAAAGTAAGACATCTTTGGGGGTTTTCTTCTGTAAAGACCTTCCTGTCCGGAATTGTAATCTTATAAAACTCTTTAACGCAGAGGAATATTGTTAGAATTGTAAAAAGTTGAAATTTCGTTAATAATATGAAATGGTCATAAAAGCAGTAGAATGGACTAGCTTTACGTAGGACAAGTAAAGATTTAGCGCTAATGGTGGAGATTAAAGCAAAAGTACAATTTTGAAATTGGTTAAAGTTTAACCCGCATCTAGATTGGACCTCTAGTTATGCGATTGCTATTATATTAGTGTTTTTTTTTAGAAAGTTTTATCATGCCAGTATTTCCTAACTTACTCAATTAATTGTATAAAATATGATCATTAATGAACCCGGTGATGTCTGGTAATTAATATATTCGCTCAACGCTTTAATTTAATTTTATTTACTCGTTATTTTTGTGTCATATTTTATCATATCACAAGAACTTACATACTTCCGCTCGGCATAAAATACTACCGTCGACAACGCCGATTACAATATATAAGTTATTAATGCTACTAAAATTCCTGATTTAAGTGACATTCTTTCAACATACATTCATTTTATTACATTATAATTCTAGGTTGCAGCAAGTCTGATAAAAACGCTTCACTTTTAGTCAATGTTCTACTTAATAATTCAAAATGACGCAACGTCAGTTGAAATTAAACCTGTATCAAGAATACAAACGCTTTAAAGAAGTTAAATTGTTACTGGGCCCGAAGCCATTGGCACCGTTTTTGATTGGTACCCGTAAAAGAGTGAGTTACCATTTTACTAAACACGTAAATTGGCTTCCAGTTACTTACTTGTACTAGTCAACCTTGGGCCTAGATCCAAAATGATACGGCTAAAAAAATTTTCAGTTCACAGCTGTAAATCTCCTAAATCAAGATAGCAGAACACCTTAGAATTATTAAAACTTTAATTACTTTATAATTTTAGTTTAATTTCCACTCGTGTATTCATTGAAATTAGGTAGCTTGATATAGGTACATGATAAACTCCCATAGTTTAATAATTAGCTTCATTTCAAACATGAAAATAAAATAAATGACAGATATTAATTTTCTTTTCTTAAATCGATTTGGGGACTAATGGTCCTTCTTCTATTAGACACTCCAATGTTGATTTATGTTCAGAACAAATTTAATGAGAACCGAATCCGGACCTAGATAACCCAAACTAGTGAAATGCACCGAGCATATACATATCACCGATAAAAAGTTTAAATGCCAATTAAAATCCGGCCAGTTGGTAAATGTCGAATAAACAAGTTCATTTTCCATTGTTTGTTTGTTTATATTGATTTGGGTTCTTGCTACTGTATAAACAAGATATTGCAGAGTTATTTATATATTTGAGATAGTTCTTGCAAGGTCTTTAAGTCTTCATGGAAAGTTTTGTACGGCCTTAAGATAGGACCCAGTCGAGTTTTTTAATAAATATATAAATATATAGATAACATCAGATCAGAAAAAAATTGAACCTTCAAAACTTTAAAGGGTTAATAATACAAGAGAGCTCATTCTTTTGTTACTGTTCAGAATTGTTTTTAGAAAATTCTAAAAAAATTTAACTAAAACTTTAACGTTTTTCGAAAATATTACACTGATTAAAAATGAGTATATTTTTTGGAAATGCCATGGTTTTTCAAAAATCCCTGAAAGAGTAAAGGAAACAGTAATGAACAGAGAGAGCCAATTATGTTTTTTGTAAATGATTTTTCTGTCAGCCTTTTCTCAAAAATCTCTTCTTCTTTCTATTTTTTTTTAATTTATATGTAATTGGTTTGTGCAAAAAGAGTAATTTATACTTTATATTACTTTCTTTCAACTTCTAGATTGCTTAACGTAGTTCCAGTGTGGTACAGCAAACATTTAAAACCGCTGTACTCAAATAACCCACACATACTATCAGAAAAAAGTAGTGGTCCAAGTATTGAACCTTGAGGAACTCCGCTTCTGACTGGTTTTTGTATAATACAAAATAGGCTGGCAAACAGTAAGTTTTCCATGATTTTAAATGGGAGATAAGCCTGAAAATTACTAACTTTGTTATTAATTATTTCTGAATCTAAACGGTCAAAAATGTATTTATATATTAGTAAATGTTATTCCTAGCACATAAAAATATTTAAAAAAATATCTATAAAAAAGTGGTTTCACGCTGGAACTACCTTAATTATTCGTTTGTTGATTTTATTGTATATATTAGTTTCGTCATTCATTCTAATATTAATACGACAGCAATAAAGATAAAATTTAACTTTGTCAAAAAATGTGTCAAGTGCATATTAGCTGGATTTATAATATTGTAATAAAGTTTTTACTTCCTTTTAATTATACATTAATCCTCCTAGCAAAATATTTATTATCGAGAATATAGAAACACAAAACAAATGTCGCTTTTCAAATATCGAAGCTTTGTCACAAAGGCGTAATTTTCAATCCATCATATTTATTAATAGCGACACGGCTACAGACAAAAACCTCTATTCAGAAGACAAAAAGCCTATGCTCGTCTAATCTTACAAAGAGAACATTTCTAGTATGAAGAGGGCTTTCTGCATAAACGGCGCAAATAGGGTGATAAATAAGGTCAGAATATATTTTTCAGTCGAAACTTTCTGTGTTGACAAAATCAAAGTTGCTCTCTATTATAAAATTAAAATTATTTTTGGATGCAATTTAAAAGCAATAAAAAGGCTACTTTTTAAACGACACATTTTTTAATAACATTTATGAGAAAATTTAAGTGCCATTTGGCAGCTCATAGTCGCCATAAAAACAATGAAATAGGTATTTCCTATTACTTTTTGTATTTTATAGTTTATTTAGTATCGTGCTTCATGGAATCCAAGATATTGCACTTGAAAAAAAAGTATAATTAGAACTGTGTGAACGTTGATGAATCCATCGAAAAGTTAATGAATCCATCTGAAAGTTTATTAATTTATTTGAACGTTAATAAGCCTACCCGTGAATTAAGAAGTATTTCTTGAGAATTCTTTAGATTTTCAGATTTGAAACGCGCATTAGCGAATTCCAAAAATTGTATTTAAAAAACTGTAACTAGAACTGTGCGGACATTGAAGGATTCATCTAAAAGTGTTTTATTTTATTTGAAAGTTGATGAGACTACAGATTAATCAAAAAGTCTTTATTTAAGATTACACAAAAAAATCAAGTAAAAAACTAAGTATGCCCCGGTAAAAAATGATATTTTAATGTTTGGAATTCTATAAGGCAATGTACTACTGTCCAAGATACATTTACAAATTGCTCAAAAGCCATTAATTTTTAAAGCTATTAAAAAACTGGTAATTGCATACCTATAAAATTATCTAAACGCGATGTAAGATTGGCTACATACGTGAAAAGTTTACACTTAATAATATATAATTAACCTTTACACTAAAAAAATGCCAATGTCATCCGGTTTCTAAGAAGAATACAATAGCACTTGGAAGCTACAAAAAAAGATTTAAATCGAAAAGGATATGTGAAATCATGTTTTTTGCTCGAAACAAATATTAAAGAAAAAATTTAAAAAAAATATTTTAATTATTTTTTCTACTATTTCTTCCATTTTCGATTTTCATCTTCTGTCATTTCATTTATTTTCACACCATCTTTTTCTAGGCCATTTGTTTGTACATCGTTTCTAACTAGTTGGGTCTTTTTAGTTATTCTTTAGTGTTCGTTCTACCATACATGGGTTTTAACATTTTCCTTTCCCAGCTCATTAGGGTATTTTTGAATCATCATAAGTAACAATTGTTCCAAGCAATGTTTCATAGATTATGTTCATTATTCTTCTCGACGTAAGTTTCAAGTTTAAAATTAATTCATTATAAACCTAACGACTATTTCAAAATGAGTCAATTCAAATCGCTACTCTGAAATATAGCAAATAAGTAACCAGTAAAAAATTAGCTTAATTCTGACACTATGTAAGCAACCACTATCAACTCAAAGATAAAGTAGTTTCTCGCCAAAAACTAAAAGCAGCTCATTAACGTTTTATTGTAATTAATTAATGACCTTGCACAATTTGTTATATTTTCAGTTAACACATTTAATGACTCATGGGTAAATATTTATAATAAAAACTCTAAAAAAAGTGTAAGTAGTGAAAACTTGTGAAGTGAATAAAAGTGAATCTCGAAAATCAAATTGTTAATTTGTATATTTTCATGAAAGTTACTAAAAACTCAGTTTACCATGTTATTTCTTCAATGACTGAAAGTGAATGTTTTCCCAAAACTCTGATAAAATTATGTTCCTTTCCACTATCTGAAGTGATTTGTAATTTTCTTGTTCCAGTTGTTTTGTTTCATCGATTATCTTTTTGGTTAATCTATACTCCGAACAATTTTACTTCTTTTTTTAGCTTTTCTGTATACAATTTTTTCATGTTCCATCTTTGCTTTTTCTATAAGTTTAAGTCGTCTAGCTATGCCAAGCACTTGTTTATTTATTATTCCCTTTGTTTTTATTTTACTTCGTCTGATTATACTTTCAAGTGCGATATTTTTGACTAGAAATTCATTGGATTTGTTTCAGAGTTATTTTGCGTTTTCTTCAGAATTATTACTGTCAGTCTTATTATTTTCCTGTAGTATGGTCTCAAATTTTAGATTTCGTAAACATCGACATGTGCATTAAAAATTACAGAAATATGTACCAAAAAATTGTTAAAAAATATTATTATTTTTATAAATTTTTGTACTATTACATAATGCAATTAAACCAAGATGGTATTAGATTTTAAAATGCCAAAAAATATAATTTTAAAAAATAAAGTATTTTATAGCACAGCAATTATTATTATATTACATTTAATTAGGAATATTATAATAAGTAAGCTTGTTAAGATAGATAGATTTACAATTTACAATAATTTATTTTCCTCCAAAATTTCCCATATTAGAAATATAGAAGGCGCACATCCAAATTCTTAGCGTTTCTATCTTTAGCAGTCATTTAGCATCTAATTAACACATAATTTTCAAATGATCTCATCTACTTCAAGGCAAATTTCTTATGAAACTGGTTGGGGTACAAAATTATTATTATTATTAAAATACTAATCCTCAATTTTTTTAATTAGAAAAAAAAAGTTTAATTTGAGCAACTTGAATCCAATCTTGCTCATTTAAGCCAACAAGTTAAATACGGGTAGTATTAATATTAACTCTTTTAAAAAAGTATTGTAAAGACGCCAGTGGAACTTAAAAGCTTTAGGCCGTTGAAAGAAACCTTTCTTTCACTTCATTCAGTGCTTTATTTATTATTTTCCACGCGATGGCACATAGGCGCATACAAAGAATATTTCTATGAATATCTCTTTTGACGGTTCAAATCTGGTAGTTACGCCAAATGTAGGAATCAGTAATTATTCTCGCTTCAAAGCCAGGGAATGCTCAGTTCTAGGATTTCTGGTTCGTACGCTGAGAAACTAATTTCCAAGCAGTATTCGGCAAATGTGAGTAAGTACTAAGATTACATTTCAGGAACACAAAGTAAAATTGAAATCAAGTGTACAGAAAAATTCAGTCATTAACATTAGACAAAAAAAAATAATAAAGAAATTTAGACACCTAACCCAACTATCAAGGGCAGAAATTATATACAGAGGAGTTTAAAATTGAAACCAGTAAAAATGAAATGGTTTATTTGGGTCTACTTTGGAAATCTTGGAAAACTGTTTTTAATAAGCTTTTAAATGTGTCACTATTTTCCCATTTAACCAACAATTTATGTATTTAGAAATATAATCCCTGTATAAATATATAGGGTGTACCGAGTTATGAGCTACCCCTTAAACTTCTGAACGTTCTAACAGATTTTTAAAAAAATTTGAGTTGGTTATATTAAAGGCAGCTTTGAATCATCTGATGTAAAAAATCAAGATAGCTTGCTTCCGGTTTCACCGGAAATGCTGCAAAAGCTAAAGGTTTAAATGGAACACCCTGTCTATTTTCTTCATATTTGGATTCTACTTGTTCAAATACATACTAGTCAAGTGTCAAATATCCTTATTTAAATTACCAAAAAATGAAGCAGAATCACCTAGAAAGTATTCATTTTTCCAAAAAAGTATTTGCGCTTATTTTATTAAGTATTAAGTTTAAGAATTCCAGTGTTTCTAACTGAAACTAACTATTTTCAATAGAAACATATATGGGCCACCCTGTATATTAAATAGCCTTTCAAGTAGCAGTAAAACGATGTACGTCGTAATTTCTTTACTTTCTAAATAAAGCAGTAATTCACAACACGGTCCTAAAATGTCTTAATAAAATCAAATAAAAATTAAGTAATTCAAATGAAAGAAATTGTTTGAACAGTATAAAGAAGAAAGTCTAGATTTTTCATAATATAAATTATAAAAAATAAATTTAAATGGTTAAAATGGGTAAAAAATTACTAAAAATGACGTCATTTCAAAATTATCGTGAAAAAATTATTGTGTTAATTTTCATTGATTAAATTTAATGATATTCACGGCAAAGGACAGTAGCGAGATATTAAAGTAGTTAATAATTAAAATTATTTTTCTGTAAAATTGATTTTAATTAATAATAATAAGAAAGTTTTGAACAATATTTATTGATTTAAAAAAAGGAACTACTCTAAGATTGTCTTATATTTATTTATTTGTTTTTTTTTATTTTTTTAAAAATTTTAGCCTAGTTTTCTTTATTTTGAATTTTATTTTATTTAAATTTTTTGAGACCGAATTCCAAACTTACATGTTCTTTGAATAAACGTAATTTAACTTTAAGCCTCAATTTTATTTATCAATTTAATAACAAAAATACAAAAATTTCACATATCAATTCTATTACAATACTGTTTCTGAAAAGAGCGGGAGTCTGTAGAACGAAGACGTTTCTAAAGAAATGAAGTTTAAAAAAACGATCAGTGTGTTAGTGAAACTGATAAGGTAATCGGTATGTGGTCGTGAAATATATATTTCCGTTTTTTTCCTTATCACATATTTAGGTTATCTGGTTGACCTGCCCTAATAAATACACACACATAAAACGGTTTTTTATACATCCAACCACGTCGTTATATACATATATGCATATCCAAGGGTAAATATAATTTATGATTTATGTACATTAAGATAACATTGAAAGAAGTGATCGTCGTCTACAGATAAGAACTTTTTTAAGACATCTCACCAGGAGGGTGTTCCGTTCTTCTAAAAAAGAAAGACATCATTAATATTCATTTGATATTAAATAAATTTTTGAAATCGCACCGCTTCATGTAGGCAGAACAAAAGGCTCAAGAATTATATGCCATAAATAATGCTTAAACAACATTTTTATTATTTGTCTAAACGATATCTTGGAGAATTTTTATGGTATCGAAGGAGAGGCAATTAGGAAAAACACACCAATTTAACTTACTCTTAAAGCGTGCAGATTTTGCAATAACGTTGTAACGACCTCCTTCGAAATAAAGGACTTGATCTTTGGGCCTTGCCCTCGCGACAATCTAAAACAATAAAATAAATCTTAGGCAAGAAAATACTTTAATGTCCATCTTTATGTTGTAAATTGTTCTTGTACCTAGATAAACTTTAATGTCGATGTAAATTTTAACGTGGCGTTTATGGCCCAACGGTCGTATTGTTTTTTGGAATCACGCAGATTGGATTTTCCATCTGCGCAACGAAGATTTGTTGCAAGAAGAATGTCGAGAGACTTGATGATGCGGGTGCCCCTGAGGCCAACTAAAAATATTGAAACAGTTATAGAGATAGGGAATATATGTTTAGAAAATATTAGAATTTAAGGTATTCACTTCAATTTAAAAAGGAAAAGAATGGTAATATTTACAAGAATTTTAATCTTTTTATGTAAATTTTATGCATTCCACCGCTTAAACTATTCATTGGAACTGTATCTAAAACAAATTAAATGGACGATTCGGGACTAGTAGAAACAACATGCCAAATCGAGCTTAACAATTTTGATGTTGGAAGTTTTGAAAGTATAATGATCTGTTTATGCAAACTACTACATAAATTGTTTGTAGAAAATCGTTACCGAATTATTGTGCTTTATCAGACAGAATTGTTTATACTTTTTCATTTATACAATATTTAACGAAAACTACATTATTTACAATATTATCAAAATATACAGGGTGGTGTACCTATAAAACCATGACATTTTAGCGTTCAAACACCCTAATACGTAGGAAAAATGGTACCACAGCTGGAGTAAAACTTTTGGCAAAATAAGGCTTACCAGGGAAGATCACATATTTCTAGTGTTTTTCGTGTAGCGCATTCATTATTCAAATGTGTTCAAATAATCTTATTAATTTGATTTTATTTTTATGCCATTATATATTTTAGTTTTCAGTAAATAATGTAATTTAAATTGTACTCTTATGAGGACAATGAGGTCAAGAATCCCTTTAAAAATTAAACATATATTTAGTGGCTCTATTAAGGCAATCTACGGAAAATGGATGTTACCATTTTTTACCAAATCTTTTGTAAGAATGAGATCGTTTGGGCTGAAATCAGGTTAAACTAATTTAGTGAAAATTATGGTTTGTGCAATGGAGAACATCTAAAACAAATGGAAAATTTCCCGCTCAAATCTTGTGTAATGGAAAACTTCCATTTAGTCTAGGTTAAATTGATCGCAAAGCTAAGACAACCTCTTAAACCTAATGATGGGAAATATTAGAAAACTAGGGCAATGCAATTTTTGCTCTGCGTCACTTGGAAACCGACCGAGCAGAAAACCAGATAAACATCATTTTAGAACGTAGCCATTCCTTTATTTAACAGGAAGGAAAAGGTCTCGCTCAATTTCATTACGGAAAAGATTTATATGTATATAGAATTAGGACAGGATTCGTAGGGGATATTTCTTCCCTTTTATATCGTTTGTGAATATAAAATTGTGCTATTATTTATTCTATTATGTTAAAGATTACACTTAATTGTCCCGCTTGCAGCCCATATCACATAATAATTTAATGAAACATTAAAAGAAAATAATGTAAGAAATTAACAGATAAGTAGAAAGAAGTAAGTATTGACAATATCCACTAAACCTAATGAAAAAATCTACAAATTATTAAAACTATTTGCAACAGCGCAACGTTTTTAACGGAAATTTCCACTTTAGAGCTAAAAATAAAACATCTATTTCATTCTTTTCTTAAATGTTACACCTATATCATATTCTAAAACGCAATAACTTAAAGTTGCCCCTTCAACACATCGAAATGCATCAGAGCACTTAGACAATTCTCATTCGCTGATTAACTTTTCACCGAAAAACATCTCGCTAAACATTTTTTTATCTAAATTGTTTCATTTCTAGATTTTATTAAAAACTTGCAATTCGCAGAAACAACCAGTATTGAAATTAGTGTGAGAAAGTGATTGAAAATACAGTGAATCTAACAATAACTTGAAATTGTTTCGTTATAGCATTGTCTTTAAAATTATACTTGTAATTTATGGAACTTTTTGAACAATAAACCATATCACAGGGTGTGTCACGGCTATAGTTGTAAAATCGTAATAGATGGATGTAACTTCTTATTATTGTTTTAATTAACCAATAAACCACTAGTGATTTAGAATTACAGATTTTTTTAAAAATCCTAATTGTTACAACCTGTTTAAAAACTAGAGGCCAATAAAAGTTTGTGTATAAAAAAAAATTGGAAACCTTAAAAAATGTTCAATACATAAATTACGTTTATAAGATTTTATCGTTTTTATTATTTTGTTTATATCATTGGTATTTCTATTTTTGCTATTTCAGTTATGATTTTACAGCAAGAAGAAGGTGGTATTTTCTTTATATTTGGGTTTGGTGGAATGTAGTGTTCAAATGGGGACATCTATCCAGTGACGTAAAACTTAAAATAATCGATGTTTCTCGCATCGATCGGCCAACCCGCCTTCGGCATAACAAGCATGAGCCCCCTCCAGCCATTTGCAGGTTAAACAACTCTGAAAAGTAGACTTTCCCTTTCTCGGTAGTTCGGTCAACGTAACCCACATATTTACTAGCATAAATCAATAATCAAGTGACCAGCCGGTTATTGTATATCGACACTAGCAACCAACAAGTATTATGATATATTTTATTAAGCCCACAGGATGGCCAAAATTGAGATATATTGACTAAAATTGGCATTAAAAGATATGACAACATCGCTAATATTTCTTAACAAGTTTTTTGTCTTACACAATTAAATGATCGTACTGGAAACTTATCGAAACGAAACGAGGACACAAACACCGAAATACAAGAGTAAAAACCAACTCCGGCCAAATAGCAAGGCCGACCAGTTCGTCAATTTGTCACTGGTTCAATAAACTACAAGAAAACCTACTATCGCCATTTACGGCAAAACACAACAAATACTTTAACTTAATTTATTTAATTAACGTCACCCTTGACAACTCCAAATAGATGGCACCAAATTAAAGTTATAAATTTTATTTTATTGCGACCATGCTGGTCGCATAATGCTGGTTGGTCCATAATTTTTTTTATTACATGTGGCGTTCAAATTTTTGAATTCTCATGAGAATGATAACTCACAGGTTATATATTAAAAGCATTTGTTGTACCTATAATTTAAGCACTGTTTTGTACAATCACGATACTACCAACTGCGTGTTCTAATTTAAATCCGCTTTACTAAAAATTAATTTTAGTAAATTTTTTTATCAAAGAAATGCACTGTAATGATGGTTAGAGTGCATTAAAATTACAGCTGCATCATTTTCTAAAACATTCACTTCCAGCAAACATAAATGGTAAACTGAGTAATTTTTAGTTACTGTGTGTGTAGTTTATTTTCATTTTGAACAAAACTTCCACTCTGAACTAATTCATAACATAAATTTAGGATAACAAATTAATGTATTTTTACAGTTGCGTTGTTAAATTAACGAGTTGAGACTGTAAGACAATAATGACAAACATGGCAATGTCAATAATTATAACATAACTTTAACCGCCTTCTTTTAGTTTTCAGGGTGAAAGAACTGTTTTTTGAGAGTTTGTGGCGAGTAACTTATCTAGATAGTGGACAATTAGCAACTGCAATTTTGCGAATTCTGGCGTTGATTTCTAGATTAGTTAAAGCAAAAACAGCCGTTATAATTCTAGAAAGATCGTAAAAAATATACCGGGTCAACTAAAGGTGTATTGGATATTATTGTAACTTGTTTAAAATGAATGAATTTCAAACATTAGTTTTTATAAATAAACTATATAAAATATTTTTAACACTCCCGAAGAACTATAAAATTCGATCTTATTAAAAGAGAAATTTTATCGAGAAAAATTATAATAAGGTACTGAATACTTTCTAAATATTTACAGTAGTATTCATTTCTTACCCTCAAAGCATTTTTATATTGTCATATTTGAACTAAAAAAAAATGTGTGGATAATTGTAACCAGCAAAACTACCAGATTTTTCCTGTTCGACATTTCTACTGAACCCGGTAAACGTCCATTAAATTGAGTATATGCAATGAAATCATCAATATTATTATTCGTTTTGATTGCGGCACCATACCGAAATAATTTTGCGCAATTACAAGTATTAATAATAGCGACCAAAAAAAAACTAATTTATCGTTTCTTTGAACTCTAGAAACCCGTAAACATACGAAAACATATCAATCATGAGTTCGGTAGCGTTGGTGTTATTTTTAAAATGTCGAAGCTGTTTTTCGTAAAGACAAAGCTGTTATGTAACACCTACAGATTAGAGGTTTCGCATATACGAGGCGTAGTAGGAATGTGGGCTGTTACCAGAAGATGTTTCTATACGAATATTTTAATGAAAGTAAATTAGGAAAAGGAAAATCTTATTGGGTGATTATAACGTAAATGTACAAGTTCAAATTTGAAAAATATATATATAAAAGAGGGTAATGGATCATTAAAACCCAAAATTCGGATTTGGGTTAGTGAAAATATTTTGAAATTTTTTTCGCATTATTACTTTTAAGTGTTTTCACATGGTTTCCGAAACAAAAAAGCACTTTGTTGGCTTGTTATTTTATATGTCGGAGATTTTGAGGATTTCTGCTTACTGAAAAATCTACCATACTCTTTACCCCCCAAAAATCGGCAAAAAATGGCATTTCGTTCTTTTACCTATTACGTCTGTTTGTATCTTTAAGGCTTCCTACTATTTCTCATAAATGTTCTGAATTTTAAAACCTTTTTTTGTACTTGTAGTTGATTTTTTAAGTCACAACTTTCACACTTTGCAAGTTCAATCTCAGATCAATCGGGCTGCATCCAACCTTGGACAAATGAAAATTTGGTTATATTAAAATTAGATACTTTTAAATAACATTGTCACCTTCTAAAAATATGTATTATAAAATTATCTATGTATTAAAAATAAAAAGCACCATTTATTGCGACAATCCAGGATTGTAGTAGTTAAAAAACTTAGTTATGCCCCCTTTTAACAAAAAACACGACATATTGTCCAATTAGTCGGTAACCACAAAAATAGTCTCAAATTGTAAATTTAATGTGTATCGAAATGGGACCCATTTAAAAAAAATAGTAACGCCACCATTTACAAAAAGAATATCATTTGAAAACACAATGTTTTGTCCAATAATTCCGTTACTACAAAAAAATTATACCAAAATAGTCTCAAATTGTAAATTTCATGAGTACCGAAATAGGTCTCCCTGTAAATATTTTAGTGTTGCCCCCCTTTTACAGATAGAATATCATAATATTTTGTACATTAATTCGTTTTCTATTAAAAGTGATACCAAAAGGGTATCAAATTGTAAATTTCATGTAAATTTGTAAATATGCGTCAAAATTATTGTTGTAAAATAAAATTTATCATTAAAAAATGCAAACAAAAATTTTAAAACAAACAAACATTCAATTTTATTTAAAACATCTGCTCTCCGGGTTTTAGATCAACGGGCAAATATTGGGATCAAGGTCATAAACACGATTACTTTTTTCTAACATAAAATTAAATTGATATTGGTAAAATTGTTGAACGTCATTTATAATTCAAATTCATTTAAGTATTACAAATTAACTTCTTATTATTTATGGTATTGATTGAAAATGTTCTTCAGTTTTTACGATATGACTATTGTATTAAAATTTTTCTTGCTAATCAACCTTTTTTTTCATTTGTTTTTAATTTATTTTAAAAGTAATTTGATCTAGCAGGATAAATTAACAACTGACTCTGGTAAAAAAATTCTAGAATTCTTCTAGTTGTGACATTCAAATTATTTATGCATTTTTTATTATTATATTAATTAATTTCATGTAACTTACTTTTAAATTTGTATAACAATTTTGTTAATATTTTTGGATTCAGAATGTTAATACTTTCAAATGCGCTAAATGGTCTTATTTAAAAGAGGTTTCATTTTTATTTTTATTTTTTTGCATTTGTTTTCATTTTGTGTAAAATTAATAAACAATTTTATTTATAACTTCTATTATAAGATAGAATTGATGGGGTTGTTACTGCAGTCCTGCAATGTAGGAGTAAATCGTATTCTTTGTTTATGATACATACATCCATATACCATCCATATATCCATATATCCATCGTCTTTCACCATAATTCTTGATTAACAATTTTGTTTCTAGGATATCTCCCTTCCCTTCCTCTTTCCATATCATCATAATCGCCATCATCATCATCATCATCATCATCATCACCATCATCATCATCTTCCAATTCTTTTAAGATTGTGGTTAACGCTTCAAAGTTTCCCAAGTTTCTTAAAGTCTTTCTTATAATTACTTGTTCACCTTTTTTCACTGTTTTTTCTAAATTCCGTAACAATTCTATTTTGATAGTCAACTTTTTCATTAATTTATCCCCCTTCTGCGTTCTTCTCTTCTAAAATTCTCTTAAATTTTTTAAATAGCGCCCATCTTGTAAACGTGCCTGTATATTTTCGTAGCCATTCGTTGTTATCTAATCCCAGCGTAACACGTGGGCGTAACACACCTCGGCTGAAATGAAAATAAGGAAAACGAAAAATCACGTATGTGAGTGTATGCGTACACGTCTGACTCAATGGAGATTTTTATACCCTAAAGTTGGCCTCAGACAATTATAAATAAACTAGTTACGCTTTAAAAATAAATATGCTTTAAACAATTATTGTTCTAGCAGTGTATGTGATCCCATATGGGCGGTAATCTTTTAGAATACCGTTTGTTGTGTTTCACAAGATAAAAATGTGTAAAAATAGTAAGATGGAACCATTAATTAATATAACGTTAAGAACGGATTTTGAGGTACAAATTCCACTAAACTTATAACGATGATAGTAAAAGGTTGGAAAAAACATTGTTTTAAAATTCATAACAGCTAAGGGGAAAAAAATCTATATTTTATACAGGTTGTTAAAGTTAAAAAAAATATTTTTGATAAAGAATCGACCCTTTTTTTAGACTTCGTCCTAAAATTGAGATGTGCAGTTTTCGTATTAACAAATAAGAATAATTTATTAGATTTTAGTAAACGCATAGATGGCGCTATATATAGTACCCAGAAAGGTTTGTCAAAGAAAAAACTGGAAAACCTAGAGCTGATTTTATGTCGATTTAACTTGAATCCACTTATCCAAAATTGTTTCCTAAGTGAGCTTTAACATCACTTTGATTCAAATATCTACGAAATTATTTCCTTTTAACATTCGGTATATTTATTTCCTGAAATATTCCCAATCGTATGAATGAAATTTTATTATTGTAATTATAAGCGTCTCGTTTGGGACAGATATTGTACATTTTTATGAATATGAAAATATTTGGATTCAACCCTGTTAGAGTTCAAGTTTCAAAGAGATCCATCGTCTTTAACAAATTTTTTACATAATGTGATTTACGTCAAAATGACATAAAATTAATTCTACATTTTGCAGTGTTTTTCATTTAGGATCGTTTCTGTATATCCTCTACCAAGTTGTAAAAATTAATTTATCTTTCTTATTAATAAATATTTTTAACTATCTGTTAGGAATTTCTTTAAAACAAAATGATTTGTATCATCTTCAAAAAACCAGCCGTTTGCGAGATATTAAAATTATTCTATATCACTGCACCTTCCCATAAAATCTTTATTTTTATTATAGAGTAAACTGTAGTTAAAATTATGTCCATTTTTTATGACTCACCTTGTACATGTACCATTTCTATGTCGCTATGTCGTACACAATCCAAATTTTTTTGTATGGAAAGCCAACAAGTGACGGCAGCAGGCAACAGGAGAGAATTTCGGCGAAATTGTTCCTCGTTAATTCGGCGCTTTTATTTATATGAAAGGTTTATTACCTCAAGTTATTTTTAGGTCAGTGATTTTTCAAGTTCAATGTCGCCCGGATTACGAGATTACAAATAAACAACGTTTTTAGTATATTTTGGGATCAGATACAAGTAATAATAATTTTTTTTTAAATAAGTACGTAGGATTAAGCAGATGACTCGAGTTCGTGTGTTACCAAATTCAGTTCTATTAATATATCCTTATATTCGGACTTCCAAAGTTTGCCAAATAATTATACTATATATACTATGTTTGTAGTGCCTTAGAGTTCATTTTAACATGACCGAGTAAGTAATAACTAACAAATCATTTAATCTAAGTAAATCGAGAAGCATCGACTCATGAAATAAAAAAATATATAGCTCTTATTTTACAAAATATTACCAAAGTTAAAACATTTTAAAATATATATAGTTGTGAAGCTAAAAGAGCTAGATGCATATTAAATAATTTCATTATCACAGTGGATTCCGGCATGTGAGAAAATCAACACAGGAAAAGAAGGAAGATGTTACCAGCACATCAATAAACTAACTAAAACCAAAAACAAGAAAAGGATTTCGGATCTGGTGGAATTTTTATCTGAGAGCTTCGATGAAAGAAGGCAAACAGATGTTGTATAAACTGATTTCTCAAAAGCTTTCGACAGACTTGATCATGGAGTGTTGTTGAATAAATTGGTAGGATATGGATTATCTACACAATTTTTTAAACTCTTCTCATCATATTTGAGTAATAGACGTCAATTTGTTGCTTTTAATGGCTTCAAGTGAGTCTAACAACTAGTAACATCCGGAGTTCCCCAAGGTAGTATCCGGGGCCCTCTCCTGTTTAACATTTTCATGACATAATCGAAACACTAGACGTTGAGTGTTTGTTATATGCTGATGACATGAAGATCTACTGGCGGATAAACGATGTAAATGATTGCATTAGACTTTCCCGAAGTTTAAAATGTATCGAAGACTGGAGTATATGTAATAACTTGATACTTAACGTTGATGAATGTAAAGTTATGACTTACACACTAAAAATGGATAAAATTGTTTATGAATATAAAATAAATAACACGACACTTGAACGACCCTCTACTTTTATCGACTTAGGTATAACATTTGACTCTAAAATATCTTTTATTCCTCATATTGAGTCAATATCTGCGCTTGTCAATCAAATGTAAGGATTTACCGCATGTAACTCGCGTGATCTTACTGACACAGGTACACTAAAAAGTTTGTACTACGCATAGGTCAGATCCAAAATTGAGTACGCTCAAAGAGGATAATGTTTATCCCCCTATTGGAATACCAAGCAACAAACTTCTTGCAAGGCATGGTCTGTGTTCATTAAACTCCCGGCGTGATTGGAATTCGTTACTATTTCTTCACAAACTGATAAATAATAAAATCAATGATCCAGGTTTTTTTGTATAAACTCAGTTTCAATGTACTGAGAATGGAATCATGAGCATCTAATACCTTCTACTTATCTGCAACACGGCCAATATTTTAAAATATTCCCCCCTTTATACGATGTGAAAAGTTGCCAGCTGGATATATTTAACTGTAACATCTGCGACATTAAGGCATTTTATCTGAACTCTAGGTATATTGTATCCTTTAGGTAGGTTTGTTTTATTATTTTAATATTTTATTATAATAGTTTCTATTTTCTTGTCTTTTTTGTAGTTGGGTGAGAACCTGTTGGAATAGTAAATAAAAAAATAAATAAAATGGAATCGAGTATAAGAAAAGATTGACTAGCAAACCTGGGACAAGGTAAATCATTGGTACGACCAATTTATTCAAAATTACACTACCGTGATGCTCCCACGACTGACGAAGTAAAATAAAAAAACCAGTAACGGTTGATATTCCTTAAATTAAAATTGGATTACGGAGTTTACATTTTGCTTATCAAATTTTTTTATTTTGTTTTATGTGGTTACTTTTCTGAATGTTGGAAAAACTAGCATTGTGATTCCCAAAATCAACAACTATCGCCCAATGATTCTCCTCCCAGTTTTGGAGAAATGGAAAATATTGTTAAGCAGAAAATTTCTTATTTTTCCAGTTTAGTTTAAGAGATCAATGTGCTATAATCAATACAAACTGTTGCAGTATTCCTTCACATAAAAAGCATCTGATAGTGTCCTACAGAAAGGTCTACTTTACAAAATGAAAAAATTTCTAGTTAGTTTGGTTTCAGAGAACATCTATCTTCTTTTCTTGAATACTGTTGTCTAATATCCAATGTGTAAACTCAATAAGATTAAATCTACTGCAGTATTCCTTGACATAAAAAAAAGCCTTTGATAGTGTCTTGCAGAATGGTCTAATTTACAAAATGAATGAATTTAAGATTCCATACTTTTTGATAGTTATAGTAACTTTTTTTTTTTTTGAAAAAAGACTGCTACTGGTAAAGGTCAATAGTGCAGTTTCTGACTAGTTTAGAACGTTCCAAAGGATGCTTCAGGATCCTCCATTTCACAGCTTCTGTACATTTTCTGTTACGAGTTCTTGTCTATAAGATAAAGTTCCCATCTCTCAAATTACTCAGGTGATTGAATTATTATTTTCCGTAACACCCGTCTAAATTATATCATCATCACGTTACAAAGATCTTCCAGAAATAGACTCTTCATATAAGCCAGAAATCCTCACAAGATTTCCCAACGAGGAATATTTTTTTATTTCGTATATTTCCAACTTCAAGCAGATTTTCTTTCAAACTTTAAGCTAGAATTTGTACGAACTAAAGGATGACCTTTTAGTTTATTGACTAATAAAGTGCGTTTAATACTATTATTATTTTAATATTTAATAGATAACGGAACGATATACCTGAGGTGGCATAGGTTGAACCGCTCAGTAGGAAATCTTAAAATCCCATAGTTTGGACTACTTTTTCCACAGGGATTTAGTCACAATGTTACAACTATATAAAAATTGTTTGAATTCATTGAATTTAGACATTGTGTTGGCCTAGTAGCTATTTATTTAAAATGAAGTTAATTGTTTCAACTCTTTCACCTAAAATATCCTCAATTATAGTATTGAAGGATCAACTAAACCTCGGAAGTTCAATTTTCTTAGATTGACCTTTTGAACTAAATAATACTAACCAAACATATTTTTAATTTAAAAAGAAGAATATTTACGTTTTTAATCTGTCAAACTTCTTTCTGTCTTGAGAATGGTATTGTCAGATACCGAAACCTAGAAATTTAAATAAATTAAAACGCTTTGGAAGATTATGGAAATGCAAAATAAGTATTATTTATCTTTCCATATTTATTTATTTAAAACCTTACATTTATAAAAAACGCACCTAGCGTTTATTTTGAAATTGAAATAACAATCGATTTTTTTTTCTTACCTTAATAAATCCTGTTCTCTTCACAATCCTACCTAGTTCCTCCTAACCTCCGATATAGCGGAAAACTAACGAGAAAAAGCTCCTAAAATTGTCAACAACCAACTGGTATGTACTAATTAGTAAAATAACTCGAAATTGACAGTCTTATTTTTCTTAGTGTAAGTTTTATAATTACTATTAATAAATATTTTACGGATTATTCACAACTACTTTAATTACTTTAAAACTGGCACTATGGAGCACTAGGTCAGAATCACTGAGTCTCGTCTAAAAGTGTCGTTACACGAAGAAAAGTTCGGTAGGAAATACGCGTTTTCAGGAATTGTTGGGATACGGCAACGGTGCGGGGAAGAAGCGGTTTTCGCCTTGGTCAGCTTCTCATTTTTCCAGGGAGGTCTAGGGGCTTATCTGAAACAAAAAAAAAATAGAAAATCATTTATATGACAACAAAAGCAGATTTTAATATCGAATTGAATATTTTTTCTATGCAAGTGGTAATGAAACAAAGATGTTTACTCACGAATGTTTCTTGTGACATTAAACAATAATTTTATAATAAATACAAATAATGTTCCAGGACCACCCAAAAAAAAAATTACTGAAACAACAGCAGTTTTTTTATTGGCTTCAACCACTATTTTCATTTTATTTTCTTTATTTTTCTCTTTTTTATCATTTGTCGCCTCTATGTAATCTTAAGAACGCAATTTGTGCCTCACACAATACATTTCTTATCTTCCAGTGTCACTTTTGTCGGTTTTTGTTCGTCGTAACGACAGTATACATTATTAATTATTAAGTTAGTATTTTAGGTCATCAACACTGTTTATGTTTAAACAGTAATCATACATTGATAAAAGATAACGCTCATCTAGATTGACCTCATTAACTTTAATTTTGGGCACAGTTTTTACGAAATTATCGCGGTTTTGTACGGTTGACATTGAACCATATTTGTTTCTAGAATTTGTGAACTTACAGGATGTGTGAAAAAAAATTATATGGATATAACTATTTTACAGAAGTTGCAAAAACTACAGACATTTTTATAATGTATTAATTATTACAAATGGACTTTTTCATTATAAAATATGCCAGTTTGTGACTATTGATTTAATACCTAATACATTTAAAACCTAATTCGAGTTAGTTAGTTTTATTTTTTTCTGTGAAACCACAGCAACTGCAGTTTATTTGTTTTTGATTCAGTAAAACCGGTGAGAAATATACTTTTAAAATTATCAATTAATTTTCATGACGATTATAAACTTTTTCAGTAAAATGTTGTTAAAACCTCTTATTAACTTGATAAATAAAACTTTCCATCTTAAATAATATTTGATGCAGATCGTTAAACAGTTGAAACTTTCACCAAGGCCATAAAAATGTGTCCCCTTATCTGGCGACATTCAAAAATAATTCAGAATGATCAAAAACACATACGACCTCAATTTTTTTGAACTTGAAACACTTCTGACAGCCTGTTGGTGAATTTGTTTGATTTTTATATTACCAAGTACGATAACACGATAACAAAATTATACCATCTCACTTTAGAATTTTTCAGGTTACTTATTATTTCCCTCATTTCATTGTTAATGTTCTCTCTTCTACATTTTTCATGTTGTCAATATTTTCCAATTTGTTATCTTCTACTCTTACTCTTGCTTAATTAAAAACTTATCGAAATATTCTTTCCACCGATTTAAATTATTTTCATCTCCTGTTATTAGATTAAAAAAATTCATCGTCATTCAAATATCGAAACTTTGGTAATCAGAAACAAGAATATAGTTTCAGTATTATTTGGGACTTCCATCGTCTTGATTTTTTGGTTTCCACAACTGTACAGTTTTCACCGATTGAAACCAAAAACATTTTCTATAATCATCAAGAAGATAAATATTAGAAGTAAAATAACTATAGAAATAAGCAAATCATTAAATCCAGAAGAAGATAACGAAGTTCTACAAGAATATTATCACTAACAAAAGAACTGAAAATATACACAAAAATAAACGAACAAAACCTATACCGTTAGTAAAATAAATCAACACAGTATTATTTCACATCTAAGTCAAAAAACGGTTTTCATTTATCACTGAATGAATCAGTTTTTTTTCTAAGACACCGGATGCGATCAATAACCCTTTAAATTGAGCAAATACCATAAATTTTAAGATCTCCAATTTTTATCAGAGCTTCTTCAATTTCGTTCAAGGTCTCCGTTATCTAAATTTTTCTCCCTGGGAAAAGAGTCAACACAAGGGAGGAGACGTTTATTGAGATATACGGCCAGGTTATAATATTCTTGAAAGTAAATATTCAGATAACAGTGATAACACTGTTTGGACTTATTTTTATGTTTATGAATAATATTTGAGCTAATGGTATACTATATGTCCTAGGTTGCCTTATGTTTATTACATTATTACAAAAAATATTCGTATGATTGGCGCACAATCGACCTACCGAATTACATTATATAAATTAGACCCCGTTTTATTACTGCAGTAAAAATTGAGCAACAAACTTTTTTTAGTTCAGGTTTATGTTCTCATAAAAAACTGAGAATTGTTGAAAAATATCGCCATTGTTTCAATCGAATAAGTGATGTTAAAATTGGTTGTAAATAATTGGCGTACAACATTTTGGATGATTTACTTGAAAATTATGTTTAACGGTAGTATAGAAAGATGTATCCAACTTGCAAGAATAATAACACCACTTCAACATTCTACATTCATCAGTAAAAGTAATAATAGCTAAGCTTCTTTCCATGACGGTTATTAAAATTCCTTACATACCTTTTAACTTTAATTGCTCTTTCTGTCCGATATTAAAATGATTTTATCTGAAGATTTTACTAATCATTTTTGTGTTTATTCTAAAACATTGCAATAACAAAAAAAAACATTTTTCATGGTGGGTGATCTGGCAAAACAAAGTTTATTTTGTAATCTTCAGATTCAGATTAAGACAGTTAGTCAAATATTTAATGATATCTGGTATGTCACATATTTGAGCCTCAAACTATTTAGATAAATTGGAAATACATTCAAATGTTACGACATATAATCTTTCGCCTCAGAAATAGATTTAAATAGGTTAAGTCAAACGTGTTGAGCAACACTTTATAACTTTGGAGTTGTGCTAAAAATATTGAAAAGCTTTTACTTGTGGTTGGTAGAGAATTAAATTTCGTTTAAGAACAAAATGATAATTTATTAAATTGAGCGCCAGATAACGATAAATTATACACAAATAAAATTTTATAATCGTAGTTCATCGAAGGTGAGTATAGAAATTATTTAAATTTACAAATACTTAAGATTAATTCTAAGAATAATCATTTAATTATATTACAATTAATTATATTTATTATGAAATTGCACGAATAAATTTAATAATTTTAAGATATTTTTATAATTGATCATAATATTGTTTTTGAATTAGGTATAGTTTTTAACTGCTGCAACACTTAATGGAAAATTGGGTACGTTCTCGTATTACGACGTTAGAAAATGTCTCCTTTGGAAAATCCAATATGTCGGTGTTCCAAAGCATCAATTGAATAAATGCAAATGAAAATACAAGAAGCTTTTTGCGCTTTTCACTTTTTGTTAAAAAAAAGTTTCATATCCATTGACTTAGATTTTTAAATTCTGACATTCTATTTAGTTGTAAGATTCCATTTCAAAAAAAATTTACAAAATATTTTTTTTCATTTGATATTTAAATACAGTAATTAAAACTATTTTGTGTTTTTTCTTCTTTAAACTGGTTGATACAATTTTGACGTATATTATGTTTTAACAATGATTTTTACTAATTTTTTTTACTTTTTTGTATATTTTTTCCTAATTTTAATTATATTATTTACTACTAAATTATTATTCTGAAAATATATTGTAACGGTTTAAAAAGAGGAATTAAATAATTGAATTAAACAAAAATTATTATGTATTTTTAAATATCATATAGAGAAGTATAACATAAACACATAAATAAAATAAAAAGAAGTTAAAACAATATATAAGAGCAAATTTAATGATTATAAGAAAATTTTGAACAACTATTACTATAATTTATCATGATTGTCCTGTATGTGTAAATACATAAATGTGAAATCTAAATTAATAATTTTTTTATGTAATACTTATAAGTCTTAAACTAATCAAAATTGTGTCAAATTAATGGAAAATTGTTAATTAAACTTTGTTCACTATTTAGAAATATGTAAGAAACTAATATTTTTCAATTAAAACAAAATTAAAGCAATTTATTGTAGGAAAATGGGCTTTGTTCTGAATAAGAAGCAAAATTTTGATGTAGAAATGAAAATTATAATGTTAAGATGCAAGTAAAAATATCAAATTTTGATTATAAATAGTTAATTCTTTGGATACAACAACAATAGATCTCTTCAGTTTGAGATCTGATAGAAGAAACACCATTGTTCGTAAGGAGTTTATTGCTTAATCTCAATTTGTAATTTTTAGAAATTTTGGACAATTCAGTTATTGATAAACTTTAATTACAGACGTGATTTGACAGAAAAAATTTAACTATCAAGCAAGAAGAATTGCACTTTTACTTATTGAACAAGACACAACAAAGTGGTAATGATTTTTTTTTATATTTAAAAATAAAATTAGGTTATTGTATTGTAATTATATTGTTTGAACCATATTTTTCTTTTGAACTCACACAGAGATTATTAGTCAACTGCATCTCATATAATACATTAAAATTATACCGGGCATAATTATAAATTATAAATAAAACTGTAATAAAATGTAAGGAGCCCTTTACAATATATTACATAATTCTACATTTCTTAATATTACAATTATGATTACCAATAATTTACAAAATAAAATTGTCTGAAATCTTTGACTCACATGAACCAAAATTCTTAGATATAAGAATTATAAATAATTTATATATGATAAGTTTAAGTGAACTTTAATGATCAAATCAGTCAGTATGTCAAAAGTTAACATAAATATTTAAATTTATTATATGTTTTATGAAAGAATTCTAAATTTCTTCTTACAGTATTTTTAAAAAAAAAGCACTCAATTATACATGTAATCCACTTTATAATTTAAATTCTTTCCCAGATTTATTAATTCAATTCCCTACTTCTTTGAAAAGTATTTTATTTATTGTAATGATCATAATTGTCACATAAAGCAAAAATTCCCGTTACAAAATATATGTCGACATACTTGGGCAAACCATTCTCTTTTATTTATTAACTTTTCTTTTCAAATATTTAGTTTTAGCTCATCAACCATATTTCCTTAGTTCTTACTTTTCTTTTCTCCCCTCTTTTAGGATCTAGTTTTTTTCATTCCTTTGTTTTCTTCCCAATTCATCCATCTTTACTATTTCTCTTGTTCCCATCGTTATTTTAGGTTCCCATCTAACCCGTTATTTATTATTAAACTTATCTTAATTTAAAAACACCCTGTATATTTTTGGCATGGTCGATTAGGTTTTGATATTAAAAACAGTCGAATATGATTTGCAGTTACCTCTACAAAATTCATTAAATAGCCCCATAATTATGGCACAGCGACCTTTATATCACAATATTTGACAGATAATTATCCCCAGCCTGTTAATTGATTTTCTATTTTCCCCATACACGCATACACGAAAATATGTATATTCAACACGTGCCGAGTCATCAAATTGAATTTAAGGAGGAGGGTAAACATAATATAGAAAAACATGCATTCAAAAACACTGTAATTAGTTTATAGTGAAAATAAAAACCTAATATGTATATAATTAAGAAAATATGTCAATTATTGTTTTATTTTTCAAAGTAACATACCCTACTCTTAATGGACTTGTTTGTCACAGTGATGCTCCATTATTTCTAGAGCGTCACGAAAGAAATTTTCTCCAATTTCTTCATACCATATAACAACATTGAACATTGTTTAAAATTGACTTATTTTAAACAAGGAAAAATATATTCCAGTAACATTAGTATACCATGTTCATTCATATACCTGAGATCGGTCTTGTAGGCAAAGAAACTTAATTTTTACTTCAACGAATCAACATTTCGCTAATATACGCTACAAAAATTGACCAATGAAAACTGCCCTCTCTTAGCTCAGAATTATTAAAACGTGATCACTATGAATGTCAGAGATGACATGTCCCGCTTAAAAAGAGATTCTCTCGAGTTGTTTATCGCCCTTCACATAATATAAAATAATAATCGTCACCCAAATTTGGAGTTTAATGACCACATATCTAGAAATTAAGTTGTGATTATGGAAAATAGTGAAAATGTGTGCCAACTATTATGGAAATTTGCCTCAAAGTTACTGTTCAAGTGTAAATGTACTTCAGTTTTAAGATCGGACTGGAGAACTGATCATATATTAATAGTAACAAACTTGTCAAGAAATTTTTTAGTTACCCCGACATATTTTCAAAAGACAAATTAAAAACGGTATAAAATACAAAGATGGATATCTGAGATTTTACCCGTTATCAAAAGAAGCCCTAACAGTTAATATATATAATTTTTATTAAAAAAAAACTATGCTTGTTATATAAATTTTCTTCGTTTTAATCAGACAATGTTGTCTAATCGACTCAAAAGTAGAAAAAATCGAGAGAATAGTAGAAAAATGAAAGGTTAAGTGTCATCGTTATAGTTTAAATGTTTACAATTTTATCGTTTGAATACAGCATAATAAACATTATAATTATTTGCAGTTTAATTATATAAAAAATGTCGATAGTGTAAATTAAATAAACATTTTGGCCTCTCTCGATATACATTCACACAAGTTTATTGTCAGATCAACAGATTTTTTTGTATAATTAGGCAGGCAGTAAAATTTAAAATGTGTAGTTACAAAAAATTAAATATTAGTTAACAACATTATCGATGTTTTAACTTGCAATAATATAACCAGTTTAACCAACAGATTAACTTCATTTTAATACTGGTTTTATGGGCGTACATATGTACATATGTGCATTATTTATACTAGATCATGGATCAGTTAATAGTAAATTTACAATATTTTGTCAATGAAGTTTATAACAACTGAGTTTAAATCAATATTATTGAAATAGTTATAAATATATACAAATAATCACGTTTATATTTTTTCGTCATTGTAATTTGTGCACGCGCACGAATGTTCGTGAGCGTTCGTGTAGTTTTCGACTACGTTCGGTTCGTTAATTTATTTCAGAAAACAATTCGACTAGTACTCGTAGTAATAGATAATATGCATATCATGAATGATGTGCTACGGCTTTTATAGTAAAAATTCTGTATGTAGCCAATACGTTTTTGTTTTAGTGTAATTAAAAATAACTCGTATAAAAAAATAATTAACTTTTTTTGCCTGAAATAAAATGATAATTTATATGCTGAAAGCACGAGGTCTTAGTCACATAAACGGTATTATTGTGCAACAAAAATGATTGGTTTGAGTTGATATTTTATTTTGATATTACCATTAATATCGACTTCGTTTCTATTGCCGATACCAATTACATGGGCAACAGCTTTACATGGATTTCGTTTTAGCCAATAAAAAGCAGAGAGAACATGAATTAACGGAAATGTAACAAATATTTCATTTTTTATGGTTCTGTTTGTGTTGTCCAAAAAACTATATTCCTTTTCTCCTTTTGTTATTTCATATAATCTGGAAAACTAAAGTAAAAGCTTTACCGTATATAGAGGTTATTTACTACTACATCGGTTATTTTAGCAAAGCACGCACCTCTTAAGTAAGATTTGGCGTGAGTTGTACGCATTGAGCGCCATCTACGACCGGGTGGAGTTTATTTATTTTCTTTGGGGACTGTTTTTATTTATTTAAATGCATGCAGGTGAATAATATATGAATGCATTAGCATTAGAGGAAAATACTATTACGAGTGTTCCAAAGCAGTACACAGGGTCGATAAAAATTCTCAAAAAATAGCTCTACAAATTGTACTTCAAAAATTTAGTAATTTAGTAATGTTTGAAAATTTTCAAAATGCCATATTATTGATATACGATTTAATCGGCAGGTATTTTAATTCTATTTCACTGTACTTATTCATTTTTTATTGATTAATAAAAAAATATTGTAATTTTACAATTGACAAAGGAGGATAATTGAAGTTACATAATTATTTATAAAAATAGTTCAAATTGAAAACCCAAAGCTGTCTCATGTTTTGAATAACTTCAGGCATTATTTCTCCAACTCTTGTAGATATTGAAACAGGTCCTTATAAATTAAAGATCTCAAATGACCACAATGAAAAAACTCAATGGGAATCAATCCAGCGATACTGCCGGCCTATCCGTCTTTGTGCAAATATTCTATTCCATCAGTTTAATTCTAGAATTATAAATAACGATCAGGATTAAAATTTTTCTTATGAAAAAATGTTCTATAATTCATTTTCTAACTATACCAATAAAATATTTAGCTATAGTGGACATTGGGTGCGAGTTCGTTCCATCCAGCGATTATGACAATTAAGATTTACAAAACGATTTAGACAAAATGTTGCTTCATCAGAAAAGAGCATATTATTCATAAACATAGTATGTAAAAGATAAAATATACTTACCAAAAATATTCTTATTCTAAATAAAGAGATATGTACGATATCCTCAGTGTTAAAAATTAAAAACAATAATATTTACCTTGCGCCTTATTATCAGGCAACCCATAATATATATGTTATACACCACCCTCTAAATAAATAGATAGATAATGTAAAATTTGATAAATTGATTTAATCATAATAAAGAGACAAACAAATCAACCAAAATAAGTAAATGAAAAAAATCCGTTTTTCTTAAAATTAGTTAAAATCTAAGTTGCAGTGTGGCCTCGTTACGGCGCTAACATTACTATTTTCTAAAATCCAGTGTGTATTCTAATATAGTTATTTTTGTAAATAATGGGTTGTGTATACCGAAATAATATTGTGCAACGGCCAGTGGAATAAAAACCGTTAATTCAACCATTCTCATGAATTTTTTCACCCTCTACAATCTGAGCTAAATCGAATACTCACTTATAATATATTTGGAAGTTCTTGTTTTTTATATTACCTTTTGGACTAAATACGTAATATTACTAAATATTTTATAAAATGAAGAATATTGGTTTGAACATCTCCATATCAAATGTTTGTCAATTTCTTATAATCTTATCAATGTCAAAGAATAATTGTGAAACAATTGTCATAAGAACATTTAAAGAAGTTTAGAATATCCTAGAATTTTATGATAAGTATATTTTACCTTTTACATTGATAAGGAATAGAATAAACAAATTAAGCGCTAAACAATAATTAAAATAGTATTGTGGAAAAGCTCAGAAAAAAATCTAAAAAGAAGATAAGCAAGTAACATAAGAAACTTTAATTTTTACTGATTTATTGATCAGAAACAGCAAATGAATTCATTAACACACTAAACAATGATTTTATGTAAAAAATACAGTTTGTATAACGAAGTTGTTGCCATGAGATCTTATTAGATTGTTTGGTTTAGATACTATTTTGAGAGTTGCTTGTTGACTGGTGTCATGATAAATTCAATCAGTAAGCTTACATCTTCCGCCCCTGGAAATTATAGGACCATCGTCCACCTACAGAATTGCCCTTCGAATTAAATGTTTGTTTAAGGCATTATTTAATAAAAATATATTTAATCAGTATTAATTAAAACTAAAGGATACATAAGAGAGTTAATATGAAAGAGATTTTTATTTTATAGAAGGTATCTTTGTTGAATTTGAAGGGGTTTGCTGCAAATTTAACAATTATTAAGATCACTAACATTCATCATTTACTCATAAGGCAGCATCCTATATTAGGAACATCTTCATTTAATTTGTGGTGTAATTCCAATTTAAAAGGATGGAACTTATTGGATCTCAGTACACTATTATAAATATTTTGCTAATGTTGTGCCTCATTTATAATTTATAATCAGAACAACATTAATTAAATTTTTTTCATTTGTAGCTGTCTTCGACCAGATCTTGAAATGTTCCCTTTATTTCCCGTTTCTTTAAATTTGCTCAAATTTTGTTCAATTGCAAAAATCCTGCCACGAAGTGGCTTCTATTCATTCAAGATATTGTGAATCTGTTATTTTTTTACTAATGATCGATTTTATAAAAAATTATCGATTTTATAAAATGATTCTGAAACCATAGAAATATGATCTTTTCATTACTCTCAATGTTGTATAATTGTACATTATACATATAAATATTTATACTTGATCCACTCTAAATATGTTCTATTTTAGCATTAATCTAACTTTATTAAATTTGGTATCTTTCGCATTTTTATTTATTTATTGCCTACACTTATATCGGTGTTAAACTAATGCTAATAGTACTTATTTTATTCAGGACGTCGGTTAATTACTTGTAACAGTTAAAATTTATTTTTGTAATGTTTATTTAAATTTGATTTTTGAATGTGAACATTTGGCGTTGGGTTTGAAAAAATTTAAATAAATAAACACCCATCAATTAAACAAATTATTCCCAGTCCAAACGCCCACGTGGTTATTTTTGTATAGTTCATTATTTTCGCATAACCTTGCGAACAATATTCCATTAAACAAAGTCGGCAAATTGCACGTCGAAGCCATATATCCGTTGTTTGTGTATAGACATTATATTTAACTAATTATCTGGCTATGGGTTACATAACTCGGCCTTAACTATCACTAACATTCTAATAATGGCCGATATATTGTTAGAAAATTATTGGGAAATAGTCTGCATTTTTGGGGTTATAAAAAATACTATTAAATAACAAACGATATCAAAAAAATGAAATAATAAGCATTTGCTGAATTCATAATAACGTTAATATTCCTGTGGGATAAAATCCTTTCTTATGATGATTCTAACTTTGATATTTTACTTTCCCTCACTGTTATAATGTTATCTGTTGCCGTGCTGTGGAATTTCATCCATGATAGTCATTCTCTTTTGCTAGCAGAAAATTTATTCAAAAAGGGTGGCAATCAGAGCAAATGAGTACAAGCCTGCTGATGCATAAACAGGTCTAAGAGATAAAATGGATGGTTGTATTAAAAAGGATTTCATAATAGAAAAAATAATTAACTGAGGTCATGTTCTAAAATACTAAATAAAGGATGTTCCAAAGTAATGACGGAAAATGAAAACATGACGTGACCTTTTACCAATTTGTCAAAAGTTGGTAGTTTTAACAATTAATATTCAGTAGGAGGTAGCAGAACTGAAATGTAGCAAAGTTAGCTACTTTTCATTTTTTTAATACTTAGTTTTTAAATTGGTTATAACCATGAAAAAAAGCTTGAATGGCATCAATATTGTGTGCTAAAATTTTGGCCAACCAACTATAACACAGAAGCGTCTGTAAAAGAACCATAAAGTTCTATTAAATTTTATTTTCTAATAAATCTGGATTGTCATCATAAAACTGGTTTATTTTTAAATGTACAAATGTTATAGTTCAAAAGTGCCCCAAAAACGTAAATCTTTTTAAAATACACTAAATTTTTTCGAAAAATATTATAAAGAGAATTTTGAAACCTATGTTTAAGTGTTAAACAGGTGTTGAGAATTTTACAAATTTTATTAGTAGAAATTTACCGCTCAAACAGCAACTTATTAGTTTTAAGATTGTAATTTAAATAAAAATATTGGAATGCGTCAGAAGACTGGACGAGAGTTCCAGAGGTGTTTCTATGTGAAAAGGGACTTTTGATCCTAACCCAACTTAATCCCGTTAATTTTCAAACGCAGAAGATACTGATGAAAATTGTTAAAAAACCAAGATATCCATGAATGATCAAAAAATCATTAAACGGTGGAATATTCGAAAAATCAATACTCAAAGGAAGCCGTCTTGTAATGGTTTATCTGAGTCAATAAAGAGGGACGTGCTAATATCAATCAATGAGAGCATGATCGGAATAAAATTTTAGCGCTAAAATAGTAGAAAGCTTTAGATAAAGTGATTTTTAAATCAGTTTAAATTTCACCCTCGTTTTGGACGGATTCAAATACCGCGATTGTCATTTCTATCCATTAGTTTTTTCTTTACAGCTTGTCCGTTATTTTTCTAAATTAATAATTTAATTGTAACAAAATTTCTTTACCTTTGTTAATTTATTTATTTTTTCATATTTTATTGTTAAATTATCATATTACTCGTCCGAATAAATAGTTTACAAAAGTATAATTTTTCTTTATGAAGATTCCGTAACCTAATACGAGATAGGTGTATCCCTATACTGGGCCTCCTCCAGAACCAGAACTGAAGTCGTGAAAGTACATAAATATTGTTAGTGACAAACTACTCCAATTCATCACCTACCTGTATAAGTAAATAATTACAATATAAAAATAGAAAAAACCGCAATAGCAACGCACATGTTACACAATATTTAACAATAAAAAGGACCAAACCAATTGAATTAATGCCATATAAATTATTCATAGCGTATTTAAAAAAAGAATTGATTTTTTTATCGCACCCAATGATTTACAATCTGTAAGTGTTTTCGATATTTTTTAATCTTTAAGTCCTAATTAATTTCTATTGGTCTATCAATTACAAATGAGACGTGTTTTAACAAAATTGTCCCCTAAAATCTTCTCCCCAACGTCAATGTCTGTTCAAGTACAGTGTCAGTCAGTCAGTCAGTCAGTGGGTATCCAATGACCCAAATTTAAATTGACTTTTATTACCGAATCACTTTCGACCACTTGAATTTTTTACGCTGACCTCAATTTTTTTAATCTCGCTGGAAATTTCGTGTACCGTCGGTGGCAATGAGGAGATAACCTAGTTCGCGAACAATGAGTGTTACTCTGTGTAAAAGAAGATACGATTTCGATGATTCTTATCTTTACTGATATTACATTTAAATTTTGGAACTAGGGATTAGCTGTTAAGAGGGTAAAAATGGTCGGAGTGAAATTAAATAACGTAATGTCGGTGTTTTAGATAGTTTTCTCGCATTTATACAGGTTGTTTTCATATTGGACCTACAGGAAATTCTGACCCTTTTGGAGCTAGAAATTAAGAAAAACTAAATATGTACTTTCTAGAGATCATTACTTACAGTCCACTCTGTAAAACAGTTTGTTATATTTATTATATCTAAAAAATTCCTCGATAATTCTATTGAACTCGCCTCGGCTTTCTCTCAATTCACAACACACTCCGATTCACGTACGGTCTGATCTATTTATAAAATCAAGGTTTCAAAGTCAGGGTTTCTGTTATAAGGAAAGGGATTAAAAGACCAGGCCTACTAATTATGTAGCTCGACTAACTTAGATGCGTATTTGTTATTCTTCGAGAGACGAGATCTGGTTTGCGTCTTATAAATTTTATCTTGGTTGGAATTGAGATATTTTAAAAATAGGAAGCATTAAAAAATAAAAGTTATTTCTAAAAGTTGATGTTTTGGCACAAGACCTAAGGCAGAGGAGGACAACGCGGTGAAAAAAAGCTGTCAAACAAACGCTTGCGACAACAGAAAGTGTTTCAAGGAATAAAAACTGTTGCCCAGTATCATCCAAAATTAACGTTTTAAATAAATTGGACAAAAAGACAAAGTCACACTTGAATAGAGATCTGAATGAACATTCACATATAACATTATAGGTAAATGTAAAAGGTAAAATACACTTCAAATTCCACAATTTTCTTAAGACAATTGTTTCACCTTTCGGCGTGTCAGGTAAAATTAAAGAAATTGACAGGGATTACCCATACAGACTGATTGTATTAAATAATATTCTTCTTTTTCTAAAACATTTGGTTAATATTATGTATTTAGTCCGGAAGGTCATCTAATAAAGATGAACAATCTAGTTTTATTTGTTCATTTAGTATCGGACACTGACAAGACGATCAGACTAGCAAAGATAATTTGGTTAAAAGAAGAATCTAAGAAGTGGTTTGAAATAAGAGACTCCTTAGTTCTCTATATAAAACAGTTGAATTTGATATTTTAGATGACCAGATTCGAGAGGATATTAATAGAATGAACTATCAAAAATTGATAAAACAATCAAATAAATTAAAGAATTTAGAGATAACTCAACATAAGTACAATAAAACACAATGCACCGACTCAATTACACACAAATTTTTATCTTGTTTCCAAAACTTAGCTGACATTCAATGTACTAACACTGAAATATAATTTCTTAATAATGAACTAAAATACAATATACTCCCTAAATTCACAAATAAGAGTCAACAAACTTTAGCAAATGACTCTGCAATCATAGTCAAACAATTTTTATTACGAAAAATTACAAATTTGTAAATTAATAAAAAATGTAAAACCTGTCAAAATTGATAAAGAAATTAATAGTGACATTCTAGGTAAAGTTAAAGTTACAGAAAATGAACTTACATTAAGAAATCTGATAAAGGTGATATAAAACATAAATGATTACAAATAAAAAATAAACGAATTTATCCAATCAGGAAGTAGAGATCCAACTGAAAAATTTTCAGATAATGTTATGGAACTAGTTAATCAATCAAATTTCTTCTTTAACGACTATGATAAAAAATATATAATTCAAAAAATCCTCACGCACCAAAATTACGGTTAAATTACATAAAGGTACAAAACCAATTAGACATGTGGTTTCCTATGTCAGTACACCAAATAATAAATTAGCAAAAATGCTCAATAAGATTTTAACTAATTAGGGTTACATATCAAAATATTCAGTTGAAAACTCTTTAGAATCGATTCAGAAACATAAATTAAGAGAAAACAAAAAATTATCAGTCAAAATTACTTTGATTTTTTTTTTTTTGATGATAAATTTTATATGCAAAATGACCAAAAGACTGCGGCACGTGTAAAGAATAGAAGAAAAGTCAATAATTAAAAGAATAAAGGACTGAAGACCTGCAGATAAAAGGGCTCCAAAAACTAAGACGGGAACACCCAGCTAAGAAGAATATAAAGAAGCTTAAGGCGAAGGAGGTAGAGAAAGCAGTCAATGATAGAAAGAAATGGGACAAAGGGAAGATATAAGCAATTCTTACCAGAAAAAGTAATAATGTAATCCACTACACAGAAATGGATCTTAGGGCTCCAGGAAGGAGCGGCGCCTTAATACATTTATTGACAGGCCTCTAGGAATAAGAAATAACTAAGGAGATAATTAATGAATCTCTTAATAGAAGAGGATAATATATAACTGATATCTAAAAACGCTGCATAGCTTTTAGAAGACAATTCTGTATTAAGATAATGTTATTATTATTATTATTATTATTATTATTATATAACTTTTAACTAAAGAGCGACAAAATGTCCATAATATTTCAAGATATTCCAGAATTGGTCTAAAGGCTAATATATAAAAAAACTGATTTCAAATAGCGTGCGACCTCACATCTGGCCGAACTATAAACAATCGAACGAATTATGTCTATTTTGGTTTTTTTAAAAGTTCGCCGTGCTGACAGACGTTTGGCATTTGGTCCGCAAGTTATTTTCGGCAACTTGCAACTTCGCTTGTTTAGTTGAGATAATAAATCCGCTGTCTTACCGACCGAATGCGCGAAAATAGATGCCAGTTGTGTGACCAGGTTCTTGTGGAATTTATTAGAAAATTTATCGGTTTCGTAGAGTTTTATGGCAGCGAATTGGAAGTTGGAATCTTAGAAATTGCTAATATTTTAATCGAGGATTTAAAAATAAGACAAATATGGAAAAGATGGATGGATATTTGTGTTAAATAAAATGTAGGATTGCATCAAAACCTTGAAAGTTGTTGATTTCTTATTAGAAAAAATCAAAAAAGTGTTAAAAATGTTTTGGTCCATTTTGATCAATTTTGTGTTGAGGTTTTCCGATTCGAAAATTGGTTTATCAAAAATAAGCGGTTGGTTTTGTTGTGCACTTTTTTCATAAATTGTATTAAGAGATAAATAAGTTAAACAAGGATATTTAATCAAAATAATTTAAAAAAACTCCCAAAAAAAAGGAAAGGGAAAAAGTATTATCTGTTTTACAAAATTCTTTAAATCTATGTATATTTCGTTATGGGGATCTACCAACTGGAATAATTAAAAAAAAAATAAAACGCTTCCAGATAAAAAATGTTAATTTACCTCTACGGAAACCTGGTAATAAACCCTGTTAACCAGACCATTGAGAAGTTTGCATAAACTTTAAATGAAAAGTCAATCGAGCAAATTTTTTTCAGATTGTAAAATTGTTTCAAAATATTTCGTGGTAGAGTATTTTGTTGGCCTCTCGTTTCAAGATATTATACAATAACATATTGGCTGTGTAAGTTTATTCCATGCATTGGATTCAGCTACTAAACAGATGGATGCATTAGTCAGCAATATTTTGGATTTCATTAAATGAGAATATCCTCTGAAGGCACGAAGTTCGTGGCTCTAATCTTAAGGTAGGGATGTTGCAACGTTGCCGTTCTTAACATGGCTAGGTTAGGAATAAAATTACACTATTAGTCAACCGCGTGGGTAACAAATCTCATACAAAATTTGGATGATTCTTAAAATCCGTATGTAGCTTAGTAAATCCAATATTTAATTATTTTTGCTATTATTATGAAGAAGAAGAGGAAACCAAGACAAATGGAATACAAACCTTTTTACATTTAGATAATATTAAATTATACGACAGTTGCCAACTTATAATTTATAAGGTTTTTGCCAAGCACTTAAAGTTAGTTACAATGTTGCAAATTAAATAATTGCTTATACAATATAAATTATTTATTCCATATACTAGTAGAAATTAACAATTATAAATATACTTGAGATATTTTAAAAATAAAAAATATATTCATTAAACATTGCAATTAAAATTGGGGAAGATTTCAAAAAAACCGATTTTAATTGAAAATCGACTTTTCAAAAGCGGAAAACTGACATTATTGATGTTAATAATTCATCCAATTTGGCAATGGGTCACAGAAAATGTGTCAAACTACATTTTTACGATGCTCATGTTGTCCGAAGTCATTTTATTTATAAACTGTGCACTTCTATTAATGAACGCTTGAAGCAGGGTATAAATCTTTTTTGAGTGTTTTTCCCAGGAAATGGTATTTGGATGATTACTTTGATAATAAAAATCCACAAGTGCACACCGTGTTTGAAGCACATTTAGCCATAATGAAAGTGGCTCAATATTTATTCTGCTTTCAATATTATTATCACAAATTAAAAATGGTCATCTCTAAAAGATACTCTTTATGATTCAAATTACAATAGCGTATCCGCAGATAGTTAAAAAGCTATGACGCTACACTCGACACGTTTGGCCGGCGAAATAAATTATTCTAAATCGACTTTTACTGCTGATTTGTTACGCCGAAAACTATTAAAATTCGCCGGCACTAATGCGCAACATAAAAAATCTTGCCCACATATTTCAGTGTGGTCCGTTGCGTAAATGCGTTTCGGAGATATCCAACATCTCCAAATATCATGCATCCTCCATCCACTGTTTGACCCACTTCTTCGCGCTGCCCCAGCTTAAATTAGATAATGAAAATAGTCCAGGCAAAGCAGCGGATTTTTTTAAATTATCAACTCTAAACTGAATTTGTTTAAACTAAAAATCCGATTCCAACAGGTAAATGGCACGTGCTCGCAAGAGCTTTAATGTGTCTAAACATATTTATTTTATAGTAAATTGAAAGGTCGATATATACAGCCAGTAAATTTTCATCTATTTCCTATCTTCCTTTCGTTTTATCAAATGTTTCCTTCATATTATTAGTAATTTTATCCATTGGATATGTATTTGGGCCCCGTTATCACTAGCAAAATAAATTAAAAATAAACTGAAATTTAGACCAAGCAAGCAAGACCAATGTCCTTACCTTCTTGTTAACCGTACCGATTTGAACTCTGCGATTTATTTCTGACTTCGATTGTAGTAAAATTCAATAGCAAATAGCCTTGCAGATCGAAATAGATCGTCAAGATTGACTTAACATTCTTTAGAGGTGAAGTTGCTTAGTTTGTTCGGCTTAGGGTGAAAATAAAATCACGTGATCAATGATTCTGGTAAGTGAATCCAAATGTTTTGGATGTCTATAAAAAATATAAAGTTGGGAATATTCATCCCTAAAAGGTTAAAGTTGGATTGAAGCATTATGTCTTTATTACATTTATTTTAATGAAAATATATTTCTGATTTTCTTATTGATATGTTTAATAGGTAAATAAAATATCATAATTGAATGTCATCAATAAAACATTTCTAAAATCTGGCTGGTCTACTTTTATTCATTAGTCGCTATAGGCCCCCAAGCAGAATTATGTTTTTAATTATTAAATAAAATCTAAAGGTTCTAAAGATTGATGGGTAACATCACCACTACACATTAAATAGAAAAGAATCTGCCAAGTCATAACAGGAAAACAGAATAATAAGCAGAATAATCCTGATAGGGCACTGAGACTGAACAACCAGATTCTGTTAGGAAGAAGAGAAAATCGCCGTCCACGTATTATGCTATTGCGAATATTTCTGACACTAAAGAGAAACCTACGGCTAATGGCTACACAGGAGAATATTTTTACAGATTATGGAGTCAAGAAGACCCAGCAAGATAAGATAATAGTATAACTTTTTGGGTGCACTTCTCGGAATTTGCCTACACGTGTTGCAGTTAGAAGAGGTGCAATTCTCGGAATTTGCGCTAATCCTGAATCAGAAAATGAATAACTTAACGAATACCTTTTAGATGAACTCCAATGAATTTGCATACACGTGTCATAGTTGGAACAGGTACAATTCTCAGAATATTTAATATATTCAAGTAATTTTGGGGAGTATTTATTGGGTACATTTCTAAAAAGACTATATTCATATATTAAATTAGAGAAAATCGGCTTGAATATTCTAGATCAATATATGATTTAACGTAAGAGGATATCCCCCATAGATCTTTATAGGTTGAGGTGGAAAGGGCGATTTAACCCACGATCTAATTACAATTCTAACCTAACTAGTTCTTGTAGTACTCATAAGAGATTGATAAAGACATAGACTCTGATCATTTTGTTGATCTCATATTAGAGGTGGAAAATTTACTAGAGAACACCGTCAAGCAAGATTATCAGGTTATGTCAATTTCCGACGACAGAAGTATCATTAGTCTCTACTTGGTGTAAAGTAGTAACAAGAGTTTAAAAAAAATGTTAAGAGCCAATTATACTGTTTGAAATTGTAAATTGCAAATATTTCGAAAACGGATTGAGGTAATAAGATGATTCAAAAAGTGAGATATATTCTTTTCTGAAACAAACAGTGCCGAAGAAATTGACGAAAAGCTATCAAAGAAAACAAAAAGAAACCGCTTACCAATAAAATTACCTAACATATATTCTCGGTACAAGTTGAGTTACTATCTATACAGTACTGTTTACGGAAATTGTAAACAACTTGAGTGGAGTGTATGAATGAAAAATTAATTTTTTAATTTTGCATTGTATTTTTTAATGCTCTCTACTCAATTATTCAAAATTCAACCAAAGGTCAACATATTCGTGAATTTACAAACCTACTATGACTTTTTCGGAAGTAAATACATAAAAGGTTGATCTTTTTAGGTAAAATTTAAATAAACAATGAAGCTTTGCTTTCATGAAAAAGTATTAAATAATTTTCAGACAAATTTACTCGTCCTACACCCTCGTGATTTTATCACAAAAATTAATTCATGTATTTTTACAAAACCCAGGTTTTCATTGTTAATTGATATTTGACTGGAAAACGCAGGCAAAGATTGTTGTTGTATCTCTAAATTTTATTACCATTAACTTTGCGATTATTTATCCATTCTTTAAAACTTTCTTTTTTAATTATTTACATTGCACCACTTTTCCATAAATTTAACCCACCGCAAATATATAATTTTATACTACACGTTTGCCCCATCCAATCAATGTGCGACAAAAAATATGCTTTCTAACAGTTTCTCGAATATTCTGGTAAACGTAAAGAATGTTCGAGAAGGCAAGAGAAGGATATAAAATATGGCGAAACTGAGAGTAGTGCTAGAAGTGAAGTGTCATGTTTGACGTAAGTGACTAGAGTTCCTTGTGTTTACGTAAATTTGTAATTTTAGTAGTTTTTAAAAGGCAGTTGTGAAGTTTTTCAGTAAATAAAGTTTGTTGAACCCCTACAGATGTTACAATACCATACAAGAAAAGTATGCCACATATTAATGCTTTATGCATCAAAATAAATAATGAATGAATATATTTCATAAAAAATTTCACATTGTTTTACAGCGTAATTATAACGAAACTATTGAAAAATAGAAGCGAAAGCGATTTAACACAATGCGATATAGATTTAATGGGTTACTGTATTGGTTAACAAGTTGGTAATAACGGGCGTTAGACAGATACCAAGCGTGAAATTATCCATAAATAGAAGCTTCCACTTTTATTATTAAGACTTAAAAGTATTTAAGACAATTGAATAAAAATGTATATACTATAAAGGAAAATAACATCAATAATATTTAAGTTTTAAGAAATATTGAAATTAATCCCACTTCTGATAACTGAGTTACATGTATATACTTGTTTTATTAAAAGTGAAATACACTGTCTAGCAAAATAATACGGGCTTATGTGATTGTTTTACCGAAAGCAAAAAGTGTTTTATCTCGATCGCAATTTTTCTACGCTTCACTTTGATGTTTTCATAGTCGATTAATTTTACATTTAGTTTTCGTCGGTTTTGTGTAGGCAAGTAGGCGGTCAAACACAAAATGAATTTTATGAATTTGGGTCGATGATCTAGAAAAATTTATTTTAAACTGTCAGAAGGTATTTCTGATATTAAAAAAAAGAAAGAAATTTACACCGAGAAATAGTAATGGCTGCGGCTACTAATCGTACGTATTTTGATGGGTATAACAAATTTATTTACAGGACAACTTCACAAGTACCTTTAACAAACTAAAATTACAAAGCAGCGTGAATACCAGCGACTCTACTAGGTCTACGTCAAATATGATACTTCACTGCTACCGATTCAGGATCAATGCTTTGATTCTCATACCAATTCGTGCCAATTATATCCAAATCCAGCTTCTCCAGCTTTTTTATAAGCTCAGCTACTAATAATTCACAAATCTTCCTATCAGGTATTTTGAATTTAACATTTGTATTTTGTTATTCCAGCATATTCTATTTTAGGGATGTCAGCTCCAGAATGTCAGGACAATAAAGGTTGCTTCAAACCATTTAAGTTTAATAAAAGTGTCATGAGAAAAAAAATCGAAAAAAAGCGACAATAATTGTACAGTTGAATGCCAAGTATTAATTTAGTTAGCGCCCAGTGAGCACGTGAACACGCATAGTCTCTCGCCAATGAATGAGTATATATAATGTGTATATTTCATGAGTACTAGCAAAGTGAGGCAGTGGTGCAGGAACTACAGAAGTACATAATGCAGGAAATCAGGATAGGAAACGAGTGTCAATCAATAATCTTGTTTAGCGATACAAAACAATCACCGGTTTACAATTTCTGCGTTAAGTGATTGGTTTCATTTGCTCACATGAAAGGTTTGGAACGAAGGACAGCATTTTGGCACAAACAATGAGTTGTAGACGAGAATACGAAATTGGTTGAAAGCACAGATGGCTGCTTTCTGTTGGTACCACGTTACCGATTGGAAAACAATAACCGTCGTATTTTAGACTCATAACAGGTTTTTGTTTAACCATTTAAATACTATTCAAAACTGGACCGAAAGTTTTATTTCTGCTAGATTTATTCATTTATAGTCGATGAGTTTTTCTTCTTCTATCTAATAAATTAACTCGGAGTTCCTTAAAGGTCTGCTTTAGTTCTCGTGATATTCTTATTTAAGTACATTTCATCATAATAGTTTCAACAAAACACAAATAATGGGTTACTATTTTCAAATTTTGGTGTATTTTTGGTGTACGAATCTAAATCTTTTAGAAATAATTTTTTCTTCTAATATAATAATGAAAAAAAAAGGTGGTCATTAACAAATAAAATATTAAATATCATATCACGAGCCACATCTTCTGTAATATCTTTTAAAGTAAAGAATAATGTAGGTTCATGATTAACAAATATAAAAACCAAAATTCCTTAATTAAAAAAAATCACGTATTTATAAGTTAAATTGTCGGGATTGTATAATTGGGCTAACCCTTACAAATTTTGAAATAAGATATAGTAAACACTTGTGCGCTTATAGATTAAAACAAGCAGATAAGTAAACCTACGCAAAACACCTCATTTACACTCAACACAAACCTACACTTAACTCAGCAATGGAGGATATAATGGAAATTTATCATATATGCGATAAGAAGCAGAACTTGATTTTTTAAACGAATTTGAAATAAAGAAATATCTATTATATCCTCTGTGTAGAGTAAATAACTTTAGGAAATATATCTTTGTTAGATTTTCTGCTGTACGAAATTTATAATAAACGAATAGTTTAGAAAAACAAAAATATTATTGGTTAGAACATCTATAATCAAATCAAGTCTGTATGTGTAATACCTATCAATTTCTTTAATCTGATCTGACAATGCCAAAGGGTGGAACAATTGTCATAAGAAATTTAAAGTTTTTGGAAAATAGCGGAATTTTTAAAAAAGTATATATTATTTTTTTACATTTATAATAGTAATATAATAATAAACGATTTTATTATAAAAAAATATTGCAAGAACAGTAATTTTACAAAACTTGTAACTTAGTGGCACGTTTACATTTAGGCAAGTCTAGTTATTTATGCTTAAACCAAGTAGACACGTTTTACAGTAATAAAGATAAGAGTATAGAAAAGACGTGAGTAAAGAATAGTAAAGAAAACAGAAAAAGCAAAAGAAAAAGAAATACTGATCATTAAAATGGAAAATATTCCAAAACCGAAACAACTTAAGAGAGATGTATACACATATCTCTGGAATAAATATGGCAGCTACTTTGTAAAAATAACTAGCTCATTGACACGGTCATGACTCTGTATATATTACACAATCTTATCGCTAGAGTACCCAAAAATTAAAAAAATTCTCACATACATAACACTCATTTAGTTCTTTATCATTTTAATACAGAGAATTTCTATCTCAAAAAAAAAAGAAACGTATCGCGTAGTAATGACTATCGTATAATTTCCTAAAGTTATAATGTAAATTTCTAAGGTCATTTCAAACTTGTGAGGATACGAAGCTATTTTTAGAACACCGATACGTGTTAATGCTTACTAGGGTGTTTTAAGAGGATGAGAAAATCCTCCCTTCCTCTGTTCACGTTTTCAACCCTTGCTTGATGCTCTTATTCTCGTGCACTTCTATTTTTGATGGCAGAAATTTTAGTAGGCGCGTCAAAGCAAAATTCAGAAAGTAGAGTATATGTAGTATGAAACAAAATGGTGGTTTTTGAATTATATTTAATTACACGTATTCAAATTTATTATTATTATTTTTCTTTTCCTCGTAATTATGTCCGTTTTTTAACCTATCGGACACCCTGTACTTAATTCATTTACTCTCTCAGTACTTTTTCTTTTTTCATACCTATATCACTAATTTAAGATTATTATGCTTTTCTTGGCCTTTCTTTTGTAATGGGACTTAGAAGGATGGATTTAAACTTGGATTTATAATACTTGCAAATTACTTATTTATAAATGAATTACATTTTGGAAATAAGTTGTCTTATAAATTTAAGTCTTAACTAAATGATGCAATATTTACCCAGTCTTAATGAAACCTAATCTTGGTGTTTAAAATCACTCATTTTAAACAAGTTAAAATGATATTGTACTTACATTAGTTCACCCTGTACATTATCCAAATTAATTTTATGCATGTAATATGTCACGGCCGCAATTTTTTACTTCAATTAATCAACATTTCGCTAATATAAGGTGGAAATATGGACCAATGAAAACTGTCCTCTGAGCACACATTTAACCAATCAGTTGTAATCACTTCCAAAAAAAGAGTCGCTGAGAAATGCACACACTCACTCTCCGCTCAAAAATAGATTCTCCCAAGTTGTTTATCGCCCTTCACATAATTTAAAATATAAATTGAATTTAATAGTTTAATAACTCTTCAGACCACAAAATAAGCACATTGATTTAAGCATAGATAATTCTAAGCCACTATCCAAGACAAAATACAGTCCACTATTTTTTATTTTCAGAGAGTCAGATTCTAACATTCCCACGCATTCGGGAATTTTTAACATAAACAGAGGAGGGTGACAGAAAAATGAAAATTAGCCTCAACATAAGATAATGAGTTTCGGCTCCAGTAAGTGGACATAATATAAAAATAAACTAAATTAACTTTTATGAAAGGTACAGTAAGTTTCTTATGCCACATTACGCTTTATTTTTTCAAAAAATGTACTAAATTTGAAAATATATCATTTTTCTTATAAATAAACCGAAAAACAAATTGCCTCTGTGAAACTGAGTACTACAAAACTTCTATTTGTTAGACTTAGATTGAATCTTAATCAAAATAACTTTCCTTTTTGTTAAACTTCTGTAATTCTAGTTATTAATTATCAAGTTTTCAAGCAGCTGAACTGTTTTAACCGAGATACACCAACTTTCTGTGGTTGTTTCTATTTTATGGTTAAATTTACTACAAGTAATACCATCTAACCTATTTCTGTGATTTATTTTCATGATCAAAATGCACTTTCCTAATTGTCGGACATTTTGAGTCTGACTTATGAACTAATCCAAGTTTATAGTATCATCTTCCCGTGTTTAAAATTGTACCAACGACTTACATCTGCACTCAGTTCACTAATGTAACAAGATGTATATTTAGAATAGGGGCCACTGTTGCTAAGGTTACTAGACGAAAGATAGAAATCAAACTAATATTGTTTTATATCAAAGATATGACTTAAGTATCCTATTTTTATAATAGCTTAAATTGTGCATTCACTAAGTATTTTTTTATAGTATTGTGTTTTACTTTGGATATGAAACTTTCACATGTTCACACTTAGATATATGTTTCACCAGTACAACTAATTTTCTATTCTCTAGGTTTGTATTTTAGATACGCCCTATAATAGTGACTTTTAGGGAGATATGTTTTAAAACTGACTTTTGTATTCATCACAATACTTATGACAGATTAAAAATACCTTTACAAAATAAATAAAATATTAGACTAAGAAACAACCGGCACTCGACAGATGACATTATTAGAATCAATAAAACAAACTAGTTGAACTTTACGTCAAAGAGATAAAGTTAAGTACTTAGATAAATAATGAATAACATTTATTTATCTAAATAAATAAATGCTAAGGAAATCCAGAGATCAAAGGTATTAGACGCAACGTTTCAAGAGTCTGTACAAATTACAAGAATAAGAAAAAGAAAAATGATGTGTAATTTCAATCTCTAACTGCCTCACCATTTTCTAAATTAGCAACTGCTTCTGCTTTTCATTATAGAAAATTCTAGGAATATAAATAAGTAGAGTTGAATGGTAAAGGAAAAGATAAAATAATAATTATATAAAATTACACGATTTTCCAAAACTTTTTAATATTTTTATAACGATACCAAACGGTGTACAATTATCATAAGAATATAAAGTTTTGGAAAAACATGCAATTTTAATATAAATATATTTTATCTTTAACATTTATAAAAAGAACTGTACCTAGTAAGTAATTTAATCAGTGGAAAAGTGTTCAATGAAGAGATTCTTTTATAAATAATACGATCTTGAAATCAAATAGCAGTAATAATGCCGATGGAAGTAAACATCAATTACTGTGAATTATACTTTTTAGTTGCAAATATTAATTACATTTTTTTATTATTATTTTTACTGCTAATTATTAAAGACTGAGTCGTGGATTATGCTAATAATAATCATAATATTAACTAGATATTACATTTTTATATTAGTTTAAAGAATCAAATAATAAAATAACGCATTTTCTAAAATACATAAATATTTTGACATTCTATAAAATCCTTAAGAGCCAGCAAAATATGAAATACGCCGTTATTTTTAAAGTACGTATATATTATTTAGAACCATTTCTTCTTGGTTTATGTTTAAAGACCTAACAGGAATATAAAGCGTGATCAAATTATTACTGAGCAAAGAGCTCTGAATTTCTAAAAATATGTGAATTGCGCGAAGTTAAAATATTCGGACCACAAAGAGGGTAGAATACGCTTGGGTAAATTGTACAGTCAGTTAGATCGAATTAGCCTAATCCCTTTTGCTACCGCGCATCGAAAGGCGTGGCGACTTCACAGAGCAAGATTTGCCAAGTAATAGTACTACAGATTTTTTAAACATCAAAACGATTCTCTCCAAATTTGACATTTATGTTCAGTATTATTTGGCAAACCACCATGGAAAGATACACAACATATGGAAATCGTTAAAATTGATTACAAGAATAATGAATCTATTCGAACTATTCGTAAAATAATCGAAAAATTTGGGACAAATAGTAGTGTTCGTAATGTTAAGATCTTTCTTAAGGTGCCACATGAAATAAAATTCATAAAGATTTGGAATTTTTCCAAGGAGTACAAAATACAGTTGACCCAAGAATCTTAAACTAAATGACCATTTATTACGTAGAAATTTTGCAGATAAGGTTTAAAAGACTTGAAACAGATTAATTATTTAATCTTCAGCAAAGAAGCTCATTCCTGATTAAATGGTAAATTTACAGAATTATGGCATTTGGGGCGAAAAAATCCAAATCTTTTTCGTTGAAACATGTTTACAACAACAAAAATTAATACTTTGATGTGGTTTATACATTGTAGGAATAATAGGACTGTATTTTTTTTAAAAACGAAAAAGGCTCTGCATTTACCGTCAATGGAGAAATGCTACAAAACATGATTAGTGATTATTTGTGGCAGGAATTACAATTACACAATAAATTGACTGAGAGAAAAGATTAATAATCATGTAATCTCCAAAAATGCCAATGTGAAATGGCCACCCAAATCACATGATATAACTCCATTGGACTTTTTTTTTGGCGTTTTGTTACATAATTGGCTTACTCCAAAAAACCACAAACACCCAATGCCCTTAAAACCAATATTATTCGTGTTTTTGGTGAAATAAATGAAGATTTATGTGAAAAGTGGGCAAAGATTGGTGTTCCAGAACCGAATTTTTAAAAAAATTCAAAGCCTGTTGTTACCATATAATCATTTTTTAATAAAAATATAATGAAATAAATTAAAAAAATTATACCTATTGATATCTTATACCCTTTTGTTTTTATTTCAAATTAAATAGATATCGCTCTTATTTGATTTATATATATTTCTAAAAATTTTACTTATTATGCCCAGCAATTTTTTTTTTATTAGTTACCTAAAAGCATCCTAATTTCTAATATGCCGACATTGTCCTGGCTTAATTTAAGATTCTATCAGACACGAATTTAGTCGTAGGCAGTGTATACCTCCTACTTAACATTTTTGACCCCACACAATGTGCTACATCAACTTGACCTACACCAAATAAATGTGAATCCATAAAAATACTTTACTGAAACTAAATCCAGTTGATAACTTTAATAACAACAAAAATTAAACCAATTTTTAAACAATTTCTGATACTTATTTTAGTACATATATAAGTAAGTATCTTGTTACTCATGTCAGGTAGTGCTTTATGTTTTGTAAATGAGTTATAAAGTGTAAATATCTAAACCTTCAACAAAAAACAAAACTAAAAACATAATAATGTGTTGCGCCACCACGATCTCTTATGCACTCATTAACACGTCTGGGCATACTTCTAATGAGGCGATCGATTTCCTCCTGAGGTATCTCATCCCATGCTATCTGTAACTCGTTCTGCAGAGTCGTTAGAGTTTGTGGAGGGTGGGATAAATGGAGTAATCTTCTTCCCATAATATCTCAGACGTGCTCGATGGATGAAAGATCGGGAGATCTCGGTGGCCAAGGCAACAAAGTAACTTAATTGTACTCAAAATGAACCAAAGAAGCCCTAGCAACATGAGGTCGTGCGTTGTCTTGTTGGAATATGGGGTTCTTTGGTGACCTACTTCCAACAGCAATAAAATCTTTAAAACACCAGTAGATAACTAACCACCAATTATGGTGAATTCCAGTTTTTAATTGGAAATTTTGCTTTTTTTTGGGTGTCATTTTTATTGGTTATTTGGTCGTGGATTGTGAAATAAAAAATAAAATAAGGCATTACCTAAAATACATAGACATTCTACAAAATCCTTGAAATCCAGCTAAATATCAAGTACGTAAATACTTCATGGAACCATTTTTATAATTTATATTTAAAATACTTAAAGTATATGTAAATTTAACATTACAAGAAGTTAATGTATGCTTACGAAATTGAATTTAAATTTCCTAAAACCTGATTAATGTCCTAATTTCTAATATGCCGACATTGCCCTGGCTTAAATTAATATTATAGTAGACATGCTTTTTGTCGTAGGCAGTATACCTACTTAATATTTTTGACCCCACACAATGTACTACATCAACTTGACCTACACCATGTAAATGTTAAACCATTAACAATACTTTACTGAACCTAAATGCAGTAGGTTTTTTGAACAATAACAACAACAAAAATTGAGTCAGTTTTTCAATAATTTCTGGTTTTTATTTTAGAATATAAGTCAACACTCTGTTACATTAGGACATGAAAGTCTTAATGAATGTCAATTGTTACTTCATGTTTTGGTTTTGATAAGTCAGTTAGAAACTGTAAAACTAAAAATAAGAAAAATGTTTTGTGGATAAAATTATAATCCGTTTTTATATTCTGGGGTAATATAGGGGTTTCAATTATAATTAATCGAAATTGAGGCCTATTTTACGTGTTCTATAAGCTAAACATGTTTTCCATGAGAAATATATAAAATTGGCAACATAATGCTTGAATCCAATGATATCCTAAAAATTTTCGAAATTAAGCCAAATAACTATATTTCAAAATAAAAACAATATACATAATCAGATATTTAATGAAAAATTTCCAAAGAAGAGATTCTTTTACAAATAATACTTTCACATGCAATCAATAAACTCCCTTTAAAACACAAGAAAAATACAAGTTGATAAGTTAGCACCAATTATACTGTGAATTCAACATTTAATTGGAAATATTGCTTTTTTGCTTGTCTTTTTTATTGGTTCATTATACGATTGGGTCGTGAAGCGTGTTAAAAATAATCTTAATATTAAGTAGACATTTAATTTTGCTTTTAGTATAATTTAGAAGTAAGTAAGTTGAATTAACTCTACTTTGTGGAATTTATCCATAATAAATATAAAAAACATAAATTATACTTATCTTGAATTTCCACAGTATTTCAAAGAAATATGCTTAAAAAATAGCTTTGTAATACTATGGAAATTCAAGATAAGTATAGTTTATCTTTTTGATATCTTGTAAAGTAAGTCATTACCTGAAATACATAAAATTACAAAAAAATTCAGCAAAATATAAAGAACGTAAATACTTTTTAGAACCATTTTTATTGGTTTATATTTAAAAAACTCAAAATATGTAAATTTGGTTCACCACGATGTTAATATATCCTTACGAAATTGAACTTAAACTTGCCTAATGTCCTAATTTCTAATTTAAGGGTATTTTTAATTTTTTTTAATTTTTCGGTTTTTATCGGCTAAAATGCTCGGTTTTAAGACAATTTATTAACTTGTCGGTACTTGCATATTATTTCTTGACCTAATATGCAATATATAAATTATTAAAATTAGAAAAACTTTTAGTGGATACTATAATAATCAGTTTTTATACCCTGGTGTAAAATACGTGATTTGGATAAAAATGGATTCAATTTTTATCAATTCAATGCATTTAGACACATATTGGTATAGCTTAAGTTTTAATTATAATTGATCGAAATTGTGCCCTATTTTACATATAACGTATTGATAAGTATTCGAATAATTTGGTCATATTCAAAATACTTTTATAGAACTGATATAGTGAAAAATTGATTCTATGAGCAAAAAATTATTCCATTTGAGAAATATATGTAGCAAGTTAACAGAATAATGCTAGAATAGAAATCCAGTGACATCCTAAAATTCTGGGAATTCTAAGAATTTCAGTTATTGTTTATGTTCAAGTGATCTAAAAATGTGCTCGATTTGACCCCACATAATGTACTACATCAACTTGACCTACACCAAGTAAATGTTGATCTATAAACAATACTTTATTGAACTTATATGCAGGAGACCCCAACAACAACAAAAATTAAGAAAATTTTTAACAATTTCTGATCTTTAGTTTGGTACATAACAGTTCTCTGTTAATTTAGGACTTTAAATTTTAATGAATGTCAAATAGTACTTTATGTTTTGGTCAGTCAGTTAAAATGTATGAGATATTTTTAATGTAGATACATATTAGGATTTAATTGTAATTAAAGAAATTGAATACCTCTATACAAATTTTAAACAAAAAAGAATATATATATATATATATATATATATATAAAAGTATAGGTAAGTTTATTATAATAGTATTCAAGGTACGTTTATAGAGCCGGATGTAATGAAAAATTAATGTTATGAACTAAAAATAATAGAGAAATATACGTAAAAAATTGTGAGAATAGAAAATAATTGACCTCCTGAAAAATTTCTGAGAATTCTACGATTTTCACTTATTGTTTATGTTCCTGAGAACTAAAAATTTGATCCAAAATTAAAGTGTCACTCAATCATTCATTTCATAAACAATTCAACTAAACGCGAATTTCCCCCAACCATAATACAATTTATTATGTAAACAGTGAAGCCCTTCGCTGAAATAAAAATCCATAAAATAGAAAAGTACAATCTGCTGTTATCCTACATTCACGCAACACACAACACATGACTTCTGAATTCAGAGATAACATCGACCTAATAAAACTTAACCTCAAAATTCCATAATAATTAAAGAAATGGGACTCACCGTTTTGTGTCTCGCATCACAATTAATCCATAAAAAAATTGATGCACTGCCTCAAAAACCTGCGTTACCGAAAATTTTGTATGCACTAGACTGCATTTAGGTACATAGGACCGATACACCAACATATACGCTCAACGTTAATAGAACGGCAGAGCACGACAAACTGGAGTAAGGTGCGCAAAATCCGCGCGTAATGGTGGTCGAGCGCACGCGCAATTTGCGCTCGAAGCACGCCATGAATTAGATGTTTTGTTTTAGGGGAGTCGTAGTCAGGGAGCTTAGCCAATAAAAGCTTCTTTTTACACTAATTGAAGCTCATACTATCAAAAACCAACTTTTTTCGTTTACCATCTAGATCTAGAAGGTAACTTCTAACCGAACCCTGCGGAACCTAAGAATAGTATTAACAAAAAGTAACTAATCCTCAGAATGATCCTGATAATGTATTCCTAATGAGTTCAAAAACTAAAGCATTCTATTGATAAACTCTTGTTGTACTCGTTCAAATGTGTCAGCGGGGTCCTACATTTTTCAACAATACGTTATTTCAAAATGCAAATACTGTCAGGTGATGTAGTGTAAATTTTAAATTTCAAGTACCCCCACAAAAAAAAAATCTAGTGGTGTCAGGCCCGGTGACCGACCTGGCCATACTATCGGACTCCGTCGTCCAATCCATCTACCATGATATTCCTCATCCAGATAACGTCTTACTACACCAACTTCTCGAACGTCTTCGAGACAATGCTGTACACAAGAAAATATTCATAAACACAAAATTAATTACATCCTTGTCAACATGGTTTTATAAAAATGCGATCTCAGTTACTCAATTGTTAATAATGACATTTCTGAAATTTTAGAAAAAAATAGACAGGTTGACATTGTATATACGGACTTCTCGTAGGCCTTAAATAGGATACAACACAACAACCTTCTAGTAAAATGATTAAACTTTGGCTTCTCAGAAAATGCACGAAATTTTATAAAGTCATACCTATCGAATAAAGTTCAATTTCTAGCATACAACAACTTTCGGTCTGAAAAATATATTGCGGGGTCAGGTGTCCCACAAGGGTCAAAAATGGGTCCTTTGCTTTTTCTTTTATTTATTAACGACCTGTTTGATTATCTCAATTGTAAAATTTTAGGCTATGTAGATTACCTAAAAATCAACTCTCTTAATGAAATGTATTGATCTTCAGAGAAATTTAAGTTGTCTACAAAATCGGTGTGGTTTAAAAAATAGATCTAAATGCTAGTAAATGTAAAATTGTTACCTATACAAAAAAACAAAATATTACTGACTTTCAATATAGGGTAAATGATCATAATCTCGAAAGCTGTTAGAAATTGTAGGGAGTTCACCGATTTAAGTCACTTTTTTACAGTTATGTCAGACAGAAACTAGAGTATGCAAATATAATATGGTGACCTTACTACAATTGTCATGAAATATCTATAGAAAAAGTACAGAGAAGATTTTTAAAATACCGAGTTTTCAAAATTGACGGTATCTATCCTGAGCGTGGTGTTAGTAATAATTAACTCTGCAAAAGAACTAATATTGAAAGTTTGGACATGAGGAGAGTATGTGCGTCATTACGATTCTTGTAAAAACTACCTATTTTTTAATTATAAGATACCTAGAACTAACGTATTAATTAAATCACATATATTTGTTTATATATTCAAACTTCAACATGATAGGTGGTGTTTGTGATATAAACAAATGTACCCTAAAGCGACTTTTGTAAGTGTTCTTGCATCATGTGCTTATTGCAAAGTAGTATAAATCATGCGATAGGTTGTTTCTTTACTTTTGTATTGTCCTGTAATGGTATCTGTTAGATAATAAAGCTATTATAATTATAATTGTATGCAGTTGGAACGTTATTTCCAAGTTGCCGAACTCATCTCGATCATCTTCCAGAATTTCAAGAACTAACGGCTCAACTGCGTTTTGTAACATCTTCAGATACACTTGACCAGTTGAGTTAACATTGAGAAAAGCAGGCCCAACTATATGATTTTCCCAAATACACGGCAAAACATTTACTGTTTCTGGAAATTGCGTATGTTTTTCACGAAAGATGTGAGGATTTATGTCACTCCAATATCTCACAATTTGTTCGTTAACATTTCAATTGGGGAAGAAAGTACGTTCGTCATAAAAACAAACTGTTTTTAACTAGTTTGGGTGTTGGTTAATTTGATTGGACATATTTTCACAAAATTCTAGTCTTCGGTCGGGGTCATTACCTTCAAGTTGGTACAACATTTTTAATTTATATGGAAGAAATTTATTTTTAGCCAACACCCTATGTACTGTACTGTTCTCACAAATAGACGCAACTTGGGGTGCAGAATAAGTAGGGTTTATTACCAATAACAATCTTATCTATATATAATCTATATATAATAATAAACGTAATTAACTTAATTTTTATTGTTGTTGAAGGTACCTACTGCATTTAGATTCAGAAAATTAATGTTTATGGATTAATATTTACTTGGTTTTTAAATATAAAGGAGCAAATCTATACCATTTGAAGTGCTTAGTATCAGAATGAAATTTTTCATATACTTTCAACCGAACCTTTCGGAACATCAAGAAGAAGATGAATTGATAGCCACTGATGCTTTGAATGATCCTGAAAATGTACCATTTATTACTCCTATAGAAGTTTAAACACTTTTTTCTACAATCCTGCATTTTTACATTACCTACTGTGCCAAAAATTTAAGTATTTCTAACTAGTGCAAAATACTTAACTTTTTTTTCACTAGATTTTATTGTGTGCAAGTTCTCACAGAACGAACAGTTCCAGATACAGCTTTGACTAAAGCGTTGTCAGATGTTCATGGAATCTTAGTTTCATCTGATACTGTAGAAAGCTTCAAGTACCTTTGACAGGCAGTTTTTAGAAAGAGCTCAATTGAGAACAGTCCATGAAGATTGAATGTGGATGAAGATATTCACCGGATGGTGGTCAAAGAATTTGGAAAACCCCTGGCAAATGATTTTCTCGATGATGCTTATTTCCTAGGATATAATACGGTGATGGAGGCATAATGGTATAAGATAGTATTTCGTTAGAAGGACGAGCATATTTGATGATATTGAGGGAATACCGTATATACGAAAATGATTAGTAGAAAATGTGGCTTCCTGTGCAGGAGATAATTTCCTTTTAATTGAGGATTATGCTCGACACATATAGCGCAAATAAATCGCCAGTTCTTTAATAGAGTATGGTATTCAAGTATTGAGATGCCCATCAAAAAGTCCTTACTTGAATCCGATAGAGCAACTTGAGAAAAGCTAGGACAATGAATAAGGCAATGATTATGATAAGTTCCAAACAGTACATAAGCTGGAACAAGCCTTGCTCAGTGAGTGGGAATAAGTGAATCATAATGAAGTTGGTCCTTTGATCCAAAGGGTACCGGAAAGAATCAGGGCTTTCATTCCGGCTTGAGGAGGAAATACTCGTTATAGAAAAACTTTTTTGTAGGATTTCATTATTTTCTTGTCTAAAACCATTTCGTGTTATGATTCTATATCAATGAGCATCATAAATAAATCCTATTTTTTTACTCACCCTAACTCAGAGCTGGACGAAAATTTTGTATTTTTAGTATTTTTTGATGCGGTAAAGCTTGTGAAATCGGCTGTATTGTTTATTTTTAGTTTCGGATTTTTAATCGTCGTCTAACGCAGTATATCGTTTGTTTTCATGTTCAAATAGTCAATTACAGTTGATGATATAATAAATCTGATCTGATGGTCGCTTTTTATATTGCAATCGTTTTATAACAAACATGATCGTTTTGATTCTCGTCATGATGAATATAAGAGAATTTTATTTATGACAATATTATTTTATTGTTTAAAAATTGATTTGAAAATGTTTTGCGTTAATAGCTATTTCTAGTTTTATTCACTTTAATTTATATGACATATGGTAAAATAAATATTTCTCGATATTAAATAAACATAGATTTTTCTATAAGTAGGTACTAGAATACCAAGTACAAGTACACGTAATGACGTACTCGAGTACTTGTACAATCCCTCGTTAGTACTAACGGGGTTCTACAATTTTGAATATCTACTGAATTAATTAATCACTTTATTCCAGTTGTTTCTCAAAGTTGAGCGAAGTGTAGAGAATATTAAAAAGTCGAAGTTACTCCACATTCTCCACAATATATATTCTCACAGGGACATAATGATGTTTGTGTGGGAACAATATTGTAGGGTAGCAACGAGTTTTTAATTTTCCCTTACTTTATTTTAGTTCTCACAATCATATTCCCTTGTAATTGTGTACTTGTTTTATGCTGCAAGTACAAGTATAGAATTAAATTATTGTATTCGTAGACTGAGTACCGAGTACATGAAAAGTACTTAGAGTACTCTATTTGAGTACTTGTACTCGCGTACCACTCAGCTCTGAATATGTTGAAACACATTTAATATTACGAAAGGTAAATATATAAGTATTTTATATTATCATAATGAAAATTTAATGATAATTAAGAGCAAATTTAGTAGAAAATAGAAAAAATGATATCAAAAGTCTTCGCGTATTGTAAAAATTCCCAGTAAATTTAAAATATGTCCCCCTAAGTTGGAATCATATGGAAAACTTTTTTATTATTAATTTTAGGAAAAAAAGTTATTCTTCATAAAAAGTTGTGCATTATCTAAAACCTAGTATACAGTCATCAAATATCAAATTTTTTCAGTGGTATACGAGGTTTGTCAAAAAATATGAGTTTTACTCAAGAGTAAAGTACCTTTAAATTTGACAATATCGAAAAATGTTACTAAAAAAAGTTGATCAGAATTAAAAATTACGTTTAAATATGTAAGCACATCCATTTAAATTAAAACTTCAGATTATTTTATTTTTTATTAATATTTCTATTTTGAATTAACATTTATCTCTTGTGATTACGAAACACATGATAACCTTTTAGTTTTTCTATGTTTTCTAATAATTTTGCAATTAAAACGCGTAATAAGTGCACTACAGTTAAATTTGCATTATTGTAGACATACGTTTTAAAAATAATTTTATTAATGTAAATGGATGTGCTTGCATATTTAAAAGTAATTTTTAATTCTGATCAACTTTTTTAGTAACATTTTTCGATATTGTCAAATTTAAAGGTACTTTACTCTTGAGTAAAACTCATATTTTTTGACAAACCTCGTATACCACTGAAAAAATTTGATATTTGATGACTTTATTCTAGGTTTTAGATAATGCACAACTTTTTATGAAGAATAACTTTTTTTCCTAAAATTAATAATAAAAAAGTTTTCCAAATGTTTCCAACTTAGGGGGACATATTGTATATATATATTTATTTCAGTGGAGGAGGTATTAAATACATGATCGATCTATCCAGTAGTGCTCCTTAAGATAATACCACTTGATTAATATTAGTAAATAAATATTAATAGATTATTTTGTATTATAACTTTTCATAGCAGTCTGACATTACTATAATTGAGGTGTCCCATATTCATTGAAACACTCAACAGGAAAATGGTTTTTTATGATACACTGTATAACTTTTAGTAATTGATCAAAGTCTAATTATTCGTTTTTGCAAAAAGCTAGGAACATCGTAGTAAATAGAGCCATAGAACAATTTTCTGATAATTTAGTCACTCCCTAATTGAAAAGCAAACGTGAATGATCATTTTCGATGACGTCACGTCAGCATATAAATTTTCGTTCCGGCTTCACAAACTGTGTTTTTGTAGTAGTAGGCTGGGATATAGTCGTGCATCTCGATAGTCTACAGATCGTGACTATTGGAAAATTTACGACTGTATGATCTTGTTGGTCTTAATGATTGATTCAATAATTGGCCGAACCATGATTTTTTTTAATTACAGGACTGACATGAAACCGTGGAAACGATAGCATTGAAAAAAAAATAAAAGTTTAGGCTAGTGATCTTCGAGTTCTATGTCGAAATTTGTGAAGTTATTACCAAAGTCGCCAAAAGATGGTATATCATGATTTGAAAACATTTTAATTTAATTAGATAACCTCTGCACCCTACATCTTTTATTCACGTTAGTAAACAAGGTGCAACCTGTTAAATAAAAATGTATGTTAAAAGCAAACAGAGTATATATTGTAATTTCAAACAATTAAAGGTGGCAAAAATATATAGTCTAGAACCTACCACCTTTTTGAAAAATTATTACAAACAGGCAGAATCTTTGTGAATAGCTTCGTTTTGACGAGACGCCCAACTTTTTTGTATACAGTAATTGTCGATAGTGACTAAAGAAGCACGCAGGCGTTAAACATGTCGTTTTGGTGATTGTCTAAATTTTATTTATAACAGTTATCGAAAAAAATTTGTCCTACAAAATGGAGGGTTTGACAGGATCGTCCGTCACTCGCAATATGTCTAAATAACATTTTTTGACTTCGCTCTCTTCCTTTTTTATTTTTGGCTTCCTGTGGAATCTAAAAAAAATATCAAATATTAGCAAACAAGTAGGTATTTATTTTTAGCTGTAAATCACATTCTCTGTGATTGCGATTTGTCTGTAAGGTCATCAGCATATCTGGTAAGGTTATGATAGTCATTTGCACGTGCAGATTTAAATTCAATATTTTAGATACTATTTAAGGCCTTCTTCAGTTGATATATCTTGGTCTTCACCTCTCTTCCATATTTCTAATAGCAGTCAGCTATTTAAGTTGGGAGCAATATCTTCATCATTACCTGGAGCTCACCTGTAGGCATAGTCCTGAGCTTCTTAATCGAGGTATGATTTGAGGATAAGGGGCCTACCTCCAGCACGATCCAACTTCAATAGGATTGGTTTACCATATGCAGCCTTCTTGAGGTTAAAGTAAGTCCTTTATATTATTGTCCTGATGCTGCCCCTAGAGAAATAGACAGACCTCCCCCTTTATGCGATATATCAGTCAATGAATTAGATTATTTAAACTTACGTGTCAAAAGAAAAGTTGTGTGAACCATTTAGTACTAAATGGGATGCTTTTCAAACTTTGGGATGAGAACTAACTTATACTGCAGTGTAATACTTCTGCAAATTACTGCAAATTTTAAAGAATGTGTCGAATTTTTTATTAAAGATTGTAAGAGAAGAGTTTGTTATGTTAATTAGAGTTAATTATGATTGATCACTACTATGTTTTTGAAGTGTCTAGTTGGGATAAAATATAAAAAGTGATTGATTATAATCTCTCTTGTTATTATGAAGAAGCTGACACTAAAATTGGGTGCCATATTTATCAGTTTAGCACTACCTATCGTGTGAAGAAGCATTGTTCAGATATATTTTTGACAATGTTGAAAAATTCTAAGAGCCAGCGATACCCCAAGAAAGCGTAAATTAAAAATTACAGTGAAATGCCGGAGAAAATAAAAAAAAATCAAAACACAAAAGAAATACGTACCCGATTCATGCAGATTTTTAAAGTTTAAAGTTTTAATGCAACTTTTTTTAATTTCAACTGATTAGTAATAAAATTACATTTCAAAACTAGGTAAAATTAGCCAACAGCTTGCACCTATAACCTAAAAATATAAACATTTATAATCTGGCAACAGTGTTGATGTAGTTTTATAGGTTATGCTTTCGGTTTTTTTTAACACTATTATTATTTCTCTCTCGTTTGGTGCGTTTATTTATACCGCGCTAGGTTCATCTCTTTCTCGTCTGACGTTCACTGTGGAGAAAAGTAGGGCAACTCGTCAAAACGAAGCCATTCACAAAAATTCTACCTTTTAGTAGTGATTTTTAAAAGAGGGTGGTAGATCCTAGACTAATAGAAACGTTTTTTGCTACATTCTTCCTTTAATACACTAACAAAAATACAAAAATAATTGCATGTACATAACGTACACATTAGTGCATTAACTATTCGCTTGTCGATAGAAGTTTATAAATAATTAATAAATAGCAACCTTAACCCAACCATTTGAAAAGTTATTAACCCCAATTCCGTATTTGTATGAATGTTTTATGAAAGTTTCTCATAATTGGTTGTTCAATTCATGTAAAAGCATCGTATCGATCGAAAGACGACAAATAATAAATTAGATATACCGACATAAAAAAATATGTAAATATAAATATTATTTTAATTTAATTAGAGACTATTAAAGAAGCAATTTAAATGGTACCAATATGTTCAAATACATTTATTCAAAAGTTAATTGATCTATGATTGAGAAACATAAAGCTGTAGAACTCATGGTTGATTGTAGTAATATTAAAACATCTAGAACGATTAGGGATCATACTTGTTTTTCTACCTTTTGCTCAGTATTATTGACTGAAGATTTTTGTCATTTTGGTGGTCTTCCAGTTGGTACTCTGCACTCATTATTGAAATATCTTTGATCTCATCCTATTCACATATACTTTCGAAATTCTCATTCTATTATTGTCCAACTTTCTGAATGTTGTTCATTACACTTGTATAACGTGTTTGTTCATGTGTGCTTTGGTGATTTTTACTAATTGATCTTAATACATTCTTTGACGTTGTTAATTTCTTTAATTGTTCTAATTTTTTTAGTTTTGCTTTGATGTTGTTAGTAGTAGTATTGTATAAAGATAAAATAGTGAAATAAGATTATTGGCATTTCATTGAAGTAAAATGAAGGCATCACTTCCATTATAATTATAAGCCATGTCTTTAGGTCATGTCGTGGATGTAATGTTAAATTAAATAAAAAGAAAAAGAACATTGACTTTATTGCATTTCGTTTAGTTAAAGAAACTCTATTTCTAGATACATACATTAAAAGGGGGTACTTAATATATGAATTTTAGACGGTCTCCAATAAGGTTTACCTTAACTTTTTCTAATTATGAGTACAATATTGTAGTAACATTCGTTTGTATTTAACAAACTTTATTTAAAGGAAAATTTTACAGCCACCAACCGAAATTGCAAATTAAGATGAATATAAGCGGCTCTATTTCGTTTACGTTGAATTTCTCCTTATTTTTTAGGGACCGTAAATTGCCACAAAACTATTCCACTGGTAAAAGATTACTTTTCTTTGATAGCAGGATCTATTTCATTCTGCCAATATCCACTTTTCAAAACAGTTTGATATCTGCAAAAGCATCAAAGGTGTCATGAATTCTTGTTAATCGGTACCAGTTCTTATTAGTTACATTGTTAGGTTTCCTTTGTTGCCCCATCCTTTTTCTTTACAAGGGCTACTGGAGAGGTTCCGAAATATACGAAACATAGAAAAGTCGCCCAGGTACTTGGCAGATAAGAAGCCCTTCACCAGTATCAATTTTATGTCCTACAATATTTGTTCTTCCTGGTTTACCGTCCTAAGTTAAAGACTGGACGGTAACGGTTCACCAGGTCTCTGACGTACTTTTCTTGAGGATAAATGGAAGGTTGTTGATGTTGCAACAGATGTGATGAGTAGTTTACAGACAAGGATACTTTTCCCTATGTACTGGTCATGTTTCGTAGACTCTACCAAGACACGGATATCGTCTTGAATGGTCCCGTTCAACTAAGCTGCAACAACGGCTTTTTTACATCTTAGTGGGAGTTTCACATTCTTGTCTGATGTTATCCTACTTGACACCAATTTTGTAAAACGGGTGTCTATTTAACAAACATTATTTCCAGGAAAATTTCACAACTGTATAAAGTGAGATTACAAATAACCATAAATATAAGCGACTATTCTTCTTTTTCTCTTTTAATGTATCCAAAGGAGTAGTTTAATCATTATTTCTACTTAGAGAAGAATTATACAAGCAGCATACTTCGCTTAAGTCCAACTTTATATTTCACTACTATTCCTTAGTGTCAAATGATTTCCTGTTTATTCATGTAGCCAATATTCTCATAGGCAGTGGTCTTGGCTTGTGCAACTAAACAGTTATAAGATGATTATATATTACTAGTAATGGGAGCCTGACGTCAAGTATTTAATCCCTTTTGAACATAATCACTCTTCCTTTGTCCTTACTCCTCATGTTCTTGAGATCCTTACGCTGACATGTTGGTTCACGCAAAACATGTAGATCCTTAACTCCCATATGCTCAATACCAAAGATCTCTATTCTAGATAATGATTGCAGCCAGCTACCCAAATAGTTGTAAAAGGTTCCCTCCTCTCCTTCACATCTTTGACAGTCTAGGTCCTCAATATCTAAAAACAACAATCTTTTGTTTCTTATTACTATAATTTGGGTATCATTTATCTTATTTATTTGGTTGTATAACATGATTTTTTTTGTCCAATTGTTCTTTTATCTACAAGACCCGGTCTTTTTCTTTAACTTTTTCGGATAGTAAGTTTGATGATTTTTTTTTTGCTAGATTCCACTGTTTTTTTAGTACTCATTTTTCGCTTACAATTTGCTCTGTCTTGATTTTAATACTTAATTTGAGATGTTGCGTAAACGTTGACTTTTTTTAGAAACATTGAAATTTTTATTCAATTAAAACAATATTTTAACTGCCCGTACTATAATTTTGCTTAATTAACCTGTTAAAATTAATGGCATCGATGTTTTCTCCAATTACAGTGACTTTAATACAGGATTGGCGAATTTATTCAGTTGGAACGATATAATTAATACACAATTAAAAGAAATTATTAATGGGTTGATAATTGGTACGTTTACCTTAAAGGATATACTTGGATAAGTAATATATAGAAGAAAATGTTCTTAGTCATTTGGATGAAGAAGGTATAAGGGAAAATGTTTATAAATATTCAATTATATATTTACACACACGATAATTTTTTTGTCACAGTCAATACGTTCTCACGAAGTTTCGAGAAACTAGAAATTTTAAATTAAAAGTGACACAGAGTTCAAAAAGTCGACGTCGAAGACGACACTGACCTTTTATATTAGAAATAGAAAATAATATTTAATAGTCAATAAGTTTCGGTCTACAAGAACCATCCTCAGGCCTAGAGATAACTTTATAAATAAGTAATATAAATACTTTAGTAAAAATACAAATGCATACAATTCCAACATTGCAGTTACTCCAGCGAGACTTGTTATAATAAAACTTACCAAGTTCCATTCAAAGAGCACAACAAATAATTAAGTAAACAAACAGTTTATTAATATCAATAAGTAAGACGATATAATCAAATCTACTGTTTATAAACTGCTTCTACTGTATTTGATATTTAAAATACTTTTTGACGTAAAATGTATAAAAAGAAATAGCTACTTTAATTTGTAAAAACTAATTTTATTACAAGTCTGTACTTCAAATTATGTGATGATGGTACTAAAGCTTTGAACACCTGCTTATTATTAATTTTTTGTTATATTGATTACTGAATTAAGCATAATATAAATTAAATTAATTAATTAAAATATAATGCTGCAATTCTGTATTCCAATTAAGAAGTTGATAATAAATCTTGAGTTAAAGAAACTTTATTACATCATTATAACATAAAGGACATTTACTATAAAACGAAGGGGTTTTCTTTTATTTTCAAAAATAAATCAGCAGATATGGAATAACTAAATTGTATTTATTGGTTTTGAAAGAATATCTCTGAAATAGGGTCTGATATTTTAAATTTAAAATCGACATTAAATTCAAACAGGAGTATGTTTGCCAAGATAGAAACACTGATTCAGGATGTGCTTGTAAGCGATTTTTGATAGATAACTTTAGTTCCTTTTGTCATTTTGCTTTTATTTACTACTTCTTATTATCTCAACGAAGTTGCTGGTCCTTCGAATACTTCCATTCACTATTATTATAGTTGTTTTTTAATATTGTTATTATTATACATATCTCTTTTTAATATTATAATCTCATCACAGCGTACCAAAATGTTCAAAATTCATTGAATTTAAAAAAAAAAATTAATGACATTCCTTAGTAGTTCCAATTTATTTATAGTTTTGACAACGTTGCAAATTGTCAATAAACTTACACACGTGATTAGAACACGAACATTGATCACATCAACTATTCATCTCTCTTTCATTCATTTAATAATTAATGCTGTAGCAAATACCTTAATTATTTATTATATGAAACAAAAGGTTATCCATTAAACTCAAATGTGGTACAAAGGTTCAAATCCAATAAAATTCCAAAATCAAGCCACATAAAATTCTTTATTAAAACCGACAACTAGTTTCGACCTCAGTGGGTTATCATCAGGTCTAAAATTGAGAAAACAAATCACAACAATTTTTACAATTCGCAAAAACCTAAACTTACCAAGTAATAGCAGGAGTAACAACAATACTAAATAAGATCCTTAAGAAAACCCTTGTACACTGTGATACAATATAAAAATTAAATTAAAACAGTTTGGTTACATTAAATTTGATTAAATATGGCAATTAAAAAATTAAAAGTCAAAAACTTGTAGAAAAAATTTATGTTAAAATTAAAATAAAGAAATAACTCTCTGAAAGTATAAGTTCCAGGTAGAGAACACAGGTCAACGGGTTGGCAAAAGTACTTTAGCCATCAGATTAACATACTGATGAAATTCAGATGGTGGTAAGGAAAAATAAAGAAATATTAAAGAGAGTTTAGATAAATAAACCCAGAGAAGTATAAAACCCAACCTGGGGTAGGAAACAAAAGAAAAAGGAAAAACTACACAAGTCATACAACCGATAATAAGGATAGAGACTCAGTAGTAAGAGTATCCCCTCTCAGATATGGAGGGAGAGAAAAGGAAACAAGAGAGCTTAAAAGCAGCCAACCAACCCCGTTAGACGTCTGGTATCCGGTAAAAACGGAAGAGACGTCATTATTAAAGGTGAAAATAGGGAAGAAAAAGAATAACAACAACAAGACCATCATATACACGGGATAATAAACGTACACCCTAAAAACGGGTGGAAAAATTAAGCCCACTATAAGTGGGGAGAAAACCAAAAGCATAAAATTAATAACTCGTGGAAATGGCCACAGTGGCAAATATTTATTATATATCATTTTCTCATTTGCTTTTTTTTTAACAAACCGAGATCCTGTAATTAAGACACATAACGAGAGGCTTTTTGTTTTATTAACAATGGAAACAATATTTTTACCAAAATATTTCATCATAAAAGTTTGTATCAAAATCCACAGAAAGAACTAGGTGTTGAACACAAAATAGTTTTAAATCAATTAAACGAGCAATGCAAGGTCAACAAAATTCTTGAGGATGTGAACTTGGAACATATCAAATAAAGAGGAAAAAATAGTGAAAGAAATAATAAATTACAAAATAGAAATTCTACGATCTACCGAGACTAAAAAGAAAGAAAAAGAATAAATCAAGGCAGACAAGCATTTAAAGAATTCAACACAAGAAAGAAACTCGATTCTCCATCGCTTTACACCTAAACGCATAATATTAAGTAAGTAAAAGTCCACTAAAATACTTATTCCAATATAAACATAAAATCTCTGTTTTTCAAAGCTACAAAAATGTTATGCTTTTCACCCAATATTTATCTTTTTTGTTTATTTTGTTACTACTGCTTTGTCCATTCCACACGTGTGCTACTAGCCAATACATTATTGCTGCTGTATTGGAATTACTATCACTATCATTTGCAATCATTATTTAAACATTCAACATTATTGAATATCCGTTTTGTAATTTGCTCGACAGAATATTGGCAATAATACTGTTTGAAAAGGATGAATTCTACTTGGACTCTCACCTTCCGTCGGTCATGAGAAGCGTTCTTCGATATGTACACCAATAACTCATCATCGAATTTTTAAATCGCTTATCGATCATTGCTCATTAAGGCACTGTCTATCTATTAAGTGTAGAAATGTCTCCAAAACGCGTACAACGAATGAAACCTGAATAGATACGATAACAGACTAAGTACAAAGAATTGCAGATAGTACTTTCGAAATGCAAGCACACATACATAAAATGAGCTGCAGCATGTTATTGTTTGATTTGTCCACGCGCATCTTGAAATTAAAGGCATTCCTATACTTGCTAGAAAATACTGTAAGAGTCTAATTCGCTAATTGTGTAAAAAATTTCATAGGTTTTCAATATGTAAAAGCTTTTAAAAACTGTGGAAATATAGGATAAGTATAATTTACCTTTTACATTGATAATTATCATTTAAGGTTATTCATAATTTCTCGTCGAAGTTTTTTCTATTTTATAGATAGAAAGATCCACATCTTTATGTTTTATTAAATAAAAATATTGTAATTTATTGTACTCTCTTTGACGTGTCTAATCCATAAACATTACAAGCTGCCCGTTTTATACGTAAACTATCACCATACATATCGATTTGTACTACAGCAAAGGGAGTACGGGTCAATCGACCTCCCAAGGTCATCCCGTTGTATCCCCGATTTTCCTTCTCCTCCCTCCGACGTTTTCCATGAAAGCAGCTAAACTACGCGCCAGTAAAAAATCCTTGAAAAAATATTAACTGTATTGACGTTTGCATATAAGTTAAATAAAGAAGGAAGATGTTGGTACATCGAGCCAGAAAAAAATAGTAAGAGAAAAAATAAATAAATACAGGTATCTAAAATTCAAGAGAATTTTAAACAGAAAAATTTGTACCATTCCATAAAATTTTAGGTATTTTTATTTTATTAAAAGTTCTGGTAACATCATTCTAACAAAAAACTTCCACCCAATGACTGAAAATAAAACAAATATATTGTTATCTAATTTTTTATCAATTTATCCTTTTCAAAAACAAATCCTGCTAAACATAACGCCGCGTCCAGGCCTAGCAGATAAAACAAAAACTTTGCGTTATTTAGCAAATCTGAAACATTTCAGCTACTTTTTTTTCGACTAAGTTTTGTATCCGGTTTTTGCAACAATCACGAGCTCCATCTCTTATCTCGAAATTGTTTTGTTGCTTTAAAAGAGTGTTTTTGTTTTGTTTCCTGTTACTGTTTTGTCTGTTTCGTCTGGACGCGGCATAGCAGTTTAAGACACAATTAACCCTTATAAGGTTATAATGATTTTTGAGACTTTTTATTAGCCAAAAATGAACGAGAAGAGTCCAACACATCACGTACATATTATTTCTAAACATCACTATATTCTCTTCTATATTTAGAACTAGTTCTTCATTACTAATAAAACTTTCAAGGCCGAAATATCACTAACTTAACATTAGTATTTGAAATACATCATTAATCTGTATCAAATGCAAATTATTATTAAAAGGAACATAACCAATTAATAATATTAGTAAGAAGAATAATAAGACTAAACTTATAACTTTCATAGACAATATTTGAGCAACTCTGCTCACTTTCAAAACTGTGAGTAACATTTTTCAAACATTAAAATAGTGAATTAAAATGTTATTTTTTAACTCTCGTTGTTAAGTAATTCTTCAACAAATCAGCGTACAGTGTACTTTAACAAAGAAAATTTGGAAAACCGCAGTTTTCTGCAACAGGCTTGAGTACTTGTCTTTATGGAAATAATCTGTCAATATTAAAAATCTCATTAATGTCTTTTCATATGTCAAATACGTCTGATGTTAACAATGATCAGCGCGTGTTAAGTACATGCTAGTCTCATGATTGCAAATTCTCATAAAGCTATTGAGAGACAAAATATTTCACCAGGATCGAAATACAAATATTTTTCATTGTAAGCTTTGGTGCTATTCTTGGTTTTGGTTGAAGCATCATTTTCATTGCACATCGTACGTGTTGTTGTTTTCATTGATTTCATTTTGTTTGAGTGTTTCATATAAAACGATCCTCTTCTACTTAGGCTTTACGTGCTTCTATTGACATTATTCGTATTTGAAATGTGATTATGCAGTAGGTTCAACCTCATATGTATTTTCTGACCATCTCTATGTCAGCTCTCTCATTGGCTTTATTTTTTGACGTCTGGAACAAAAAAGTGCAAGATCATTTTTCGAAAAAAAATAATTATGGTTGCTGAGTAACAACTATTTCAGCAAAAACTCTGTAAATTTTCTAATTAGATCTAGATATATCTAAAACTCACAGATAATTCAACTGGCATATGTTTTATAAAAAAGATACACACTCGGTGCCTGATCAATGATGCACTGTACACCAGCGTCTGTTGGATCTTGGGGGAAACACCGAGGGAAGGATTTTGGAGGTATCCCCATTCTCCAATCCGTCGAGACGGGTCAATGTCATTGTATAGTTGGTTTTAGACGTCTGGGTCCCAGCCATGCCTATTTCGCCGAAATTGTTAAACTGACACTCCAATACGTACTTCGAGGTGAGTCTAGCGTTTCAGACAGAAATATTTTTTGTTAAAAGAGTTTTGAGTTAATTTAACAGGTCTTTATTAGGGCATGGGATATCAAGCACATTTCAATTGAAGGATCCAGCTGTGAAAAGTTTTTTAGTAAACTCATTATATTTATAGTAAATGTCGCTTTTAAAAAGTACTTGTGCCCATCAATGTAGTGCAATATTCCTGTAACATCAGTTGGTAGTATCTTTTATTTGTCCTCTACTCAAGACAGATTAAAGTTTTGGTCATATTCTAGATAATTACTGTTATTATAAAAAACACATATTTTCCCATGATTGTTTTGAAACATTGTGTTTATTCGAGTATTTTTAGGTACAGGTAAATTATTTGTTTCAAGTATTCGCAAACCAGGAAAATCTGCTTCATAATATTCGTGGATATCTTTATTGAGTGCTATTAAATTGTCCGATGAACTTTGAAAAATTTGAGTTACAGAGCCAACTTCTTTAGGTAGGCTGTAAGGAAATAAGCTTAGAGTTCAAGCCAATTTTCCAAAAAAAAATTTCGTATATAATGTATAAACGGTAATTATTAAATTCCCCAGCCATCGCAATAAACATATATTCCGGTGTTATGTCACATACATTTTTTCCTACAGGTAAAGACTTAGCTGTCCCAGGTTTATTTGGAGTAGGTTGAGGTAATTATGTAGTTCGCAAGTTAGGAGGGATAGGTGCATATTTCTCTGTAGGTCCATAGAGAGCATTAAGAGCCATTTTATCATATTCATCTAACTTTACAGGAATGTTGGATTGATACCACGGATACATTGCTGACTATACATCACTGTGGGAAATACCTAGGGTATGTCCAATTTCATGAATTAGCACCATAAGTAAACTAGATCGATCATCTGGACTTGTTGCATCCATACCTAAATACCACCGTTCATCACCATCAATATGAAGTTCAATACAACCGTTGCCTTTCGGGACATAAGCATGGGCCAACACCTTTCCAGGACCATCAAATTTATCTTTACATTCATCGTTACCTTTGCAATCTGCTTGAAAAAACAGTTTTCTTCGTACAACGGTTATAGTTATATCAGGTAAATAAGGACGAGGTTTGCGAATTAATTCAAATTTAAACTTTGAACTGTTGCTCCACACTTCAAATGCCTATTTAGTTACTTCAAGATATTCAGGGGTTGCTTGAGGAAAATACCATTTTAAATTAAATTTATCTCATTTCGATTTTTTAACTCTATAAGAATGGTCATCAGTGCCTGCTACTTCACATGCAGAACATCTAGGTCTCTATAGAAACTGTATTGTTTTCTCATCTAATTCTCCAGTTGCAGGGATATTAAGTCTTTCTTGAAAGCTTACTAAATAATTTTCAAAGTTGACCACATTATTTTCACTTGTGTTTAGGTACCCAAAACGATGTAAATATTTCATGGTATATGACTGGTCAACAACGTCATTTTCACATAGCACTAATGCACTAATGTTACAGATAACACTGCTGTTAATAAAATAGGTAGCATGGTCTTTACTCTTCTTAAATCAGCAGAAAACTGATCTAGAAATAATGTAGTTTTACTACCAAAAATCAGGCTTTCAATAACGACTAACAATAAAGGCCAAAATTCAGCGGCCAATAAAGGTAATGTCTGAAACGTTTGTCAAAATTGCTGTCAATAAGGGCTTTCTATAAAGACCGCTGTAATTAATTTTTTCTGAAAAATAGTAAAAATGAGTAACCAAAACTTTTAAAATAAGTTGAAGAAAAAAACAAGAAAGAGCTATTACTTTTCTGTAAAATCATATTTAAAAAATAACTGCAAAAATTAGTTGATCTATCAAAAATCTGACTTTCAATAACGGTTAGCAATAAATACTGTCATACTTTTTCTATAAAAATTGAGTAACTTACAAACCAAAATTTTGAATTTTTTAAAAATAAGTTGAAAAAGTAATAACTAAAAAGAAAGTAAAATACCTGTACACTGCAGAGTCACTGATACTTTGCAAATTAAAATCAATCAATCAATAAATTCGGTGTATATATATATATATATATATATATTTGCACAGGTTGTTTACATAATTTACAGGTATCTTTTTCAGTGGTTTTCGATTTTAGATAGGTGGTTGCTACCTTACATTAATTTAATATAAGGTTGTTACCATGCCTTATCATATAGATTGAAAAATATACATATAAATAACAAAATTTGGCTGATTTTTTGAAGTGTTTAGTATTAAAACCAGATCAAAATGACCAAAATTATTCAGTTGTTCACTTAAAAATCTGCAAACTAAAAAACGATAGTTAACTAGAAGTACCTTTTAATACAATAAATTAAGAAATGCTGATCGATTTACTATTTTTAAATAAAGGTCTTTATCAAGTGATTATTAACCAAAAAATAATTACAAAAAAGAAAATTTTTATAGTTTTTATATTTTTACTTGTTTAGTTTTTACTGTTAAAAAATACTTGGAAGTTAATTTTTATTACTTAAAAACTGCTTATAATTATGTTTATTGTTTTAATATTAGGTGTGAGCGACAATGATTAAGAATGCATCTAAATTCTTTTTAGTCATTTTCAATTCCTGAAAAAAAATGAAAGGTCTCTTTCTCTTTACTTTATAAGAAAAGTTTATTAACCCTGCGCACTACACTTGGAAAAAATGTTTATAAGGTTGCTACATCTCTTTTATCCGTTTTTTAATAAATACAATTTTTTACAAGGTGCCTATTTTTTCTGTCACGTCATACAACATGCCAAAACACAAAAGTTTGGATAAACAGCGGTTTGTTACTCGCGCTTCACACTATGGGAATGTGTTGCCACATTATTCGGTAAATAAAGTATATTGTTTATCATTATCATGCTTTGTTACTATGTAAAACTTTCGTTTCTATGAATAAACTCAAATTTTATACAAAATATGGCAACATGTATAAATATCAGCTGTCTATTTTGAAGGAACTGGTTAGTTTATCTCAGGAGGACCAAAAAAGAAGAACGAGAAAAAGAAGAACTTGACGTTGACAGATGACGTTGACTGTGTTGACAGCGACTAAAATTAGTATAAACTGCGACTGCATTCCGGCTACAGTATTAAATTGTTAATCTGTTGACCCTCTTCCTTTTATACCTATTTATTGTCGTTGCAATCACTCTATCCCATTTAAGGATAATTAAACTAATTCAAGAAAGCTAACAAATTAATTTATTGGATGAAACTTTAGTAAATGCTGGTCATACCGTAAATAAAATTTGAAACGATAAGAATGTCACAAATCCAAGACCAGCATTTATTAAAAGTTTATCAACAAGATAAAAAAAGCAGGTGATAAATATGCAATTGATAAGATATCTTCGAGTTATAAAAGAAGGTTTTTAAAGTTGCTACTCTATTATTGCGCAAATTAAAGGTGAGGTAGCAAGGAAAAATTTGCCTTTTAAAATGAATGATGGGAAAAATTATTTCAAAAAGCAGTTGAAAATAACAAGGCTCAAAAGTGAAAACAGTTATTATCTAACCTCGTTATGAAATATTAAATTTTAAATAAATTTTTGACATTTCGAAACCTCACATTTCATTACATCACTATTACGTAAATGAGTATACCTGCTTCTTGATTTACCGAATATTATTAAATGTATTGCTAACTAAGCTTCTATATCAAAAAACATATCTACATCAGAATCATCCGTTTTATGCTTAATTCCATAGCAACGGCCAAGTAAGGCGATGAAGTTCAATATATTTGTTTGGCTGCGAGCGTTATTACATTTTTAACCCCACAACTCTCTATTATAAAGCGAGTTTGGATAAAATATTAAACTTAAAACATTGTAAAAACTTAGTCTTTTCATAACTATAAATTGTTGTGGATGGAGCCTTTCATCATTAATTTGGGTAGCGATTTTGGTATCTTGGACTCCCATAGACAAAGACGACTTAAAACAGAAAAGTACCTAGTTAAAATTATTTGTCATGGATTTATAAAATACAAGTTCAAGTACATTTGTTCTTATTTAATACTAATTTTTTACCAATTAAATATAAAATACAGAGAGTGACCTTCACGCGACCACTCCGTTTGTTTGGTAATCGTAGTATACATTTATATAAAGTGTACTTCCGTAAATACACCACAAAGTTAAATTAATTCATTCTAGCATCTTAAATTGGTTTGTAGTTTATTAGTGTTATATATAGTATCCAAGTAGATCGTTGTTGTCAAGTTGATTAATAGATATTTTTTATATATATGACAATAAAATATAAACTTACGTGCTTTATAACGTGCACCAGTTCTTGTAGTAAAAACTCTTTAATAGAATATGACTAGCAATCCGTGTAAATGAAGTGATTAAAAAAATACTAACCAATGCCTTAGAAATAATTGATGAGTACAAATTTAATGCAATTGAAACTTGGCAATGCTGTATGGGTACGCCAACGAAAGCGACATCTTGACGTTGCGAAGATTCTCTAATTCTTTTAACCACTTGAAAATTTTAGTATGCATGAGCGGCAAGGTCATAAAAAACTAAGTAATTGAACCAGGTAAGTCTTAACTAAGAAAAACATTTTGAGAACTAATTATGACAAAACATAAAATGTCAAAAAATTTCCTACAATTATTGACCAAAAAATATTTTCTCGATAAATTAAATTAAATATCTTCTGTTGAAAAAAGTAGATGATGATTTAGATAAATATAATCATATTCATTTTCTTTGTTTGTGTCTGCCCTATACATGGTGGTCCAAAATTGACGAATAATACTTCTAGGGGTGATAGTTCATCTAAAAATAAAGGTACCTTTTTATATACTCTTTTTTCAAAAGCTAAAAAACTGAGGGATATATAGGCCTGTAAAATTGTATAAAAAAATATTTCTTTTTTAATATCTTGAAAATGACTTTTTAAATTATTATTATTAGTCATTTCATCCCTCTGATTAAGGAGTATGTCCCTGATCATTTTTCCCCAAAAAAGTATTCTTGATATGTTTCCATAAATAGCACCGTTTTCGAGTAAACTTAAAAGTAGACGTGCATTTTGCAATTAATAACAAAAAAGTGTCTAATAAGGCAAGTAGGCTTTGAAATCGACAATAATGAAAGGCAAGCGCATCAAGTATGCTTTGAACGCTATTTACGTATTTATGTCGTAAAGTTTTTTCTTGGAATAGTTACTCTTGACCTATCTTCCGAAAATTAATCGTTTTTAAGAAATTAATACTCAAAGATTTCAAGAAAATTCAATGGACAAACTATTAATTATCCATTATTGTCGGTTTCAAAGCCTACTTGCCTTATGAGACACTTTTTTGTTATTAATTGTAAATGACACTACTACTTTTAAGTTTAAATTACTCGAAAACGGTGCTATTTATGGAGAAGTATCACGAGTACATTTTTGCGTAAAAAGGCCAGGGAAAGTTTTTTTTGACTACTTACTTATTTAAAAGAATATGACGTAATCAGTGGTATTTACTTAACGAAAATCAACTCCTTTAACAGAAGGGATGAAATGACTAAATAACAAAAAATAAGTATCTTTATGCCAAGCTTCTATTTTTAGAATTTTTCAAGATATTTAAAAAAACTATTTTTTAATCCAATTTTAAAGTTCTGTTTCTCCCTTATTATTGAGCTTTCGAAAAAAGTGTTTATAAAAAGGTACCTTTATTTTTAGGTAAACTATGATTCCTAGTAGTATTGCTCGACAATTTTGAACCATCTTGTATATCACTATAGAACTTTTTATGCGTAATTAAATAATTAATTTATAAAATGAAATAAGATGCAAAATAATCCCATTTAAGGTTTTTAAAAGATTAAAAAAATTGTATTCAAGAAAATTGGCTCATGAATATGATTTTGGGATTACCATGTATATTATAATGTAGGTAATATAAGAAATGGTTTCTATTCTCGTCAAATTCTGCTATTCACTTTTTCACCTCGTTGATTATAAGTGTATTACTTGTCAGATTAAAAACAATTCCAGACCTACCTCAAACAAAGACTTTCATGATTCATACGTTACAGAAGAGATAAAACATAACATATACACAAAAGTTGCCAGATGTGAAGTATATTTTTCCGCGATGTGTTAAAATGGTTTCTAGGTTAACTACAACATTCGAAAAGTTCCAAAAATAATTTATTATCTTCTTAGAAAATAAAATTTATTGTTTACTTGAAACTACAGGGTCGTCTCTTTTACAATGATATATATCATATTTAAAATAACAGAGTAAAAGAAAACACTTTGATGGCACAAATTAAAAAGGAGGGTAAGTATAATTAAAATTTAGGTATATCAGTTTTAGAAGGGAACAAAATAAAAAACACCAATGGCGGATATTAAAAAAAGAAAAATGGGAAAATACTCTGAAGGAGTATACAATAAAAACTTTACGAAGGAGAGAAGTAGAAATATTAAAAGAACCATAGTTTGAGAACCGATGATATCAAAATCGCCCTGATGATATGCTTTTCAAAAATATCATCATATGACAGCCTAAAAACTACTGGAAATTTCTTTTAAACGCTCTTATAAAATAAAATATTCCATTTTTTTACATCTAATGTCGTAGGTAACGTGAAAAATAAGCTCAAATGAATGAAATTTATCATGTAAGTTGAGCAAAAAGATAAAATAATAATCATATAATTAACAATTATTTATTTTTGAGTAAACTTTATTTGTCAATAAGCATCACAATTAAGATCATCATAATCAAAAAATCTTTCATCCTATAATTCTTCACTTTTCATACTGACTAATAATTTCTTCGACTTTTAATGGCGCTGTTTGGTAGTCATACCATAATGGTTCAAGTTCATTTAGAATGCATATTGGTTGAGTAGCATTTTGCCACATATGATGCGTAAAATTTTTGCGATAAAGTTTTCTAGCATGAAATAATGTTACTGGAATTGAAATTTATCATGCCATTGTAAAATTCGTCTTGGTTACTAGTACATCAAAAAAAAATTAAAATAATTAAAACTTGCAGCATTCTACTTTGTGTATTTTATTAGTAAGTCTTTGTTTAATGTCTGGTTCTGTTAGTTACTAGCAAATATTTTAATATTCTTCAATTTGTATTAAAAGATTGTATGGTTTGATTTTTCCTATATGGAATTCTGCTGTATAATTACAATTTGCAAAGTCATGGAAACCCTGCAGACCTCGACAAAGTGGTGAGCTTATTTATGTTATGAGTGGATCCCTACAACCAGGAACTTTGTTGTATTTTTAATATAAAATCCGGGACACTCGTTGACCAAGATTCTTACAATTTATGTAATTCATTTCGTTACTGCTTTTAGTGCTCATCCAGATTTTTAGGTCTTTGAGACTTGTAATTTCAATTGATGTGAACCAAGAGACTCCAAGAAATCAGATTTGACAGGTATTTCCGGCAGTTTTTAGTCTGTCATACCAAGACATTTATGAAGAAAACATCAAATCGGTAAAATTAAAAAGAAGTTTCTGCGATGGTAAAATTTTATTACCTATGTATAACTTCTTTTAAATAGATATGACAGATTTTTTCGACTAAGTGCCTTGCTTTATAATAATGATTAATTTAATTGTCGAATCTAGTCATAACCAGCTTATTTGGTTCGTATGACTTTTTCTGTCGATATCTATAAAAAAATGTCAGACTAATAGAAAGGTTATAATTTGGAGAAATAAAGGAAGGCGAATAGCTAAATGAATAAATTAAATATGGAAATTGGGAGTAACGAATTGGAACATGGAAGTAAAAACAGAAAAATCTGGAAAAAAGTGATGGAAAGGCATTTGCAGGTACTATTGAAAATAACTCACCAAATGATAAATCAGTTCTTTCTACTCTACAAAAAAATTAAGGAATGTATACCTAGCTTATAAGATTTCGTTTTTCTTATGCTCGGAGAAAAGTTTGGGAAGTGGCAACGACGCACTGCGGATTATTATACATATTCAGGTGAATGACGTCTGGCGTCGCGACTCTCCCGACGCCCTTGGGATTGCTGCGCCATGGTCATTGGCTTGGGAATTTCGTTGTTGCATATCGCATGTTTATACCTACGTCTGCTCTGCTACTATCATTTGATCATTTCGGTAAATATAATAAATTTAATTATAACTTAAAAACAGTGGCGGCTTCCTCCAAAAAGGAAATGCCAATTTTCAATCAATTTAAACGAAATTAAAAATGTATTTTATTTTATTTGCCAAAAGCGGTTCAAAAGCAGTTTTCCATAAAAGTTGAACTCCAAGAATATACGGTTTGATGAGTGAATTTTCTTGTATTATATACAGGGTGTTAAAAACAGATAGAATACTTGAACATGGTATAATATGAAAGTTAAAAAGTCTTAATAAACATTGGACCGCAAATTGGCGGAGATACAGGGAGTTATTTATTTTTAAAACATTTTGCGTTTATACATTATTTTTATTGTATACAAACAAACGATAGAAACTTATAAACAAAATCGTTTCCTTATCGATGGATAGGAAAGAGGGGGCGTGTATTATGGCCTGCAAGATCGCCTGATTTAATTAATAAGAATAGTATGTAAACGCAAAATGCTTCAAAAATAAATAACTCTCTGTATCTTCGAAACCGTTAATTTGCGAACCCATGTTTATTAAGATTTTTAGACTTATTTTGGTCCATAATATACATTGTTTTTTTTTAACAACCTGCATGGTCTAGTGTAATGTTCCCCATATAAATATATTTAACCGATCATTCCTATAGTTTTATATTTACTATTAAAGTTTGTAGTGTATTTATTGTAATAACCCTCTATGGTTGATGCAATATAATAAATAAAATACTTTGATTTCAATTTAGTTGGTAGGATACAAATTTGTTTCATTTTTGGAATCACAATTTTATACAAAAAAATGTGATATGTGCACTTCCATTATGTTGTAATTCGTTGTTTTGTACAAAAAGTTATTGTCAGAAGTGGGATTCGAACCCACGCCCACAGAGTGGACTGCGACCTGAACGCAGCGCCTTAGACCGCTCGGCCATCCTGACTATATTAAAATAAGTTCCAAATTATACTAGAAAAATCATATCCCACAAATATTCCAGAATTCATGGTATACTCTTATTTGAAGTAATGTATAAAAATCTAATTCAGTGCTTAGAATTATTATTAATTAATACTTGACAAATTCGTTCAAGTTACTGTTGTTATATACAATAAATTGTTTATTGAAAATTGTGACTTACCTATAAAAAATTATTTTTCTGGGACCAACCCCTAAAAAGATATTACCTCGAAAGGACACAATTAAAATCGAGTGTTTAATTTTTTTCTCAAGTCCAAATTAATGTAGAAACTTAAAATTTTGGGTATGATATATACTCATAAAAAGGTAATTACTTTTTTTCTTAAATATTGGTCTATATTAAACTTTTTTTTAGTAAAAACTGTATTTTTCCGTCAAATTTTATTAAAAATCATCTGTATTTCTTACGGGATTTTTTTCAGTATTACCATTATTTTATTTTATCCAGAACTTTTTTATGGGGTTCAATTTTATAAATTAAAAATATTATTCGAAATTCTTGTTTAATTTCTTAACTTTTTTATTTGTTGATTTTTTCACTAGATCTAATAGTTTTCGAACAAAAAAACAAAAACAATGCTATTGTTTTTAATTTCTATTAAGTGAAGTAACATAATTGAAAATGCGAAAAATACAGATGTAAAAATCATACTTAATATAAGTTATATAAATGTAATGACTGTTTCTATCGTTACTTTGTGGAATCTGTCAATTATAAATGTAAAATATAAAATATACTTATCTTAAAATTACCGCGATTTTCCAGAACTTTTTAAATATTCTTAAGACAATTGACAGGCATTTCACATACAATCTAAGTTAGCTAGTTGGTAAATCAAATTTTTTCAACAGTTGGAGAATCTTGTGTCTATTTATGGAATCGTAAGCTTTTTTTAAAATCTATCTATGAAAAACTATTGCTAGTTGGATTTTATATTGTTGCTATTCTTTTATCGTAAATATTTTATGTACGGTGTTTCTTCCTCTTCTAAATCCCTCTTGGTATTTTCCGATTTGTGGGTCAATAAATGCTTCCATCCTTGTTTTTATTAGTGTTGCTATGACCTTGTACACAAGATTCACCAGAGAAATCTCCCATAGTTGTTTGAGTTTGATACTTCTCCTTTTTTTTTGGATGAGAATAATGGTGGCATATCTCCAATCCTTTGGCATTTCTTCTCTTTTCCAGATATTTACTATCAGTTAGTATATTCTAGTTTTATTTCGTTTTCGGCATATTTAATATTTCCTGCTGTTATTCCATTTCTACCTGGGCGTTAATTGTTTTTTCAATTTTGCAATTATTTCTTCCATTTTTTGTTTTGTTGGATCTTGAACTCCTGCTTCTTCGTCATCCATTGTTTGTTGGCCTTCCTCTATCTAGTTTTCATCATATTCAATTAACAGCTCTGACAAGTATTTTTTTCATTTTTCCCGAATTTCCTAGTCTTTTCCCAATAGTTTTCATTTTTGTCCTTTATGAATATCGTGATTTCTTTTCTTTCTGTACTTATCTATAATAATTTCTAGTCTCTTTTCTGTTGTAATATTCTTCTGTTCCCTTTCTTTATCATCTCTTTTTCTTTGTCTAAATACTTTTTTTTGGTAATTTTTCTTTAATCTCCATATGTTTCCTTATCCATGTCCTTATTTGTCAGCATTGCTTTTACCCTAAGTTTGTTCCTCTTTTCTGTTTCTTGTATGCAATCTTCGTCCCAGCATAATTTGTTTTTTGATAGTCGTTTTTTTTATGGTATCATTTCTAATGTTGTTGTATTTATTACCCTTCTAGATTAATATTGCTTATTGACTCTTTCTTGTATTTTTTTATGATCTGTTGTTTGTATTTTCTTTGTAGTTCTGGTTTTTGTAACTGGCTCATATCATATATTCTTTTGCCTTTCCTGTACGTTTTCATTTCCTCAGTTCGGTTTACTTGTAGATTTATTGTAATTATACGAAGTGGTCCGAATCTGTATATGCTCCTGTGCACGATCTTATATTTTTTACTAGCGTATTTATGATCTCCATCTACTAAGACATGGTCCATTTGGTTGGCATATTCCTCATTGGAAATAGTTCACATAAATTTGTTTTCTTCTAAATTGTGTGCTCATTATAACCATTCCTTTCTCTCTTCTACAAATTCTATTCATTTTCTTCCATTTTCCTTGCTTTCGTTGATTGTCTTCTTTTCCATTATGTGCCTATAAATCCGTTCTTTCCATGTTTTGGCGTTTGCGCCCTCAGCAACAATTTTTCTATTTTTCCTGTGTAGTGGATTATAAATTTCATGCAATTTATCATAATATTCTTCCTTTTCATCTTCCTCCTTTTCTTCGGTTGGTGCATGTATATTTATTATCTCGTCCGAAAATTTTTCATTTTTCATTTCTTTTTTCAATGTCCCATTCCATTTCTTCTTGTTTCTCTTCCATCCACTATTGAATAAAACGTAGTTTTCTTTTACCGTTACTCGAATTGCTATTTCCTTTAGATGTATTTCTTGCAATGCTAACAAATCTATTTTTTATTTTTTTTTTGCTTCTTTTTCCAAGTGTTTTATTGCTCCCTCTACGTTTAGTCCTATAACATTCCAAGTCCCCTTTCTCAAAAATGTCTTACTATTTTCTCTATACTCAAATCCTTGTTGTTTTCTAGACTAGTAACAAATAATTGGAGAATGTGATTAATACTCGTGAACAAAACTACAAAGAATACGAATTATACATACTCGACGTCCTATTATCATACATTAACTGCTTGTTACGGATAAGAATTACACAGACTTTCATTTGATTGACAAGGAATTGCATTCTTTAATTATTTGAGTATAGTAGAAAATCGAATCAGTTCTAATAACATACCAACACTGATTTAATTACCAACTTTTTAATTTCATTTTAATTTCTGGATAACAAATCTTTTTTATAGTTCATATTTTATTAAAATTTAACTGAAAATCAAAATTTTTTGCCGAATCAAAGAAGTAACTGTAAAACTCAAGGGCTGCTAAAGGAACCTGTGGCAGAGAAATTAAGTTCCTGTCCCATATGTAACGTACCTATACACATATAAAATATCTTTTTTAAACAGAGAAATACACACTCCCTGAGAATGTTTTTCTAATAATTTAAACACACATCTCATAATTTCTTAGAAAGATAATCTAAAATGGTTTAGCTATAAGAACTCTAATTTAAAACCAAAAGATTTCTGGAATTCCATTAAGATTTACGCTTCTAACTCGAATGGTCATTAACATTCTGTTTTTAGTTGGGTCTATTATTACAATTCCTGCATCTAAATAGAACGGTCCTTGCTATTTGTTTTTAATATAATGTTCATCTTCTAGTTTGGTCAAAATTTTATTTTTTCCAACACTGACATTTTAAAAGATAAAGCGCATCAAATATTATTGTTATCGTCTCAGTATCCAGTCTTCCCGTGGCCCATTACAAATATACTGTTCGATTGTAAAGCATTGTACCACAGACGTTTAAACCAAAGAAGACAAACAATCTTCGGGCAGTCAAAAGTGGCCTGGGAATAATTGGGAATCAATCCGAAGAACCTATTTCGGCTCGTGCATGGCATCTTGTAAATAACGAGTTTAGTTCTAAAATTGTGAAGGTATATTTTGTACCTCTAATTACATCATAAATTCACCACATGATCATGTATACTTAAAAAATCTAATCAATAAAAAAAATTATAATATAATATATTTTAAAGAGGTTGTTCCGTTGGGATAGGGCAAATAGAAGCCACCGAAACGATTCTAAATAACATCATTTGGTTTTTATACACCCTGTATATTTTATGATTTTGACATTTTATTTATTTTATTGTTTTTGAATAGAGTTTTTTCAGGTTCCCTTAACTATTTTGGCCCGGTATCTTACAAAATTCAAAAAATGTTTTCAAAATTTAACATCATTATAGCTTTCAGAATCATGATAAATTTTGAATCCTGTTTTGTAATAGTAAAGATCTGATTCCTAGTCTTCATAAATCTGGTATTTATAAGTTATCATGTTCCACTTGTAAGGCTTTTTATATCGGTGTATGTGGGCATAGACTAGAATATAGACTAAAAAAACAAATTTATTATATTAACAAATATTCAAAAATAGATATTTCTAATACCCCTTCTTTCTTTGTTAACCATATTTTACTTGAAAATCATAATTTTGATAAAGATGATTTTAAACTTGTCCATCAGTGCAACAAAGGCCAGAATTTGTTAGAATTCTTATAAATTCATCCCATACATTTTTATGAACCTTGACTTCACTTAATCACTTTCTAATCAAAGTCTTGCTTATATTCCACATAGGTTAGGTATATTGAATTTGACATCCTACCCTTCTACTTCTATTTTTCTTTCCCAATGAACTATACTAAACAATGACAATAATTCGCGAATATAACGAAATTTTTTATCCAATATATTGAACTAATTTTTTCAACTGCAAATCTTTTCTTTTTAATATGGAAATTAAATAATTATCTTAATATATTTTCAGTTCTTAGTTATTTTAATCTTCCGCACCTCATAACCCCATTCAGTAAATCGACAAATACAAAATATTGTCTCAACTGATGGAAATAACTTTTTCCCTTTATTGAACAACTGTTTTAAATAGGTATAAATCAAAAATGGCAAAAATAAAAAAAAAATTTAGTTGTATAAAAATTCTATTATTATTTTTGAAATTTTTACCCTTTTTTAAAAATTCCGAAGGTTATGGGTCGACGCCGTTTGTCGAAGTAGGACAACACGTGGCGTCTACGTCTTTTGGCGTGGCGTCGATGTTATTTTCAACTAGTCTTCTTCTTATTCCATTTGGCCTTATTAGTTTTGTTGTGGATGCTAATGGCCCTTTGTGTTTACAGGAGACTGACCTGGATTTGGACGAGCCAAATATTTGTTGTCATAAAAATCTTCGTGTAGGAGAATTTTGAGCGTGTATAGGGATGATGCAGAATAGTTTGGGAATTTAAGTAGGGAATTAGATTGGCGTCATTTCTTAATAATATAAAAGAAACTGGTTCGAGGTAGAATGGATGTTGCCAAGTTTTTGAAAAGTAATAATGAAGAAATATAAGCATAAAGTTGATAACGTCATAAAAGTTCTTCCGGCTTCTGATTACTTTATGAAGGATCAGAAGAAAAAGAGAAAGAGAATGGGAATTTCCCATGCAGAAGAGTAAAAGGACAATAAGAACACAGGTATGGAAAAAATGATGGAAGCAGTGAATACAACATTGGTTAATCTAATATTAGAACTGAAGGAAATGAGGAAGAACTAACAGGAATGTGGAGAGGAAATAAATGGTTTAAGAAAGGACAATATAAAATAAAAGAGAAAAATGAATATCTACAGCATTAGATTAAGTTAATGGATTACACAACGTCCCTTAAGGCACATTGTCATTAGCGACATTTTCCAAATTTTACAGCAGACATAAAAAACTTCATAATTATCAAAATAAAAATGTATTCATCTTTATTTAAAAAAAAATAAGTGTGTACTGTTTTCTTTCAATTTTCCTTCCATAAAACATGTAAAAAAATAGGTAATTAAAAATTTAACTGTGGTTATGATACTATAAGTAGTAAACTCGTTTGGTAACGACATTTTAATTGGTGCTTTCAATCTCAATATACTGTTGCTTGTTCAGAAATTTTTAATTGCAAAAATATCTGAAACATTTTCTTTGTCTCTGAAATTTATCCTTTCTAGTTGCTTCCTAAGTCCTAGGACGGTATTTATTTTCATTTATATTCCCTGAATTTCCCTTAGACATAAAGTAAAATGAAAATTACCACAGTTATACAAAACAAAAAATTTATTTTTTAGGAAATCTACAAATAATGCAAAATACAGCATCTTTGTGTTTGTCTTTAGAATGATTAAGTTTGTGAGTTAAAAAAAAATTCAGAACGACATTAAAAATAATAATAATAAAAGTAAACTTAATAATAATGTTAAAATTTCTATGTGGATAATAGTAGATTATTGCGAGTTATCATTCGTACCTAAATCACCCATCAGACAATATTATTGTGGTAATATAATAATTAAAAAAAAAACAACAAAATCTTTGTTCCTTCAGTGGTGTCCATAATATCTATATCAATTTCATTATCTTCCTCGATAGTTTCTGGCAAAGTATCCTTAACGTTCTTCGATTGAGCCAATCTCTGATATTCAGAATAGTATTTTTTGTACTTCAAAATAGAGACAGATAAGTCATTGACACTAAATACAAACCTACATTTAACAAAACAATTGAAACACCAATGGAGGTACTTAATCTAAGTGAGAAGAAGAACTTCATTTTTTAGAGGAAATCAAAAAATATCTAAAATATCCTCAGTATATAGTACTGAATGAACAATTAAACTTGGGAAGTTCAATTATTTTAGATTACCCTTTTGGACCAAATAACTATAAAATATTAATTAAATTTTTTAGAAAAAAAATATATACTTTAAAAATTTTATATCAAGAACTTATACTGTAGATATTGCTTGATAATGATTTGTTAAAATGTTTATGGTATGAATCAAGTACGCTTATAAGGAATCTTTTAATCTTATATCACTCTTTGAAAATGCGATTTAGCGAAATCTAGTTAGAAAAAGATATTGAAAAAAATAGCTTTAAAATTCTGTGGAAATTCAAAATTCAAGATAAGAATAATTTAACTTTTATATTTTTCAAGATATTTTTACTTGTTGGTAGACTTTGAAGAGACGAACGGAACAGTATTAAACTTATTTCATGAAAAACTATCGCTTGCGATACTCTGCTTTGGAAGGGACAATAATAAAAAGATTGGAAAGCGAAAAATAAAAAAGTAAGCAAGTAAGTGCAATGGGTTTATGGGTTTATGGGTTAATGGGTTAATATTCGGTTTAATCGGAAACACCATCAACTTTTTTTATTTAAATGGGACGCCCTGTATATTTTTGCAGGTTTTAAAGAATCTTGTTATTTCGAATTCATACATACTGGGTTTAGTGTAAAAAATCTGTAAAAACGAGGAATACAGCACTTTAATAAACCACTTTTAAGTTTTTATACATTAGGGTAAAATACCATTTAGATAAACAAACTGTCAAATTGTAATTTATGGAAATAAATTGAATGATTAGAATGGTGAAGAAGTGAAAAAGATCGTATTGTAATATTAATGATGATCGGTTATGGTGATCAGGTTAGAACTCATGAAGAAGTGTGTCATATTTTCAAGGATTTGCATCCTGAAAAAATCCTATATCACGTTACAGTTACTAAAACATTACAACGTTTTAATACAACTGAGATGGTCAAAAAATTGCCAAAACCTGGAAGAACGCGGACCGCAACGAACGAAACTATTAGACAAAACAATGCAATTTAGAGGAATCACCTCAAACTTCTACCACAATTTTGATAATAAACCAATCGACGTTCTGTAGGGAAGATATTGAAAAGTGAAAAGTATCATCTTTATAAGATACAATTGGTTCAACAATTGTCAGACGATGATTTTGACCGAGGGCTGGAGTATTACGAACGACTAATGGACATCTGTAATGTCGACGAACATTTTGCATTTAATGTAGTGTTTTCCGATGTGGCAAGTTTTTGTTTAAATGGAACATTTAACCGCCATAACTCAAGGTACTGGTCAAATGATAATCCTCATTGGATTCATGAAGCACATACCTACCATCCACAGAAGTTGAATGTTTGGATGGGAATTGTCGAAAATAAATTATTTCCACTAGTATGTACAAATTCGATAACAAGCTCTTTCAAAATCTGCAAAGATATACAGGGTGTCCCATTTAAATTAAAAATTTGAGGGTATTTCCGGTTAAACCGGAAGCATATTATTAACAAAAAAATGTACATCAGATGCATTTTGGCCCATTGCACTTACCTACAAAATTTCATAAACATCGCCCGTTTCGTTTTAAAGATATTTACTTGGTTCCATAATTTATCCCAATCCTGTATAGAGAAATGTGGGTAGAGGAGGAGGACCGGAAATGGGATATTTAAAAAGAAATTTGATTAAAGGGCGCGCAAAAAACTAATAAAAAATAAATATAAAAGGTCTATTTTAAGCTATGTATTTATATATATATATATATATATGATTTTTTCACGTTTTTATACATTTAATGAATATTTAAAATTTTGTTCTGCTAAATGCGTTGACATCAGCAATTTTTTAAAACATTTCGATTCACTTTTTTACACGCAATATAAAATACATTTTTTAAATAAAATCGAAATTGAATATTTTTGGAGCTGAATATTAGATTGATAAGGCGTGTGAATAAAAAAAACATGATATAGATAGGAAGACCATAGACCAACGAAGAGTCTAGAGAATTCACAAAAATAGAACTAAAATAGGGATGTAGATATGCGTACTGAGCCCACTACAATTTTCAACGGTGACGGATGAAGCAGTAAAAGAAGCAAAAAAGAAAACGAAATGAAATTCTGTGTATTGGAAGATGGAATTAAGGCACTTAACAGAACTGATATCCCAGATATATATAGTCCTAATAGCAAGTTCAGAAGAAAACCTACAACATAATCTCGAAGAAATGATCACAATATGAATAAAAGAAATCTGAAGATAAACATAAATACATATAAAGAAAGAAAATTATATAAAAAAATTTTTTATAATTTTTCAAAACAACTAGCGCTATCTACGATCAACTTTGTAAACTTACTAGTCTGGGATAAACAACGTGATTGTCGATTTCTGTACTATCTCTCAACAAGTTGTAAAACTGGTTGTATACCAACTAGGCATTGGTGAAATTTAATGAGGAATGAATAATACTTGTACAAGTAGATATCGGTATATCATCAAACATCATACAATAGAGAGAATAATTGTAAAGCTACTGTATACGCCAAATTGTTTGATCATCTTATTATTAATTATTGCTACACGTTTGGACATAACATGGCGAAGAAACTAACTCTCATTTACCTTTGAACATTATGTGGTAAAATTGTTGCATACCTAAAGCTTTATGGTGGATTTAGGATTATACAAAGGTGACAAAAAATTTAAAAAATCAAAATTAGTTATTTCTAGAGTAGGCCATTATTTTTAATTATTGCTTTACAAACTGATTTAATAAAACGTTGCTTTGACATTAAATAAAATTTAAGATTGGAAAAAGAAGATGGCTATAATTTTTGAAAGTACCTAATTTTGAATTCTGCACAACTTTTCATTATTACAATTTTTGGCATAAAAATAAATATAATTTTATTTTTGTATCTAATTTATATTTTTTGGAAAACCCAGTATACAACTCGCCAGTCTCCTGGCTTTCACTTCTGTCCTCCCTTTTAACTGAAGTAAAAAGCCGGGGAACCCATTTACCAACCTCTGGTCTCTTCCATCCAATCCTCATTTCTTCGTCTTTTACCCTGGTTTTTCCTACTGTTGTTTACCTATTTATTTCTGGGTAACAGCCTGGGCTTTTCTCCCTCTAATCATCTTTCCTCCAGAATTTTTGTTCACATTCTTGTCTTCTTTCTTTTGGATATTCCGAATATATTAGTGTTGCTGTTTCTTGTAGTTTTGCTTTGGTCATCCATACTCAGATCTATGTGCTGTTCCATATCCTGGTCTTTGTCATCCTCCGCTTGTTTTGTTGATCTGGCATGTCTTTGGCAGTACTCTTTCACATAGTACGTCAGTTTCTTCAGTTCTTGGTTAGAAGGATTCCTTATTTTTTAAATATTTAAAATATTTTAAATATTATTTGATTACCTCCAGTAGTGGTCTGGCTTCTAGTTCCTTACATGCCAAGAGGCGTTGGCTGTCATTTTTAGCGCAATGTTCTGTTATCTCTGGAGTTTAAGTTTTGTGGGCCTTCTTCGACTTGTATCCCCATGTCACTAATGCGTACGTTATGGATCGTGTCAGCTTTCATCTTTAGGCTTAGCTGGCTTCTTCTTATCTTCTATCTAAGATACTGTTCATCCCGGCTCTTGCGTGTTTCACTTTAGCTACCGTAGTGACTATGTTTTCTCTAAAATTCAGCCTCTAGTCTAGTGTTGCTGATAGATACTAAATACTTATTTCTTTCGGACTACTGGATGTTAGTTCCATATATTTCAACTTCGTCCTCTGAGTTGGTTGTATCTTCTTTTCTCGAAGTATTCTGCTTGATTTTAGTTGGCATTAAGGGAGATTTTTCACCTTAAGTACCATTCGTGGATAGGCTCCTTGTATTTAAGACACAGTCTAATTATTACAACGACACTGAATTTAGTGACAATGACAGTGCAGCAAATCGCAACATTGCAACAAAAATGACACAAGGAAAAAGTTATTACCTTTAATGAATTACTTAATATTATTTGTTGAAAGACTAAAATAACAAAAATTACATTATTATTATTGTTTACCTCAAGATTATATTAATGTTTTTGAATCCTCTTCAATATACTATTATGTAGTTAACAGTTTACTGGTATTTTTAAAGAATGTAGTTATTTGAGTTGTATCATTTTTGTCACAAGGATGCGAAATGTGATAATTGTCAATATTATTCTAATTTAAATGTTCTGGATTGATTAATATATATACTTTATAGAGGTACTTACATTGCCTTCAGAACCATCTAACTAAAATTCTACAAAAAGAAATAAGATTATTATAGAATTTTGTAAAATGAAAAGTTCAGAATATAATTAAACAATAAATTGGTCATTACTGTTAAAGTTTTGTTAAAAATAGTTAAGGACTACTTTTTAAAATAAAATATATTGGAAATATATTGGAAATAAGATTTTTTTGGATTGATAACTAACACATTGAACATACAGTAAAAATTATTAACAATGAATAAATTGGAATTTAAATTAAACAATTTTCTGGTAATTTTTTGTCTAGTTATTAATATTTGTAAATATTCATGTTAGAGGTACTAGTCAGAAATGTTGAGTTTGAATAATACTGACCATATAAGGGCCCAGGTAAAAACTATGGTCAGGTAGGGCGGCATTCTAAGAAATATAACCGTTGGTAGGTAGATAGATGGTAATTTGTTCAATCCAGGAGTTTCAGGTTCTTTTGAAGGGGTCACGCACAGATTTTTGACACAATACGAAACTGAACACCTGCCATCATTTCAACCTTCCGGAGGATTCAGGATTATTTTTAAGCAATTTAATTATTCAAGTGTTTCTGCTAATTAAATCATATTAATTAAATTATTTTGATATTATATCGAAGCAATTTAAAAAGGGAAATAATAGCAAACGTCGATATCGAGGTGTTGGTAATAATGAACAAAATGTATGGGCGAAATATGTATAACTAAATGCAATAATAAATTAATTTATCCAAAAAATATTTTAGTAAATATATTCGGGATAAGGTTCAACAAAGTATGTACAAAAAAGTTATTTATAATAATTATTAAATTTCTAAAATTTGACTCAATGGACCATCTAACAGAATGAGATTTTAAGTATTTTGTTTTTTATTTATATATTTAATGATGCATTGTTTGTAATAATTTTGCTAGGCTTATTTGGTAGATTATTTCTATAGTACTAGTCAAATTGTGTGTAGTTCCTTTCGGCTCATGATTTTTATCGAAAATTAAAATTACACGTTCCGAGGTTTATTACTTTTTTAATCAACTTTATATGATATTTTGATTTATGTAGATTTCAGATTGGTTATTATGCAACAAATTAATAAAAGCATATTGTTGTATCCAGTTATACATTTTAATTCATTTAATTTTAATAAAAATGTTATTACAAATTACACAACTCATATGATATAACTCAAGATATTTTGTAAATTAAAAAATACCCGCCCTTAATTTCTGGTTTTTGACCACGTATTATATTGGGATTTTATTGTAAAATTTTGGGGGTTTTGTACTGTTTTTAAGCCCCACGTTGGTAGTCAATTGCACTGTTTTTTATATTGCATTTTAAATTTAGTAAATAATAAATTTTTGACTAAAACGAATGAAATTTATTAACAATAAAAAAACGAAACTGGGTGCAAGTTATAAACTAAAATAAAAAAAGAATTAAAATATAAACACAAAAAACAATAAACAAATAAATATAGTATAATTTCAGGGTGGATTCTTTTCTTTTATAGAATCAACCTTGTTATGTTCAATTAGTTTTAAACTATTTACAAAATTATTAAGAAACACTAAATTTAAATAACCCGCTAAGTATCTGAAATATAAATGTCATTAAAGTCTACGAGATTTAGTTCCTTTCATGAGTACTTTAGTGCATATTTATAAAAATGAATAAATAAAACAAAAAATAACCGATTTATATATATGTTTTACTATATTTAATCAAATATTTTTTTATATCTTTGAAAACTAATACTTGCCAAATATTATATATAATATATACAGGGTGACCAACTTATACTTCGAAATATGAAAACAGGAAAAAATGTTTTAAATAACAATTATAGATAGAGTCAAAACTTTGAAATCCCATATGATTTTTAATCACTGTGTATAAAATATTTTTTGTGCCATAGTATAAAACTTGAAAAGTTAGGACAAGGACATATAAACCGTTTTTATTGATTTTCAACTCTTTGGTTGCTACAGACATCTAAATTTAAAAAATGTGATTTTCAGGTGGCTGCAGGGTATTAAAAAAATATAACTTTGATATGCTGTGACCTTATGAGACGTATATTAGGAATTATTTTTAAAATATGAAGCTTTACTCTTTTTATAACTTTTATTTAAAACATTCGTTCCTATTTTTCAAAATAACGGAGATATCAAACTTCGGAGTATCAGTTGATCAACCTGTAATAGATTTTTAAAATATTTGGTTTATAATTAAGGTTTATTAAAATTTCCTTCTTTAAATTCGAGATTAATTAAAATCTAGATATGAAAGTCGAGATCTAGAAGAAAAACAACAAAATTGTTGCGGAAATCATTGGAACATAATTTTTTTAAGATGCCTGCTTTAAAATCGAAATAAATTCAAGTCTGGAGATCTTAAAGTAAAACACAATATTTTTAAGATTTCTGATATTAAATCGAGATTTATTGAAACATCAACTTTAGAGTAGAAAAATAAATTTCGATATTTTTAAAACTTCTGGTTTCAGATTGATATTCAACTTCTTGATTATATACGAAATCAAGATCTTGAAGAAAAACAAAAGTAATTTTAAAGACGAAATTTATAATCGGGGTTTTGGGAAAACTTGATTTTCTTAAAAAAATTCGATTTTTAAATCAAGAACTATTTTAAATCTCGATCTCAACCCCGAGACTCATTAAAATCTCGACTTCAAAAACGAGATCTTGAAAAAATACGATCTTTTAATAATTCTTGAAACATCAACTTTTGAATCGAGATTTTAAATCAAAACACGAGGATTTAATATCGAGATTTAGAAATAAAATTCGATATTTTTAAATTGAGATTTAATAAAATTTCGACATTAAAATTCTCTAATGACAAGCATTAAAGCTGAGATATCACATTAGTAATATAAAATAAATCGTGAAATAAAAAAAAACATTTTAATGTTACTAATCAATCAGTTTTTGTAATATTTAAGGAAAAGAAAATATAAATATATTAACTTAATATGTACAAAACATATTTAACGAATATTTAAAAATCTCTATTTTTAACAAGCATTTTTTAAAAACTTTTAATTAACATTTCTTGTTATCTGGTTCCTTGTGAAAATTATCCCTATAAAACAGAGCCAGTCTTTGTCTATAAATAATTCGCAAAAAAAAAGTTCATCACAGCGAAAAATGATTTTCCTGAAAACATAATGAAAAAATGTATGTACACTTTGCATGAAAAATCTTTTGGAATCACGAGAATAACGATATAATTCTTTAGTTGGCGACGATTTTGTTTTTGAATCGAACTAAAATTTATTTATATACTTTTGTCAATCTAATTCTACAGTTGTAAACACTCTTTAATAGCAAAGTCTATTTATTTTTGGGGACTTTTCTTACACGTCTCGTTATATACTTATTAGTTATCACTTGCTCCAGAGACTAAATTGTCAGCCAACGATCTTTTAATATAATTTAAGTAAGTACTGCATTTTTATTAAGTTTGGTTTGGTTTAATTTTTGTTTATCTTACTAAAATGTAAATTGTTCGTATTATTCTCAAAAACAGTATTTTAAACCACCGCTTTTTACTCAAATAATAAAAATCACTTTAAAATAAAGGACTTAGCTCTGGAGAGTGAGCTGCTATGGAATTGATATTTCTTACTAAACCACCCGTTTATTGTCAATTAAATAATTGTTTTCTTAATTCCAATTTTTCTTATTTCCGATTTTTTTAATAGATTAGGAGAAAGTATTTGATGATCCATTTTATCGTTTTGCTAAGCGTATTATATGTTAGTATATATGTATATAACACACTTACTTGCGATTGTTAAATAATTCATGTCGATTGCTCCATTGCGTAATTGCTCCAACTAGGACGTACTGTGTGTTATTTTGCCATTATGTAACCAAATGCAAGAAGTCGATCGAAAACGTATGATTGGAAATTCCGAAAAAAAAATTTAGAATTAGTCAAGGTGGAATTTTTGAATATCTAATTGCGATAGTAGTACAATAACCTTAAGATATACTAAAAGTGGCATTTTGATTGTAAATTAATTTAATAATATCACAAGTTACAAAAATTTAGATCCGGTTCCATCCTCATATATTTCTGAAATATATTTTCTCCACGACCATCAGTGGAATGTGTTAATTCCAAAATCATTTTTAATAATATAATGCTCTTAAGAGAGAATATTCATTCCGTAACACTTGCCTCATATGTGTTTTGCATGTACGAGGTTTGTTAAAAATAAAGGTGACTTTACAAATTTTGCGGGCTATCTAAAATCAATTTTGGATTTTCTTTTTTCTTTTTTTGTTATGATGGTGCACATGTTCCCAACATATGCCGACATTATCAACCATTTTGCATTATTAGTTTGTTTTTGGCAGATATGAAGGTTAGATGTGTTTTTGACGGCTTGGCGATTTTTTGATATAGAAAAAAAATTGATAAAAGAATCTGTATGACACAAAATGTGGGAAAATTAATATTAAGTACTCCAACGCGCTTGAAATGTTGTCTATGGCATTTGGCGAATCTACTTTTAGTGAAAAAAATATAATTATAAATGGTACAAGCTCTTCACAGAAGGCCGAGAAGATGTTAATGACGATACTCGTTCTGGAAGCTCCAGGACGTCAACAACCGATAAAAACGTTGAAGCAGTGAAGAAAATTGTTATGAAGAATCGTCGAATCACTATTAGAAACGTTGCTGAGGAAGCCGGCATATCGGTTGGCTCCTGCTAATGTTTTAGGCATGAAATTGCTAAATTTTGACCAAAAAAACCGTCGCCTGAGTATCGATCAGGAGCTGTTGGGTTATAATTGGTGACGAAACATAGGTATATGTTTATGACGTTGAAACCAAAGCCCAATGGAAATGGAAGCGGCCAGAAGAGCCACGACCGAAATAAGCACGCCAAATTCAGTCAAATGTGAAGGTTTTTCGATTATAATGGCGTGGTGCATTATGAATTCCTGCCAGAAGGTCGAACAGTGAATAAGGAATATTACCTAGAAGTTATATGTCGGTTGTATGAAGCAATACGAAGAAAATGCCCGGATTTGTCGAAAAACAATTAATAGCTTTTGCATCACGATAATGCACCTGCTCACACATCGTTGCTTGTTCCTGATTGTTTGGCCAAAAACAACGCGGTAATCATGACTCAGTCACCTTATTCTCCGGACTTGGCCCCCTGTCACTTTTTCCTATTCCTAAAACTGAAAAAACCCATGAAAGGACGGATGAAACGATTGAGGAGATAAAGACCGCATCGCTGGAAGAGCTCAAGACCATACCAAAAAGTGCATATCAGAAGTGCTTGGAAATTGGAAAAAGTTCTGGAACAATTGTATTATATCTGAGGGGGATCTTACTTTGAAAATAGATATTGATGAGTAAATAAATATTTTTCGAGAAAAATAAGAAGTCACCTTTTTTTTAGAACAAATCCCGTATTTTCATGCCATAACAAGTTACGAAATGAATATTCCGTAATTGTTCTAAACAATATCGGGAACCATGGATATGTCAAAATTGTCAATATCAGATGTAAATGGCGACGCCGTAATAAAAAAATTTATTTAAAATATTGAGTGAAAAATCGAGTAAATTTGTGGTCGTGGAGAAAAAATAGTCTGTTACTTGGTTAGAATAACAAAATTTTTTTAATTCTAGCCTTATTACAGAATCTACTATACTACAACTATTTTTAAAATTTTCTGTTCAAAAATATACCTTAAAAGGTGGCTCTTGACCGCTGCTGTACACCCTCGACGGTCGCCCTGAAGAGATTTTTACCTCTCAACCTTATTATTCCTCTTATCAAATCATTCTAGAACCCATCGAGTTCTTGCTGGCTCCAGCGAAATCAAGAGTGGCCAAGAGCCCCTCATATCATTATCATCGAGAGAGAAACAAGTGAGGATCGAAAACAAGTGGGAAACAGTCCCATAGCCGCCTTGATTGTCGTTGCGGAAGGTAAGCGAGGTCTTGTGCTAAATTTTCTTGTTGAGACTCCGCGGTTATCCGGTGAAAACGGTGCTTTCATTAATATTGTTTTAATTTGGGGTTTTTGGTTTTTATAATGAGGACTATATTTTGAAAAATTTGACTGTGGTATAACAGTGTGTGTTTTTATTGGATATAATTATTTTTGGATAACTGTAAAAAATTGAAAGGTACGTATCGTTAGATACTTGAAATTTTTTTTAATTTTTTTTTAAATTCTATTACGTCGACAAATTATTAATGGTTACAAAAAAATCGTATAAAATTATTCAATCACATATTTCTAAGAACAACCGGGAGCCCTTTAACATTTTCACATATATAGTTCCATTTTGGGGCCATATTTTTCAGTGACATGGGTTCTTAATTATTAATATATGAAGACAATAAGATATAAATATATTTTTTGGCAAGTTTTTCCTGGTAGCTATCACTTTAAAGATCATTGACATTTTTTTATTTCATGACATAACTAATAAACCACTCAGTATATTTTTTGGATATTTAGTATATATAATCTTTCCACTGCCCTCACATAATAGTAGAAAAACCCTGGTTTAAAACTAAATAAATTGTTGTGTTTTCAAAACAAAACCACGTATATCAGAATTTTTAAAATCTCTTTTAATATTTGAAAACAGCACTAAAAAGTTTTGTAGTTAAATTATGAACGTTAATATATGTTCAGAGATTAAAATTGATAATGTATTTTTATTGATAAATTATCAAAATCATTATGAACTTTATAAATGATTAATATTTTACATATGCTTCAATTTGTATAATTCTTTGCTAAGCCAATATAAATTTACAGGATGTGTACTAGTATTTTCTATACATATTTGCAACCACCCTGTGCGTACATACTTTAAAATTGATATTCCGTAAATGTTACTATTTAATGTACTAATAAATAAAAACGAATAATGAAACCACTTTTATGATGATAAAAAACTCTGTACTATTGTTGTACCATCGCAGAGATTTTTTACAACCATTTCAGTATGTCCACCCATAAATATCCGTTCGCCAATGAAACATCCTGTAGACATGGTTATTTATTAATAAAAATTGTACAAGAAAATTTATTATTATTTTATAAAGAAACCATTAAATAGTTTGTTCAAAAAGTGCCCGAATATTAACAGGAGCAGCCAAACGGAAAAGTGAAACGAATAGTTTTTTTTTTGTAAAAAGTACATACAGAAAGGAAATATTTATTAATGAGAACAAAAGAATAGTTTCAGGTATTGTAAAACTTTAAAGAATCTGCAAAATACGAAAATCATAAAAAATCAATTTTGGAAATTTAAATGTGTGTCACGACGATGGGAGCTGAATACAGAAAAAATTATTGTATTTGAAGCGAGAAAATTTGGTTAAAATGGTATATTAGCTTGTTCAATACATATTTTAATTTTTGGTAACTTCCAATTATACCGGAAGTAAGTACAACTTCTTTACAACTTATTTTAAATAGGACACTTTATTTTCTTACATTTTTGAATTCTACGTAAAAACTTACAATAGTTTTATAGATATATATATATATGTATACAACATTTTCTTTGGTGAAAACCAATACTTTTTTAGTTATAAATACTTTTGTCAAAATATTGTTGAGAGCAGTTTATTTAGTATTTGCCTGTTTCGGCCCCCACAAGATTTTTAGGAAATTTTTTTTTTTTTTTTTCAGTTGTTCAACAAATCCGTAGGTATTTGTCCGATATCAAATACCTGATTTTTTTATTTGACTACAAGAACTACGCTAATCGCCAATCTACTAAATTTCATATTGAGTGTTTTTATGTATATATTATAAATGTGATCTGTGTAAGCTTTGATACTGTTTCTCGGCGTCAGACCTTTTATTTATTTTTAATCGTTTTGAAAGATTAAAGTATAATATTGTGATTTTATTCCTTATGAAAATTTTGTTGAGTGTAGGCCAAATTAAGTGCACCGAAAAAATTGCTTTGATTTTTTTTGTCAATACACATTCACGTACAGAAGCATACACAACGCTATATTTAGAAAATGTTTTCATTTTTTATTTTTTTAAATATTGTATTTTGTTGTTTTTGTTTCGTATGGTTCGATAAGATGTTTCGTTGTTTGGAAAAAATTCAAAATAAAATCCAAGAAAACTCAAAATCTTGCCACAACATTTTTAATAAACTTGACAACTAGTTTCGACCTAACTGGGTCATCATCAGATCTAAAAGTGAAAAAATGGTACAAATAACAAAAAAGAATATAAAGCATAAAGTTACATACAAAACTTACCACAAAATAATACAGAACACGACACATTTCATATATAAAATAAAATCAGAGATCGCAGTATGAAGTGATATTATAATTAAAAATTAAATTACATTGAGTACCACTAATTAGCGCCTGTAAGTGAACTTAACAACAAGTCAAAAATTAATATTAAAGTCAAAATTAAAATTAAAAAGAATAGTTGAACTACAACTAGCATGAGACCACCATTTCAAAAAAATCCTAGTGGTGATAACCTACTTCAGTAACAACGTGATTTTAATTTGTTTTAATTATTACTAGGAATGGGTTAGGTTAATTCACAGTTTTAATTACACTTCACTTCTATTAATCTCAATATCTAGTTTTATTATATTTGTTCGGTTGATCATCGAGGTACAAATGGAGGGCCCAAACCTCACTAAAATTACATGCAATCACTTTTTATACCTGCGAAGGACAGAAACAGGAAAGATTTTTGAAAAATATATTGACAGCCTTTTTTGACTATTTTTAAAAATAAGGTGCATTATTGTGTTAGTTTTATTTCGTAGATATTCAAACAATTAAAAATCAATTTAAATTAAACACCCTGTATCTTATAATATTTTTGAATTCGTTAAAACTGTCTAATCTCATTTTATGTAGTAATAGTTACCATGAAATAACTATTTTAATAAGGTTTTTAATTTAAAACAACTAAGTTTTACTTACTTTCTAGATAAAAAATTACCAAATATTTTATGTATATGATACAATATGCTAACAAATCATTGTAAACATTTTCAAATTTTAATTCTCATTATTTTTCCTTATACGGCTAATAACCATACTGTATATTTGATACAAAATACCTATGTCTGTATTTTTGTCCAAAAATTTGATCGAAACATTTCTCTCATCTAACTAATTTCGAAATTTTGAAACTAGACATTTAATAAAAAAGTTATTTTACTCTTATCCAACATAAATATTATTTTCTTAGTTGAACTTATTAATTTGATTTTAATTTCTTTATTAATGATGTAGTTATTTCTTATTACTTGAATATCTAGGCCATATCACACTGTGTGCGATCTTCGAGAACATAACAATGATAAATTTTTTTCAATACAGTAAACATTCCCGCGGTACGTTATTCAGACACCATGAGTGGAGTTCGGTACACATTCTATGGGAATTTACTAATTTTCTTTCTAATTTTACCATTATTTGTTTTCCACAAGTAAAAGTTATTTGGATACTCTCTCTTTTGTTTAAGTCTCACTGGTCACAAGTAATAAAAAATATTAGGTGTGAATATCTTCCACAGATCTATTATAAATAATTATGTAGACAACAATTTTAATCATAATCATTGTTTCTACCCTTACTTTGTGCAATCTTTCTGTTATAAATGTAAACGATAAGATATAATATATTTGATCTATTACACTTCTAACAATTTTCATGATAAAATTTTGGTGCTGATTTTCAGGCCATCATGGCGTTTGGAGTATAAATTAAATGAAGCGCGGGAACTTTTGAATATCGATATTCAAAGTATATTGAATTGCAACGTTGAAATCATTATGAAATTGAAACTATATTGGCTCGTATACTTGACCACAAATATTAGATTTTGGGATTAGTGTTTACTAATGAGGTTTTGCTAACCATAATAAACGAAAACAATGAGAAAGTGAAACAAATTTTACTAGTAATTCTTTAAACTTTCATGATTTTTGTCAAACAAAATGTGACAAGACTTTCAGGAAGCTCCTTCTTAAAAAAATAATTAAATATAAATAACTTACAGTTGTCTATGTGTCATAAATAACAGATTTTGAAGATTAACTGAATTAATATATTTTTAATATTTTGATGTCTCAAACGTTGATAATATCATTTTTCACTGACGTGTTTTCTTTTCCAAACACATATTTTCTTCTTTTTCTAAATAATTATCATTTTTGCGAAATATAAATGAAGAAATTAACCTTACATTTACGTATATACACAAGAAAATGTCCAGGCTGCCAATTGATTAAAATGTATCAAAATGCTTCAAACTGTCGAAATTTAGCAAGTTATTTGCATTATTTATATTTAATTTTTTTATCATTAATTTGAGAGAAAATTCACAATAAGTAATATCGTTATTTTTTTTTCAAATTTCATAAAGTACTCAAAAGTTAATAAGTTTATTATTATAAAGTATTCCTAAATAAATAAATCAAAGACTCTCCATACTCAAACTCAATTTCTGGATACACACTACATATCAACAATCAACCATATGTGAATAAAAAAGTAATTATTTAATCCTAGATAAATCTATCTATCTAGGGCCACTTCATGTAGCAAATTATCCCTCTTTAAAAAAAATTAAAAGTTTCTTTAATATAATAATCAATATTAGAAGAATAACTGAATTAAAGCTAAAAAGTAATTTATAACAATCATTCTGGTTTCTAACTTTTCTAATGAATTAAAAAACTTGCACAAGTATTTAAGAACAGTAATAAATAATTGCCTACTTTGAAATTTAATATAGTTTAAAATGTGCAAAACTCTATAAAGTGATATACAGAAATTTAGTATAGATAGATTATGAATTATTTACCTTTTCTATTTTTTGAAGATATGTTTGAATACGAAGGCTCAGAAACTGCTGTTGAGCACCTCCTGATCTTTTTTCAATATAGTTTGGTTCCCCAATGACGGAGCCAGGTTCCAATCCTGAAGGACTTGGTTCCTCAGCTAATGGCATGTGTTCATCTAATTTTTTTTTGGTTGAACTCTCACACAAAAGAATTACAATGATATCTTCTTTCGGGTATGTTTAGGGTCTAGAAAAAACTTAAAAAGATTTATTGCTTGTAAAATATCTATTCTTGATTAATTCGGTGTTGCAGCTCTTTAAGACTATTTACAGGAGTAGCGTACACTAAACTTTTTAAATATCCCCAAAAAAAAGAAATCAAGGGAGTTTAAATTAGGCGATCTTGCAGGCCCGCTGCTTCCTATCCATCGACGTGGAAACGATTTTATTTATAAATTTATAAATAAATCGTTTGTTTGTACACAATAAAAATAATGTGTAAACGCAAAATGGTTCAAAAATATATAACTCTCTGTATTGCTTAAACCGTCAATTTGCGGACCCATGTGTATTAAGACTTTTTGACTTATTTTGACCTATACTATACCCTGTTCAAATACTCGATGTTTTTTTAACACCCTGTATATCAAAATTGATAAATACCAAGAAATAATTATTTCAATATCTGACCATTTGGTTAAACACCTTTTTCTCCTTAATTATTTAAAAGTTAATAAATAATAACATAAAAATGACATATTATAAATGAATGAATAAATGAAATTTAGTAAGCTTTTTATTTACGAATTGATAAAATTTCAATTAATCTTAACACTGGAATTTATTAATACAATTTAAAATTTGACTCAAATTAAATAATAATAATAAAATATAAAAACTCGAATAAAAACCACTGAAATTAACTTTATAAAGTCATAAATAACGTTCTGATGTTACAACAATAAGTACTCAATATGAAGAAGATTATCCATGTTCCAAATTAGATAATGATAAGAATATAAAAATTCGAAAAAACACCAACGAAATTAACTTAAAAATACATAAATAAAGAATTCAACAATAGAAAATTTGAGAGAGGTTTATGTACTAATGTTTCTTTATGAACAAGTACTGAACATGAAAAAGGTTATTCATGTTCCAAATTAAATAATAAAAATTCGAAAACACCACTGACATTAACTTAAAAAATAACAAAAATAAACTATTCAACACTAGAAAATCTCAGGGTGGTTTATGATCAAAAGTGTAGAGTCGATGGACATTAAAACTTAGAATCAATACTTTTTAGAAAACAGCTCTAATATAACACTATATTAAAAGAGTTTTTTAAACATCTTTACGTAAAATAACAATAAAATACATGTTTTAATACACTCATGTGACCTTTTTTAAATTCTAAATTTGTTTTACAATTTTTCCCCTTTGAAAATTTTGTTGGGGTTATGTTAAAAAATATCAATATTATTTCATCTGGCAACGTTTCGGCACATTTATTTGGCGATCATCAGGGATTCTAAAACTTCTCAAACTATCTACAATTCATCAAACATTACAGTTTCCAAAAGTTTCAAAAAAATTATTATACAAAATACCTTATTTCAAAAAGGAAAAAATCAAAAACATTTTCCAAATACGGGTTGTGTATTTAACTTTTTGTCGTTTCCTCTTCTTTATAATATAAAAATTGTATTTTTTTCAGTTTTTTTTACTCCTTTTTGAGAACTATTAAGAACATATTTTCTAAATTATTTTAGAAGTTTAATATTAATTTTGATTTTTTTTTTGAAAATTGAAATTGTGTTTTTTTTGGAAGTTGTAATATTTGACGATGTGTATATAGTTGTATTCTTTGTAGAATCCCTGATGATGGCTAAATAGATATGCCGAAACGTTGTCAAATGAAATAATATTGAACTTGTCCAAAACCCAACAAAGTGCTAAGCTAAACTTTAAAATATCACCTGAGCATTTGAGACTAATTATACAGATAATTTTCTTTTAAGTTAAAAAATACAAAGATATGAACTTAATGTTTGTTCAGGGAGATTCGGTCTCTTTGCAAAGATTCAGTATGGGTCCTATGTAATTACTTGTGCTTCTGAATTAGACAATTTTTTACCAACTTCTATATATTTTATATTATTAGTTCATCTGAAACAGTACTAAGCCGACAATAAATTTACATATGCATATCTTGTCGATATTTAGTCACAGAACACCATTAATATACTAATGAAATGTAGACCGAAATACAGTTGATTTGCTGTAAAACACCTCCACCTAATTTCCATAATAATTGCGAGGTATCCAAATTAGTGAAAAACTCGTTCTGAATTTCAAGTGGAATAAACATTCGCAAAATGAACTTAACTGCATTTAGTAGTGTCTAGCACGTACTTGATGTATGTAGAATAATTTCGAATAAAGAAAATATATTGTATATTGTATAAATTTAGTGGAAGAACTTATGGAAGAAGATTTTGATAGATGAATTGAATTTTGTGAAATTCTAATGGGAAAAAATAACAGAGACTTGATATTTTTAAAATACGGATACGCATTGAAATTGCAAAAATAACTCACCTTCGCATGATATTTTATTAAAAATTTAATAAATCATTTTTTTGATAACATACAAAAATGAATTACTTAGACATATTGATATGGGTGAATAGATATTTAAAAGACCTTTCAATTGATGTATCGCGAGACCCACTTTTCTATTTAAAAATTTTATTGATGACGTCAAAAATAAAAAGGGTTTCAATATTTTCCAATCGCCGATTTACCAATTAATGAATTTATCCCTTTCATTTGGACCATACTGTATGTAGAATAATTTCGAATAAAAAAATATATTGAATGTGTAACAGTCACATTTAGCAGGTAAATTATTGTTGTAAAACAAACTACACATTTTACATAAAAAATAAGATTAATTAAAGGAAGATTTATTAAAATAATACAAAGTGGGTTTTTTTAGAACTTATTGAATATATGAAGATATTAAGAACTAGTGAATAAAGTATATATATATATATATATATATATATATATATATATATATATATGTATATATATTTATTTTAAATCTTCTAAGTTTCTAGACCATCTTTTATAAAACAATTACATAATATCCAATTCACTTTTTCTAAAAAATTGCTATGACTCATAATTTCCGCACATCTATATCAATAAAAAAAGTTTGCCCAAACAACTTTGAATACTGTTTTACAACCATTTATCAATTGAATAAACTGTGTTGTCTCACATTTATTTAATAAAAGTCGTTAACGTTATAAAGGTTCCCTGGTAATAATGGCGTAATTGGAGATGTATCCTGCATCTACAGCCACTCTAACATCAAGTTTATTCAACTCAATAAAGGGTTTAGTTAGACCTTTGTCCAGATCAAAGAGTTTAATTACGTAGCATGAAAACAGGGTTAAAAAATATTCGATATAATGGAAGAATTGAAGGAAAGAAAGAAGTTAAACGGGGATAATAAAGTCAAAACAGAGATATCTTAAGGCAGAACTAAAAAGAAATAATAGTTTAAAAACATTAACATTGTTTTCTTCATTCTGTCCAAATGCCCAAACAAACTGTGGACGACTTACTTTTATCACTTTTTCTATGGGTGTTACCTACATTCTTCCACCGTATTTTTTCTTTTCGCTTCTACGAGGGTAGTACCAGAAATACTCGACCTGACGGATACATGGCGGTTATTGTTTGAAAAGATTCTCTAGGTTAGAAAGTATAGTAAACGGATTTTATTATGAGCCTCAGGTCAGAAATGTGCTAACAACAAAAATACGTACACGAGCGGTGTACTATTGAATTTAACAACATCGCCATTTGAATTTCACCACTCGAATCGAGCTGAACTAATTTGTTAGTCGCTGGTGGCGAGAAAAAGTCGTAGTGCACTTTATCAGGATCTTTGTAGCAGTAAAGTAGAAACTGCTACCAAACAGTTCCATTAGGATGGTTCCTATTGTTATTTTATCGTAGCGAATACTTTAAAAGATATAACGGTTGAAATTTTCCACCTTGTAGATGGTTAATATAACATAGAAGTAGCAAAAGGTACTTTGAGATAGATTGGTACCATTTTCGCCATTTAAAAAATTAATTTATTTTTAAGTTCAAAAAGTGTTAATATAATGCTATTTCCGATAAACTAACAAAAGAATATTAATATACTTTCTCCAATTATACATTTATACTAATATAAAAAAGATTAAAAAAAAAAAGAAAATTTGTTATTATATTTTAAATAGTTTTTATTAAATATGTGTATATATTGAGGGAGCTTTTATTTTTTCAACCTAATTTTCAAAAATTTACGATAAATTTTCATTTGTTTGTAAATTTTGTATCCGATATGAACAACACATGAATTATTTAGATATTATCAGTTCTGTTTATACCGCCATATTGAGTATTAGTATTAAAAGAATGATGTTATGAAAACCTTAGTGAATGGAATAACAAGTTAAGTTGAGATAAGTAATATCCAGAAATATGAATAACAAAGACAACAAACAAGGAAAATATCGGAAGTGAATGCTACTATACGGGAACTACCCTGGAATGTTCTACAACGTAGCCGTGAGGTTCCATGAAGTTGTAGGGACTGTAACCGGAAAGTAGCAAATACGACTTGGCTACGTGACATTTGTTCCCCACTGTGGTACCAGGAACGGATTTAATACGTTCCTATGACTTAGCGGCAACTAAGGCAAACCACTATGTAGTGACATATTTAGTCGCTACCACGTAGCAGGTACTAAATGTGTTGCTTGGGGGGTCCACCACTTCACACCTGAGATGGAAGAGCAGCAGAAAGATTTGTTTCATCAAAACAATATACTAATTCTCACCTCCGTTATCGCGGAGAACAAAATCAATGGCTTAGGCTTCGAATTTATTCCTTATACAACGTATTCCCCAAATTTAGCTTCCTTGGATTATTTTTTTTCCAAACCTGAAATAATTATTAAACTTCAGTAGGAAAAGTGTATAGAGTTAAAGCTAAAATAATAAATATATTTTTCCCACTTTTATTTCTATGGTATTCATTCTTACTTTTATTTTTATTTTTTTGTTAAATTCTTTAATACATCTTTGTTCAAAAAACGTGTTCTTAATAATATTGTATAACCTTCCTCTTCTTTCTTTTCTCCTTGCCATTTTTTTTTATACTATTGTACCCAAGTAATTATAACTTTTAACCAGTTTTTCAATAAGGTCTATTTGTTTTTTCATTACCACCGACGTACTTTATTTATATTTTTTTAAATTTTGTTTATTTTGTTATGGTTCTAAATTATGCTGCATTTTTTTTTCAAACTGCCACCACATTACACTAATACCTACGATTAATATTTATTGTTTCAATCCACCATGATCATTTTTGAATTCTTTTGCACTTTTACACCTTTATCTACAGTTTTACACAGCTTAATTTATAAGACTTATGAAAAAACTAGTAGATGAAGTTGTTTGTTTTAATCCCATTTCCACATTTTTGACATTGGAAATCTTGAGAAGTACATAAAATTTTGGTTACATAAGCCACTTAAAAATATGAAAGTTAAAAAAATTAAAATGTTTGCATTTATTTAATTCCATTCTACTTTTTCTAAAATGGTCAATCATTGACCTCTCAAATACTTAACTTTTAATAAAAACAGAATATATCCTTATGTAACTACCACTTTTTTTATTAAATTTTAGTAACTAAAAAAACTAGTTAAACTGTTTTGTTTGTCACACATTCTACTTTCACGTTTTAATGTTGATAAAATTGTATGTTAATTATTTTTTTCATTAATCTCACGGTTCATTTCATCGTTGTTTTTTTTTGTATAAACTAACAGGTCAGATAATGCAAATAAGTAGAAAAAAAAATAATCAGTCAATTGTTACTTGGTAGGGTTTTTGCAGTTTGCAGAGAAAATCCGCTGTTTTAAAACTTATAATCCCTAGGGATTAAAAAGTCAATGGGTTATTGACCGTATATGGAAAAATATTACGAATTAAAATTAGAAAATATATCTACAACAGAAATATTTTCAACTTCCGGTATAAAAATTAAAGCATGTATTACAAAAACAAAATAAATCATAAATTACTAGACATTTGGTTTGAACGAAGAACCATACTATTTAAAATAATCGTTTGTCATTCATTTTGTTATACCTACTTACTTCGCAATATGTGAAATTCTATTATTACAAGACATACAGGGTGGTCATACCTAAACTAATACCATTATACATTAGCATGGTTCATTATTTTAATATGTAAATAAAATTTCTGATGTAAGTACACACTGTAAATCATTTGAGTTACAATAATTATGTTTGAATTTAAAATCTTAAGAGCGCTTTTGAATTTCTTAAAAAATTGAAGCCATAATTTTAATTGGGACATCTGGTAACTTCGACGACAGCAGAAAAATAAGGCATGTAATTTGAGTAATCAAGTGAAAATGATAATTCAACATAAACTACCAAAGCCACGGGTTTATAACTCGAACTCGAATTCACTTTCCTTTAGTGGTTATTTTGCGAAATACACGACCTTTTTAAGTATTATATAGAATCGACAGACTGTTAAGGAACATTATGCTCTAAATTCAATTTTTGTAGAGGCCTCGTTAACTTAATACAGGGCGAGTCCTGAAAGAGTCACTAACCCCTGCAAAAATTGGAAAAAAGAAGAATTTTTGACAAACATTGGTTTACGATTATCAATACCAATTTTAAAATTTTCGTTTCTAATTTCTGATAAGGTGTGAGGAGAATGTTGCTTAGAAGATTCACCCTCTTTTATGTTTCAATTTAAATACGTTTAGACATCCGTGATAAACTCATTAAAATAAAGTAACAAGTTATGGAAAAAATTAATATTCATAATATAAAAAAATAATTACAACTTTCACTATTCAAGAATGTAGAGTTAAATTTAAAATTTGACCTACAGCATGTCCGATATTTATATCTTTTGACCCCTTATACACGATTATTCATAAAAATGTAAAATTGTGTTCTTTATTAGGAAAGTGTGCCGATATTATCATAGACCCAAGATGATCCGATTTTTTATTTTATCTGATATTCGTGACTATGTGATGAATTCCAGTTTCAACAAAAATATTTTTATGTACCTCTACAAATAATATTTTAACAGTTACTTATAAAATGTCATATAATGTAAATTATTGTATTTAATAATAATATAAAAATGTATACCTTTGTATTTAGTTTAGTTGTATAGGCCAAGGCCACAGGAAAAGACTCATAAATCTAACCTGACTATTGAGAGCTATGTCAGTTTCCCGAATATTCTCGAAAAGATCAAGAATATTCTGGTAATCGTGCAGAATTTTTTAGAACCTTTGAGAAAGCAAGATAAAAATATAAATAAGAGGAAACTGATTGGAGAAGAGCAGTAAAGTGTCCCCCACTACATCCTTGCGTTTAAATATTTTTATTTCATCTGAGTAAATAAATAAATGAGAGGTCATTCCCATTAAGAAATGATAAACAAAAGTAGTTCTTCCTACTCCATGTCGTTTTACTGTTTTTCTTATCAATGTTGTTATATAAAATATTTATTAGACATTAAATTATAAATCGTACTGGGAATATTCTCATACATTAAGTAATTAAATAACGAAAAAGTGTTTTTCGCCTGATAAAAATATTTTGAATGAGAAGTCAATTAATTCAAATAGATACGTATTTGTGTTAAATTATTAAAATACTACTGTTTTTCATAATTTCATAATTGGATTACTACAATCCTATAATAAATATTTTATTTTATTTTTAATACATCGTTTGATCAACGTGTTCTCTTTTCGGCTAATTTCTTCCTTTTTCGATAATCCTATCTAACACACTGTAAACTGATCAAATCTGGATTTTAGAAGCTGGAATCCTTGGATGGATAAAGCTAAGAAGAAGGGCAGTGATAATATCTATTTGCAAAATACGAATGTCTAAAGTCCTTCCTTCATCACCCAAGCAACACATTTAGTCTCGGGAACAGGTAGTATAGAAACCGGAACTTTATAAAAGTAAATGGTTCCAACCTGTTACCTATTTTTTAACTTAAAAAGATTAATAACTTTCTGGTACTGAAAAGCTGTAGCAGCTACCTATTTGCTACTTAAATTGGCTACAACAAAGGCCCGCCACATGAAGACATTTTTAAATTCAGTGCAACTACCCGGCTACTCTTCAAACAGCTTTTAAAACCGCTGCTACTTTGAAACGGCAAATTTCCGAGGCAGTTACTAGTTTGTGGAACTAAATTGTGACTTATAGCGGTTCTAGGAACGTACCTGGTACAAACAAGGGGACCTAAGAGAAAAGAAACTTTAAGTAACATATATAGAACCCGGGTACGTCCCGGGAGTAGACTGTGTTTTCTTGAAAGTAGCCGCTTCTTACACATGCCACCATATAGTGAATTATACTTAAAATCGCTACTCTATGGTATCATTATCCTATTAAGTAACATCAAATTTTACAAAATGGCTTCCAAATCAATTCGAAAGAAAACGTCTTATAGATATTCATCTACTTTTTACAGAAAACTTAAAAAAGTAACAAACGGCCAAGCGAAATTCGAAACAAAGACTGAATTGCAGAGTTCAAGTGAACATGAACAATATATTGACACATATGCAAACAACTAGCCATTGGTTCAAATTTACACTTTTGTAAATGTACTTATAAAGTGGCAAATGGGACCTTGGTGGCGAAAACAATTCGTACTTCATTTTATAAGTATCTTTGTAGTAGCAAGGTAGAAATTGCTACCATATAGTTACATTAGGGTGGTCCCGATTGTTACTTTATCGTAGCGAATACTTTAAAAGACAAAACGGTTGGAATTTGCCACCTTATAGATGGCTAATATACCATAGAAGTAGCAGAAGGTACTTTGAGGTACAGAGGTACCATTTCCGCCATTTAAAAAATTAAAATATGGAAACACACCATTATTTTTAAGTTCAAAAAGTGTTAATATAAATGCTATTTTCGATAAAATAACAAAAGAATCTTATTATACTTTCTCCAATTATACATTTATACTAATATAAAAAATATATATAAAAAAGAAGAAAATTTGTTATGATATTTAAGTATATTTTATTTAATAAGTGTATATATTGAGGGCGCTTTTATTTTTTCAACCTAATTTTCAAAAATTTACGATAAACTTTCATTCGTTTGTAAAATTTGTATCCGATATGAACAACACATGAATTATATAGATATTATCAATTACCGCCATATTAAGTATAAGTTTAAAAGTATGATGTTATGGAAACCTTAGTGAATGGAAGAACAAGTTAAGTTGGGATAAAAGTATTATTCAGAAATATGAGAAACAAAGACAACAAACATGGAAAATATCGGAAGTGAACGCTACTACACGGGAACTACCCTGGAATGTTCCTACAACGTAGCCGTGAGGTTCCATGAAGTTGTAGGAACAGTAGCCGGAACGTAGCAACGTGGCTACGTGACATTTGTTCCCCACTTTGGTACCAGGAACGGATTCAATCCGTTCCTATGACTTAGTGGCAACTAAGGCAAACCACTATGGAGTGACATATTTAGTCCCTACCACGTAGCAGGTACTAAATGTGTTGCTTGGGCAGGGTGAGCAGGGTATGCAGAAATCATATTCAGAGTTGAAAAGCATCCTGGATCAGCTTCTCCAAAGTACAATCATATGCAGTCCACTCATTATTATCCAGAAATTATTAACTTTGCATAGGTACAGCTAATTGTTAAATTATTCAAGATGAGTTGGACGATTGGATGGCAGATGGAATAGGGTGATTTCTATTTTTCGACATTGCAGCTTAAGGCTAATGTTATGGTTATATATAAAATTTTTGACAATTGGAGGTCCAGAATTGAAATTTTGAATGAGGAAGTGAATGTTATGTTAACCGGAAATGGATCTGACGCGCTTGAGCTTAAAAAAGAGTAAGAGTTTGATCGTTGTCGTACAACAACATAAGAAGCGTAAATAAATCCCAGAGAGTATAAAAAAATTAATGATGATTATATCGACTCTGTCAAAGACTCTAAAACTGCTTATGAATATTGGGAAATTAATTACTGCAGCATAAAGTGTTGTTTACAATAAAATTTGATCCGACCGAAGTTGTTGTTATATTCACTCTCAGCTTTGTAAAAATTTGTTATTTAGATGAGAGAGAAAAGTTTCCGTTAGCGAATTAGATTCTAGAAATTACGGCATAGTTATGGAACAGAGCTGTGCAATTATTTTTAAAGGAAATAAGATAGTAGCACCAGCCAGTAAATCCAGTAGAGTATACACTACCTTTAGGGATTTTATCATACTGGAAATGGTGCTGCATCAAATATTTGGCATCAAAACTAGGACATTCAATACTAGAAGCTTAAGGAAAATGGGAAATCTTATAGATGGAGAAACTTTTTTTCGAACCTAAGTATATGTTAAAGTTAAGCAGTTAAGTAAACTTGATTACCACATTACAAGAAGTAGAGCCAACCGACTTTCATAGCTTATTCAAAGTGATTATTGCGACCTAAAAGGTTTGAATCTTTCGATATGTTTCTTTTTAAGGATTTCGGTCATTTTTACTATTGTATATAAACTAAGAAACAAATATAATCGGAAGTTTAATTATCCATTTAGTGGTGTTAAATACTAAACCAGACTTGAGTTTTTGTGTCGATTCTTTAGTAAGTTTCTCAATTATGAAACAGAAACACAGTGGAAAGGATTAAAACACATTTTCCATAACTTAGGCATGACTATTGTTCTACTATGTTCTACCCTAATAACTCTAATTTTGTAATGACTTAAATACGTTCCCTAATAACTGTAATTTTGTATTGCAGCAGAGTACCATGCTCTTTCAAATGTCACCTCTGACATTAGACGATGTCTTATGCAAGATTTGGTTACTATAATTCTTACAACAACTCTGGTATATGAAGTCAATCTTTCATGTATTCACTTTTTATCAGAACCTGAATAAAAATGTCTAAAACATGTGGATGTAAAGTATAACCTTGATCGAGATGCTCTTTCTTATAAATTTATAGATGCTCTCTAACTACAAGGAAAGTAACGAAAGTTCATGATCTTAATAACCTTTTTTCTCTAAATCTCTATTTACAACTGATAGATACTTCCTTCACGAGATTTTCTCTGGGAATATGGTCAATATGTTAATGAGCGATATGTAGATAAGGGACTCAAACTCAAAGATTATGAAAGGCTCATATGTCTCAGCACACAACCTATGTAAAATATGTCCATAATATGGAGGTGCTTTTTTAGATGCGGCAACCAATTAGTATAACTGTTGTACTTTAGGTCTGTTCTTACAATCTAACGAGAAATATTCGAAAACTCGGAAACGGCGGAAAAATTTTTGATTAGATACCCCAATAGTGTTTCTGCAACGGTCCACTAGTTTATTGTCCTGAACTGCAGTTAATGTAGGTAAGCGGTCTGTTTTTGGCAAGATTATACATGGAATATCTTCTTCGAATCCTAGAACTGTCCGATATATCGTACATTTTGAAATATTTTTACACGAAAAATATTTACTATATCATACAACTGTATGGTTGTCACGTGAAGGGGAACCGTGCAAGAGTTTTTTGCCATAGTGATTTTAAAAATAGACTTTTTATTCTAAATTAGTCTAGTAACTATTATATAAATACCTGATTTTATGTCCATAAAAATAATTGAATTGCACTGGAATAAGCCGCCAGTAGTTTTAATTAAAGAAATTAGATATGTTAGGTTTTAATCATTTCGTCTATTATTAAATCATGTAGTTGGTAGTTTAAGAATAATTAGTGATTTTCCCTTAGGAGAGCCAAGGAAACCTTCTATTTACATATCATCTCTTCCTTAATTATCATTGTTTCTCGTCTCCCATTCTGGAATAATCCAAGGCACTATATTTTATTCAAGAAGTTTACACAGTTTATATTAACTTTGGGTTAAAGATGTTATTTTATGGAACACAAAAAATATGAGATATGTGATCACTTATGAAACATAAAGGAAAGGAAGAGAACTAAGAATATAAACTTAGAAAAATGTGACAAGGATGGTACCAAGAACACAAAGAATATGTGGTACCAAATAGAAGAAGATATACAGGAAAAACAGCTTTGGTTGAATAATTAAAGGATTTAGTGCTTCTAAAATTTAAATATTGGATGAAAATTATCAGTAGTAGAAATGAATGGATAACAGTGCTGCTTTTTCAAGGCGTGCAGAGCATAATGTAGAGAATATGGATCGTCTCTTAATAAGTCATATTTCGTTTCCGGATATTTCCATATTTAACCTTAACGTTAACCGCTGTTAAATTTCGACAACAAAGCAATTTCATTTATTTTTCGTAACTTAAATTCCTAATTAGTGGAAAAATGGTGCCTAGTGTGTCGTTAATTTTTTTATGCAATTGTAATAGGAGCAGGCAATACTCCAGACGCATCGATGATTTTTTCACAAATGGATGAACTCGAGAAATTATATTTTTAAGGGCCAATTAATCAGATGAATCTGTTTGTTAATCTGTTCAGAAATTTTTATTTGCAACATTCAATACTTTTTTTTATTCGCAGTTGTTTGTTATACGTGTAAAATATAGGTTATTAGTATTATTTTTTTAATTATAACCATATATATTAAGAATAAAATTTCTAAGTAAGATATAGGCGATAATTATTATATTCTAGATCATTGTAACAGTCGATAATTGATTTACGCTAAAGTTACCTTGGAAAGTACCTTTCATTTCTTAAGTGACAAAATTAAAGAAAATAGCTTACGAGGGGTTTAAAAAAGTATACTTTGATAAATTGTTTAAAGAATAAACATATTTTCTAATTATTTTTCACCTTTATTCGTAGAGGTACAGTATTTTATTTATTAGAGCATTTAAAAGCCAGAATGAAAGAGTTGTTGGTACCAAACTATTTATCCTAATTCGCTCAACTCTTAGTTAGTTATAACGATCTTTGTCTAAAGATAGATAATCTTTCTTAAAGAATAATTTAGCATTGAAGAAACTTTATAAATAAATTTTACATATACATAATCCATACCCCTTACGAGTATGTTGTTTTTTTATTTCTTCCCAAGTTACATCTCTTTTTACTGCTGCATCTCTCACTCTTCGATCCACGTGTTTCTTGGTCTCTTTCTCTCTATTTTTGGTTGTATTCGCTTCATGTATATGTTTTACTATTTTTTCATAGAACCGCAGCAAGAGATAAGCAGAAGTAAGAACAAAGTATTCATTCTATGGGAACTTAACGGAAGAGTAGGAAATAGAAATCAGTATAGAATGGTGTCTAGGGGGAAAATGAAGAAAATGAGAACCAGAATTGCGATTGAAGGAAGACTTTTTAATAGAATAAAGACAATATTTCTGTAAAAAAATAAATTCCAAGGTTATAAAGTTTCAAATTTTTGAAGAAAGTAGTTTGTTTAACACTAACTTTTGGAGCAGAAATATGAATGATTACGGAACAGGAAAAAAATAAATTGACAGCAATATAAATAATATACCTAAAGAAAATTGAAGCGAAAAGCAAATTCCATAAGATCAGAAACACCACGTACAGATAAAATTTAAAAGTCAAAATAATGAAGGAAAAAATAGAAAAATGCTAGCTGAAATTAGGAGTGACCATCTCCATAGTAGAAATGAAAATGAAAAAGCAAAAAGAAGAAATAGGAACAAAAAGAAATATCACCAACAAGAAAATTATAAATTAACGAACAAAGTGGTAAAGGAAAAATTTCAAGTTAAACTGAGTAAGATAGCAGAAAATAAAATCAACCAAAAGGCAATAAAAGAAACTGGACAAAATTGAAAAAAACCTGACAGCAGCAGAAAATAGCTGCGAGACATTCAAAATAGTTAACAGAAAAGTGAAAAAGACGCAGTAATAGTCGGAGAACATAAAGGAAGCAGTAACAAAGAAGAAACAAAAATTGAAAAAACATTGGAAACCAGAAACCCAAAGGACTGCCAACAATACAAGAATAGATGAAACTACGTTTAGAAGGCAGTAAAGGATGAAAAAGAAAAATAGGGTTCGTAGAAAAAAAGTAATCTACATACGACCAAAACTAAAAATTATTTATCTGCATTAAAAGACAAATAATTCAGAATAAGAGTTATGGTTGGCGGAAGACTTTTAAACAGAAATAAGACAATATTCCTGGGAAATAGCAAGGACATAAGGGTACACATTTTTAAGAAGGTTGTTAGCCCACTATTAACTTTTGGAGCAGAAACATGGACAATAACGGAACTGCAAAGAAAGAAAATGACAGCAGTAAAAATGAAATACCTAAGGAAAATTGAAGGGAAAACCAAGATCAATAAGATCAGAAACACCACGTACAGAGAAAAAATAGAAAAATGCCATCCAAGCCTAGTAAACAATTTTAATGATAATATCAAAAAATAGGGAATCCGTGAAATACTGCAAATATACATAAAGCTTTTATTTTTAAACCTAATATTTTGTAAAATCCGAGCAGGAAGGAAAGACTGGAATAGTAAACCTGTTGAATCTGAGATCAATTGCCTGAAAAACTGCAGACGGGTCTGAAATAGGATTTGGTGCTAAGTACACCAAAAACATTGATATGTTCCAAAAGGAAATTTACGAACAAATTATCAGACTGACACTCGTACCTAAGTCATTGAATTATATTATTATCTTAAAGATAATTTGCATTTATAGACGTAGTTTACTTTCAAATTTGCCTCATTCCTATTGTTGGCTTCACGGTTTTAATGGCATGCAAAAATATCAATATAAAAATACTTACCTACGTATTTAATTCACTTGTATTTAGATCAAATTTTATATTCTCTCTTAAATAAAGGGTATTCGTAATATTTATGAGATATAATTAATAGCATATACCTATATAATTAAACAGTTTTTTTTATTATAGAGTTGTGGATCTCTGAAGGTAAGGTCAAAATTTATTTTTTGTTTAACTAAAGCCATAATTTAAGAAATTCAACTATCTTGATAATTCTTGAGCTAGTTTGCAAGCTACAGAAAACGATTAATCTGTTTCAGAAATGACATTTTCAAAATATTAACGAAACTAGCAAATTAAATGTTGTGAACCATTCTTGGACCTCTCCTATCTAATATTGATAGTACTATTGCATGCTGAGTACATAATTGATTAAAAGAAAAAATCCACATCGTCCTAGATTTCATTAATTGTGTCATAAAAGGACCATCAACATTTACATACTAAGTTGAAGGATGTTTCTTAATATTTTTACATGTTAAGAATTAATTAGATATAGATTACGTTGTCGTTGTTTAATTTTAAAATAAGTGTAATGCTGGAATTTAATTTAACGGATTAATTGTTCAATATGCAAATTTAGATATACTTAAGGTCATATTGGTGTTTGAATGTGTTAAATTGTTTCTAAGAAGTTAGGAATATATTAACGTTATAATTAGTTAAGGAAATGTACGTATATATATATTGCAATGAATAAATTAAACTTTAATAATTTCAATTTTTATATACATACAGTACTTGACAATTCCTTCCTTGCCTTCAAATAAACCTAATCAGAACTAAAACAAATACTAAACAGTTACTAAATCTAATAAATAACATAAAATAATAATTAAAAAGAAATTAAAACAAATTAAACAAATTATGAAATATGCTAAATATTACAATTTACCAAATTTTAATTGAAAATTTTTTTTAAAGAAAAATTATAATCAAATTTTAAATTAAATTCTTTCAGTCATTTATTTACATTTTATATAATGGTAAGTTAAATAAAGAACTTATAAATTTAGAATTTTTAAATATTTTCGATTTTTTGTACCTGGATCACTTAAAACATAACTATTAGTTCCATTTTCACTTTCGATTATATAAGGACCTTCAAATGGGAAGAATAATTTGGCACCTATGACAATTGCATACTCGTTAAGCTTTCGCCATCTAAATATATCCTTTTTTTACCTTTTTTAAATTCTTTACTTTTACATCAACGTTTTCTAGTTTTTTGTTGATATTTTCGATATATTCCACCAAGTTTTCATATTTCTCTTTATCTTTATTTTCTGTAACCCATCGTCTTTCTGGGTAAACATCTAGAGAAAAAGCACATCTGTCTCTACTTTGTTCATATTAATTCCTTGTCAATTCTATCTTTTGTCTCCCATTATGCACTTCCCTTGGTTCTTCTTTCCCTTTTACATTTGATCCTTTCAAACCTATTTCTGTGGTTTCATGTACTTCTAAACTATTATGTGATATTCTATCTTCTTTATTACTTCTACTTCTGTGTTTTGTCTAACTTGTTCCAGTAATTCTATTCTGACATTTTCAGTTTCTTCTTCATCTGTATTTGTTTGTTCTTCAGTCATTTTGTTTACGTTTTGTTTAATTGCTTCTCATCTTTCCCATAGTTTCCTCTTCTGTGATGTGCTTTTCTCGAACACAATTTTATTCATACGATTATTTCGAGTGCCCCACATTGAGGTCCAAATCAAATGAGAATATATTATTAAACTATAATAATCCCATTTCTATTTTTAACTTTGATAATACACAATAATTAATAATTCGTTCCTTGACATCAAATCCAACTAATCACAAAAAAAAACACTCACCTTATATAATAATAAATAACATTAAATATATAATTAAACCGAAATTAAATACATTACGAAATATATGATTTATCAATACAATTCCCCAAATTTTGAATAAAACTTTTAAGATAATTTGAAAGACAATAATATTATGGTAATTATTAATTTACTAGATGACTTAGAACATAGCTATTAGTACCATTTTCACTTTCGACAATACACAGACCTTTAAATGAGAGCCTTACTTTAGTAGAGATACTTTTTTGAAAATTGGATAAAAGCTTTTACCATCGCCGTGTCCCTATTTTCATTTTTCTTTGTTAGTTATTTTCTTTTCTTTTACATAAACGTTTGCGTTTCTTTCTTGCCTTTTATTGATCTTTTCCACCGTCGGTTCATATTTCTCTTTATTTTCTACAACTCATGATCTTTCTGGATATATCTTTATATTTTAAATTAATGGAATTTCCTTAGGACCTCTATTTGTTATATTTTTCTTAAACGTTTGTATTTAGTTTAAGTTATTTCTCATGATTTGTATTCACTAATAATTAAAATTCTTAAATCTTGAATTATTTCTATAACATATATTTCCTACAAGTAAGTATTCATATGGAAAGTTATTATTATGGCGTTACCTAAATTTTTCATGTATTCTAGTTCTTTCTTGATTCTTTTTTGCTATTCTTTTTCCTTTTATATCTCTAAACATGTCTATTAATTTATTTTCCACAAGATTAGTTCTTTCTGAATGCCCCCTTTTCCTTCCATTTGTGTCTATGGTAATTTATAGACTCAGTTTCGTTCCTTGTTATCATCAATCTTCTCTTCTACTCTCATAATTTCTCTCTTCATGAGTCTTTTATTGTTACTAATCCTATTTCCTATGCTCCTCATTTAAATTTCCATATTTTAACACCTATCTTTTTGTTTTTAATTAGTAATATTAATTTGTACTCTATTCAACTTGACTTTTTTCTAGCTGTTTTTTAAATCTGTTATGTCTTTCTTAGGTTTACTAATACTTATTTGAAGTTCTTTTGGATTCTCTTTGGTAGCCTACTTTTTTTAAAATAATTCAGTCTTGCTTGCTTTCCAATTATTTTTTCATATGTTCTAATTCATTTCAAAATAATGCCTCATACATTTTTTAAAACATATAGAAAAATATTATCTGTTTCTACTGTGTCCATATTGATTTCTTGTCAATTTTATGTTTTGTCTCCCATCATGCTTTTCGCTTGGTTCTTCTTTACCTTTTTCATTTGTTCCTTTCAAATCCATTTCAGTAAAGTCAAGTACATCTAAACTATTTTGTGATATTCTATATTCTTCATTACCTGATACTTATAATTCTCTGTTTTGACTACCTTGTTCCAGATATTCTATTCTGAAATTTCTAACTGCTCTTTCATCTACATTTCCTTAATCATCAGTCATTTTTCTCATGTTTTCTTTAACAATTTTGTTCACTGTCCTTAATTATTTTTCATCTTTCTGACACTTCTCTCGTCTATAAACTATAAAGTCCTTATCTCGTTAAAATAATAATATTATATGTTTTTTAAATAGCTTTTTTTTTGACAAACATTGGTTAACAAGTGTTTAAAGAATTTCTTCTAATATTTTTACAAAAATACTATGGTGACGAAGAAAATCTTGTTCAAAGTGCATGAACGAGCTGTAAATTTTTTCTTCGAATAACCACGTGCACCTTGCACTCATCTATAACGGTACCGCTAATCGTTAAAGACGTAACAAGCGCTGTGTATGTCGAGCAACCATAACCACACCATAAAGACCGGAATGATGGTCTCGAATAACCCAGATTTCGAGACCTACTGACTCGGAAGTCAATAAGACTCGTTTCTGGTGTGTGTAAAGAAAGTAAAAGCAAGATGAAAGGTGCCTTGATATAAATCAATGGCCAGTTTTTGGTCGCCACCATAAAAAAACATACCGTCTCTACGATTAAGGAATTTGCAACAAAGTGTGTCACATATTTGGCAAAGGTGTATCTCAGGGATGTGTTTATAGGCATTTATTCCCCAGTACTCTAAGTTTTCGAAACGGCGAAAGAAAAATAAATTAAATTCAGACTATTGGAACGTACCAATACATTGGCCCTCACGTTAGACTGACTTTTTACTTTTGGGATATTGGATTGTATCCAAATATATAAAATTGTATCCACCTTGTTAAATCATAACCGATTTATCCTTTCCATTTTATTCAATAAATATTTAAATTCAGTACTACGCCTCTGCGTGAGTACCCGTGGAAATTTTTTTATTATATATTTATTATTATTACTAAGCGCACTTGTTCTAGAGATCCTACATATTCATGATCTTTTTGTCTTACAGAAATAGATTGTTTAAAACCTCAAGTAAAGAAAACATTTATTAAAAATATTGTTTAAAACAAAATTGCCAAGGTCTTAGTACTGCCTTCATGAACCGCAAATGTGTTTTGGTATGCCTAAAAAGTACGTTGATAATGATCGTTTTAATTGATTTACCATACCTAATTCGGTATGTTTTCATATGTCATGTACTGAGACTGTACTATCTATTGTTAATCGTCAATTTCATAGTCATAAAAAAATTAATGTGGGCATATACATAAGTCAAAATAAAGAAAACTATAATGAATGAAAAATCCTTAGTTGGTTTTAGTGGTTCGTATATATGTATGGAGCTTGTTTGTGTGTTCAGCTTTCTTTATATTTTTTTATTTACTGCTTTCTCTTTCCATTTGGTGATCCTTATTTTAGCTATATCAATTTCCACTCCTGCTTTTCGTCTAGTTCTTGCTCTTTGCTGTTCGTTTTTTCCCATCGATTGAACTAATGAGAATTAGATTCAGATCTCTATCTATAAACTGTCACTGAACATGTCCAATCCATTAAGTTGTTGTACTTTTACAACTCCTATAATATCTAGTCCATTTTAAAGATCTTACAATTTTCGTTAGGACCTTTTTGTTCATCTCTCAATCCCCTTTTCGTCTTTGTGTATTTTTTGAAGTACTTCTTCTCCTGTACTACTAGCCTTTCCTGTTCTACCTTATTTAATGTTTTGTACATTCTGACTTTAGCCTTCCTGGATATTAAATATAAAAGATAAATTATGCTTATCTGAAATATCTACAATATTTCAAAGCTATTTTTTCAATATTTTTCGGTTTCACTAGATCGCATTTTCATAGATTGACAGAAGATTGACAGATTTTTTATTTACGTACTTGACTCATAAATATTTCAACCAATCATTATGAAACAATATGTACAGCTACAAATTTTTTTAAAATATAATAATAATCTTTTCTATTACATAGGCATTTCGTACAAAAGGTAATCTAAAACAAAGAACTTCCCAACTGGCCAAATTAGATGGCGTTACAATCCGGACAATTTAGTTTGTAAATACATTATTTGTTACTTTAAAAGATATTATCGAAGATGTACGAGATATATTTTTGATTATTTATCTGAAATATCTTTAAAATATGTAACAGTTCTGTATGACCTGTCATCTTTAGGTTAAATATAAGGATAATGGAAACCTTTTCTTCCTTTTTTATTATTTAATTTAATTTCCTGGATATATCTTTGCTTTTTATTAGTCCTTTTGCCGTTTCTGACCATCAACCTGTTTTGCATTTCTTCTGCCACAATGTTTTCTTGTAAACTCTGTCTTCAGGTATGTGTATTTTTTCACTTCTTCAAATCTGTAATTTTTTGCCTGTTTGTTACAATTGTTAAATATTTTTTTTTAAACTCGTTATCTCTCCATTCCATGTATTTAGTTTTCTCCTTATTGATATGTAGCCTAATGGTATTGTTTTGTTTTCTAATCCTTTTATAACTTCCTTCAGATCTTGCTTACTTCTTGAGAGTATTACCGAATAATCCTCAAAAGCTAGCCATTGGTGTCTTTTCTGATATGTATAATAATCCGGATCTCTTAATTCTTGCTTACCTTAAGACCCGTTTCAAACATAGACTGACGAAACCACCCTTACTTCATTTTTAACTTTAAATCTATTCGACGTTGTTATTAACTCTTACTATATTTTCTGTCCTACTTAGTGTCATTTGGTTAGTTTACATCCGATTCCAAGCATTTTTAACACTTTGTATAACTCTTTTCTATTTATTTTGTCACAGGCTTGTTTAAAATAATAAACATAAACAAGACCTATGGTGGATTCTTGTATTCAAAGCAGTCTGCCTATATCTCCATTATCGTAAATATTTGATCTATTATCCTGGTTTAAAGCCACGCTGATATTTTCCACTAAGAGGTTCACGTTTTTCTTTTACTTGCTATTAATATACATCGCTAGTATGTTAGAGGCTACATTCAGTGCTATAACTATAATTCTTACAATTACTTTTATCTCCTTTTTTGTATATTGAATACAACATCGCTTTTGTCCACTATTCTGGTATTTTCTCTTGTATCCATATATCCTCTATCAATTTTTGTACTTCCTCTTCCAACTGTTTTTCTTCATACTTACTTCATCACCCCCTGCACTTTTATTGTTTTTTATTTTGTTTTATTTCTTTTTATTTTATTATAATATTACTTTCAACAAACTTTACTTTATCGATGTTCTCATTCAATAAACCATTCCGTCAGTAGATAATTTTGGTAACCTAGACGCGCCCGTGATCTTAGAATGTTGTAAATAAATTTAATCTAAAACTAGATCGTCTGGTCATAGTTGAGAAACATGAATAAAAAAATGTTATAATGAGGCCAAACTGATCTAATCACCTGTTAGGATGAACATTAATGTATTCTTATGCAACATTTTTCAACTGGCCAGTGAACTTTCTATGGTGGCGTATAAAATCTGACCTTAACATAGAAATCTTGAGAATTTTTTTTTATTTAGTGCATCCAATAATTTCCTCATGCAGTTTTTTGTCAATAAATAACAAAGTGTTCATTATTATTTTTTTATTACATTTTTAGTTGAAACCTGGTGGAACAAAATATTTTAATGAGAATTTCTTGCAGTAGGAGGATTTATATTAAGTGAAAACAGGATATATACACCATTTCAATGTTATTTATTGGAATGTCGTAAACGATTAGATGCTTAGAATTAAGATAGAAAATGTTGAGTATTTTTGGAAAGAGTTATAACAGATGTAAGAAATAATTGTAAAAAAATGCAAATTAATCCTTTTTTTGTTTTTATGTGTTTCACGTTCAGCTTTTATTTGAGAAAATAATAAAAATATCTCCTAAACATTTTATATGAGTTATAATTGGGCTCATTTTTCCTTCGTCAAAATTAGTCTTTAAGTTTGTTTCCCTCTTACTGGGGCAATTAGCTAGTAGGCGATTTGTGCGTTTTTTAAAATTCTTTAATGAGTAATCCTAGTTTTATTGTTTATGTTTCTTTATTTATGCTAATAAATACTTTTGTGATACATTTTTACTTGTTATTTTGTTCTTAAAACGATGTTGGTTAAAAACAAAATCGCAAAGGGCTAAAAGAGCAGAAGGTCAGAAGAATAAGTCTAAAATTCCGATAACTGAAAAATCAAAAAGTAATCGAAGAAGAATGAAATTGTTAGTAACTCTACAAATATATACGAGTTCCTATATATTTTTATAATTAAATATCTTCAATAGTCCAAATTAAACAATATCTTTTAGCTGCACAATAATCGAATTTAATGTCTTATTTTACTCCAATTACTACCGTGAATAAAAGCCAAATTACTAATTTCCTAATCGTGTTGGTATTTAATTTATCATTTAATTTTGTAGCGACCGACTGCTATTACACAATTTTCGTATAACGAATTAATATGAACAAATTTTGTAATAGATTATTTGTTGGCGAAAGTGTTGTAAATATAAGTTTAAGGAATATATTGTTTTTACGGTAATCTGAGCCGCACGAAGGTAATCTGTTAGGCTGGCAATGTAATTGAACTTCTTACAAATATATGAATGAATGTATTTTTTGTGATTGCCATTGTAAACGCCATTTATTGTATAACATGTCACGCGATAAACGCATCTTCATGTTATGGTAAAATGCCTAATATCGAAATAGCCCTCTCTATTTAAAAATCAAATATGTAAAAAAAATAAAGCACTGATCCAAGAACGCTACCTTGAGGGACTCCGGTCTTAATTAATATAGAAAAGTGTTGATTTAGATATACTTTATAAGAAACTGTCAATTTTTAATTAATTAACTAATTAAAACCAAAATTCAAACTTCGTCCAATACTAACTTATGTAAAGAAACCTGACAGCAATATTTTTATCTTCTAGATCTGTGCTTACTTTTTTAGATGGTGTATGATATATATTTTTTAACTATTATTTTTTGTCTTTTCCAGATGGTTGGATTAAGAATAGTGGACAAAAACTTAAACAAGGCCTTTTACAAATTAGGTCTGACGGTAGGCAAACATCCTGGATACTTCTTAATAGTGCCGATTCTTCTGACATTACTAGGAATGACTGGATACCAACGTATGCACAATAACATAGATCCGGAATACCTCTTCAGTCCTTTGAATGGTGCCGGCAAATATGAAAGAAACGTTGTTGAAAGCTATTTTAAAGTCAATTATAGCAGTAGGTTTAGCGTAGCTAGAATCACCAGGGCAGGTATGGTTTATTCTATTACTATTGATAATTATAATGCTTTTTCTAATAATATCAAATACTCATAAATATGTGTAATTAATAGTATTCTTTATTAAATGTGTGTAAAAATATAAACAATTAACTTCATTTTGTGTGTTAAAAATTGATAAAATTCCAAATATAACCGAGGCTTAAACTTTCTCAATTCTTAATACCAAGTTAAAAGGACTTGTCAATTTTAATAACTGAAAACGACACCTGTTGAAAGTTTAAATTACTACTTTGTATTTATCTTGTCTCTTATTATAAATTCCCACATAATTATTATATTTCCATTTGATTGAAATCAAAGATGTTCAACTAACACACTTTTTCGCACAATGTATAGTTATTTGAAAACTTCTCGAGATTTCCATTATAAGCAATTTATAGTTGCGATTTATTAATTGAAAATGAAAGATGTGCTTCAACAAATAGCAAACATAAACATAAATTATGCGCTTCGCTGCCCTCAGAGATAGTACTTTGTGCTTTCATAAATATACAGGACATACGTTTTTGTGTAATATTTTTGGTGGCGTAATTCGAGAATTTATCGTTTTTTCTTAATTAAAATAATTGATAAAATGTTTAACAATTAAAAAAAATATCTGAAAACATTTAAATAAATACTACTACATTTTTATTAAAAATCACTTTCTAGAGTTCCTAAAATTCATCTTATAAAATTGGCATTTTCAATTTAAATATTGACAAAACTTTTATTCTAACACACTTTAAATTTCTTATGATGTCAAGATGCATTTGGCGATATTTTAAAATGAAAATAACTAATGAATATTTAACACCAAAAATACAAGATATCTAGACCACGAAAATAAAAAGTTATCTTCCAATTTTTGTCTATGGTTTATAAAAATAAATATTCTATTAGGAATTGAAAAATCTTTCATTTACCTCAATTACCATGAGATTAGTATCAAAATTTAAATAAAACATTTTGTTGTCTTTAAACTGATTTTAGCTATCATATTCTATTATTATTCTTATTAGGATATCACGAGGAAGATTAATCTTGACAGGAATTCCTAATTATTTTTTTCTTCAACATTTTAACTTTAACAATTTATGAAACACAGTTACACATCTCACTCACGTAAATGCCATTACTGATAATTTTCTTATCCAGGTCGTTTTGGAAGACTGATCTTAACCTCGAAACGTTGAGGAAAAAGATGCTATGGATTGAAACCAATATTTTTTTATAAATACAATAGGCGTTCTATAATATTAATAATAAAAATAAATTATATTCATTGAAATTTAATACCAAGTTAATTGCACTTTAATTGAAGTATAGTAAACTTACCCTTCTATATGCATTATTAAAGACACACAGAACTACATACGGCCTAAATAAACATAATAACAAACAATTACATTTACTGTTTAGGCCGTTTTGGTAGAGTAATCTTGACATCAAAAGATGGTGACAAAAATATGTTAAGAGTGGATGTATGGAAAGAGTTGCGGCTTTTGGATAGCCTTATCCAGAATATGACTATCTCCTATGAAGATGAATATTTTACCTATGTAGATATATGCGCCAGATGGATGTCTGATTGTTTCAACAACGATATATTAAATTTGGATTATATAATGGAAGACGTAAGTAACACATAATCAGTTTTTATTAAGAAACACAACATTAGTCTTGTTTGAGTTAATTCGCGGTAACCATCATTAAAATTAATACAAGTTTTATGATGTTGCATAAAATATTGCATTATTGTTTAATTTAATATTAATAAAGATGCTTCACGCTGCTCTTTTTAAATTCTGCAAACCAATTACAGACATCAGCTCTTGATGGACCTCAGGGACTTACATAAAGTGTTAAAATATTTTTCTGATTTTAACCAATTGAACTATAGATAAACGTTGAACTACCAAGGCAGACTTTTGGAAACACTTTTAGGAAGAGAGTATCGAACGAATGAATGCAAGTAATCTAAAGTATAAAACTGGGAAGCATACAAAATTTATGATGATTTGGATGACTTGGTTGTCGATATTAAACCGTGGTTGCCATTCCCTTTTTTTCTCGTGGAATGTACTGCTCACCGGGCCAATCTATCATTTACAATAATTATTTAATTTTTATGTTTCATTTTTCGTAACAAATATTTTTTTAAAAACGCCAAATAATTATGAATAAAATTAATAATATTTATCCCTTTGGCATACAAAGCAAACCTTTTCGCTCCATGTAAGTGTTCAAGTATATAAAAAAAATAGCAGGATTATTGACCTCAGTTTAAATATAATAATTGCATTCAAAAAGACATGCTTTTCTTTGAATAAATTCAACATTAAACCACAAAATATATTTAAAAAAACCATACTATTTGCATAATTTTTTTAACTGCTATGGATCATATTTTTTTATAATTACCCTTGATCTGAAAAACTGAATTGAAACCTTCGATTTGTACGGTACAACGTGAATACGAATGTATAACAACCTTCTATTTTACCTGTAAAATGTTGCAATTATAATAAGAATCAAAATTAATATAAACGTATATTAGTAAGAAAATTACCTTCAGAATATGTTTTCAAACAATGATTTTGGTTCCTGATTTATATTCACTTTCTTTTCATTGCCATTGCCATTGCCACAAAAGAGATCCCACAATACGTCTGTTGTTTTCGTTAATTCTCATTAAAATTTTTAGAGAAAATAACACACTTTGCGGTTCAAAGTTCATTAATAAATTGTGCAGCATCGTGAGAGAACTTGAAACGCCCACAAAGATGAGTACCATTTCTTTAAGCACGGCATCGCTAAGATAAGGAGGTCAAATAGAAGAAGCATTAGTAATAATTTGTAATCATTTATTTACTATTGTATTCGCACTTTCTTAACAGGTTAAAAAAATTCCACGAGATTAATTAAATTGGTCATTTTATTTTTAGTCATAGGTTTTGTAATTTTTTTGTTATTCAAATAAAAATATATCTTTTAACTGATTACTTATGTATAAAACGATTCCTCGAAATGTAAATGTTAAATGCCATTCAGAGTAATTGTATCACCTTGATTAAGCTATAACAGAAACTTTCTTAGTCACAAGCATCGTGACTTATAAACTGAAATAAAAAGGAAATGGCTTTTATAACAATGAAAACATAACTATTGCGCAAACTTAGCAACCATACTTAATGTTTAATGTCCGGCTGTCGTTGCAATGCCTCACAAGTCACTCACTCCATTTCCTCGATAAATTTAATGTAATTAACCAAAATGACGCCGAGCTGTACAGTGAAAGTAATATTTAGGGCTGGTTTTTCGACTCATTGCTCACGTAACTAGTAACCTGTATCAAAAATGCAAATAACCACAAGACAATTTTTTTTTACTTATGTTACCATAGTAATGTTCTTCAAATCAACAATTTTTCCTCCTTAGATTAGATTTGATCAATACTGCAATCAGTCTTCGAGAATAGTAGAAAAACGTCAGGTTATGTTTCAATGTTATAATTTAAATGTTTGTAAATTTAAAAGCATTGTTTATTTGAATTTCGAATGTCTTCAATTTCCATACTGTTCCGTTAATCCCCTCTGTGGTTTATAACTTTTTTCATCAAAAAATTTTCACGTTTTCAATATTTATGTAAATTTTTGATACACAAATAAAATAACGTTGATTAAATCAGTTTGTTTGAACAGTTTTGTTGGTATTTTTACTGCTTGTGAAATAGCACTGATAGTTGATGATTACATCTAACTTAACTAAATTAATGACAATATAAATTTCGATGTGATAGTGGCATCGTAATCAGTTTGTCCAACATTACAATGCTAGTTTAATATAGAAGTCATGGTTGTACATATTTTCAGACTTCTTTAATGTTAAGTTTGGATTAGTCAATAGTAAATTTACAATATTTCACCCACAAAGTTTCTGAAATATGTGAATAAGTCAGTATTATTGAAAACTTGGCAGTACTATGACTTAATAGAGATATCGGTTTTTGTAGTAAATACAGATCTATTTTGCTAATTCCAATAACACCCAAGATTTAAAAAATTATTAAATTAATTGTTTCAACCCTTATTTTGTGGAAATTATCCATAATAAATATAAAAAAGATGAATTATACTTATCTGTGTTTCCACAGGATTCCAACGCTTTTTAAACCGAGGTCGTTTTAATACAACTAAAAAAGCGTTGGGATCCTGTGGAAACACACATAAGTATAACTTAGCTTTTTCATATTTATTAAAAAATTATTATTGCTACTGAACCTGGTGAGTAGCAATAAAACTATCAATACTTTTTTGGATGGAATTCCACGGTGCATTTGGTAAACGTATTATTCCAACTTCAGATTTAATTGGCATATTTACACCTATTCTGATTTTCTGATTATTCAGACTTATGGGTACCAGAAAATGATCAAAGAATATATCAATTACTATTGATATAATTTTCTTATATAATAGTTGAAAAGGTCTTGAAGATTGTTTCTACTATTTCTTCAATAGGTTGGCTCACCGGTAGAGAATTTTTTCACATTTTTGCGTTGCATGCAAGTACAGTGTTTTACATCTCTTGGTATAATAATGTAATAATAATTCGAGCAATGTTTATCAATGTAACCCACCAGAGAATTTTAAAACACATAAACTCTACAAGAATTTTATTCGGTGCACAGGATTCAACTACTATATTGATGAATGCTTGATTCGGCAACGTTTTGCGTTTCGTTATTATTCACTAAATATGAGATTCACCTTTTAGCCGAAGTTCAAGTTTCGGATCTTAAGGTTGCAACGTTGCCGAATCGTACTCAGTATAACATCTGCATTCTTAACATGGCGATGCCTGGAATAAAATTATGCAGCCTGTACACATATTGTAATTTTATTTTTATTTTTTTGTTAATACTGCATTTCTTGTAGGTCGAGAGTAAAGCCATAAATTTGACTTTTCCTCTTATGTTTAACCCAGTAACATTTGACGCTCATGCTTTTCCCGTATTTTTTGGGGGTACTGAAGTGAGTGAGGATGGTTTAATTATCAGTGTCCCATCTGTGCAGCTAGTATATTTTGGAAATGCTGATACCAAAAAACTACAAAAAATGTAAGTGCTTTTTATAAATTGACTTAATAAAGTATCCCATCATAATTGTATTTCAGGGGTGAAGCTTGGGAAGACGCCTTTTTGGATCTCATAGAAAGAATCCAGGATATCGAAAATAGATTCAAACACATACGCATAGCTCGTTTCGCGTCTAGAACTTTAGATCATGAATTGGAAAAGAATACGAAATCTGTAATGCCTTATTTCACTTCGACCTTCGTTATTATGGCCTTATTTTCAGTGGGTAAGTGGCGCAGTCAATCCTATGGAATCCATTTTTTTATTCTTTTTTATTTTAGTTACCTGTATGATGTTTGATTGGGTGAGATCTAAACCATGGCTAGGTCTTTTAGGAAATATTAGTGCAGCAATGGCAACATTGTGTGCTTTCGGTGTTTGCATGTATGCTGGAGTGGATTTTATCGGTCTAAACTTGGCAGCACCATTCTTAATGATAGGTAAAGACAAAGGAATTCTTTTTTCTCAAAACAACATTTAGAAGTCAATTATTTTGGTATTAACTTATTTTTTTGTAGGTATTGGTATAGATGACACTTTTGTGATGTTGGCAGCTTGGCGGAGAACATCTATAAAAACTCCGGTACCTGAAAGAATGGCGCACATGTTAAGCGAAGCTGCTGTATCTATCACCATTACTTCTGTCACAGATTTTTTCAGCTTTTGGATTGGTATATTCAGTCCTTTTCCTTCGGTTACCATCTTTTGTATTTACGCAGGTAAATGACAAACTTAACGACTTTTTCCTTTAAGATTAATGTGTTAATTTTTTAAATAACATTTTTACATTTTTTAGGAGCCTCTACGGTACTTTTGTTCATTTGGCACTTGACATTTTTCGCGGCGTGTGTAGCTATATCTGGATATTGCGAACAGAAAAATTTACATTCCGTGTTTTGCTTTAAAGTTCTGCCGAAATCTAAATCACGTAAGTATGAAAACAAGTTACGATAGTTGTATGAACTCTGTTTTCAAATGTAGGTGAAATATATCCAGAAACTATTTGAAAAATGTGTACACGGCATATCCGCGGTCCGGTGTTAGCGGAGAAAGTGAACCAGCAACCACGTTAGAATTAGCATTTTAAAGTTGCCATTTCTCATTACGCAATTTTAAAGAACATCAATGGACTACTGATATTATTAGTCAATGGGTCAACGGTAAATACATTGAAAAATACAATTTTTGTCGCACCTATCCCCAAACCTACCAATTTTTACGGAATTCGTAATCATCACATGGATCGAATTGTTTGTGACATCATTGTCTTAGTAGTTTTTTTTACAGACACTTTCAATCAATAGTCTCTTCATTACAACGAGAGTTTAACTCAGTATCTTTGTACTTGGAAACCAATATTTATATTAAAGTTTCTGTTTTAAATATTCTCATATTTTATCTTTCATCATAAGATATTGTCCCAAAGAACATCTTGAGATCTCAGATAGACTTTTTCTAAACAAAAAAGAAGACGAACAAATTGAACTGAATAAAAGCCAATTTATCTCAAGGAAATGTTCTTGGTCTTATTCCATATTTACCACATTATTAGTGATTTACCAATATTAGACGGTTTTATAAACATATGTTGATAACTTAGACAGTTGATCCAAGAAGGGTCAATTAAAATACTTCGAAGAGCAAGTGGCAGTAAATTGGACTAGAGGAAATGGACGATGAAAGTTAATTACCCTAAAAATCTTCCTATGTTATTTTTTCTACAAGAAAAGCTGACATCAATGATAATCGCGTTGGGAAGCAAATGGTAAAAATACAGTAGCATAGCAAAATACAAAAAAAAATATTAACGAAAAAAAAGCACCTAGGTTGTCAGTAATTACTTTGTAAAGTATTGACATACACATACATTCAGGTTTTGAAATCAGTGTAGCGGTGTGTGTGACGTCCTATTTTATGGATGTTAGACATTATTATTCTAATTTAACTATCAAGGAAGAGATCATAAGATTTGCTAGCAAATATGAGGTTGAACTGCAACTTTACGGGAATGTACTACATTTAAATCAATTCCTAAGATTTTAGAGAAAGGAATCCGTTGCGTAATTAATTGATTGACCCCACCGACTATTCATTAACGCATTATGTTATTTGTTTATTTTGATTTATGCATTTGCATATTATCACTCTAAAAGAAGAAATATGGATGCATTAATCCACTTGTTCACTGGAGTATTACGAAATTCATTAAATGTTGAATAAACAGGAATCGGTCCAGTTATCACTTATTTTAAATCTTGAAATTTATTAATACATATAATCAAATAAACATAATTAAGGATATACTAGCTGAATCCTCAAATTGCTAATCATGAATTCTTAATTAAAACAGAGCTGATAATTATTTATTTATATTCCAGAAAAAAAGAATTTCTTGTATCGATGGTTCTGTAGTGGAGGAGTTGACCTTAATGACGTCGATAACCCCGAGGATAACAAAGAGCACGGTTTTATGGTATTCTTCAGGGATTATTTCGGGGCCATGCTGAACAACAGTTGCGTTAAATTCATTATTATCCTTGTATTTGGAGTTTATTTACTCGGAGCAGGATACGGGATCACTAAGATCGAAGAAGGACTAGAAAGAAGAAAAGTCGCTAAAAATGATTCATACGCTATAGAGTTTTTCGACAGGGAAGACGATTATTACAGGGAATTTCCTTACAGGTACGTGATTACCTAACGTAATATAAATTTAATAACAATTTTTTTTTTTTAGGGTACAAGTAATTGTATCTGGCCAATATGACTACTCCGATCCAAAAATTCAAGCCGAAGTCGAAAATTTAACTCAAACATTCGAAAATACTTCATACGTTTCTAACACCTTGTACACAGAATCATGGTTAAGAAGCTTTTTACAGTACTCCGAAAGGAATCAAGATTACCTAAACCTTACCATTAACACAAAAAAAGGATTCACAGATGCTTTGAAAGAAGTAAGTATACCATAATAGCTTAATTAAGTGCCACATTTAGGTCTTAGACGAGTTGAACAGTTATTGGACAGAAATTGGCATTTTCTTCTGCGACTTCGATTTGCCACTGGGATTCATTTCTGAGGGTTGCAACTCCAAACAAGCAATGGGCACTGATTCAAAATCAAGATAAACCAGAATAAAACTGGAAATGAATTTGATATTTGGTAGATGTTAAATTATGTTCAAAATTTTTAACACATCATGAGGTTATTAACACTTCCCCGTGAAAGACTCCTATTCAGCATGCAACTCCTAAGTGGCACGGAGTTTCACTCGAGTTCATATACTAAAGATGTAGGTGCACCAGAGCCTTTTTGGACTCATCTGCAAAATATATGAAAACACTCGAGAAAGCGGCTATTGTAGGTGCTCCTTACAATCTACTTTGCCCATTAATTGATTTCATAATTCTATGAGCTATCATCTGTTGATTATAATTGACTTTATTTTGTGCCTCTGGCTACACCCCTCCACGAAGCATTTTTATGACATACTTCAAATAAGACCATATATGGTTAACTCATTTGGCCTATTTTTGCTTATTTATACAATTGGTATACATGTTGGGAATGGTTTAATTTGCGACATCAGAGCATTTGGCTTTTTTACATGTCTTTAATAAAACGTTTTTCGATAGTTATACTAAGAATAAGTTTATGAGTAATTTTGAAATGAAAACTGTTTATTGTAACTGTCCAAATACTCAGATTATTCATAACGACGTTCTATTATTTCATTACAGTTATGGTTAGCACCCAGTAGCTCTTTTTCTTTGGATGTCAAATTTGATGAAAGTGGTAATAATATTATTGCAATGAGGTTTTTGATACAAGTTGTAAATATTTCCGGTACCGAACACGAAAAGGAAATGGTAAGGTCCTTGAGACAAATTTGTAAAGATTCACCTTTGAACGTTACAGTCTTTCATCCTTACTTCGTGTTTTTCGATCAGGTGAGCAAGAATTCCATTTTAAAAATAAATATGGTTATTAAAACTATATATATTTTTTAGTTTGAGTTAGTAAGGCCATTATCCATCCAGAACATGGTGATAGGTGCTGGTATTATGATGTTGGTGACATTTATTTTTATTCCGAATATTTTGTGCTCATTTTGGGTGGCGTTTTCTATAATATCTATAGAAGCCGGTGTTGTTGGTTATATGGCTTTATGGGGAGTTAATCTGGATTCTATTTCTATGATAAACTTAATTATGTGTATAGGTAAGTTAAGCAAAACATTTTCTATTTCCATGTTCAATTTGTATAATATTGTTTTTAGGTTTTAGTGTCGATTTCACAGCTCACATTTGTTACGCATACATGTCTTCAAAAGCAAGAACTCCAAATGAGAAAGTGAAGGATTCTCTGTACGCTCTAGGATTGCCAATATTCCAAGGATCTGTTAGTACCATACTGGGAATGATAGCATTGTTACTAGCCAATAATTACATATTTTCTGTGTTCTTTAAAATGGTATTTTTGGTTGTGTTTTGTGGTGCTATGCATGGATTGTTTCTGTTGCCGGTACTATTATCACTTTTTGGACCAGGTAGGTTTAATGTTGATCTTCTTGCATTTGAATCTAGTATAAATTATTATTTAGGTTCTTGTACGAAGTATAAACCTGAAGATGACATGAAACTTTCAAGTATCGAAAAATCTTTACCGCATCCGTACTGCATTCCTCATCCTCAATTTACGTTAAATGGGAGCAATTTAGGAGGAGCCTTAAAGCAATCAAATGCACCAACTACAGAAAAGTAATATTTTTTTCAATTAAATTTATATGGTAACAAAACTATTTTTTGTAACCCCATTTTCTTTCTAGATTTAAAAAAATCCAAGTTCCAAAAATGTACACTGAAATGGAAAAAGATCTCGGGCTCGGTACTTCTGAAGAAAATTCTAGCGAATCTTCAATACATTCACAAAAGAAACTACCAATGGATGATGTAGCCTTAGAGCGGCGTTACAGAGATGCTTGGAGAAGAAATTCTGAAGCTGCCATTTTAGGTTTTAGAAATTCACAAGTTTTGGACATATTTGGTACGGATTCGGAAGCAGAATATTACAGGTGCGTTATACCACTAGGGATAGTGAGGATAGTTCAATAAAAATACGTTTAGAGGTTGTTAAGATTGTTTATTCAATGAATTTGCAAGAAGTCTCATTAACATTGAGATATAAGTCACACTTGTGGACTAGTTTATAGATTCTCAGCTGGTAAAATCTCTACCTCAGCATCCACCCTTCTTTTAATGCTTATTTTAACGAGCCAAACACATGAAAATCGCATAGGGACAAGTCAGGATTGTAAGCTGGATGGTGTAAAGCTTCCCATTTCGTATGACCAAGAAGATTTTGAATGTGAGCTACATGGGGTCGAACATGCAGAAGTCTTTTTAGGTCACTTCATAGCTCAATGTTTCCACACACAGCTGCAAGTATGTTACCAGCAGGGAATTTAGATATAGATTAGTGTACCAGAGGAACTAACGCCTTAATAGAGACTTATTTTAAATTCATTCAAAAAACAATACAACAGATGTAATATAAATTTTTGTAATTTTTTTAGACGAAGGTCAAAAGCTGCTGATACGGGCAATAATCCACTGGGTGATCACAGAAATGAGAATTTCTTAAGTCCTAGATATGAACCAAATAGAAGATACTCTCCCCCTCAAGAAAGATACGTTTCTAGAAGAAATGACAGAGATTTAGCTAGGTCTAGTTCCTATCATAATATTATTCATCCCCGATATATAAAAGAAACCAGATTTCCTTAGTTTTAAATAGATATTTTAAATATTTTTTTGGTGTTCATTTGTAGCAAGAGTTTTATTTATTTTTGTCTTAAATATTGGAAACCCGTTTGTATATATTTCTTGGATTTCTTCTAATTTTTAAGATATAATGGGATTATAGAAAAAAAAGAGAATATAGAGGCAGTATGAAAAATCTAACTATACCATCACACAGTTACTTATAATTATTATTTTTTTATATTAGTATCTTAAGTCAAAAAATATTGGGTTATGAAATATGTTTGTTTTGTTAGTAGATGACTGATAAATACTCTAATTTTGAATTGATATTTCTAGATAATAAGTCTTCTTGTTCTTATTAATTATTGATTAAATAATGGAGTCTAGTTTTGTATGGTTTTAGCAAAGCTTTCCTTAGTAAATTTTATTATACTAAACCAAAAAATAACAAATAATTCAAATTCTTAAATAATTTTTGAGTAACACACATTAAATATGATAGTCTGGTCTTAAATATGCGACGTTTTGCTCAACTTGTACCTTATTGTACAATATCAATAAGGTTTTGTAAGATATTTTTGCTATTGTAATAAACATTTGAAATAGTGTTTTGTTTCTTGAATATTTTTCTTCCTAATCAAAACTATAAAAACTTTAAATTTATATAACAATTTCCCACATAGCAAGAAATATTTTTTGCGATAGATTTTTAAATATTCGTTAAATATTTTCTACACATATTGGTTAAATATGAGGTAATTTTATTTATGTAATATTTATATTTTTTTATTATTACCAAAATTGATAGATTACTAATATTAAAATGCATTTAAAAAATTTCACGATTTATAATATTAATAATAAGATATCCAAACCATCTTTACAGCTTATCATTAGAGAATTTTAATATCGAGGTTTTGAATCCCAGTTTTAAAGCAGAAATTTGAAAAATGTCGATTTTAGAAATCTCGACTTTAAATTTGATGTTTCAATAAATCTCGATTTTATATCATAAATCTTAAAAATCGTGTTTTATTTCGTACATATGGACTTTTTGAAGTCAATATTCAATGGATATCGACTTTAAATCTTAAGATATCTCGATTTTAAATCAGACATATTAATAAAATCGTATTTTTCGATTTTAAAGTCGAGATTTTAAAGAATCTCGATATTAAAGTCCAGATTTCAATAAGTTTCGATTTTAAAGCAAAAACATCTCTTTTTCTTTAAGATCTTGGTTATGACGTCAATATTTTGATAAATCTTCGTTTTAAAGATTTTAATGAATCTTAGAAAAATATCTGAAAACTTTTCTATTTTACTTTAAATCTTAACTTTCAACTCGATATTTTAGTGAATCTCGATTTTCAATAAAAAATATTAAAAATTAATTGTTTTTCTTTAAGATCTCTACTTTGATATCAAGAATTTAATTAATTTCGACCTTTAAGAGATAAATTTTAATATATTTCGTTTTTATATCAAAAATATTATAGATGAGTAAAATAATGACCTAAAGCAAAAAATTTGAGGGACGTTAAATTTTTACATTTTGATACAGGAACAATTTTCATTTTTTTTAATATTTAATGTAAATTATTTAGCAAATATTACTTTCCAAATATATAAACAATATTTATTAAATATTTAACATAAATATTGTGAAAGCAAATTCTTAAGAAATATTTTGTTTGGATAATAAATATTTAAAAAACATATAATATTTTTTTCTATAAATATTAAGAATTTCATTAAGTATGAATATTTTAAAATAGGAAATAATGTGTGCATATTTGTAAATCCAGGATAACGTGCCCTAGAAAATTTGAAACTTTTAATTTAAATGTCGTTATTGCTACACTTATTGTAAACGGCAGAAATTAGAATTGCATATTTAGGAAAAAATAATACGACATACTGAAATTTAATCGATTAACTGATCATCCTTGGAGATATTCCAAAAATCAACGATATTTTTCAAAATCAAACATACAGATCGCTTAAAATAGATTAACAAAAAATGTTATTTAATTATTTTTAGGGGATGGTAATTACACCATACATATAATTTTAAATGTCGGCCCTGCTGAATTGTTGTATAGTTTCTAAAAACTACTATAAAAGTTAAAAAACATAAAAATCTCTTATTATTAACAGAGAGAGGCGAATTTATTAGTTTTTCGCACATTTCGGGGTGATATGAATATTTATTAGAATTTCTAAGGAAGTAATTTTATGTATTTACTAAATATTTCATTTTAGACCGATTTCCTATAATTTTTAGTCTTATTTATGAGACAAATAAAAAAGACAGGTAGGTAAAATTTTCCATTCGCATTCTTATGGGACCAGATTGTTACAGAAGTGTTCCGCGTCTTCAGTAGTGCAGGTGTGAATTTAGTTTAGGTCTAATGAGTTAAAAGGTGGGGAGAATGGATTAGATAACAAAAGGAAGTTATTGAACTAGTATTAGTTTAGTTAAGTGCTATGAAAAAAATTATAGTGATCGAACAAGAGACTTTCCGAATGCGAGGATAATGCTTTGGTGTAGTGTCACCCCGATCCCTTTACGAGATAGCAATAGTGTAGAAAAAGCAACAATTGTCAGTTTGGCTCTTTGAGAATGAGTAGGCTCCAACAAAAGTTGTTAGTGAAAAAAAAAACGAAATAAAAAAATGGTCGCTACTTTTGTTGGAATTACTGGGCATATTTCCATTGTAGCACTGGAGGAGAGACAAACTGTTGATTTAGAATTGTTCACTACAGTTTGTTTGCCTCAAGTTCTATGAAAGGTTCGCGAAAAACGTCCAAGAGGAAGGATCATCTTGCATCAAGATAACGGTCAAGCTCACACTGCTGCTCAAACAAATGAGTGTATTTGAATTCATAAAACATAGAAATAATGGATCATTAGTCGTATAGTCCACACCTAGCACCTAATAATGACTTCTTATTTCCACAGGTAAAGGATAAATCACGGGGTTTACGTTTTACATCGGCCGAAGAAGTGGTTAATGCCTTTAAAAATGAAACAAACTACTGCCAGAAAATTGGAGAAAATGTTTTGAAGATGGATTTTCGCGGGTGCAAAAATGAATACTTTGAAAAATAATAAATAAATGTTTTTTGTAAATAAACCGTGTTTTACTCTGGTAATTAGGTATTATTTCATATCAATGAAGAAATAAAACTAATATATATATTTTGTACTGCTGCCACCTATCAGTACGTATTACAACTTAAATAAAGAGATTTAAAATCTCCTAGTTAAATGTTTCTCGTTAACAGACAGAGGACGCTACTAATCCTATTTAAAAAATAATTCTAATCTGATTTAATTGTAATAATAGTAATAATAATAATAATAATAATAATTAATGAAATTATTTACATTTAAAAAGATCTGTCAAACTTCTTTCTGTCTGGAAAAGTGTATGTCAGATAGTGAAACCTGGGTATATTTGAATATACACTGTACACAAAGTATGGAATAAATTCATTTTAAGCTAAACAAACAATTTTGAGGAAAAATCCTGAGACAGGTCCGTTTTTGATTTTAATTTAATGTATTTTTACATAACAATGAAATATACGGGGTAAACCATTTGTCAGTAACGATGTCATCGACAAGTTTTTTACATGGCACACACTTTATATATATTTTTTTTAGATTGCAATTTTCAAGACGATTCCAAAAATATATCATACTTGTATTCGGTAATTAATAGTTTTGAAGATACGATAATTTTAAAATCTGTATTTTTGCAATAAATTGCCACATAATAAATGTACTTATTCTACAACTAAAAGTGAGTTATTTCTCGCTTTTACAAATTATTTCCACTAAACCCAGTATGTACAAATTCGAGAAATAACAAGCTCTTTCAAAATCTGCAAAAATATACAGGTGTTCCATTTAAATAAAAAAAGTTGAGGTTATTTTCGGATAAACCGGAAGTAGATTATTAACAAAAAAATATACATCAGATGTATTTTGGCCCATTGTACTTACCTACAAAATTTCATAATTATCGTCCGTTTCGTTTTAAAGATATTTGCTTGGTTCCATACTTTATTCCAACCCTGTATATTAAAACGCTTTGGAAGATTGTGGAAATTCAGATAAGTATTATATATCTTTTCATATTTAAAAGTAATTTGTCTGTAAATCATATGAAATTAGCTCATACGACATGTTAATATTTGGATTTAATATCAATTTAATAATTAGTGTTGAATTAAATTTAGACTTGAAAGATTTAATTATAGCTTCATATGAGGTTATTAAATTTCAATTCTTTTATTAGTCTTGGTCTAAGTAATATTTTGGCAACCAATTTAATACTAAAAAAGGATAAATGAATTTATTTGTTCAATATTAATGTTGATAGTATTATTTATGTCAAATTTATTAAAATTATAGAAATTTTTAGTACAAAAGTTATATAATATATCTTGACAAAAAAGTAATTTAAATTATGAACTAAAATTATGTCGTACAGATTAATAAAGAAGGTTGGAATTTTTATATTTTTTAACAATTTAAAGGGAAAACATGTATATTAAAATCCAGTGTATTTAAAATGTGATTTTGTATGAAAATTAATTATATAAAATGTCAAATACCTGTAGTAAACATAACCTCAAAATAGAATAAAAAAGTGAAAGTGGTAAAAAACTTTGTATTTGCTTTTGAATTGTGTCTGTTTACCTATTTAATGTTGCAAGCAAGCATTTGTATCCACAAAAAGAGACAATTTCTTAAAAGAAATATTTGAATTTTTAAAAATTGGTTTGCTGGTAAAGTTTTTTGAATCAATCTTATTTTAATAAAAATAAGTGAGTTTATGAAATACTAATATAATTAATTAATTTAATATCTTAGACCTCCCTGAGATATACATACATAGATGTTTATTTGTCTCCTCCTTTTAAATGAATTTCTTGTTTTGTTTTGAATTTATATATTTTTGTAATGGCTCTCAATTTCAAATTCTAATTCCATTATGTATAAAACGCCAATTTATAACGTTTTTTTAATTATTTTTTTTAGTTATAAGTAACAAATTTCTAAATGGTTAAAGTTAAATGGTTGTTTTTGACAAAAACTATAAACTTGACAAAAGCACTAATTTGTTATGATAGCTTGAAACAATCATTAGTGTCTGTCATTTCTTTACTCATTTATGTTTTAATTGTAGTTGTGTGGGATTTACAAGAACAAAATTTGTAGTTTAAATTTTTACTACTAATTACTGTTTTCTAAAAAAGTACTACCTTTTGTAATTGAAATTTAATATGAATTTTTTTTAAATATGAAATTAAATGCATCTTTCCAAACTTTTTAATTATTTGGTCTAAATGTTCTTTTATCAAATTCAATTTCTGTTATCAATAATTCATAATTTTCTAATAACGCAGAGTCAACAGAAAATAAAAAATTTATTTATTGACTTGTATCTATACATATAAAATATTTTCAAAAATTGTTATCAAGTAATCTTTGCTTTGTATGAACATTTTTCTTATTATACTTTAATCATTTTTTTCAATTGAAATACAGAATTTTCATAAATATTTTTCAAAAACTTTGTGTAGTAAACTGTATGTAATGATTGTGGATTATATTAATTTTATTATAAAAATCACTATGAATACAACAAATAAATTAGAATATTAAAAAATGTCTTTCTGTGACGATGGTTGCAGTCGCTGGAAGTCATCATGCACAGATGTACAGAGGCACAGAGGTGCTGTTAGTCAGTTTTCCCAAAAACTTAATTCGCTAGTATTTTAAAAATGTATACTTTTTTACTTTTTAATTATCTTTAAATAAAACCTGATAATTTTCACAACACTATACATTGTTTTATGTAATTTTTATTTCTAAGAAATAATTTTATTCTAGAACCAATGTTAATGAATCAATCAACGTGTCAACGTGCTCTAATTACCATAATTTATTGCCATCTAGCAAAACATTTATGAAAAATACCTACTTAATGGCAATTTCTTGAAAAAGGATTTAGGCATTTCCGGAATATTGCCAATCATTTTATTTATTCTGAGAGAAAATATATTTTTTCTGTACCACGCGGTCCTCATTACCCATTTATTCTTTCTACATCACCAAACCAAAGTAATCATATTTCTCTTACCATCTCTCAAATATTTTCTTCGGTATAAACTGATCTATTAATAGATATTTAAGTATATTTTTTTATAATTCGCTTGAATTTCCAATGTCATTAGTCTGGTTTTCTGTGTAAGCCTTATGACTGTTTCCCGGGACCACTTTAGGAGTACTGTTAATTTGAAGCCAACAGTAAATGCTTGAGTATGGAATTACCCTTCATGGTACGGAAACATTTTTTAATTTGTAGTCAATATAGAAAAAATTTTCAGGGATTCGAACCAGCGATCTCTCGTTCACCAGTCGAAGGCTCTAGCACTGAGTCATCCCACGCCCTTTATATTATTTATTATAAGTTATTGTTTAGCAAAAAAAAAACCATTATATAACTTCGTAGTTTTTTGCTAACGGAGCAAAATTATTTCAAAGAATATGCAAAATAGATAAGTTCGGCTGTTTGACTGATAGAATGGATTGCTTTCTTTTTTGGAAATGAAATAAAGGATCATTTATTCTATTTTCATATTAGATGCGAACCCCATGAAGCATATTTGGCACATGCTTGGGAGAAAAATTGCTTTAACCCTAAATCAGTTGCAAGAAGCTCTTTTAGAAAAATGGGAAAGGATCAGCATCAATTGATTTTAGGTATGCCAAGGAAAATACATGCAATAATTCAGGCATGTGGAACAACAATCGTTATTAAAACAATTTTTTTTACAAATCGTTTAATGTCATTTTCCAACACCTTGTGTTTCTTCAATTTTATTTTTTAAATTGTAAGAAAACAGTTTTTTGTTTAAATAATTATCAATTGTTATTAGAAAGTTCTTAAAATTTGTTGTTTTGTTTGTAATCAAATTACTATAGTAAATAAAAGCATAAAATGTTAAAATTTTAAGTTTTCTAAAAAATGGAAGTGTTCAGTTTTTCGGGCCATGAGTGTACAATATTTTTTAATATTAAAAAAGTATACAGGGTGAGTCATAACTCTAGGGACATAGAGTAAACGCAGGTTATTTAGACTAAAATATGAGGATTGGAGAGATATGCCTTAATAGAATGTTGATATGGGGAAATATACAGGGTTTATAGTAGGAATATTTGTTGATTATAATTTAACAATAAATTCTAAGATTGTTATCAAAATTGGCACAGAGGCATAACTATAGACAAAAATATTATTTTATTTATTATTTTACATATTGTTACGGGGGGCCACATGAGCGATTCCTCAGTCGTAACTTTTTTAACGAATCCTTTTAGTAATTTTGATTATAAAACATGACGTAAATATTATTTTTAGATAAAATTGTTATGCTTCTTGAAATATGATAATTTCAACCGTTTTCGAGAAAAACTCAAATAAACAGTTCAAAGTCCAGAAAAGAGATTTCAGAGGAAAAACTGTAGACTTACTTTTGTTTCGTTGAGAAATCGAGATATTAAAATAAATAATTAGAAACTAATTCAAAGTAAAGGTTTTACGTTGCCTTCTCTTACTTATATGTCTTTTTTAATACGTTTGATAAAATTAGCAGCATTTTGTATTTGTTTAATAGCACGTAGATTTTGTACTTCCCAGTTGGAAACACCTCGTCTGATAAAAGTTGCTTCATCAGTGAACAATATATTCTTAATAAAATTTCGGCCAGTGTTATGTTTGCTCAGAATATGTTGGCAGAATTATAACCGTCGTGGAAGATCTCTTGGAAGTAAATATTGAAAAAATAAGTCAAGTAATAAGGATAGGAATTTTGTTTTTTTAAATTTAGATAACTGACTTGCTTTTGTTGCTCGTGACAGATGACGTAAACTTCTTAATAAGGTGTTATTTGTTTCGATCGGTAGGTTTGTAAAACTCTTATGATTTGGTTGCCTTTTGTCTGCATACAATAATCGATACTTAAATTAAAATTTGACAGCAAAAGTAATGCACTCTTAATTCAAAAATTATATTTACATTATACCTTCTAATAAAATTACTAAAAAGTTTCTTCAAAAAAAGTTACGACTCATTTTCAACATCAGGGATAGCTCATGTGGAGCCGCCGTAACAAAATGTAAAATAATAAATAAAGTAATATTTTGTATAAAGTTGTTGTGATAACAATCTATGAATTTATTGTGAAATTATAACCAAAAAATAATTAACATCTTCTATCTTTTGCAACATCAACATTTTATTCAGGCATATTTTGCCTAAATAACCTGCCTTTAATCTATGTTACAATAGTTACGAATGACCCTGTATAATTTTCTAATAATATGAACGTAAAAATGTTAATAATTCAGTTGATATTTTGGAGGAAATCACCCCATCTTAGAGAAAGACTGGGCTTTTACGAATCTAGTTACACAATAAAATGTTACCCTGTCTAATTATATTTTGCATAAATGAAAATGATTTATTGTTATTAAATAGTAAATTCCATTGCACAAATACCGCGTATAATAGTAATTATAATCACAATGTAATAATTACGACGTTTCGCGGTAATTATTCTATAGAATTTTACATTATTCATTTGTTCAGTTGTCTAGACACGCCCTCTTTCTAGATTCTATTCAGTAATCATTGGAAAATGTCGCAGCTACATGGCAATTGACATGGAATGAGTCTGTGACTTGTTTTGGATAAGCAGTTCAAATCATTTCAGTCAGTTGGAACAATTACAATAAATTCTTGCAGGACCGTCTTTATCCGGAAGTAAGGCGTACCCTGCGTATGGGCACCAGGCTTATCTAAGGGGCACCAGATTGTGCCTTTTAATAGCAACAAATGAACGTTAAATACAGGGTTTCAAAATAGTGTCCAATAGTTCTTTATTAGATTGGAACCAAAAAATGTTGCATAGCAAAATTGTCTGGAGCATTAAGCTGTATAACCTACAATTATTTTCAGAGTGATCGTAGGTGCAGGCCAACCCAAACAAACATTTTTAAGTATCCAAATACAATATTTGTCAGACATATACTGGATGTTTCAAAAGTTATGACCACTTATATATTGGCTAGTCTGTATCTAAATAGGAATAATTGTTTTCCATTTTTTGATAATTAGCAGTTTAGGTATGTGCTCTACTTTAATCTGTTTTATATTTTTTTGAGAGATCCTTTAAATTAAAAACTCGGAACATAATTTTTCTGATCTTATGTAAATGGAACACCCTATATTTTATACAGTATTTAGATAGACCTTAAACAGCTCTTTCATTTTTGTGAACCATTCCCTAGACCTATCTGTGTATCTGTGACTGTTATTTGTTAATATTTTTTTTTTGAATAAAGTTTATTATTGAGTAATTGTCATATTTCGGTAGTAGTAGTAGTATCTAAAAAATTTATAAATTTGCCATTATAAAATGGTTATTACTGAAAGGCTCACTTGATCTGATTACAAAAAAAAAGAAAAATGAAAATGTTCTTATAAAATTGGACAACGTAACATTTTTAATTTTAGATATGCAAGGTGTCCCAATAGTGTTTAAAAGTTCGTTTATTAGATTGGAACTAAAAAATTTTGCATAGCAAAATTGTCGAGGGATTAAGTTTAACACATTCTTGTAAACATAAACAAAACGTACATGTTTTATACAGGGTGGCGTATCGTAAAAATAATTAAATTTAAATAAAATAATTTTATTTAGTATTCCAAACGTATATTCTATAATAAAAAATGAACTTACAATTTTTTTTATAACAAAAGTGGCCTTGAAAAACCTGGAAATTATTTTCAAGTTTACATGTCCAATTTGGTTTACTTTTATAGTCTATTGTTACAACTACTTACTTCTATTTAATATTTATAATAATAACTAGAAAAAAAAAAATTAAATAACGCCTTCTAGCGTGCATGTTACTTATTAAGTTGTGTCAAAATTATTACTCTTACATTGGTGGAAAAGAGCTGTTTTCAACAAAACTAAGTTTGCAAAGATCGGTTAAGCAGAACCGGAGTTCCATAATAAGATTGCCACTCTCCCCCGCCTCTTATTTGAAAAGATATTCTAAAACTTGTGAAATAAAAAAAAAACGTAGAATTTTTGGAAGAATATGATGATCGTATTTTCAATGCCTCTTAATTAGACAAAATTTGTGAAATATCTATTTTCATTCATTGTTACAGAATCTACTATTCTATATTTTTCCAGTCTTAATTTTTAAAAAAGTACGAAGAAAATAGTTTTTGGTCTGGTTTATAATCCGAGTTGATTTTCTTTGTAAAATATTTACTAACCCATTTTTCTTATAGAATTATTAATCACGTAAAGCCTTATACAACTATAAAACATATAATACCCAATTTGAGATCTCATATCGTTTTATATAACTTACTATGACCGTAATGTGTCGCTGTAAGATACTTATTTTATCCTACTTTTCTTAGCAGAATGTTCAAAAACTTATGAACCAAACGGTGTTTTCAGAATCATCCTGACTGTTAGAATGCACGTTGATTTGGTCATGTAGACAAAATTAGGTGTGGTAATATTCAAATTGGGCATAGAAGGATGAATTAGTGAAGTAAACCGTTTTGTCATTCAATATTTGTCAGGAAACAGAGGAGAAGAAATTTAACACGACAAGAAACACGTCGTCACTTCCTCGTTTGCAACTAAATGTATTAATAAACTTTTGAAAAATTACAAAAAAATTAATAATTAATTAATTTGGAATAAAATTAATTAATTTGGAATAAAACTTTATAGTTAATTCCATTTTTATTATCATTCTTGTGTTAGTTTTAAAAAAGTTTTATAAAATTTCCTCTTCTATATCCATTCTTTTAACTTTTATTAAATATTTTTAAGGGCTCGTGAAGTTATAATGTGTTTACAAACTAATCTCATCATTTTTAGTATTTCTCCTTTTATAACTTTTGTCATGTAATATACTGTTACTGCGCAGGGTATGTTCTAGCACTTTTTAATTACATTTTCTCGCCCTCTTTCTTTTTAACGAATCTACCAATGGGAGTCAACTGAGCGGAATATTCCAAACTTCAAAACTTCCAGCTTTATAATCATCATCAGAATAATCGACAATCGTCGATAACACCTCGCGCCCAGAACTTTACAAGAAAATTTTCCGGGTCTGTGGACGGCCACCATAATGTAGAAGGACTAAAGACGAAATCACTCATTGTAAAAAAAGCAGAAGTGAAATATCATGAAATAAAGACATAATTTGATTTAAATTGTACTTAAATAACAGTTCATGGGTTGATGTAGATCACGAATTTCGTAACAAATAGCCATTTGTAATGTGCTAAATTTATTATACTATCGACTTTACGAGTTTTATTCAAGTTTCTGTTTTTATAATTTTAACCCAACAGAAATATTTTTTATAAAAAATATTTTTCGAATTTGTATTTGAATATTGAAATTTATAATTTTCCTCATTTTATTTAATTTCAATATTTATTTTGTGTGGACAAATACATGTACTCTCATTTAAAATAAATAATTGAAGATTTTTGATCCTCAAACTTTTGCTGATGATACTTACAGTTGGACAAGTTGGGGATTTCTAGTACAAAATTGAAAAAATAAAAAATAATAATTGGTCAAATATTGGATAAACACATGTTTTTGAAAAAAAATTGCCGATAACTGAATGAACAATTTCCAATAAATAGGAATGGCACTTTGGTACTTCTTGCAAACACTGGATCTGGAGACATACGAGATTTAAAAAATTAAAATTAAAATAACAGTTTCTTACATTTTTAATTATTGACAAATAAATGTTATTATGCTTGTTTTATTTTGAAATTTACATAATTTTATAGTTTCACACAACCTGATTATTTGGTTCACCTTGATCGGTTTCCCGACTACAGTTCTCCAAAAATTTAATTAAACACCGCAAGGACTTTTCCTGGCTTTCCCGCTTTTCCCAAAGGAAAATAATTCCAATTTTCCCTCGGTCAGGAACAAAAGTACCGTTTACTAAGAAGAAAATTGGGTATTTTTCAAAGAAAAGGGGTTTTTCACAAAGAGAGTTTTTGTCTCGTTTAAGAACGGTCGGTTTTATGCTTTTGAATTAATCAGCGATCGAGTTTAACAATTTAGTTTGCCAAAAAATGTAATGAGTTTTTCTGTCGACGTGTCTATTTTTTTTAAATTCAAAATTCTGAGTTAAGCACTCTTTAATATTGTAATTGGTTACAACTTCGTAAGAAAAAGTATCACAACAAGTCGATATTTTACTATTTATTCTCTTTACTTAACATACTGTAATGCCGGCTTCAGATTCTCGCGTGAGTACCCTCGCCGATTTTACTCGGGACGAAGAACTCGCATCCACATTTTCCTGTACTGCGAGTGTACTTCATTGCAATGACACAAAACAGGTAGCAGCTGCCGTTACGGCTATTTGTGTGTATCATTATTATAAGCGAGGAAGAGAAAACACGAGATTGTGATGGTGGTACATACCTCCTACCCTTGCCTTGTCGCCTTTGATTCAGGTACAAGAGACCGCCTCTGAAAGCGAAATTATCCGTGACGAGGTAAAGTAGTACGAAGTGGAGCGAGGAACAGCTACACACTCTCGCGCCTCTCTCAACTTCGCGCTACTTCGCTAGAGTCTGGAGCCAGCTTAATGGTAACAGATTATTGAAGTTAAGAGTTAACGCCTTGCATAATATACGTATCTAACAAACTTGCGTCATAAAATGGACATAGAGTGTTGCACCTTCCACCCTACTATAAAATCCAATTTAACTAATATAGCACGAACTAAAATCAAATATTAGAAAAAGTATTATATTTCCCACATTAATTACATATCTAGTAGCATTAATAAAAAATACAGTACATTTCTGAAGACTGTATGCAACACGTAATTTAGGTGGAAAATTTCTTGTACATATAAGATTACTAATGTTCAAACCTTAATAATAAGTAAGTAAGTAATAGATGAAAATTACGTAGAACTAAATTCAAAGTATAGTTGAATTAAGTTTCTAAAAATTATATTGTTTTCAAAGGTTTGTATGTACCTATTATTGTGCTATACAGGGTGTTAAAAAAAAGATCGAATATGTGAACAAGATATAGTATGGATCAAAATAAGTCAAAAAGTTTTAATAAACATAGGTCCGTAAATTGACGGTTTCGGAGATACATAGAGTTATTTATATTTGAAAGATTTTGCGTTTATACATTATTTTTATTGATTTTATTTTTGGGGGTGTTTAAAAATTTTAGTGTATGCTATTCCTGTAATTAGCTTAGGAATTTTAGAGAGAATTCGAATTTCCTTCCGCAAAGAAGTAGTGCCTGTTTGGAAATGGGAGGAGGGCATTTTGAGTATATTATCTAACATTCTTTCTTTTGGTTTTTTTTTATAGTTTCTATAAGTTTCTATGGTTTGTTTGTAAATAATAAAAATAATACAAAATGCTTCAAGAAAGAATAACTCTCTGTTTCTCCGAAACCGTCATTTAAGGACCCATGTTTATGAAGTCTTTTTGAATTATTTTGGTCCATACTATATCTTGTTCAAATATTCGATCTATTTTTTAACACCCTGTATTTTAATCTTAGACTACATAATAACTTTTCATTTGTTTTGTTGACGACTGAAAGGACTTAATTTTTAATGTAATCAATAAATCAGCATTTCAGTATTCCACTAATTTTGATTGTACTTATTATGTCATTGCTAATAAAATAAAATATTATTTTAATTGATCCTTATTTTCATATCTAAGTTTTTTATATAAAGCTTGTATTTTGGAATAAATTTATTTCCTCCAGTTCCGGACGTTCTACCCCCAATGTATAAAGGAACCATCCTTTTAGTTTTGTTTTTTCTGTCGACTATTTGTAACACTTATAAACTAGGGCGAAGTTTCAGGTTCCCTAAAGACAAAAGGTGCATAAATCCTTGTTTAGCCTTATTGTTCATAAATCTTACTTTTTCAGCATATTGTAAATATTGCCCTTTTTATTAGTGGCAATGGATTGTACAATCTAAAGTTTCCGGGAACTTCAAACTAGGTTACTGAAGACTGTACTATTTATTATACAGGGTTGGGATAAAGTATAGAACCAAGTAAATATCTTTAAAACGAAACTTACGATGTTTATGAAATTTTGTAGGTAAGTGCAATGGGCCAAAATGCATCTAATGTACATTTTTTTGTTAGTAATATACTTCCGATTTAACCGGAAATACCCTCAACTTTTTTAATTTAAATGAGACACCCTGTATATTTTTGCAGATTTTGAGAGAGCTTGAGATATTTTTATGTTTAAATATAATTATACATTTATTTTTAAAACATTTTACTGAATACTATTCTCGTGACGACCAGTTTTGTTTTTAATATCGTGTTACATCTAAGAATTAATTTAGAAACGCAATGTAAATGTAACACTTAATATTTCATATGGTTCTTAGTTATCAAATTATAAAATCTCGGAAAATGGCAACACCTCAAATTAGTTATTATTTTTATTGTATCAACAAGTATTTATATTTTTTCGGATTACTAATCAATTGAGAAGCTGTTAAAAGTAATTTATTATTTTTGTATTTTTCAACAAAATAAAAATGTTACGTGCTCTACCACACATATTGCCTGTAATTGGATATAATAAATATTGATTCCTTTTGAGTAATTTTATAATCAATTCAATAAATTTACATCCTTATTTTGCAACAATTCGTGTTTAGCAAAGAAATATGCGTATAATTACTCAACATTCCAACATTTTTCCGCCAATCACAATTTTGTTTGTGAGTTCTTTTATGTAAACAGTGGCGCACCACCAGAAAAAACTTCCCAAAAATTACTTTAGTTGATAAAATCTTCGTTTGTTTAGTGTATTTATTATTAATTTCCCGCATTAAACATTTTTATTTGGTTTAAATGATTGACGTTTTATTCAAATCGAAGAATAACCAAAAAAATCTAAATAAACAGCAATGTTTACTGACCAGGAAGGAATGTAGCATGGGTCGTGGTTGACATCACACTGGGTTATGGTGTCCGATATTAATTGAAGTCAATCAACCATGCGCTAATTAATTATTTAAGAATAAACGCCAAGAGAAATTCTTGAACCAGAAAAACACAAACGGGTAAACATAAAAGGCGAAATAGCGTTTTATGGGTGCGAGCAGTTATAAAATCTATTGCTAAATAATAATTTTTAATACTTGGTATTCGAATGGAGTAAACATTATTAACAACTGTGCTATGGCATCATTAATGAAAATACTATTTTTTTACTTTTCACCTGAAAAGAAACTATCCCATTACAATCGGATTGACGAATAAATCATGGATCAAATCAAAAACGGTTAGTAAAAATAAAAGTCTATGAGATCTAGGGAAATAAAAGAAAAAGGCTAATATTCCACTCCTTGATTTATATGTTATATACAGTTGAATTAGGAATTTAAGATGAGATAATAACTTTTTCTTATTTAATTGACTGGTGGAAATTAATAAACATATGATTTTAATTTTAAGATTTTAAGGTTACACTTTAAAGTCTAACCATATAATATACAATTATATAGTAACTTATTAAACAAATTATCTAGCAAAAACGTTAATATGTACATAGTATCGTGCAACTGAAAGGAACAAATTTACAATTTCGTAATTCTATGACTTCTAGAAAAAATATCGCAATTCGCCCAGCAAACACCTTCTCTGAGATTTTTTTTATTCGTTACGTTATAAATGTGAACGTAATGACGTATTCCATAATTTTTTGAATAGAAATTTGGTTCATTAGATGCATCCTTTATTAATTATAAATTATAAATTTGGTAAAAGTACCGCCACTAAAAAGAAAATATTAATTTCTTGATGGTTGTTCTCAAAGTTCTTATATTCAAATGAAACTAATTTGAGCGATCACATTAAATGATAATAATGGTAAAATACATTGTATTTAAGAAGTTTTTATCTAAATCTTACTGAAATACAAAGATTAAAATTTGGTGATTGCTTCTGGAGATTCACCAAAATACAGATGGAGGGTTCTGCTTTATGTAAAAATAAATATCCAACTCGGGAGCAATTTCGCAATTCACCTAAAACAAAATTGAGAAGAAATAGAAAACAAGAAAGTAAATGTTCTACTAGCGTTTTAAGATATTCCCCATACCACTTCACGGTAAGCAGCATTAGATAATATCAACCATTTAACAGTTCTTAGATCGCCAAAAATAGAAAAATTGTATCAAATTCGTTATCTAGAGAAATTGAATGTAAAGGCGGAAATAAAAATTGAAAAAAGTACAAAAACAAGAATTACACTAACTTAGAAAATGCAGTATAAGTAAATGGTAAATGGACAAAATTCACCAAAGTATATAAGTATAACACTAGATAAGATGCCAAGAGAAAGCAAAATTAGTACCAAGAAATTATGTATAAACATCAATGTCTAGCATTATTGACAAGATCAGTAAATGAACAAATTAAAAATAATCACAGAGAGGTGAGCAAAATGTGCTAATAAAGTAAGACTAGATATAAATGAGGAAAAGACGGAGTACATGGTATTAAGTATAGGTAATGAAGAAATTGATTCTGATTTAATAAACAGTATTTCTAATAAGCATTCATTATTATTAAATCCATCTAAATCAGTTGTTTTTGTCTTGGAAATTAGAATAGCTGTTCTTTTGTTGGTGATAATACTGTATTGATGGGAAGGTGGTTGAATTTGCAAGTACTGCTAAAAGTTTGGGACTTATTCTTGATCGCACACTGCGGTTTCGGGAGCACATAACGCGAAATATTCAAAAAGCTTTTGCAGCTTCAAACCTTCTTTATCCTCATAGAACATATTTCATCACATCAACTAAAAAAATGCTTTCAGACTCCTTAGTACTCTCTCAATTTATTTACTGTTCATCCATTTATGGCCCTTGTCTTGATCTCGAGACTTTTAACAGAGTGCAACTTGTACTGAATTCCTGCATCCGATTCATTTATGGAATTAGAAAGTTTCACATAAATTGGCAGAATTATAATGGTTCACAATGGAGGAAAGAGGTAAAGTGTGTAGCTTTCTTTATTTCATAAAATTATAATGCTAAATCACTTCCATATATATATATATATAACAAATTTTCTAATAGAACATATGTTCATAAAGTTAACATCAGAAGGAAGGATCTGTTGACAGTTCCTATACAAAGGACAGCTTTCTTTGAGAGAAGTTTCCAATTTAATATTGCTAATATGTATAATTCCCTTCCTAAAATTCTTAAGACATATAGTCCCTTAAGGTTCAAAAAGGAGATTAAAAATTTAATTTTCAGTGAATTGTAAGCTGCTTTTAATCTGTTCAGTGCAGAATTGAAATTAGCGCGGTTATATTGTAAGGTAGCGAAATGTGGAATCTAAATAAAACTGAAAATACGACACTTGAGGAACGGGAATAACAAATACTGAGACACAGGAACGAAAAGAACAGTAAAATATTATTAGAAAAACAAGTAAATGACCTATAGCAAAAACCTTCAATAACAGCAGCAATAAGAGCACGTAGAATACTCGTAAATTCGTTAGGATATGTTGAAGAAGAAGAAGTCCAAGAACGAAATGGCTAATTTTAGTGTAGGCGGACTTAAAATCTTGGAAAATTAATAACTACCAAGAGGAAGAAAGTTTCAAATAGCAAAAAATGGCGAACTACCTCAAAGTTTATTAAGGTGCATAAATGCTTTTTATAATTAAATTAATTGTTTCAACTCTTACTTTATGGAAATTATTGATATTAACCATAGAAAGATAAATAATACTTATCTTGAATTTCCACAGTCTTCCAAACCGTTTTAGTATATTTAAATCTACCTAGGTTTCGGTATCTGACAATACCATTCTCAAGACAGATTAAAAACGTAAATAAATTTCATGTCATAAACCTGACAACCAATCATTGTGAGGCAATATTCTTTTTTCCTAAAAATATATTTGGTTAGTATTATTTAGTCCAAAAGGTGATATAAGATAATTGAACTTCCCAGGTTTAGTTGTTCATTCAATACTGTATATTGAGGATATATTAGTTGTTTCTTAATTTCATATTCTTCCGAAAAATCAAGTTTTTTTTTGTCACTTCCACTGTTGTTTCCATTTTGTTATTAAGTGTAGTTTTGTGTTTGGTGTCAATGAGGTGTTTTGCGAAATGTGAGTTATCTGGTTGTTTTAATCTATAAGCTCGTTAAGTGCTCACAGTAGCGTATGTTAAAATTTCTTATAATACTGAATCATTAAAAAGATTAAACTATAGGGATTATATTAAGAAGTTTCAACTTTTTATCTTGAGATATAATAGATACAGATTGACCTCAAAACACTCCTATATAAATATTCTTATTCCATGAATTTTGACGTTTCATTATTCATTAAGATAAAACGTATAAAATCAGATAAAAATAAATTTTTGCTACTATTAGAGTGTGAATCATATTCAAGAAAACCGTAAAGACTGGGATCCAAATCGGTCTAAATGTCAATAGTTTATATTGAATTTAAAAATAAGACAATGTGGGGGGCACAATTCGTACACATACTTTCAGCAAGTGTAATTAATTTGTTAAATATTCCTCTTCCAAATTAAATTTTCAGATGATTGATTGCGTTAACAAATCTAATTAATCGTAATTTTCTTCACAGACGCCCCCTAGCGTTCGTTTCAGCGCCACAAAAATGAAATTTGAATAAAAAATGGCCCGACGGCCGTTTTTTCCATTAACGCTTCGCCTTCGTAGATACCTTACAAGAAATAGTCCAAGAGCCCAAACAATTTATTGAAGACTTTGAGATAAAATTTATTTGAACCAAATTTGATCATTGTAGTTTAAGACATTTCAAAATAATAAAACGTTAAGCCCCAAATGGAACGCCATAGTATACTTAAAAACAAATTTTTCAACTAGTCAAGCTTAAAATTATTATTGTCAAGCTAAATCTTTGATTTTTTACTTTTCCAGAATTAGTGGTTGGCCAATTTGGTAAAATTTTTGAAAAGTATATTGTATCCTTGTAAGCCAAAGCCCCTTTTTTGATCTTTAATATGCATGATGTGCCTTTTTGAGCAAATAAAAACTACAAAATTAATATTTGTTAGGTTAAACAGTTATTATGTTCTCTGAAAATATTATAAGAACTCACCTGTTAAGCCTAGAAATAATTAATCTTAAGAGCTTATCATCTTTTTTCCTTAGTAATTACCACGTCTTTTATTTAAAGAAAACTTCATTTCCACAAAGCTCCATTGTTCTAGCATGGAACCTGACACCTGTTAACAATATTTTTCAAAAGTATGATAAACTTTATAATAGCAGTACGCTCCAATTAACTAAATAATTATCTGTAGTTTAAAATCTTAAAATTTCTTGAAGAACAATTACATAAAAAGGGAATTTTAATCCTTTGAAGTCGGATTTTCTTTATAAATTTGTTCAGATGTTTTAACATTACTTGGAGTCGGTTGAGTTTTGTATCGGCAAGAAAAAATAACTGACACCAATTTTAATCAAAAAAGCCGCCATTTATAATGTGACAGTATTAACACAGAAAATATTAATTAAAAATTATTGAGTATTTGAAACATTTATATAAGTACAATAATACTTAAAGAAAACTAAATAAAATAGTATATCATGATCAAATGATATAGCGTGAAACAATAATGTTATGTTACAGCTCTGCGTATTTAAAATTCACTCATTGTAAACAATATAAAATAATATTCAAATCACATTAGTATAATCTAGATATTCTCTAGCGATTTCACTTACAAAACGAAGCTTCAGTGACCTAGGCAAAACGCAGCTGCATGTTAACTTTAACTTGGTGATATACTTGATACTCAACTGAGCTCACAGGTGACCAATCACTCTAAAAGTATCAGTTAACAAACAAACCACATAGTCGTTCAATACACACTGTCTTAAGTTGTTTATCGCCCATCACACAAGTTAAAATATAAATCGTCAACCAAATTTTTTTCATTTATTTATTCTAAACACATGAAAAATTGCTAAGAAATATGTAAACATATCAGAGTATTCACATTATGCAGGCGGTGGGCACTAAATACTGACTGAGAAACGCTAGTTACAAGATTATCCCTTTGAAGTCTATTTAGACATATAGAGATTTGGCCTAAGTATATAACGACATATACGAATCCATGCAAGTGATAAAGAACACGTAATGAAACAGAGAGAACGTATTATTAATATCTTGAAGTAGGGATAAATTGAGGTGGGAATATCGTTTCAGTTAATTCGATAGTAACGTATCGGCAGTTGATGTCCTACCTCTAGTTCGGTGCTCTTTCTCGGTTATTTGGTTACATATATTTCGTAATCTTGTAATCCTTAAGTTTTCCTATATGTCTTTTAAAATAGTTTATAAACCTATATAACTCGTATAAGATTATAAAATGTCTGCTGGTTACAATAAAACTTATTTTATATGGAATATTTCCAATTCAGTGTTACTGAGACATTGATTAAAATAGTAGAGGTGGAAACGCAACATAAAGTATCCTCAATAAACAAAAATTATGTCGTAGCTAAAATTTATTCCGGAATGGATTATTATTTTATTTTTAATCAACCTAAATGGATTGCATACGATTAAAAGATTATATAATTAATTTTCAAAATATACTAAACCATTAAGATCATTTTAGTATGTAATCACTATATTTTTTTAATAAAAATTGTTTCTTCGACTATTTTAGCAGTATTAGCAAGTAAATGGTTTAAAACAGAATAATATTCCAAATATAAGGTTGGAAATATATTCAACTTAATATTAGCAGTCAATCTAATAAGAATCTGTTAAAAAATATATTGAAAATTATTGAATAATTTAATATATTATTGTATTGGTTAAACATTCGAATGGAATAAGAACACTCCTTGTTGGAGTTCTGCGATGATGAATGAATCTCTCGACTTCTTATTCTGGTTATATTTGCTTGTGTCTCTTGGCTCTGTCTACCACTTCCCTTAATTAATTTCTTTCATTGACTGCTTTCTTTACTTCCTTCACTTTCATCTTCTTTATATCCGCTTTAACTTTGTCTAGCTATCTTAGTTTTGCGTGACCTCTTACTTTTCTACTGATCTTTGGTTCTTTATTTTTCTAACTATTGACACTTTTTCTCTTCTCTCCATGAGTCTCAGTCTTTTTGCCTTCATTTGTCTAAACTATATTTTTCCCTTTTTTCGTTAATGCTTACCTCTCAATTATTTTTAAATGTTTTTTTTTTTTTTAGATTATGTGGGGTACGTTATTTCGGTTGAATACCTCACCACTGGTCTAATTGCCTCTCTATATATTCTTATCTTATTTGTCTTCTGTTCCTTAGTTCCCTGTGGTAGCTCAAATATGCTCTGGTCCCTGATAGTATTCTTTCTATGATTTCTATACGTTATAATTTAATGCCAATCGTAACTGGCGCTAAGAACATTAGTTTCTTACCAAATTCTCTAATGTACGATTACTAATCATTTTGCTCAGTGTCAAATATTTATTTATTAATTTAAGACTACGTAAAGTACTTTTTACTCACGATAAAAAAGTAAAAAAAATACCGCTACTAAAAGAGTTCGCTTTGGTGTTTTATGAGTATGGTAAATTATCAAAAAACTAGAGTGTGCATTTTGCGATAGCTTAAACTGGATCTTTTGTTTACGCTGTAGCCCACAGACTGTGGCGGTCGCCTTCGTATGTCCCATACGAGCAACAGATATAAAAAAAATTACGATTAATCATAATTTAATTAAATAGTACAAAAGGTAAGTGTGATGAAGACGGGCCATAAAGACATAAATAATGACAAGAAACTTGAATGAAATTCTGGTTGTGCTACACCCACGATTTAACATGGGCGTACTTAAATTTACTTAAGGTTTTTAAGGGTTTCATAAATATTTTCCAATGATTCAAAACATTTGAATGAATCCCAGAAATTAGATTATTTTTAATTAACAATATTTTTACTTAATTTTAATATGTTTTAGTTGATTTAAGATAAGAAATGTAGAAAGTTATTACATGATGGAATTTTTAGCGATGTGTTGAGGGTTGAGAATATAATCTATACATAATTTTACGTACTCTACGTACTTTACGTACGCCCTAGGGAGATTTTTTAGTTTTGACAAATCATGTATGTTTTATTGTTGTCAATTTGCGATGTTGTCAGTATTTTAATAATGTGGAAATTTTGTCATTAAGATTAGCGATGTTCTCAAGACTTTTATTAAATTAGAAATTAAAAGAAATGTTATGGAATCATACACATTTTTCTGTTTAAAATTCATTTACAATTTTAAAGCTGAAATGGCTTTGGTCGAAGTACAATGAATGAGGAATATTTTGAAAATTTTTTATTTGGTGTAAAAGATGGCTACTAGTTTCGATTAATAAATCACCATGTCTCAATTGATTGAACGAATAATTTTAAATGTGGTTAGACTTTGAGTAATTTCAATTCTATATTTGCAAATTGTTATTCTATTTGACCTTGTTTTTAAATTTTTAAGGTAAAAATCCAATGGAATTTGTCCTTCTACCTAGTAACAATATTTTCATAACTTAGCCAAAATTTCTGCTTTTATAAATCTTTAGTTACTAAATGTGGGTGTGATTTGTTATACATTTTCAAAATATATTTATATATCAGAACATAGCAGATGTCGTTTTTTTGAAATATTTGGCTTCACCCAACATGCACAAATAAAAAAGGAACTATACCGCTATGGTACTGAAAATACTAGATTCATACATATTGCACATCTTTATATAATTATAGTTTATATATTAAAGATTTATCTTCCATAAACATAAAAATCACTGTAAAAGAAAGCAAACTATGTAAACTTTTTTTGATTTCTATACTGGATTTAATTTTTTATCTAGTATGTGTGTGGACTGTTAGGGTACAAACATTGTATTTATTCATTTAAATATTAATAAATAAATATGTCTATGTGTTAAATTAACATTATTTTCTTTTTTTTGAATTCATATATTTATTATGAAAACTTGAAATCTAACATATTGAAGACCTTCTGATTGCACTATTCTAAACATAAAAGACATTTATAGTTTACATATAGGGGATTACATCCAAGGGCTGTTTTTTTTATCTTTCACTGCACTTTAAAGTGAAATTACCGCGAAACAAATTACAAAGTTATCTCATTCCTTTCCTGTGTGAATACGAATGTCGTGCCAGGGACACCAATTTGCACAGGCCTCCACGAACATCATTAAAGCTTGGAGTGAAAAACTTTATGCATGGACCGTCGATAGAGCTTTTCTTTCGCCATTACATGCTAAATTTTGTGGAAAGTGAAGGGCATGTTCATTGGTCTCTAAATAAGGGCACTTTTTAAAGAATATCACTTTGAAGCAATGCTTAGCGAACCTCGAATTTCTTTTCTTCAAATTGTGGCGACAGGAGTGACGAACACCTTGAGGGCACAAACCAGGATATTGCTACGATGGCACAAAGATAAAAGGGGAAGTGGAACGCTGCCATTTTTACACGTAAAAGTTTTAATTTGCCGGTTCTGTTTCTGAGTTAGTCAATAGAATTCAAACAGTATACTAATGAACTTGGCGAGGGTTAATAATTATTTGCACCATTAATTTAATTTCGTTGCATTGTTAATTTCATTTGTTGTTTTCTCTATATATTTGATTATAATTTCGATAAAAATCTGGTAAGTGCCAATTTTCCTCATTAATATATTTTGGCTATCGACTGATTAATCCAACCTATTCCGTTATCAAATCTATCGTAAGAACTACGTTTTTGCTTACGCTCGGCAAAACTAAAACAACTTCATTTGTGGTGCCGTAGATATATTTATAATCAACCAATCCACAAATTTTACAATGGAAACTCACGTATATTATACAATAAACAAATTTATTCTATCATACTTGTATTAAAAGTGCTCTTGTCTAGAAAATAAAAGTTGCCCGATAAGTTTAAATACCATTTTCAAAACATAAAAAAATCAAACCGCTTGTTCCTGAACATTTAGCATTTTAAAATCTATTCATCAGTGTTATCAATAGGCAATAAATAGTTTTCTTCTTAACAACAAAATAAAGTAATTCGTTTAAGACTAAAATCTATAATATTTTAATGATCAACCATTAAATTTGCATTGCAACAACACCATCTCTTCCTTTATTATTCTTTTCTCTAATTAGGTACATATTTTATACATTGGAAAGTTCATTACTCCCTCTTCTTCCTACCTATAAAACTTTAAAATTATTTTCCCATTTATATCTAATTACTATAATTTTTGTATATTTTTTCTGGTATCGCTAATCGCTCTGTATATTAAACGATCAATTAGAGCGTATTAATTATCTTAACACAAAGTTTATATCACTATTATTTTTAACGATTCTGTAATGTGATATGCGTCAGAAGAATTGTTTTAAATTTTATTTGATTTGATTGTATTCAGGAGGCGTGTGCACTTTTTCAATGACGTTAAACGATCGTTTAAGTACGTTTGTACAGGATGAGCCGACTTTTAATGCTCACTTACTTTTGGGTTCAAATTTATCTAGAAAGAAAGTGAGAAAGTTAATAACACAACAATTATATTTTCCAATAATTTTTAGCTTATTACTGTATTAATGAAAATAAATTTGTAATGATGAACTAAAAATGAATTTTATTAACAACTCTTTCATATTTTCTAGAAATGCAAAAATCTGTGTTTTATAGCATTGGGAGATGATCCATACAGCCAGGAACTATGTTATTATCGGACGATGGAATTTATAGTACGTTTTATATGGGTTTTGTTACTATTTCTCGGCGCTATTTTGGTAATACTTAATTAATTAAGCCAAGAATCTCTCTTCGTTCCCAACGCTTTGGGAACTTTACTCTTAAGATAATCTTCGAATTCTGTACAGTAGTTTTCTTCAGAGTGTATATTGGTTAAGAAATAAGAATTATGATGGTCTTTAAACCAGAATTTTAATAATTGGATTCAACACCAGCAATTCCCATCGATTACTTTCACCCATGCAGATTTTGAACCTTCATCTTTACCATAACCTTTTTCAAGTCATTTTTAGATTAAAATTTTCAATGTCCTTTCGATATATAACAATATTTTAATTCATTGAATCGATTTTTTTGAGATTCCCGAACGACCTTAGAATAAGTTAACCGAGCTGCAGCAGCTACAACATCCTTTACATCTTCAATATCTAACTTTTTATTGTGAACAAACGTGTCCAACAAAGAATAGAGAATCTAACCAATGAGGAAATTTTTTATTAAGAGAACACTTACAAAATTTTGTCTTTAAAGTTTAAATTTAGTAAATTTGTGTGGTCCTTCCTTTAAATTTTGACCTTTTACAGTATTAACAATATTCCACATATTACTTGATGTATTCATTAGTCGACTTAATGTCATGTCGTGTCATGTATTTATTATAAAAAATTTATCACCGGATTTAGGCATTAGACACTATTAATATTCGTATCATGGATTTCTTATAACTTAATTAAAGACTCCAAATCATGCTTTAGATTGGATTGTAAATTTATAATCTGAAATTTGAATTAAAAGCAGTAGCTTTAGCTACACTTGATTCTCATTTGCATACATATGGACGCTACAGAATATGTATACGGGAAATTACGTGTAGGTACTTACGTAGGTACGTCCAATGGTCATAAAAGGTCGTAGACTATTACCTTGAAGAAGGTAATTGTCAACAACTTAACCGTGAAATCGTATGTAGTTCTGGGTGATATTATTTTCTGAGGCATATTTCACGTATATATTTATAAATAATAATAATATACAAGAATGTAATAAGTTTTAATCAGTAAACGAAACTTTCCTAAAAAATATTCACTAATCTAAAAATAATTCTAAGCACCAGGTACTTGCTGCCTTTACTAAAACCAAATAATTAAATTAATCCATCCGTGCTAACTAACATTTTGGTAACGAGGTGTAATTAAAAATATCTATAATTTTTTTTAACGCAAATACGCTTTATTGTTGATCCAAAACGTTTTACCTTGTATTTTTATGAATGACTAATAAATAGTGTCATAGACAACAAGACATTGAAAAATGTCTCACGGACAATACATTGAGATCATCGACGAGGAAATTAGAACATCTGTTCAGTTTAAAATTTTTACATGGGAAATGGAAAAGTCCATCTTTTGACCTTTTTAATACAAATTAGTTTCGTAATATTGCGAAATATCTGATATATTTTATAACAGGGTGATCACAAAACTTGGATATTATTGCATACTTAAACAAAATGTAATATTTCTGCAACGGTACTTAAATAGTACGCATTTTATCTCGTTATGTCGCACTTTTCCACACAAATTTAAGAATGTAAGTATTACCTAATTTTTTACATGGTTTTGCGCTCTTAAAAATTATTACATATATTAAAATTACAAAGTTATCAAAGGCACCCAGTTTATTGATCTAGGTTTACCCACCACTGTGTGGTCCACCCCTGGAGGTCCAAGAGGAGTCTAAAGCACTCTTTGTTGTGTTCCGAGAATGTCCTCTTTAACATTATCCTGTGGCGATTTTTTACACTTTTTAAATTTGTATAATAGGAGGATTATCCTTTTTTGATGAGTTATGAATATTGGAATGTTTCGTTGTGGTACAAAAGGGTAGTCAAGGACAATATTGGCATTTTTTATGGATTTATTAGACGCGGTTTTGGATGATGATTAATTCCATTAATGGTTTTGAATAAGAATTGTGAAGGGGTCCATAAGCGTCACTGAGACAACTCGACCGTAGTGTTTATCTCCTGATATATTATAATAGCATATTTTAGTAACATTATGGTGTTAATTATAATCCAATTATCATAATGAACGTTCATTTGTAGTCTTTGATAATAGTATGTATAGTTATAGAAAATGTTGGGGATGTAAATTTGAAAATATTTCGCTTTAAATTTGTAAGGATGTAATAACTGGAGTTAACTGAGACCTGTTGTGGTTCACTCCTAAAGGTTACAATCCTTACGAAGTCATTGGTTGTTTTCAGTGAAGCTGACTTGAAGTCTCCAGATTAGGCTACATGAAACCAAAAGTATGAAGCCAATTCCTTTCCAGGGCTATACAGGAGCATAAAATATGCTGTCGTTTCGCTGGAGAAACGACAGTTCGATGTATTTCTTAGATCTATCCTGTTTAGGTGGTATTGTAGAATACAGTGTTCTGTAAGTAGTCTAAATAGAAAGCATAGATCCCTTTTACTCCATTCCAGGATCTGCGATATGGTATTCTCTAAGGGTTTGGATATAAACGCCTTCCACTAAGCTAAATCAGAAACGTCTTTCTAGGTTTTTCATCTCTGTCCATTTAAAGATAGTGTCTTTGGAAATGCTTTTGTTCCGATAAACTTGATTTCTGCTCCTTTTTTAGCTTTCTCGTTCTTCTCCAATTCTTTATATCCAGGTACCCAGAATAGTAATGTGAAACTGGTAGCAATGCGGTCCACGGATTCGATACAATTCCACAACAGCTTCAATTCTATCTGATTGTAGCTTAGTTATTTTAGTGCTCTCTGGATGTCTGACAAAATGAAAATACTTTTATTGACAAGTGAATGTTTAACAAATTACCTTGTACACAATTCTATCAATAATACCTTCATTTAGAAGGAAGTTAGCATATTTGCCTAGATTTATCGAGATGTCAATTTTCAGTTTTCTGCTGAATACTCCGGCTTTAACTCCATTGGGCGTTTTAGAGCCATCTGTGTACAGAACACGTGCCCTCCTTTGGAAAAAGTCTCCTTTCTTTCGCATTTCTCTCCCAGCAATAAGGACTAATAATACTCTGAAAGAGTAAATTTCCGCAACCATTCCTAGTATGTCATAAGTACCTTTCTCCCGCAGCAGACCAGAATGGTCCCATAGTTTTTCCACTTTATTTAGCTAGCCACTAGTATGGCTCTGTAGTAGGCCAATCTGGCCTTCTGCTCCAACAAAATATGGAAAGGAGTAAGACCCTGAATTGTCTTCATAGCTATAATCAGGGTGATTGACATGGAACCCGTAATGGTTATACATGATTTTCTCCAAGTACTTAGCCACCACATTACAGGAACATTATTACAATCAATATTACTCAAACAGTAATACTGACACTACTCCCCACTACTGAGAAATATTGAGGCTCGTACATCATCAATATTAAACTCCTTCCAAAAATATCATTGGATGAATATTAATAATACTGCCAATATTTTTAAATACCATATGTGCAAGATGTTTTTAAAGCTCGGCTAAACGCAATCGCCCGTTAATATTCAGGACTAATACCATAATGGTGTTATTACAATTCATGTAAATTATATATAAATTGTCATGATACGAGGAAGATGTTTTTTTTGTGATTGTAAATTTTTCATTTAGTCTGCTTTTAAAATTCCGGTAAATTAAATAACAGTTCTTGCTTCAACAATATTTTTTAATTAATACTGATTAAAGCAATAAATTAATATTTGCGTAGGAAACAAATAGTAAGTAATATTAATACCATTTAAGTGTATAATCATTCAGAACTATGCAAAAATATTATTAAACTATTTTTATATTCTTGTTTTCCATCTATTTTTGTTAAATAAACATTCGATAATTGATGAATCATCTGACTACTATTAAGTTTATTTAAAAAAGCTTAAATCCAAGCGGAGAACGTCGTAAAAACGTAATTTACTTCAAAATACAGGAAGAATAAAGACATATTAAGTACAAACAATAAAAAACTTTTGGTAGAAAATAAAACGAAAAATATGGACCAAAGTAAAGATAGCAATGATTACAGAAATTACATTAACAAGTGTGAAAATAACGTAGGGTTCATAAATTTTGAGATAAAGTCAAATATATTCCGAGTATAATAAATATTCAAAAATAATTTTTTTCTTAAAAGTACGATATGATCTAAGAACATAATTTAGTATGTCCATGATGCTCTACAAGCCGCAAATTTTTTTTGATGCTCCTAATAAGGGTTTAAAAGACATCAATGTCAAATTTTCGAATCTGAGACATAATCTTACATCGTATTGTCTTCATTTTGTAAGAATATCCATTGTCGTACAGATTTTCTGTTAAAAATTGCCAAAATTCTTTGACAGTGCGAGCCTAGAGTAAATCTGTAGAATTGTCGATTTTTGACACGTATGGAATAAGTTATTTTGTTTGAGTCAGTTGTGCGTTTCTCGTGCATAATAACATGAAGCAAAGTGGGGCTAAAACATTATTTCGTCTTTGGGATGATTCTCTTTAATAAAGTCATCCAGTTTTATTTGGTAGTTGTCAATATAGCATCTGTTATTAGCTGCTTCGCTTCTAACATGGCCAAAATATGATATTGTCAAGTCCTTTGAAGATATAATAATAATAAGAATTATTTTGTCTGAAATTTTTGGTTTCTTTCTAATTCTTTTATTGTTTGGTTATTTTTTGAAGTAGGACGCTCATATTATTTTTCGCTCTTACCCTATTCCATTCGCATTGTTGAGGTTTGAGGTGACATGGTTTTCAATTTCTTAGGCTTTTGGCATGGAAAATCAAATTCGCAATCTGCTATGGTTTGATATATGATACCAGAGACCTAACTTGGCATCGAAAAATTACACCAATTTGTTTAAAATAAATATAAATTTCTAAATGTTCAATTGAATATACTTTTATTTCCACAGTTTCGTAAAAAAGATTCCATCCAGCAAGAGAGATTTCAGATTTATCCAATACCTTTGACCTACTTTTTACTATCAAAATATAGTACAATTTGTTTAGTCACACAAAAAATTATGAACTATTTTCATTCACCTGTTTCCCACGTATTTTTTTATTGTTTATAAAGATAAACATTCAGTATTTGTTGGTGAGTCATCTGACAGGTATCGCGATACTTCGTTGTAGTTTAGAGAGATCTCATCGGCATAAGAACACGTAAAAAGCGTTCATATTTATGCAATATGTGCAAAAATATTACCTTGCTCCTCACGATATCCTCCTAATGAATGATCCGCAGAACGATCGCAGAGATTGTCTCGTAAAAAGCCGTAACGTCGGTTGAAAATTGCCCGTTTCGGTGTTAACTCGCCTACTGGAAATAAAAACACATTATTATGAACGTTAAGTTTGCAGAAGTTAATGAATATACTAATAGTTATACAAGTATTTATCATGCAGTAATCGTGGGAAATTAAATATACAATACTATGACAGAATCACTAGATTTTTATAAAAAATTATGACATAGTTCTTATCTAATTAGCAACACAGAACTTACTGAGTCAAAGTACAATCGATAGCAATCTAGCGCCAAATTTACTAACCATTATGCTTTTTTATGATTTCTGAATGTCTGATAAACAGAATCCAACACATTGGTAATTATCAATAAATATTTGTATTTTATACATTCTGGTATCATCCAATTGCTAGTAAAATTCATCCAGAAGTGAAGGCATTCGCCATTAGTTTAAAAATAATGGAACTAAAAATTCATCCAGAAAAATAAAATAGGATTATAAGATCCTATTAAAAAAACTTGACAAGTACTTTTAAAAAAAACTAAAACTTCAAATTAATATGAGTACAAGTGACGCTAATTTGTCTACGTAAAACTTCATACTTCACTACCTTTTCCCCCCTTCCCCGCTTACTGCAAATTTCCCAGTATTTATATGAATTTCTTGGCTTCTCGAACATTTCAGAATATTCTTAATGTTTATCAGAATATTCAGGAAACTGACATAGCTGTCAGTGATTAAATTATGTTTTCCTGTCTTGTCCCGTGTATTCATAAAGCCAGCGTCCATACAGAGGCCTTGGTCTATGCAACCAAACAGTTACAATACAATTAGCCAAAAATAAAGGCTATAGTCAAACTCCAAAAACAAAGTAACAAGAGCATGTCTAAAGTATATATAAAGAAAGTATGTCTCAACTGGCTATAATATGAACTGAGGCGAAAGATGGAATAAATTATGTAACAATGTAATTTTTCTCACCTGTGAATGAACGCACGCCCGCAAGTTCCGTCACTGATTTCTCTCGAATTATATGGCGCTTCTTTTCTTCTTTGTCATCTGTCGAAAATGCCGCCGTGGTAGCGTAGCGATCCCGCTACGAAAACAGGCATAACCTGTCATTTTGTGTAGATAAAATCTTAAACGAATACTTTTTTGCTTTTTATTTATGTAACACTGTGAAATAAATTCCGTTTCAACGTGACAGACATTTTTTGATATATATTCGACGTGCCCCAAACGAAAAATTTAAATAAGCAATGCAATACCCACAGGAATTGCTCTGATATAGTCGGTTGGATATTTTTAAAATCACGCATAGTGCGATAACAATTAAAATGAAATCTTACAACTGGGTACTTATCGCTAAACTAGTGCAATGAAGACCTTAATTTTTTTCTACTGCTATTGAACTAATGACACTCTCACATATACAAGGCTCTGCTTTGATACAAATGGTTTTCACCTCTTCAGTCTTCGGAACAGTTGATAGTTGTCCAGTCTTAGCAAACTTTTAATCTGTTCTTTAACCTTTGGAATACCAAGGTTTCTGTACATATCGGTGTTTCTTAGGTTCCATGGATCATTCACCAATTTACATATAGGATTTTTAATACAAATCCCGTTGCACGTCATATATCAATTATGAGATCACGACCCTGCAGTGTTGTCGGCTTGTCTAAATTGTCGATGAATGTAGGAAGTTTCAAAAATGTAAGGTTAGGTTATGTTGTTTAGCTTTATTATTATGAAAAATTAATTTAATGAAGCGTATATGAACAATATATGATCCTCACACTCAAGACACTTCATCCTGCCAGTTTTAAAGTACATTTGAAAAATGTTTTTCTCAGTTGATTCATTAGCAATCTACAACTGTGATATTCTTCTTCTTCTTGCTGTATTATCTACTTTTAATATTCAATAATCTGTTATAAAAATCGTTATATTATGTTGTTTATTTGTACTATATTTTTATTAAATAAATAAAATAGAGACATATAAAAAAGATAGCAAACTATTTATTGTTATTAAAATAAGACAATGTTTTGTTTAAAAAAATATATATTTTTCTTATAAGAAACAATTCAACTACAATATTCGAATTCCTACAAAAGGTAAATCCTTTCTCCTAATTCAAATCTGAATCACTTGAATCACTGTCATCGCTGTTAGGATTAATAATAATGGGATTAATTTCTAGTCTATCAAAAACTCTCTCTCTTTCATACCATTTTTGTATTTCTTTTTCTGTATGTTTAATAGAATTTTTCCATACTTCAGGAGTAATTGTTCTAAGAGCTTCACATAAATACTCGACAACGTCGCATCAAGGCATGCCAATCGCTACAATGTCATTTCTTCATCATAAATACGAGTCTCATGGGCGTAGAAAATTTCAAAATTATTTAATGTAAATTATGGTTTTTTGAGTACTAAACATATAATAATGATTTATAAACTTTATATTATAAAGAATAAGACGTATATAAGCCAATATAATTGAAATAATTCTAAAATTATCAAAATAATTACGATTACTTTTTCGGTTTTTTAGTACTGTGACTACGTTCATGAGTCCTCGTGAATTTTCGTGATGTTTCGTATGATTTATCTTAGTTAGGGAAATTTTAATTAGTTGGCAGTACTATGACGAAAGAGGTACGTTACTCCTGACGTGCAACGGTATTTGTACTAAAAATCCTATAGATATTTATTTTAGAATGGGTGGGTTGTTTTGATATGACTATCGTTTGCATATTCCCAAGAGTTTATAGACCAGAATTTTATTATACAGGGGCAGGCTGGAGTGTCTTCCTATGAGCCATATGTACTAACTGAATTTAAGGTTGAACTCTACTTTTTTAAATTTATTATGGAAGGTGGAGGATTCGTTTTTTTGTTAGTAAAGTTAACGTGTATCGATTTGGTTTTATTTAGATTGATCTTACAATTTTTGGTCCATTCGTATATGGTATCACTTGTTGTAGTTTTCGAAGCTTCTCTCATCCTGCCCTTTTGCAAAAGTTCTGCTGTGTTATCTGTAAAGGTGGCTAGTTTTACCTAGTCCAGTTTTGGGATGTCACTTGTATAGAATACATATAAGACAGCCCCAGTTATCTTGGTTATCTTTCAGATCTAAATGGCTTCTTCTTGTACGATTTGGAAGAGCCAGTTCCACATACAGGATTTTAAGATTCCTACATACTGTATTGGTAAATTTTATTTATCTTGTAGTGCCAAACTTTCTCAATAGCTTGTTCGACATCAAGAAATGATGTTGATCAGACTTTTTTCTCTTCTAAAGATTTGTTGTCTATTGTCAAGCGCTTTTTTAATATCCAAACTGAAGTTCAGGAATAATTTTGGTTCTTTGAATTATCGGTTTTATTGTTTTTAGCAATAGTTTTTCAAATAATTTAGAAATTATTGCTAAATATGAAGTATGTCAGCATTATAATACCTTTTCTTGGCAATTGTTTCAATATTTCACCGGTTATTAAATCAAAACCTGGTGTTTTTTCAAATTTAGGATATGTATATATGTATTTGGAATAATAAGAGATATTTCTTCCGGGGATCAAATTTTCAATATGTTCAAGATTATTATTATTCTCTATTAAATTGGGCGTGCACACTTCCGCCAGATGTTCTGCGAATAAGTCAGCTCTCTTGCCCAATTACCTATATATTTTCTAATAGGAGAGGTTGACAAAATTGGCCTTTTAATATAATAATTTCATGGATTCATCCTTTTAATTTGCGTATTTCTCGTTTCAGTTTTTATGTTTTGTTATTTAACTCAATTATTTTTCCCTTGTATGATGTGGGCTTTGGTGTTAAATGCAGCCGATTGTATTAGTTTGTTCAATTGTTTTTATATTCCTATTTACATTAATTTCTTTTTGCAATTTAATTCTAAAGCTTTCCCGATCCGTAGTTTTTTTAGCAGAGTTGAATTAGTTTCCTTTTTGAATTTTTCACTAAATGTTAAAATAACTATAGAAGGAACTTAATTCAAGTCAAAACTTTCTTTCATATACGTATATAAAATTAGGCGATATTTTCGTTGAAATGAAAAAATCTGTAATTTTTCTTATATCAGTTGGTCAGTATGTTCGTTTTGCTGTAGAATGAAAATTACCTCGTATTTGTATGATGGCTTTTCTCAGCTTGTTTCCTTTAGTAGTTATTAGCCTTGCTTCCTAATCGGTGTGTTTGGCGTTAAAAGTCTCCAGCCACTCATATGTTATAATAGTACTTTGTAATCTTTGTATCTGTACGGACCGTACACTAATACTATGGCAACATTTTGTTTAGTCGAATCAATTACTATTTTAGTAAGTTGGATTTCTTGGCTTTGTATTCACTATAATTGGGGGAATTCTTAATAATAGTTGCCATTGGCAGTTCATATTGCTATTCTTAGATTCTGATTATCCATTAATTCCTTTTTGGAATTGTACCAGTTTCTCTAACTTCCAAGTGTTCCATTCTATTCCAAACTGGTTAATTAATTTGTTGCATCATTTGGTGCCTTGATATCTCTTCCAAAAATATGTCATACTCGTGTTCGGTAATTAAGAGTTTTGAAGATACAACAATTTAAAATCTGTATTTTTGGAGACCTTTAATTAAATAAAATAAATAAAGGGATGCCACTTTTCATGTTTTAATACTTTATGAATAGAACATCATGTTCTCGACTAACTTGCCGAACGCTGTTGTGTGGATTTTCTTCTAAATCCAATAAAACGTTTAATATTAATTACCGAACAAAAGTGTGATATATTTTTGGAATCGTCTCGAATTTTCAAACTAAAAAAATAAAATATACAGGGAGCGTCATTTAAAAAATTGTCAATGACATCGTTACACATAAATGGTTTACCCTGTATATTTAATTGTTATGTAAAATACATTAAATTAAAATCCATAACCACTTGTCTCAGGATTTTTTCTCAAAATTGTTTGTTTAGCTTAAAATTAATTTATTCCATACTTTATGTACGTAATATATATTTACGCTAAGGGAAATTCAGGCAGAAAGCTCTGAATACAAAAAGCTAACAGGGGTCTTCTTTATCGATGTTAAACAAACCTATGATAAAATAAACAGAGAAGACGTTAAAAGAGCTTGTATTCGGAAGTAAACTAATAATAATTATAAAAATGACACCAAAAAGGACAGATAATAGAATAAGAGTTAACAATAAAACATCGTTAAGATTTTAAGTTAAAACAGGGTGACCCACTTTCGCCAGTATTGTACAGTATATGCTTGAAAAAGATCATAGGGGAGGCAAAATTTAATAGATTCAGATTAGTATTTCAGAAAAGAAACGATTGCCCAGCTTTTGTTGACGACTTGGTATTACTTGAAAGAAATAATCAAGAATTGAAGGATTTATTGAAAAGATTAAAATACAAAACAATACCCATTGGACTAATGAGAATAAAAATGGTCAATACTTGTACGGTTATAAGAGAGAGAAATAAAACCTACAGATTTGAAGGAGAATAAAAATGCAGATATGTCGTGAAAGTATTTACAAGAATACCCGGTATGGCACAAGATATACAAAGCAGGTTGGTGACTGGAAATCGCAGCACATATGCTTTAAATAGATTAATAAAAAACAAAGAGATATCTAGGAATGCTAAAGTGATAAAAAGAGAATGTATAAAACAGTTATAAAACCCAATGTCATTTATGAGAATAAATTACGGATAATAAATAAAGCAGAAAAGAAAGCCTAACAATATGGTAGAGGAAATATATACGGCGGAAAAAAGGAGAACAAGAGATGGATAAGAAGGACCAATGAGACATTGGAACACCTTTATACTGAGCTAGATACTATAGAACTTTTGAAAGCCCATGCGGGCTTAGACGAATAGGACGTATTCATAAATTGTCTATAGATACAAACCCAAATTCTTATTAGTTCAAAGGATGGAAAAAAAAACGATAGGGAAGTCAAAGAAAAGATGAAAAGTAGACGTGGAAATGGATATACCAAAAATGGCGATCACCGGCGGTAAAGAGGAAACAAAATGTTGTTTTGAAAAGTGCACTCCTAATCAAATATCTTAAAAAAATTATAAAAATATAATTGGCAAGTAGTTCAGACCTGAAATAAAATCTTAAATATAAAAATTTAAAACTCTTGTATTAGAAATTTTGTACTCCTTGAAAACTTTGTTTGATACCGCACTGTCTGCAGTCTTGACCGCGATTTAATCCTATGTACGAATCTCAGCTATTTACTCGCTGAAATAAATTTAAATCTCATCAGACAATAAGTAATAAAATTAGTAAATCGTGTGTACAAGACACACAAATTAACGTGATTATTCATTTATCCGATCAAACGATATTAACCCAATCAAAACAATGATTACGCTGATTATTATTATTATTTCTAAATGCCTCTATTTTTGCGTTGGCGCCAATCATTGTTATTTTTAGCTTCAGCCGACAATAAATACATTAAACTATTATTTTATTTGCTTTACAAAGTGATTTAAGAAAATCGTACCCAAGGTAAAATGGATAATTTCAAAAAAGAAGTCTTTTTAGAATTAATACTATTTTTACTTATTTCCGATATTCTCGAATTGAGAACCGGCTATCTGGGCAACCAAAAAATCGGCACTAATTTGAGGACCGTCTCAAGGATTAGATTAGTTAGTTTAACTTACTTAATAAACATGCGATAGACAGCTATCTGAGTAACCGGAAAATTCTAATTGGAAATTGAGATTCGGTACTTGGACCGACCTTGTGAAACATCCTGTCCGACCACGGATTGTGTCTGCAACTAGGAGACATGCCAGTCTCACTGCATACGCATATGATATTAAACAGTTAAATTATATAAATGCAGTTGGAAAGTGGATGGAGGACTATTAACTTTAACTGTCGCCGGAAAAAATGGTACCGGTCTTCACATAAGATAAGTAACGAAAAGAGCCGAAAACAGAACTGTAGCCCTCATGAGAATTACAAGAAACCTTAGTGGTTCCATTAGCCAGAAAAGGATTATGCTTTATGGAGTAATCTGGTCTATAATCCAGTATGCTACTTCAGTATGGGCTGACAGGACAAATTTTGAGAATTACCGGAATAGGCTGGTAAGTACCCACAGGAAAGCATTGAAGCGGGTAGCGGTAGCAATATAAGTGGTCACTGGGGTCTCACATCTGAATATGATGGGGAGATAATAGGGCAGACGAACACCAAGACGAAGCGAAAAGGGAGGCAACATTTTGTGATTGGTAAACTCAATGGCATACACAGAAATAACCGAGGCCATGGACTAAGAAAATAAAACAATATGTAAAGGATACACTATTCAAGTGTGTGGGATGGAACGCTAATAGAATTAAGATTAAGAAAACAGAAATAGGCGAGGAACTGATGAAAACCAACATGGTCGGCATAAGAGATTGGGTTGATTAATACACGGCCTAACAAAGAAAACAATAATTTAGAAGAATAAATTTGTTTTTATTTTTCAACATAATCTCCTTCTAGTTGAATACACTTGGTCCATCGATGTTCCAAACTCTTTATCCCAACCCTGTAGGTAAATTCTGGCAACTCTTCAAAATAACTGTTTGTCGCTTTCTCGCATGCAATTTCTTCAAGTTGGGGAATAGGTTGAAGTCCGACTGGGCCAAATTAGGGGAGTAGGGTGAGTGAAGTACCCATTCAGAGCCCAGCTCATTAACTTTAGTCATCGCAATAACCGACTTGTGGCACAATGCGTTGGAAAAGCCGGGTCTTTTTACTTGAATTTTTTGATAGATCTGTTCTAGTAGAGTAGCGTAGTATTCGCTATTTATTGTTTTTACTTTTTCAATGTAGTCAACTAAAAGAATTTCTTTTCCGTCCCAGAAAACCGTCATCACCTTTTCGGTTGAAAGAACTGTTTTTGGAGCCGGTTCACCCTTTGCTGTCCATTGTTTGGATTGCTGTTTGGTCTTTGGTGTATCCAAGTTTCATCCACTGTTATGAATCGGCGCACAAAATCTGTTGGATAATTTCTACTATCTCATCCAACTTTAATCTACGAACTTGCAGTACTGATCTGTGGACTTTCTCGACCATTTCATCAGAAGTCGCGGTTTTCGGCTTTCCTGGACTTGGTGCATCTCTGAAGCTTGTACGCTCACGTTTAAACTCCGCCATCCGCTTTTTAACCATGCAGAACGATGGAGAACATTTACCTAACGTAGAATCTATTTCATTTTTCACCTCTATAGGTGTTAAACCTTTAATATAAAAATATTTTATCACGGCTCGAATTTCAGTTTTCTCCATTTTCACCGATAACTTACTTACAAACTTTGATAAGACACTAAATGAAAAGTACTTGACAGACTCGGACAAAATTTTAATGTCAAACTGTGAAAGGATATTACTAGATGCAAACATAATAATTAAAAAGAAAAGCAATGGGCTACTATAATAGGCCGCGAATTAATCAACCCATCCTCGTAATGTTGAAGAGTAAAAATCTGTGCGGTACCGTACATACTTATTCTCTATATTCTAATTAATAAGTTTAATTATCATGTTAACTCCTATCGTACTGACTAATTTCAGTCATGAATGTTAAATGAAACCTATAATTATATCATATCGTGATGGTGATTTGATAATAATAGCAAATTTTAGGGAAAATAGCAAAAAAAAATGTAAAAAGATCTATACAAAATTAAATTATAACCGAAAATTGTGTTTCCAAGTTTTACTAATTAAAGTCTAGGGAATACAATGATATTTGTGAACTATTTGCCATTCGCTGACATTTTAGTAACAAGAATAAAGATAACCGAAATAACGTCAATTTTTTAAATATATGTGCTAAAATACCTTTCCGTCACATTTGTTAGTCAAATTATTGATTCAAGCGACGCCATTTATAAACACAAAACTCATATCTATCGTAATAAATTCGAGTAAAAAGCAATTTTGTAATCTCTCTAAATTATTAATTGTAACAAACGAACAAGCTCAATTTAATTTTCGCATAAATTTCGAACCGAACATTTTCCTGAACCTCTTTTCGACGAAAATTTAATTTATGACACCGCATAAAATGGCTATGTCACAAAAAGTCTATACTAAAATTTAGCCCACCATTTCCAGTATTTCCGAGTTTTCGTATGATATGTTGTGATGCATAGAAAGTTTTCCGTACTAGTAAATTTGCAACTAATAGTAGGGTTGTTTCATATGAAAATTCACCACAAGGGAAACAAACCAAAAAAATATTTTATTTGCTCTTTAAAGATACTTTTCATAGAGAGAAGAGGCGCGATAGAAAACAAAAGAAAAACATAAAAATCATGGTCAAAGTTTACAAATAAAATAAAAGTGAGACTAAGGAAAAAAAGAAACAAATAATAAATTATGTTGTAATATAGTAAGTGTAATATAAGAAATTTATATTCAAAAATAAAAAAAGACAGTTTTCTGGTTGTTGGAAGAGGAATGTGTTTTTTATACTATTAAATAAATATTTTTCCACTTTATGCAGCTCTTTCTCTAATCTCTTCATAAATATTTTCTTCTAGTGTTATCATTGATCCAAAATATTTAAAATTTGTAACCTGTTGTAAGTTTTTTTTTTAGATTTCTAGCATGTGTGTTCCTATAATCATTATTTCTGTCGTTTTTTTTTTATTTTCTACCTAAAAGATAACTATTTTGCTTATGTTACACTAATGATTCCTATTCAAATATACCATTGAATAAAATCTAATAATTTAACGTTAAACATGATGAGGCAGCTTTATACATTATACTAAAAATTTTAGTACAATATGTATGAAACCTCAAAAATCTTTTGTCATAGTTATGACAGTTTTGAAATAAATCATAATGTATCTAATTGATTAGGCCTGTCCGAGTGCTAATTTTTAATAAATTAGTGGCTAGAAACGTGATGTGCTAATTTTGAAAATGTTTATTTGGTTCAACTTTTAATATAGTTGGACAAATTCTCTTTTTCTGAGGAAAAATGAGGATTTTCCCAATTTTCTTTAATAAAGCAGGCGGTTTTAGTTCGTTGACTTGTTGAAGAATTTCTAGCTCGAAAAATAGTAAATCAAATAAAGATTTATTCTATACTTAAAAACAAAAAAGTGCATAAATCAATAATTCATCACGTGGAGCTTTGTTGTTAAAATTTTGCGCTGTTGTAAATACTTCTAAAAAATTATAAATGAAAGGAAATTTTAGGAAATTTGAAAGAAGAAATCTATTACTCCCTCTAAAATTAGTTTTTAAAAGAAATATGGATAAAAAAGGTTTAATTTTTGGAACAAGCAAATTAGACACAACTAGTTAGTTTTGTCTCTAAGTAGAGAGTGATTATTCAGTAAACACGATATGGTTATAGAATACGAATATGTTTTCGTTAATATAACCGTAAGGATTTCGGTCTTTTACGAAAACTAGCTACTACTTATAGAGATAATAGCATACTAAATGAAAATAATAATGAATAACATCAATTATTGCAAATATATAACAACTCTAAATAATTTTATATGTTTTCTTAACAATTTCGTTGTCTTCTGTATCGTCCCTAATAGTAGAAAATAATAGAAGTAAGTCTCTCTGATTTTAATAATATCTATTAAAATATTGTTCAAAAAATGTACTATCAAAAGACAAAAAAACAATTATCATTAAGTATTATTCAAAACAAAGAAAAACATTTTTTTTTAAATTATATTAACATTATTTTTTAAATATTCTTTTTTAGTTTCATGAATATATCCCCATAATATTTTCTCCATCATCAGTTAAAATTAACAAAAATTCCTGCGACACCCCCTAAATTTTATTTTAATTTTTGTTCACCTGCACGCACACTTTAACCACTGTGCATACTATTAATTTGAAATTCTGGTTACATCCTAAACCTTAAAACCTCCTGACAAAGCCATGTGTGTGTGATGATTTTCACAATAAATCAATTTATTCTTTTCAGCATGACACAAAGGTGGTCTTTACTCGAAAAGGTTTTTTTATATATATACGAACCCCAAAGAAAAGACTTAAATGTCTAGACTTTAATATATAATGGCACAATTCGTCACAACAGAAGAAAGTATATATTTGGAGGTATATAAGGATCCCCGGGTAAAAATATTCGTTGATGTTTGAATATTAATTGATGATGTATTCGCTATTTTTTACCGGCACATTTTTGGGTTCGTTTGATATGGCCAACTGTATGATGCTCACAAGCAATAATATTAGTACTTAGATAACAATTGTTTCTCTATCCTAGCAACTCTGGTGTTCCTCAAGAGAACTTAAGTTGTTGCGCGCTTCTATATTTTACATTTTCAGTGCTACTTTTTAGCAATGTTCTAATTTTGCACTACAAATCAATTTTGATCGTATTCAAACTTGATGCCAAGTAGCGTTTGAAAGTACATTTTAAGAAGCAAAGACATAATTTAGGTCAAAAATACAAACAACCTTATTGGTTCTAATCTTTCAATATATATGAAGATACTGATATGCGACTAGATTCCCCAACTGGTATGATTTATCAGAAGTCCCGACATCAAGTCTATCCAGATATTCCTGAAAAATGTATTTTGTCCCGTAATATGCTGTTTAACGCTGTTCTTCAAACTAGTTAGTTAGTTATTGCTCTCATAAAAACTTAGTTTAATCAGTTATTTAACAAGAAACTGTAATGTTTATCGTTTTGACAGATATTATATTCAATATAATTCAATCACTGGAGAGTCTATATGATAGTAGTATCCTTTTATTTAGCGATTTTAATATAACATCATATGATGCATATTTAAGAAGCTCTCAGTTAAATACTCAAATTTTATTACTGAACTCGTATAGTGAAACCTCTGGTCTTTGACAATTTAACTTTGTACATAACGCACATACTAGACCTATTCTTGTAAAATCAAAGTTGTCGCGTCCAGAAATTAATAGACTCGCTAATTTCCGAAGTTGCTCATCATCCAGTTTTGGAATTTTTTTGTAAAATAAATACTGAATATCACAATTTGAAGAATTCTTGTCAAATCTGGTACAATTTGAAAAGAGCAAATCTTTGCTTCCTTTATGAACTTATTGGTAATACTGGTCTGCTCTTGAATTTCTTGAAGCCCAATCGATGTGTTCCTAGATATAGTTTCGTCAATATCTTCCATGGTTCGACTCTAATTTAATTAGATATATTAAACGTAAAGAACGGCTTTTGACATCTTACAGAAAACCATAAATCTAGTTATATATAAAGAATTTAAGTAACTTAGGACTATCATCAAATGATATATAAGGCAAGTTTTGGACTGTGTTAACAAGAGAAAAAAGACGAGTAATATATCAAATAAAATGTTTTATAAACGTCAACTTCAAGATTCTCCTAAAAACATTTTAAATTTTCTTCGTAAATCATTGTCTTGTTTCTCTTTTTCAGGTTAACAGAATAATCATTAACGAAACTGCGTTGAATATGACAAAGTTTACTGAAAGTGAAGTTTTAGAGGCTCTAAAACCATTAAATTGGAGAATACTACCGGATCCGATCACATACCAGATTTTATTTGCTGCTGAAAATATATATGCCATTTCTCAGACAGATGTCATATATATATATATATATATATCGACAAACTTAACCATAGAATGTTACTGACAAAAATTCAGAGTTTCGATGTTACATGTAATGCAACTAAATTCTTTCATTCCTATTTAAACAACTGTAAGCAGTATATTCTGGGTTTAAGTCTGCTGAATATATAGCTTCATCGGGAATGCCATTAGGCAGTAATCTCGGACCACTCTTCTTCTTTATTAATGTAATTGCTAATGACTTTTCATTGTCGATGACTTAAAAAACTTTTCTGCAAAATCAACAATTTGCATGATTGTATTAAACTAGCGTTTAATCTAAAATCTAATCTAAAGTAAACCATAAATAAGAAGAAATACCAATTTGGTTCTATTGACAGGAAAGAAAAAACCAAACTTTGTCGATATTTTGATGTTTATAGGAAAAAGTTTATTTTTTTTTAAATAATCTGCTTCCTTCTTTCTGGAAATTAAATTTTGGGAACTTTAATAGATCCTAAATGGATCAGAAGGTAGGGTGCAGTCACCCGTGCCAATTTCTAGTTGAATTTGGATTTCATCTATTTATTTTGCTTAAAGCGACAACGCGGCCTTTAGGAATCCATCCAATAAGTAAAAAGGCCCCTATTTAAACTTACACTTTATATTGTAAGACAATTTTGTTAAAAACTAGGCAAAAAGTCTAAAATTATTTCTTAATATATGAAAGGCACATGACTAGGCTGTAAGTAAATATTACAAAAATGTATTGTACAAATTGTATATTCATAATAAAAGCTACTAGCAATCCTCCAAAGAAAATACCAAATGACTGTTCTCACCTAAAACCAGTAAAAACTGATTATTAAAACCATCATTTAAATCTCCACTTAATTTCCATATTATACAAGGATATTGAAATGATACATTTTTCAATCGAAGAGAAATAAGTAACTCAACGAGACAAACATTGGTCTGCCGCCATCTAAGTTGTACTTGCGCCTATTTCCAGGTAGTCTAATTAGGCTCCTGAGAAACATTATCACAATGTTGTTTAATTGAATTTGAATAATACTAGTCAGTGATCATTAGACTACCGGAGACCGTATCTGATTAAAATGTATCAATAAATATCGGGACACAGCAACGTACTCGCCGAAAATATTGTTAACCAGATCTAATCAAATCAAACAAAAATTGTAAATAAAATAATAATTTTACCCCTATACTCGAGGTAAAACAAAGGGCAGAATATTTCTGCTTTGAAGAAACAGAAGAAATTAATCCACTAGAGAAGAACATGGATGAATTTTTTAATAATATGAACAAAAAAAGCAAGAGGCTGAATCATGTTCCATGTTAGAATGGGGCAGAAGCAATTATGCAACCTAAGCCGGAAAAGCCGTTAAATGTTGTAAAAATACTGTTACAAATTTCATCTAAGCTCTTTGATTAACTGTTTCTTAGAAGATTGAGGCCATTCATAGGAAATACCAATTTATTTCATATGTGGTTTTAGACCCAAACACTAGAGAATAGATGTCTTCCTAGATATAATCGCGCAATCAATAAAGTCTGGCATGAAGGATTGATCTAAAAGATAAATGAAATACTATTAAAGAAATTTGTAAATTTATCGTCATCCTAATTATCAAACAGACTCTTCAGCAACAAACAAAATTATGAATATTATGAAATAAAAGAAGTAAATATAGGTATACCTCAACTATGTCTACTATGCTCAATAATATAACTGTTGTACAAAATTGATATTCCAACCATCAACAATACTAAAGTCAATACATTTGCAGATAGTCCATTTTTGCAAATGTTCTAGAATTCTGCTTGAACAATCCGCTAACAAACTGCAGAATGTTTGAAATAGACTTTTTAACAAGACCTAAACACTTGAGAAAACTCAATCTATTCCTGGAACTGTTAAGTTGAGGAAAATAAACCAAAGTATTTTTCCGTTAACCTCGAAGCAAAACTTTTGAAACGAAGAAATTAAGAAAACAAATGCTGATAAAATTTAAATATAAATAGGGCCTTTGGAGGAAATTAAAAAATTCAAATGGCAAACAAAGGTAAGTTGTCTACCCATTCAATACCTAAAACCATCCAGCTATTTTTAAGACCTGTTCTTATTTCTTCGTTTCTAATAGTTTTACGTATATTTATCAGTGCCACATAACAATAGTTTTCTAATTTTATCCTCATAGAATTCTTCATTAATATTGTTAAGAGGTTGGCTGACCTGCAGGTCCAGTCCTGGAGACTAAGACCGAGATGGAGAGAGAAAGTTGCAAGCGGATCGGTTTGAGAGTCGGACGCCACGTTCAACAAATTAATAAATTATTGTTTGATATGGGTAAACACTTGGTTATTTGTTAAAAACGATTTTCCTGTTTGTAGTCTGGGAGTTTTGATCAATAGCTCTACCATGTATTTTGAGTTGTTGTGTTCTACCATGTTTGATTCAAAATAAAAAAATAAAAAATGTTTATTCAACAATAAAATAGAAATACATTAAAAATAGAAACACTACAAAACAAAAGAAATACATTAAAGATAGTAACACTACAAAACAAAATATATTGTTGAAATAAACAGTAGAAACACAGAAGTGGTATATACCACTTGTATATGTGTAGGCGTCAAAATCTGTATTATAAAGACATTTTTCTGGTGGTTTTAGACATATCTAGTGATAAAATTGACATAATCGGTAAAGTCACAATAGGTAGGTAAATACATATATATATAAATATTCTCAATTTTAAACATTGTAAGACATGAGGGAAACTAGACGTTCCTTTGATTGACAACATTACTAAACATTGACCGTTCATTACAGATAACCCAGTCTTTCAACTTTTTTTTAAAAGATTTTAAATATATATTGTTTTTCAAAGAAATAGGTAACATGGAATAAATACGTGGAGCTAGGTATTTTGCGCATCTTTGCCCTAAAGTTTTTTACTTCGAGGGAAAAAAATGCCATCATTCCGTCGAGTGTTGTATTGGTGCTCGTGTACCTCTAATATAATTTTAGTTTCATGGATGAAGAGAAGAACTTTTTTACAGAAAAGTTGTCTGACATCACATACTCGACATTCTTTATATAATTCTTCAGTAGGATACGAGATAGATCTTTTAGATATCATTTTTAGTATCCATTTTTGAGTTACATTCAGATGGTTTAAATATACATCAAAAACTCCTCCCCATCCGAGAATACCATAATTCAAAAGAGATTCTACTAACGAATAGTACAGGGTTTTTAAATGAGATATTGTTAAAAAGTCTCTTAAATATTTGAATTTGGGGATAAGTCCTCTAATTTTATTTAGAATATTTTTTACTTGTGGTTCCCAACGTAAATGTCGATCGATAACAACTCCAAGATATTTTACATTCTCTGATTCGGGTATGTGCTGGTTGTAGCCAATATTTAACGAGCCAAGATTAGGTAATGAGGAACTATAGGAAGTAAATGGTAAGTAACAGCTTTTTTTATGATTTAATGTCAATTTATTTAATTGTAGCCATTTGGATATTTTTATAAAGTCATTTTCTATTTTTTCTTTCAGTTCTTGCCAAGATGGTGCGGAGTACATGACTGCAGTATCATCTGCAAAACTTATTATTTTTCCTGAGGTATTAAGAAAGAGTAAGCTATTAATATAAATGGTAAATAGAATGGGGCCCAAAACTGTTCCCTGTGGAACACCGAAGGTTACCTTTTTTCGAGTACTGAAAGTACCGTTGATTTCAACACTTTGCTCTCGGTCTGAGAGATAGCTTTTTAATAAATCGTAAGCTAAACCTCTGAAACCATACGTTTCTAATTTATTTAATAACCTTTTATGACATACCGTGTCAAAGGCTTTAGAAAGATCTAGAAAAATAATTACCGCGGGAGTTTTTTTATCTATATGATCATAAATAGAAGATGTTAAATTTAAGATCGCATCTTCAGTTGATCTACCCTCTCTAAAGCCATACTGATAATCTGATAAAATGTTGTATTTATTTAAAAAGCTTTGGAACCTATTCTTCATTACCCTTTCTATAATTTTAGAAATATTTGACAATATCGAGATTGGTCTATAATTTTCTATTTTAGATTTATCTCCAGTTTTAAAAAGAGGTTTAATTATACCCGTTTTGAAACATTTCGGAAAATGTCCAAGAGAAAAAGATTTATTTATTATTCTAGTTAATATAGGTGCATCTTCAGACGCTATTTCCTTTAATGTTTCAGAACGAATATTGTCAAATCCTGCCGATTTTTTATTTTTCAAGTTCTTTATTACAGATATTACCTCTGTCGTATCTGTAGGTTTTAAGAATATGGTATTTTGTAAGAGATAAGTATTTTCGGTAAAATTGTCAATGTCTGGAATTTTTTCAGCTAATTTTTTGCCTATGTTGGCATAATATTCATTAAATGCATCCGCGATTTTTTGTTTTTCTGTCAGCTGATCTTCATCAGATAAATTAATAACATTTATGTTTGTTTGATGTTTTCTTTTTCCATATAAGGTATTAACACATTCCCATAAAGATTTTGATGAATTTTTGTTTTTGTTTATTTGTTTAGTGAGATAATCTCTTTTAGTTTTATTTATTAGTTTTTGTAAGATATTTTTATAAGTTTTATATCTATTTTTTATGTTATCATTAGTCGGGTTTTTTAAAGTAAGTTGGTAAAGAATATTTTTTTCTTTTATTGACTTTGCTAAACCTGGTGTCATCCAACATTTTAGAAAACGAATTTTATTTTTAACTTTTACGGTTTCAGTGTTGTTGTTTATATAACGTTGTAAAGTTTCAATAAATTTATTCGACATAACATCCAAATCTTTTTCTTCAAATATATTTGCCCATTTTTCATTACTTAGGTCTTCCCGTAGTTTAAGATAATTTATATAAGATTTATAGTAGCTGTTTGGAGAGTCGTTTTTATTATGTTGTACCTGAAAAGTTAATGCAATTGGACAGTGATCAGTTATGTTGTAACGGAAAATGAAAGATTTAGTATTTAACTCTAGGTCCTTATTATGATTATACATAAAAAAGTGATCTAGACAGCTGCGGCTAGGCAACCTAGTATATTTATTAATGTATGACGAAAATCCACAATAGCTTAATATATTTTTATAATCCTCTACAATATCGTTATCATCCAGTAAATTTATATTTATGTCGCCAGTGAGTATATTTATGTCTTCTATAGGGTGCAAGTTAGTCAAAAAATTTAACAGTTCTGAATTAAAAGACTTAGCAGACGTGCTAGGGGAACGATAGAGAGCAATAATATTAACAGTGGTCTTATGTAATTTAAAGTTAAGAACCATCGCTTTGGTATCTCCGATAAAAATATCCGTTTTCGAATAATTTATATGTTGTTTTAAAAAAACCAAAATTCCATAGTTTTTATTCAATGTACCTTCATTATAGCAACCATCATATCCTTGTATATTGAACAGGTAAGGATCGTGTAATTGGCGGGTTTCAGTAAGAACGATAATATCAAAGTCTGAAGAAATGTTGTCCAATAGAACATTCAAATTATCAAAATGTTTGCTCGCACTACGAATATTCATGTGGAAAATTTTAAAATCATTAGGTGATATAAAAGATTTAAAACTATTATTGTCATATATTTCAAGTGCATCTATGGGTTCATTTTCATATTCCCTAATATAATCATTCATGGTTAAATTAAAATTAAATTTTTTTTTTTGAATTGAAAGAAAATTGTTAAAATTACAGAAAGTAAATTCCTAATAACTAATTATTATTAACAGAAGCAGCGTTTTTTGACAAATCCTCAAAATCCTTGACGCTGTTATGCCTAGTTGGGTATCGTTTTGGTTGTTCCACAATTTTTCGTTTCAGTCCTTGAGATTCGCTATATTCTCCGTTTGAGTTTTGATAGCCGATTTTTTTTAGGTCGATATTTTCCAGTTCCTGTACAGAATAACTTTTACCATTTATTATTAAGTTATTTTTTTCTATTTTTGTTATTAAGTTTTCTTGGTTGGCTTTTTTCTTGAAGTAGTATAAAGTTTTTTTAATTTGGTAGTCTTCTTTTATGTAGTCTTTAGCTTTTAAATTTTTTAAATTATTAAGAATTGCTTCTATCAACATATAACTGATAAATTCGACAATTACTGGTCTTTGTTTTTCTTGTTTTCCTTCAAATTTACCAATTCTGTATATATCTCTTAGGTCTCGGAAATTATAGCTGACACATTTATTTATTAAATCCAGAATTATGCGTATGTCGCTATTCCTAATCTCTTCATCTCTACATTTCTGAATCTGTCTTTTCATGTTTTTCTTGTAATTTTTCTTAAATGTATTATTTTATTTTCCTGGATTATTGTTAATGGCCACGTTTCACGTTATTGCTTCTGCTGACATTTCTTTCTTTGTGAGTATTGTTCTGTTTTCTGATTTTTGTCAATTTTTTGGTTGTTTTTAATAACTCTACATCTGTTTTTCCATTATTGCTGATTTTCCCAGCTAGTCTACCCTGTAGTAAATCTATCCAAGTTTTACATTTTCTTCTCCCTCCTTTCCATTAATCCTGAGCACTTTTGTCCATTTTTGTATTTATTTCTATCCCCATAACTTTTATTGTTTCAGATCATTTGTTTATCATTACCCATTCATTAATTTTCATTTACATTTTTAATATCTTATCAATGTATCATTGAAGTGGGCTCAAACTGTCACCCTGTTTTGGAACTCATTTCATTGTGAAACTGCTATATGAACACCAAATATGTCTAATTTTTCTTTTCTTTTGCTCTCTATCTTGTATTTCTTACTATATTGATTTGATCTTGTGTTTGTCTTCCTCTCCTAAAAGCTCCTTGTTCCTCTTCTAAACTGACTTCTATTTCGCGTCTTAGTTTCATTTCTATTATCCGGTGTATATTTTATGAAATATTAATGACAGGCATATTACTCTATAATTTCTTGTATAGTGGGCTTATTATATTCATTTGGTATTTTGTTTTCTTCCCTTATTTCCTAAGTATATACAATAGACATTTCTTTGCCATTGTACCTTCTCCACATTTTACCATCTCCTACCTTATTCCGTTACTTCTCTGTAGTTTTCCTATTTTAAATCTTCTTATGGATTCTGAGATTTCTTCTTCCGTTATTTTTGGCTCTATTTCTTCCTCCTTTATATTAAATTCTAGTATTTGAGTTCCTTACCACTTAAATTTATCTTCATTGTGGTCTCTCCATTTCTTCTTGTTGTGATTTAAGATTACTATTTTCACCTTCTAAAATGCATATTAGTTCCCTTTTATACTTCTTTAAACTCCGTATTGTTTTCCAAAATCTGGATTTATTTGTCCTGTAATCCGTCTCTATTGCCCTTCTTAATTCTCTCTAACTTTCTTTCTTTACACATTTTACTGTGTGCTTTGTGTTGTTTCTCTTTTGTATGTACGATATTTTGTCTTCTTGATTTTTCCTGTTATAAATGTTTTCCATGATGTTTTGTTCAATTTTGTTTTACCTTTTACTTCTTTACTCCACCATTTAGTCCTTTTCTTATTTCTTTAAGGATATATGAACAGTACGATAAAGTTAATCAGACTTCTTAATACAAATTCATAAATCCCTTTCCATAGCTTCTAAAATCATAAGGAGGATTATTATTAACTTTTTAACAACTGCACTAACAACTAAATATTTCCATCCTACTATCCGTACTAGTACGTCGTAATTCTCTCTTATCTTCGCCATATACGGGATGTTGCAGGACCAATGCGAAGAACTAGTAGTGTCACTCCGAAACTAGACTCTGCTTCTAGGCGCCGGCTGCCCATATTACTGAGAGGAAAAATAGTGCCTAGTAAGAAGAAAAGATATATTTGTTCGTTCCGGTCGTACAGGTCTCAGGAAAAGTCCGAGTCAGGGCGCCACATGCAGGAATGGCGCCGCCTGTTTGGACTCGTTCGGCGTCTCTGGCCACTGAAAGAGGAAATAGAGATGGGAAGTACTTCTTGGGTTTACTACGAAGACCTAAATTTCTTGTTTCTTAGCTGAAACAGGAGAAAGCACTGCTACAGTATAACTCACCTCTATTTTTTCATAGTTAATTTACAATTTTATTAAATGGTATTTAAAAAATGATAACTTAACGTTTTCCTGTTTTTTCCTGTGTTTCTTTTTCAAAACGTATTTTGATATAACCAAACTAGATAATAAAAATTCTGCATTTTTTTGGTTTACTATTAGCCTTTTTATACAATAGGAAAAATCCGAAAGTATCATAAAGCGGGAGGAATAATAAAAATTATTGATAGTTTCGACCCAATTTTAATCGTTTGATTGAAGGATATAAATCGATAATGTTTATTGGAACATATCTATTGAAATTACAGAATATAACACCGATGCTATTTTTAAATTAAGCACACCAATCGCTTGTTTGAATGTACAATTTCAAAAATTCTAATTTGTTTTTCATACCAGTTCACCTCTCTTTTGATTACAACTGTTTATGTTAAACTATTTAAAAATTATTTAATTACTAATTGATATTCAACAATTTCGGGTTATATATGTCCAATTAAGTAGCAATAAATAAGTTAGTTAAAATTTTTATCTGTTACGTTGAAACACTCCTTATTTATTTAAAAAATTTATTTATTGAACAAGGTATTTCACTTTTATAACTCTCTGCGCTGTTAATATATTTTTTTTGCACTAAAATTTGTAACGTAAACGCCGTTTAATCTCGTAGAGATAAAACTGCTTACAAATAAAAAATTATTAAGTGAAAATAGGTAATTAATTTTTTACGTCAACAGACTTACGGTGCCAAGAAAGAGAATAAAGTTTTTGTAATATAAAAATTTTTGCGAAACTGTTTACAATCTTTATGATACCTTAAAAAGGACATTTTTAAAAAAATTATGCAACAAATATTTTTGTACACTTTAAAAATCTAGCAAATAAAATCAGGACTTTATTTCTAGTACGTACCAACTTTGAAGAGATGAAAGAAGAAATAATAATATTTTTAAGAAATGGAAAATCATCATTTGGATTTAAATTAAATTACTTGACAACCAGTACTTTCCCTTAACTATCAAAATATCAATAATTACATCTATAGAAAAACACAATCCTCTCATATATTTCCAGTGATATAGCAAAGGCATTCGATTCTGTTAATCATTAGTAAACGATGTGAAAAGCATAGGATTTAAGTCTTACTTGATGGATAAAGTGCAATGTGGAAATATTAATGGGAATTCTAGTGAAGCATAAAATGAAATTTGGTGTACCTCAATGAACAATTTTTGGCCCAGTTTTATTTAATATCCGTTAAGGAAGCAGAATGCTATCTAAAAATTAGCCAAAAATAAATTACTTCATAAAGAAAGATTTTTAATGTTTAAATGAAAAAATTTAACACAAACTTTACTCCAAACTTGCTTGCAAATTTTGTATGCATTAGTAGAATTTTGCATACGTTAAATGGTTCACTAGTAATTTTATTATTGAAGTACATAGAAAAATTGCAAAAAATATATTGGAAATGTATAATTCATATATAACCAACCAGTTACCTCACAGAAAAACTGTGCGGTAAAACAAAAATATCAAATACACGTTACTTTACCAAACTTTTACTATTGTGTCAGTACCAATAGCAATAATAACATTCGATATAAACTAATTGCTCTGAAAATCGAGCTATCTTGGCCAGATCTTAAAAAATTTTAACGTAAGATACTGTGATCATTTAGTAGTTTATAGATTAAAACAACCAGATAAGTTACATTACACAAAACACCTCATTGACACTAAACACTAACCTACACTAAATAACACAATTGAAACAATAGTGGAAATACTTCATATAAGTGACAAGAAAGAAGAACTTGATTTTTTGGAGAAATATAAAATAAAGAAGTACCTAAAATATCCTCAATATACCGTTTTTGAATGAACAATTAAACCTGAGAAGTTCAATTATCTCAGATTTGAAGTAAATACCTGTAAAATACTGATCAACTTAGTGAAAATAAATGTATTTAGAAATAGATTCTTGAAAAGCACGTTGAATGATGTGAGGATTTGTGGAGTTTTTTGGGGTAGACTATTAAGCACGTATTGCTTTTAGCTATTTTGGTTTTTCATGGAGAGTGATTTGGATTACAGAAAATTTTCAACTTGCATTTTACAACTTCATATTCAATGACCGTAAAAATGAAATTACTTTCGTTTACCAATATACTGGCCACATAAACCAGATTCAGCATTTGGCACCATAAATTTAGCAACTACTACTGGGGCAGGTTTGGAAAGCACCAGCGCTAGCATAAAAATGACTTTTGAATGGGATCAAGTTCTCTTAGCAACATTTTATTTGGAATGTGTAAAAAATTAAGCACTCATGCAGTTTACTTCTTATTAGAGTTCTTATAGAGGTTGAGAATATCTGATATTTGCGCCCCATCTATTGTTCGATAATACTTTCAAAAGACTCATTTTTTATTCACAGAATCGTTGTAATTTTCGATATGATAGTCGAAGGTCAAACCGCGAAAATTTATTTCTTCGACATTTTCCAAGAGGCATTCGTTTTCAGTTAAGAAGAGGAGTCCAGGTTTGAGTGACCAGTTTTTTATTTCTTGAACAAAATTCTGTAGTATTGGACCTACTTAAAATGCATTTTTTATTTTGTGTATGTGATTAGATCGTCGGCATATAAGGTGGCTTTAAATAGATACCTTATTTTGTACACTATGCTGCTTTTAGTTGGGCTTAAGATAGATCTTTCAGGTCTATTATTTTGAAATGGTTTAGAAGTGGAGGTATCCCCATTTTCTGGATGGATCGGCGGGTCAAGAATTTTTTCGTATTATTGACATGTGACCTTAGATATTCCAGTTTTGGAGTTCTAGAGTATTGATTCAGCGTTGGAAGTTGGAAGAAAAAAACAACAAAGCGAGAATAATGGAAAAACAATAAGGAACAAAATTGAAATAACCTTAGAGGATTCACAATGTTACCTTAGAATAAGGATCACAAATGACTTGATTTCATGATTAGACAAATCAGTAAAAAATTAATAAGTCAGAACAGAGACATTCATCTATGCTTCTCCGATTTAGGGAAAGTTTTAGAGCAAATAAAAAGAGAAGATCTTAAAAAACAAGATAAAGATAAGAAAGTAATAGACATTAGAAACAATGTACAAAAATGATTGGAACAAACAACGGGAAGCCTCCAGAATTTACCAGAAACTAAAACAAGGATACGTACTGAGCCCACTACTACTTTCAATGAGTGATGGACAAAACAGTAAAAGAAGCAAAAAATAAGATGAAAAAGTTTAATCTATGGTATTGGAGGATGGAATTAACGTGGTTCACATATCTGATATTCGCGAATGCCATGATCCTAGCAGCAAATTCAAACAACCTTCAATATAATTTAGAAGTATTAAATACAGAAATCATCAAAATAAGATAAATATAAACATCCAAATATAGGAAAGAACAATTACAGGAAGTAAGTTACAAATATTTAGAAACTATCATGGAAAAATTGGTAAACTTGAATCGAGAAATAAAAGAAAAATTGGGAAATGAAGGTAAAGAGTATATAAGACAAAGATAGCAGGATAAATATACAAAGGAAGGTCGACACAAACATGGGACGAAAATGTTAAAGCAGGAGAAGAAAAAAGGGATTAGTTTGGGAAGGGAATAGAAGGAAGTGGAGAGCGAAATACTTGACATGATTATACTCAAATCTGCCATACTCCTTAACCACCATAAAAGGTTTAATATAAAAAAAATACATTTATTGTAAATTTATCCCGTGCATTAACCATTTTAAGAATTCAAATGTTACGCTGACCAATGTACAAAGGAGAACTGAATTATTTTTCAAAAATTGATACTTTGGCCTCGTCGTTTTTCTATTGCTTTTTCTTAAATTGCTTTCGAAAATGTTAACTCTTAAAATATTCATATAAAATGACTATTAACTTTATTTAGTGAAAATGGTCAATTAAATTTTTAAAGGTGTATTTACGTCAATAGACTTTTTGGCGTTTAATGTTGCAAATTATTTTTTTATAAGCTAAAATAAGTGAATCATAGGAACGAACATAAACCGGAAGATAGCTATAAATACCTCCTTTTATTTAATAATTAAAAACTTTTAAATTAGATAATTAGATAAGTGTTGACGTTGGCATCGTTGTAAATCATCTAACTAAATTCGTGACTGTTTATTAATTTATTGTTAATATTATTGTATGCATAGCTTCATTATAACACTAAACATAATACGTAATTATAAATACTAAAATGCATAATCAAATGGTTATGGATTTTTTATAGGATATATTTATCTAAATGCAAATTTTGTAATAATCATAATTACTACAAAAGAGGAGACATAGAAGCAATACGAATAACTCTGAAATATTGAAAATATTAAGAGATTCGCTGCCATCAAACTCATGAAAACCAAATAAAATATTGAATGAATAAGGTAGGACTCCTCTTCGATATACGCCTCTGAGATTCGATCACACCGATAGTACGTAAATAATAGGTACAAAGCTTCGGTCTCGCCAGTGCCACAAAGAGACATAATTTGATTTCACGGGATCATGGTAGAACGTCGGAATGTTTGGCCGTGCTTGTATAATGAATGACGAATCTTATCTCCAAACACCAAATGCAAACTGTTAACCTGCCTCTTTAGAACTTTTTTAACGTTTTTTGGAGCAGCTACCAATCTGCCCTAACGTCTTATTAAGTCATTTTATACTCTTAAGGAAGTTGGGGTGGGAAAATCAGCATCTATAGTATGTTGAATTTTATTTTCAAAATAATTTTAAATAATTTTATATATTAGGCATCACAGATTGTTGATTGTTGATAAATGGTATGTATCTAGAAATTGAGTTTGACTATGAAAAGCTTTTATTTTAATGATTTAAGAATAATTTTTAATTAACAGATTAAGGTTATGATGTTATGAATCTTGAAGAAAAGAAGTATAGACATATTATAATTTTTTTCTGTAATTTATTATAAAGAAATGAAGTAAGAAATATAAATAATTCAAATAAATAGGAAAATATTTATTTTTAATTTCAATTATTTAACTTTGACCGGTTTGAAGAGACAACGGTGTATGTATTAATTAGTTGGCAGTCTGGACATTTGCTTGTCAATATAAGTACATTGTAAGGTTAGCATTCAATTTTATTTCGCAAAAATGAAAATTAATGAGGGCAGGAAGTAAAGAAACCTCGTTGATGAAAAGTTTATTACTACTTGAGTCAGCCAAATGACGAAAATCTAATAATTCCGGTAACATCCAAAACATGCTTTTCATGACATATACACCATTGCCTCTTCACCAAGTAGTTAATGATTAACACTGTAGATCATTGATAGAAATCAGTTTTATTACAAAAGGGGTTACTTAAAGCTCTTTTATGTTGTATAAAAAAAAAACGTTAAAGGTTCGAAAATGTCATACTGAAATGTAGTTTTCCTGTTATTATTGTTTTAAGAGAAATCGTTCCAAACGTGAAAGATCCAACTGCTAATAAAGAAAATCCATCCATATTAGGGAGATTTTTTTAGCCCCCAAAGGATGTTTTATAAGTGGACAAGAGAAACGTAAACAAAAGGCTCAACAGACCTCTTTAATTTAACTTTCCAAATATGAAGAACCTTAAATCGAAAAATTAGCCCAAAAGTCCACCAGCCAAGAGAACTCGGAACGTGTTTTAATAAAAAATTATTTGAAGACGACAGTAAAAATGAAAATTTTCCTGAAAATCCTCAAGTTGATGGAGAATTTAAACTAAGTATATTTTTTTCTTCTTATTTTTAACCAACAAATGTTTTTTAGTTTCAATAAATAAAGCACTAAAGAAAACTGTTGTTGAAAATAAAATCGTGTGCCATTTGGTTCGTACATCCTTTACTTGTAATTTTTTTTCTATTGCTTCAAAAAGGAAATTTCTAATGGTCTCTCGGTTTTGCAACACAACACTTTTTAAAAGTTATAACAAATTTTTTTTTTCACTTTTCGTCTAGTGATACAACCTCTTTAACCCAGCAGAACTTCACATAAAGAAGTTCTAGATACTAAAGGAAAATAATAATCTTTTGTTTTGACTAGCCGGATTTTATTTTAACCATTCATACATTTTATTACTCTTTTTATGAAATGTGGTGACAATAATTCATATTTAAGTTCCAGATATTTTGTTCTTTTCCTACAAATTAGTAATGAGAATATAAATACAAAATTAGATGTAATTTCCAATTCCATAAATAAAAATTATATCATTAACTTGTTTATGATATATCTTATTTCAGATGTGATTTATTAATTATTATTTATTCAAAACAAATTAAAAAATTACAGTAACTTCATTAAAGATAAATGTTGTTAATTAACTTTTTAACATTTTAAATCATAGATGTAAATTCAAAAATAAACTTTATAACTTTACCTGTATATATTGTCTCTCCCTTTTGGTGGTTTAATAGTCACCGCCGATTTTTCCTCAAAAATGTTTATTTTTTAGCTACCGTTGGTTGTCGTTCGAAATTCGAAGAATCCGATGAGATCGTAACGTCTTTTTGGGATATCGGGACGTTATATCGCTTTTAGGATGTTTAAGGTGTGTAGCCCAATACACATAGCAACAATACATTCTTTTTAGCGTCACTGCAATGGTGTTTCTTTTGAAGGGCCTAGTATTAGGGTGCCATAAAAGTTATACGTCATTTAAGGGAGCCTACACTATCAACTTGATTGTCAACCTTCTCATCAATAATGTTGGGCACTTGCGTACACACTACAAGCGTATGCCCAACCTTTTTGGTCAATATTAGTTTTGAAAACAATTATTAAATGTTAAAGCTACAGAAAATCCTACATCAATGGAATTAGGCTTTATATATTGTAATAGTATCTTGGGGTGTCGAGCAACATAATTTATTTTTAAGTTTATTTTAAATTGTTGACCTCCAAAAAGAATAAAGATAAAAAAAATTATAAACAAAAAATATATAATTTTGAATCACCCTTTTCTCAAGGTTAGTTCATGCAAGAAAAATTATTATTGGTTTCAACAAATTACGAAGAATAACAAATTATACATTTTTTAGCTGGTTCGTTTTTTTTTCAAATGAATGTAATAAGCTTTTGTATAGTACATTCATTATTAAAATTTTCTTAATTATTCCATGTCACGCTTTTGTATTTAAAAAACTCAAATCTATTTCATCATCATGTTCTAGTAAAAATTTGTTGTTATTGTTGAATTTTGTTTACTGTTAATTTGTTTCTACCAATTTTATAAGAATTTTCATTTCAAACAAATTTTAATTTTAATTACTGCTATATCAGAATTTCATGACATTGAATTCCTATAACCATACAAAGTATTTTTTGGCATATTGAATTTCCAAATTATAACAATTTTATGATAAAAGTCTATTAAAATATATAGAACATAAAAGCTATAAAACCAACATATTGGAGACAAAAGAAAAAACGAAGACGAATAATATATAAGAACACAAGACAGCGACCACGCAATTTAGTATCCTAACACCAAGTAACATATGAAATTTAACTCTATAGCGTAGCAATAAAACGAAACCCCTATAGTAGAATTGCAAATACCACAAAACAAGGGATTAAAACTAAATAGAACACCTCCAATGTCATTTGTCGTAAATGAAATTACACAAAAACCGAAAGTGAAAACCGACAGTCTAAATACTAGAACCCGGACAGGTAGTAAATCTTAAGTTTTATTTTGTAATTAAATCTAGTTATAGCGTATTTATTCTGCACTTTAGATATAACTTTATGATAGACTTTTCTTTCTCGTAATATCTCATTTTAATTATACATTATAAGATAGATCCATTCGTTAGAAATAATGAAAATACAGCATTCGATACGAAAGAAATAGAAAACGATTGGCATCTAAAACATTCACTCAAATATTACAAACCTGAGGTAGTTTTCGCAATTTTTCACTATGATATATATATGTAGCATAAATAAGCTTTTGACGAATTTAAAGTGCTCTTAGCAGAATTTAATTACTATTTTAGCTGCATAATCTTGACTAACTAAACTAAAATGATGGCTGGAAAAAATTACTTATTTATGAAGATATATATGATGAATTTAATAAATATTTTACGCAAGTTAATACTAAACTACTGTTTAAAATTAACAATGATAAATTATATTTCAACTATAAATTTAATGAACAAAGATAAATAAACTTGAAATTCTAAAAAGCAGTTGGTTGAGATGGAATCCCAAATGAAATGTTAAAAGATAGTATAGAGTGCATAACTAAAGCATTATGTTATTAATTAATAGATGCATATATATATATATATATATATATAGCTAAAGTTATAACAGTGTAGAAGACAGGGGAGAAAACAAATGTATCTAACTATCGTCCAACTTCAATATTAGCTTCAATTTCAAAGATCTTTGAAAAAGTTATAAAAACTAGGTTAATTTCCTATCTCAAACAAATTTCTATATTTTTGAATTTCAGTATGGCTTCCAAGAGAACTTATCAACTTATGATGATATAGTTAAACTAACCTGATTTATAAATCTGTTGATAATAGAAAAAAAGTATTCGTGTTTTTATTCATCTAGCCAAGGCTCTTGGCACGGTCAGTTATAAGCAGCTGCTGGAAAATCTAAAAAAAAAATGGGAATCCGAAGATTTACACTAGCCTTCTTTAGAATTTGTTTAACTATTCGAAGGCAATCTGTTGAGATGGTCGAGTGGAGAAGAAGTAATTACTTTTGGTGTACCTCAGGGTACAGTTCTTGGTCGAATTTTGTTTATTTTTATAAATTCCTTTCTAAAGCTACTTTCTGCAGGCCGTAAAATTTTCTTTGCTAGTAATGCTATAGTTTTCTACAAAGCAGATAGTTGGATAGAAGTAAAAGACATCGCTGAAAATGACTTGAAACATATTTCTAACTTAACAGTAAATACAGACAAAATAAAAATTTTATCTTTTATACCTTAAAATTCATACTTACCGAACTACAATAGCTTACTCTCAATTCACAGAAAGTCCAATTTTAGCAAATACCTTGGTATCCATATTGTTAGCTTTCGATCCTTTTATTAATCCTTAAATTACAAAAAAAAAAATTAAAATGTAAAGAATAATAATATGTAACTTACAATTTGTATATTATATAGTTGCTATATTTTCCTACATTTTTTCTCTATGTTATATTTAATAACATGTATATTTATTGTATTTATATCAATAGTTACCTTACCTTGTTACATTTAAAAATGTGATAGTATAAGCTAAGTAACATTTCACTTCGCAGTTTACAAGTCTTTCGCCATTTATTTCACGTTCTAGAGATTCTACCCCTAGTATTTTTCTTATTGTTACGCTTCTAATTTCACCTACCGTGATTGGTAAATACTCTCTTATTTGTAAAACTTCAACAGAGCAACATTTTATTTTTGTTGTTTTTTTCTTTGTCTATTATACATGTTCCATTAACAGAACCTAATTTCTTTTTTACGTTTGGTTTATGGTGTAATTGAAAGGGTTTTGGTGAGATTGAATGGTTCTTTCTTAAAGGCTCTCAAACCCAATTGGGCAAAATCATATAGAAACGTCTACGAAGAGGAGGTTTTTATGATTAAATTATTTGGAAATATTGGTGAAACAATTAATTTCGAGAAAACCAGATAATTAAAAAAATGCAGAAAATGGATACTGCTAGACTTCCTATAATTCTAACGAAAATCTAAATTAAAACAAGGAAGGAAGAAAAACGGGAATGTTAAACTTTTGCAGCTGAAAGTAAATCAAAGTGGTTTCGTTTTATCTTAAAATCTTCGATGTATGGTTTTGTTTTCACACGTCTCTCAGCGCTCGAGTGGATACAAAACTACCTGTTTTTCCCTTGACCAAAACGATATATTTATTTCTTTATATCCCACTGGGTTTTGTTATTTTTATTCACCGAAATCCTAAATATTTCGAAAATATTCAATAGGTCCTTAATACGGAAATACACACACTATTGTACATTGTCTCCTTTGTAGTGCAATAGTAAAGGTTTTACTATTTTTCGACTGATTCGTGCAGAATACAAAGAATTTTGACAATGCGTTAAATTTTCTGGCGCCATTGAGACTATGGTGTTTGTTTGATCTTGTCTAGCAATTTTTAGGAAAGGTGCAACTGATTGCCAAAGTCGTATCGCAAGGGGAGTTTGTAAGGGTAGATAAAATCGAATAGATTCCAATTTTCCCAAGATTGTAGATAAGCCAGTTTTAGAACTTGATAGTGGAAGTTGATGGAACTGCATCAGAGGTTTCCCAAAAACTCAAAACAGTGAACAAGGCAAGTAAAAGGTGTGGAAATCTTCAACTGGTTGGAAACAATATCGAATTCAAACAGTATACTCATTCAAATAATATTAAACCTATAGAAGAAACTAACATTAGAAGCGTATTGCTTATAGAAATGAAATGGAGACTTAAAAATCATTTTATGCGGAGTTCCTTCAAAAATACGTATGTCTCCGGATAAAGATAAGCCACGATTGTATAAATGTACTATTTTTTTAAATATTTTTTCAGTGGTTACCTTTTGTGACGCCATTGAGGCCACCAAGACCGACTCCAGTATGGGATTATCACGGCACGCTGTCAATCCAAGAACATGGTGTCGGCGGGCGATTCTTACAAAGAACGAAACGTTGGAATGCGATTAAACAAATGACAAATGCATCTCGCACAGCCAACTCTGATTCCATACACAAAAGGGTCCCCACTTTTGAGGTTAGGTGTTCAACAATGAACGGCTGGACACCTCGGCGCCATCTTTCATTCATTTTTTTCTTCATTCGTTTTCAAGCATAATTGTTAAGGATAAATAGGACTTTTAAGTAAATAAAAGAAGAAAAGGATCGTGGGTAAATGTACATCTAACGTAAATGGAAAAAATAATGATACAATAAGAGGTAATGGTTTGTATACCTCGGAATTTTTTTACTATTACCTACCTAAACTTTGTTTTAATAGTGGTTTCATTTTGAATATGGGTTTTTAAAGTAAACCAGTTATTACCAAAATTTACTATTTTTTGTATGTTTCTTTATTTTTATTTATTTACTACTTTTCAAAATTGTTCATCTGATTTACTGGGTGATTCACTTATACTTGTTATACTTTAATAAATCCGTTGTCTTGAGAGATAAAACTTTTGATATATGAACTATAGAGAGGCTCGATCGCTACATTTTAAAACTAATTCGAAACATATAAGGTGCTTCTAAAAGTGATACCATAACAAAATTATGTTTTTTAAATCAACTATTTGGCCATCATTCCTGATAATCTTTTATGGTCAATAAGCAGTTTTATTCTATCCCCTTTTTTATAACACTCTGTATTCAGAGCATGTTAACAGTTTAAACCACAGTGTTTGTTTTAAAAAAATACAGGGGATGGAGTTTATTAAAATGTTCTTATAAAAGTGAAATTTTGGAAAAGAATCTATAGTATTTAGTAGGAAAAGTAAGAAGAAGCAGCGCAAATATGATACCTGATGTTTTATATAAAAATTCATAAGTTTTTGTTTCGTATGACTTAAATTTTTTAGTATATTTTAAGTAAAGGCAAGGAATATGTAGAATTTTTATTACAAAAACCAATACACGTCATACAGCATGTGATTAAATTTTTTCGTCACAATCGTACAAGCACAAGCGTTGACCAATCGACACAAAAGTAGAGAAAGTCGCGAAAATAGTAGAAAAATGTAAGGTTATATTTCATTGCTAGAGTTTGAATCGAATAATCGAATAATTTCTAGTAAATGTAATGTAAATAACGAATTTACAAACATCTACACATTAACAATAAAACTTTTGCAGTGTTGGGTTTTGTTTTCACTTGAACAAATACTTTTCACAAATCACCGTTTAATATTAACGTAGAGTAGGTACTTGGTCGTGGTTACTACTGTTAACTTAAATTTGTACTATAAGACCATTTTACTTTAGCGTTGTGATAAATAATCATTTTATTTGAAAGTGGAGTGTACGAGACTTAACTCTTGAGTTTATGGCAATTGATTGCCAAGTAATTGGTTACTTGATGAAATATGATTTCAACTATTTTTTTTAATTATAAAATTGGAAAATAAATGTTTAATGATGTCAGTTTTTATTTAATTTAAGAAAAATGGTCCTGACCGGGAATTCAATTTTATAAAACAATGATGAATATATTTGAAACCCTCAATTGATACAAATTATTAGTTTTTCCAATGAAACAAGCTTCAAATTAAATGGTTAGGTCACCCGCCAGAATTGTAGTTACTGATAAAAGAAAACCTTAAGTGGATGCGAGAGTATCATACACAACATCCGCAAAATAGTGAATGTATGGACTGGAATTCTAACATACAGAATTATTGGATTATATTTTTTTGAATGTACTTGAAAAGGGCCAGCCTCTCTAGAATTTTTAAGAGGGTATCTAGTTCCAACTTGATAAACTATTTCTGAGTAGAATTAATCCTGGTGATTTTAACAAGATGGAACATTATGCTGTAAAAGTTGAAAAATATCTGGATAAAATATTTCTCAATACCTAGAATGGAAGACGTATATGCAGATAATGGCCACCAAAATAGCCAGACCTCAATTCTATGGATTTTTATGTGGAGAGAGAATCAGAAGAGAAATAAATAATAATATTTCTCAAGAAATCATAACAAAAGTTCAACAAGAATTTATTCACTGTTTAGGGTACCTGCTGTCGAGCACAAGGTCTACAATTCAAAGACTTAAAATAACGTTGTTAATATTAGTAAATAGCAAATCGACACACATCACAATACAAACTAATGGACGAATGCATAAATAAGGTCATTTAAAAAATATACAAGGTACACAAAAGAGACTTGGATGTTATTCCAACTTGTTTAAATGGAAAGAATTTTGAATAGAGAGTATCTACACTTTTTATACCCTTTGAACATATTATAATAAACGGTATGTATATACTACAGTTTAACCAAGTATAGAATGTCGATATTGTACATTGAATAAATGTTTTGGCCTCTTTTAATACAGAGTCACTCATGTACAAATTTGTATTTATATCTGGTACTAAAAAAGAATTATTAAGGAAGACTAACTAACAATACTTATTAATTTATTAAAAATATTTTTAGCATGGAAAATTTGTTTACAACACACTCGATGTATTAACCTAACTAAATTAATAGCAATGCAAATAATTTAATGTGGCAGTGGCAACATAGTAACAATTTGACCAAAAGTTCAAATTTACTTTAAACGGATTTCATGGGTGTACATATTTTTGAAATTATTTAAAGTAAAGTATATATGACTCAATACCAAATTTACAATATTTTGTTCATAGAGTTTAAAAAAGATGTGTACAAGTTAGTGTTATTGAAATAGTTAAAATGTATACAAATTATCGTGTTTATATTTTTGTCATTATTATTTATGACGTTCATCGGTTTTTGTAGTTAAAATTATATATAAAAAAACCTAGTACTAGTGGATCATCTCGTATATATGTGAAAAGTGAAAACCTATTTTATTAAAAAACCATATTTCATATACTTTAATAAATTAACACATACTCTCATTTTCTGTCTTTTATATATCTAACATAACCTTGTTAAAATGCTATAAAATTAAAGTTTTCTAAGAGCATAGAAGTTCATTATGAAGCAGCTTCTAGCCTAACATGTATCTGCATGTTCAAGTACACACTGCACATTCACGATTCGCTTTAAAGCTAAAATTAAATTCTTGTTTAAATTTATGCATTGTCACACTCTAAAGTCCTAACATCCTCCATGCAACAAAAGAAGCCCTATAGGTCTAAGTTTTGAGAGTACTACACCTTTTCATTCCTGCATTCGTGCCACTTATACAATCTACAACGTTTCCGCATGGAGGTGCTTTTATGCATTTTATCCGGGACAATGGCTCAGTAAGACACAGTGGCTAGGTTTACGAGAGCCGAGAATAAAGGAATATGAAAATAACTTTGAACGGTATAATTAATTGAAGAAATATTTATACTTTGGTTCACAAAATACATTTTAGAAGAGTTCTGTATAAAGCACTTTAGCAATTAATCTATATATTAGAAAAATGTCATGCTTAGCATATTAACTTTGAAGATTTTCTCACTTTTGGGATTGCTTAAGATGATGGTCCACTTATTTGAAACACAGTTCATTTCCTTCATCAATCATCGGCGTATCATTTGGAAAAATGAATTTTCATATGTTAGTGTCTCAACAACTGATATGATTGATGATAATCCATTCTTTGTTAAATTAAAGTCGAGAAAAAAATAAAATGTAAGTGCATATCTTTTTTTTTGTTGGATTTGGTTCTATATGTTCTGTATGCTTTCAAGTTCGCGTCTGAAATCTTGAAAGAGTTGAACCTGTCGACTTGTCCCAAAATTATGAAAGAAAAAGTTGATGAAAAATGAGTTAAAGGGAAGAAAGATGCTATAAAACTTTCGAGAAAACATGGAATATTCGTTTATATCTTAACTTTCAATGTTCAATTCTAGAGTTCTGCTTGAAAAGGATAGTAATATTTTATGACATGAACTTGAATAATTTCGTTTTAGTTTAGAAAATCGGAACTGAACAGCATTTTCATAAAATACATTATTAAAGTTTTTTATGGTTTGCGTTTAAAAATTTGTATACCTCTCCCTCGCCCTCGTTCTCTTCCAGAAAAATCCTATTAAAGGCAAATGGAATCAAATTATCAATAAACGGCACTGATTTATATCACAGCGTGAAAATATTATTTCCGTTTTTCGAGTACTGAATTTTCATTCCAATAAAGTCACAATCTGTAAAAGTAAAGGGTGTACAAATTTGATATTTGTATTTAAACATTTGAGCACGAATATTTATTGTTGAAACTCACTTCCAAAATGAAGAATTTTTTTCTAACACCACAAGATTTCAGAAAAAATTTGGCTCCAATTGTTAGTGTTACTCTAAGTTAACAGAAAATATATTTACAATCGTGGCGCCCGACCTGAAGGGGTAGTTCTGATAAAACTCGAAAATGTCAGTTGGAAAACGTTCACAGTAAGACAGCAATAAAGGATCTGGTCTGTATAACATTTTGAAAAAAGATCTTCACTTAGATGTTTATTAGATAGAATTGAACAAAAACTAAAACCAAAAGATAACATGTTATATCGAATATTTGTTAATTGGGCCTTAGAAAGAAGACAGGAAAATGACGATTTTTCAAAAAAATCTTTAGCATTGAATCTCATTTCAAAATTGGTGGAAATCGAAAATCCAAGAAAAACAAGAAAAATTGAGTATATAGTTTAGTTTTTGAACGGGAGACGTATGTCACTGGAATTCGATTTTCTTTTTTGCGTTTCTAACGCAATTTCCTTCCCGTATACTATTTAATTATTTTTACACTTGAAAAAAAAAACAAGCAGGTATTTTTTCAAGAGCATGTTCGAATTTATATTTCCCAATATTTAATTTAATTATGAAAGTGTTCTTAAGAGGCAGCGATACCTCATGAAATCGAAAATTTCAAATATTTCTAAAACGGATTGAGATAATGAAATGATTCAAAAACTGAAAGATGCAGATTTTTACACCAAAGGGGGGGACTGAGTCCTTTTTTTAAACATATTTTTTAAAACTGAACAAAATGACAAAAAAAAACTATCAAACAAAAAATGGAATAGGTCCACCCCTTCATGTAAATTTTTTAAATTTAAATTTTTATTTAATTTCAACCGCTTAGCAGTAAAACGACATTTCAAATACTGGAAAAAATTAATCAGTAGATTACGCCTATTTACTAGAAATATACAAATTTATAATCTGGTAACGATTTTCATACTGATTATGCTTTCATGTTTGACTTTGACTGTCGAAAGTTTTCGGGAAAATTTAAATTATTATTTATACAGTACGGTTTGCGGAAATTGTAAACGACTTGAGTTAGACTTAAAAAATCATGGAGCATACTTACATGCATATTAATAATAGGTAAGTGTTTTTTATGTAATAGTTGCTAAAAAGTAATATGTAATTTTAATTAATGCTTTTTCAAATTTTTACTGTTAATTTAGTTATATCTAGTACCAATTCAAAGTTGTTAAGTATATAAATTTCTAGGTTGCTGTATATTATCGAAATTTTTATTTTGATAAATTTAATTTTTATTTGTGATCCTTAAAAGGTTCTTAAAAAAAATACATCAATCAAAAATACTGTAATTGCAACAACCTTTTACGAGAAACTTTAAAGGAAAAGTTTTGTAAAGAACAATATTTTTTTCATTTTTAGTGCACCGCTTCTCCATAAATTTAACCCACCGCAAGTATATTGTATACCCCATTAATTCGTATGTGCGCCAAAAAAAATAAATCTATTTTCTATTAGAACCGGCCCTGTGCAGTATTTTAGTGAAAAAGCTATGTTGCCAAAGCAGTTTTATTGAAATTGTATTCATTTCTCTCTTTGTTTCATGTAATCAAGTCAGAAGAAAGAAGACGTGTTTATAGTTAGAGTGTTTGTAGGTCTATATGGACTATTTGGTCAATAAAGAGGCAAATATTTTTAGTCGGAAAAAGTTACGTGATGATGTTAGCTCTCAACATCTAACATTTAAAATGATTCCATTATCATTTAAACAATAAACTCTAAGAATACTCTTCATATTCATTAAATCTGTGAAAAGAAAGGTACATAATAACTGAGCAATAATTTTTCAAATATATCCTAAATAATTTCAAAATTCTTGTCTACTACTTGGAAAACAACCCCAACTGTTAGCCAAAATCACAATAACATGGATAAAAAATACAGTCAATTATATTTTAATGTCTCTTTATTTTGCTGTAGGTTTCATATGGCTGATATAAACTAGAGCTATTTTTTTCAAGCTCTGATCCGTTACAAAATTAAAACCAGACTGAAAATCTAATAAAGCTCTGCGCAGATGTGCTTCACAGTGTCTCTAGTATGCCCGTCGATTGCACTTGTAATTCCAAGTTCACGGTGAGCTCGTAAACATGCCTACAAAAATAAAGTCATTGATCAAGTGTGAAATGCACACTGTAATTCGATTTCTTCATGCTGAGGGGTAAAATGTCTACAAAGAGCTGCGACTATGTAGAGAAGTAGCTGGAAGGTATAGCTAAATGTTGGAAATATTTTTTTTTGTTTTCACTGTGATTTTAATTTCGCTACCAATCGGACCTTGAAAAAAACAGTTTTTGTAGATACCTGTAGAGTCAATCTGGAAATGCGCAGATTAATGTGAAAAGAAGAGTTCTGTCTTCAACATAAAAAAATGGAAGTATCGTATCAGTTTTTATCAATTTTTAGCGAAAAAATAGTTATTGATTCTTAGACCTTTTTTTCAAAAACCTTTATGGAAAATTCGTGACAGTCATTCAATTAAAATTCAAAAGAGTATTATTAAAAAATGCAATTTTGCTTTCAATAAAATTCATCAGCAGATAAGAGAAATCTAGTAACAGACCAGATATAGAATTAGTGAATATCTATTTGAAAAAGTATAAACATTCAAATATAGAAACAGTTTTTCATTTTATTATTTAAAATTACCAATTTTAAATTATGCTATATTTATTATTTTTTTTCGTAATAGAGGTGCAAACATTTTATTGATTCGTTTAAATGGTTAAATAAATACGTTTATATAAGTTTTCATGTCCTTCCTCTTAGTATCAACAGATGGTAGCAAATGACCAAATATCTTTATAAAATTTAAACAACAAAAACAATAACCATTGATAATTAGTATAGTAACCGTTAATCTAAAAAACGACAATTATATAAAGCAAATAAACCCTTTTTCCTTTGTTTATTCAACTATAAACTAAATGCTTCTCTACATAATATAGAACAAAGAAGGTATATGTTTTTTATTTCTTAACAAAAAAGAATAATTAAATTAATTCTTTAAACTCTTTATTCATCTTTAATTTCATGGTGCAAATGAAGAGAAATATAAGGCAGTAGAATGATATTTGTATACCAGCATTTTCACTCGTGTGTGTGAAACGCGCGTATGTAAGTACTAGTTTCCTAATTTGGTTATTTAAACTCTTCGTCAGTAAATAATAATAAAATGCTTCGAAATGCAAAACGTGTCTGATATCCAGTGGTATTTTTCGAAAAAAATGACCCATTGGTGTCTTTACACTGGAAATTTTGTGTTGAAGAAACACAGAAATTCACAGAAAATTTCTATTGTTTATTTTTAATTAATAACGATGGTTCAATGAATATTTTTCCAAAAATATTTGGTAAGTTGTTATTTTAGATTCATTGTTTGAAAAATTCAGAATCGTAAAACTGTTTTCTTGGCCACGTTTATTATTATTATTATTATTATTATTATTATTACTCTCGTATTTTATTATGGTGTAATTTTAAATTTAGTATTGCTCTATGAACCCAGGTTATTCTTACTTTGAATTGAAAACCATAAATGATCCTAATACGACTCCGTTTATAAAACACAAAAGAAGTAATTTCATTTACAAAAACTCTATACCTACACATTGCATATAATCTCATCTCACACGTAAATAACAAAAAAAAAAAGGTTTTGACCCAAGAGCACAAACGACGCCATATTTAAGCCTTTCCATCGTATAAAATCTGTAAATTATTTTCTTCTTGTGTCGAAGAGACATTTGCATTTTTGGAAACGCGCGTCCGGAGGTGGAAGATGAAGGCACTAACCGCCTCCGTATACTGACCGGATGTTGTGGGAGAGACATATATTTCGAGTACAGTGGCGTGGCTATGTAAAAAAGGCCCTAAAACATTAATTATTGTTAAATTTAAAATTAAAACAAAATGCAGTCGACTATAAATATATAAATGGCATGTATAGGCAATCAATTGGATTCCTAAATATGTAGTAAAAATCAAAATCTGTTCTCAGCGGACTATTCGCTGGTATAAATTTAACGCTTAAACCAATTAGATAGATAGGTTTGATTCCTGAGCTTTCTCATTAATCCTGCAGTGACCAGAAGTTGGTTTGCTTCGCTCAGTAAACTCATTAATAATTTATATATTTTAGTATTTCATTCTGAAACCTCTAAATAATTAAGATGGTATTCTTGGAGCATTGCACCTCTCTCAGCAAATTTTTAAATGACATTAGTCATAATAGGCACAATGGAAGTATAAAAAAACAGGAAAACATCAATATTAGAAAAAACAACACGAAGTTACAATGGTTGTGAATATATTTCAAAAACGAGTTAAACAATCTTAAATAAATCTAAAAATAATAAACCAAATTATATTACCCTATACTTAATCAAATATTTGGTAAATAAGAATTGTAAACAGATACTAAATAGAAAATAAGAAGAAACAGAGATCGAAACTTTAAGAAGAATAATAAGTTCCAGATTGAGGTAGCAAACAATGAAATAAAGAAATCAATAGAAAAAAGAATAAGGAAAAATGCATTAAGATGTTTCGGATATACATATATGCAGATTGCGTAACACGAGACTAAACAAAATTAAATGAAAAATAGGGAAAACTAAACAAATTTGCTAATATCCCAAAGTATTATTTTTTACAATGACCAGAAGCTTAATTGGCATTTTATAATATTCACATCACCAATAATGTTAACTTTGTTTATATAGAAAAGACCGAATAGATGTCCTACCAAAAAAACTAAAGCTTTTTCTATATAAATATATATATATATATATATATATATATATATACATATATATATATCATGGTTATTTCTTTGGAAATAAAAATGTCACGAGTTCATTATGGAAACATATTTGGATGGAAAAGAGCTGTCGATATTAATTTTGACGTAAAAATGGATTGATAAAAAACAGATGTCAAATTTAAAAAAGCAATAAAGACATTTTGAGAACCCAGGATATGAGTAAAAAAAGAAGAGAAAGAAAGAGTACAAGAGATGGAAAAGTACTAAGAAAGGAAATTGAAGATATAGATAAAGAAAGTAAAATTGACGAAATAACTAAGAAAGAAAGAAGAATCTAGAAAAGTATAAGTAGCAGATAAAGAAGAGATAAACAGATTGGAGGTATTATTTAATACGATGATGAAGGAAATTGAAGAAAATTTAAAGGATATTCGATGACAAATTTCATGAAAAAAAAGGAATCAGAAATTAGGTGATATGAACAGGAAAATAGAAGAAGAATCAAGAGGAGTGAAAGTAGAAAAGAGTATAAACATGAGGTAAGTGGATTTTAGAAGTATGATATAAAATTGATGGATATATTGAAAAGTTAAAAGTTGATTGAAAATTAGAAGAACAAACACGAAAATTAAAGAAGATGGAAGAAATATCAGAGAAATTTGAAAGTAAGATTTTGAGATAGAGAAATAATTAAAAATGAATATTAAAAAGCGGAATGTGACATTTGAAAATTTGAATTTAAAAAATCAAAATCCGCATTTTAATTATTTTGTTAAGTTGGTGGGTTCCTGGAGATAAAAATTTCATGTTTTCGTTTTGGAATCATATTTGGATCGAAAAAAGATACCAACGTTAATTTTGGTGTAAAAATAAATTGATAGAAATATAGATGTCAGATTTAAAAAAACAATTAAATAGATTTGTAAAAGTTAAATAGAAATATTATTAATACCGCAACAATATACATGAAATCTAGTTCTTTTATTTTCTTTTTTCGCTTTTGAGTCTATCTTTATGTTCAAGACATAACGCAAACCTCCCTATACTTAAGAGTGTACACGCCACTGGCAGTGAAAGGCATGCAGCGCCCTCTTGACAGTTTTATCTCCTTTAATTAATTGTACTCGTCTTTTATTCCCGCTTTTACAGGCTTTGTTGAAATGACAAATATACCTGTATTTGCTGTACCTTAACTGAGTATTATTTGCTATACAAAATATATACATCGTAAGGATGTAGGTATACAAAGTTAACTCGGGCGCCTACAATATTTATTTAGCTATTAATATTCTTCTTCTTTTTAATTTTCTGTCATCTGATTCGGATTTTTAATTTGTTGTAGTACCTATATTAAATAAAAATTATATTTTATTATATGAAAATTCCGAATTTTTTTTATTAAATCATAATCATCATGTCTAATAATTATTGAGTTGTTATCGATTAGTTCCAAATGACTTGTTCCTTAGAATTTTAAGACCATCTAAAAAATACCTCTTGTTCATTCATAACACCGACATGTCAAATACCAGACGTTCTTTATCTCACCCCCGCTGCGATCCTAGTATGTGGTACCATAGCACCCATCACCCCATAAGCGAGAACCATCGACACCCGAGAAAAAATGTTATCAGTTACAAACTTGTTGATACCTCAGTTTCTTTTACCAGGTACCGCATACCTAAAACGCACAGTACCTAAAAGTCTGTTCATCATGGGCCCGAATTCCTAGTAGACGGCTTGGCGACATATTTGAAAAATTCCTTTGGAGATTAGGACCTGTTTTGAGTAAAAATTTTTATGAAATTTTTATTGGTGTTTCAATATACAACTGTGTTTAAAAAAGGAAAGAATATCCGTGGGGTACTTAATGTTATTGCTTAATTATAATAAAAAATGAGCTAAGAATGTACTAGAAGAAGAATTAATTATAAACAAATTTTATGTGATCTTGTAAAGACATAAGTGCGGCAAAAAGGTGTAACTTTATTACTCGAACGTGTTTTAAGGCTTGAATGAAAAATACCATCATAATAAAGTAAAGATTACTCTTGTAAAATACATTGTTGCTTTATGGAATATATCAGCGCTTTAAAGATATGTTTAATGAGCCAAAAAAATAGGGTTATAATTACAAGGCGAAGTAATGCTTAAGTTACTCTTTTATATCTTTTACACTGTATTTTGGAATTTGAAACTGATTCTCAAAAATAGCTTTTTCCCTTTTTGTGTTAGAATGGAATCTACAAACTGAATAAAATCTCGTTAACGATTTATTCGTGTGAATTAAACAAATGCTCGTTTATCCTCTTCGTTCCACAAGACCAGTCCGCTGGACATTATTTTAATACATTTCTACTATAATCAAAGTCAGATGGTATGGATATTGTCCCTCAGTTCATGCGGCTAGACATTCCTTTAATACAGGGCGTAGTAAGAACTTAAATAAGATTATTTTAAAATTTCCAGCTCCAGGACTAAATATGGAAATTGTAGTTTATTATTCACTTTTAGTTCATACTGTAATAAGAGACCACTAACCGAAGACCAACTATCAGAAATTATAAACAATAGTGACTTCTACGAAAAAGGGAGTGACAATTTTCTTCTTGGAGGAAATATTTCTGATGAAGACGAGGAACCAACTAAAATACTTTCTGATATTTTACAAAATGATGATAACGAAACAAAACAATTAACCTCGACATTTGAGGAATGTCGAAAATTAGTGGGTATTTACATACTAATGTGTATATTTGGACTTCTAACGTTAAGATTGTACTACATGAAGAGATTAGAAATTCCTATTATTACCCAAATATGGAGGGATCGCATTTCAAAATTAAGCAATTATTTGCATATTGTTTAAGATTTAGCCAATACTGTATTGAGGAAATGCTCCACACTTGTAAAATGAAAGCTTCTCTCCATTGGTGTGCAGATAATCCCATTTACGAGTAAAACTGAACTCCGACAATACGTAAAAAATAAGCCCAATTGTATACCAAAATCCATAATACTCGTAGATAAATTTAGAAGTAATAAAAACTGAATATTGTTACCTTGACTTTATTAATGTCAGCGTCAGACGCTGTAGAAGATCTTCGAAGATGAAATAAAACAATTAAAAGTGTACTAGAGCCGCCTCTGCAAAAGCAAGATTAAATCTGAAAGCCACTTATTCTTATTTTCTGGGAATATTGCATTAAAAGTACTTAGAATTATTTTTAAATTCACAAATACAATAGTTAAAAAACAAGCTGGCCTGAGATTATAAATGTTTTTAATACAAAGCTTCTCGAGGGTTCTTTCGATGTTTCAAAATCAATTGATAGATGTTAAATTTCATTTTTAAAGGCATATTACAAAAATAAAAGTTGACGCTTCAAATGGCACCATAGATAAGTTTTGCGACTGTAATTATATAAAAATAAAGGGCATAGTTGGAGAAACTGGGATACATCTGGGGGGTTTTTTTGGAATTTATCTTCTTATAAAAAAGGTGTCGTTGAGATTGTTATCCCTTCATATAATTTTCCGAACCTTAGAAATTGACTAGTACTGAAAAGATCGAAACTTTTTAATAAACCAAAAGTCATAAAAAATCTATAAAAAGCTAAAGCATCGCTAAAAGTTCAATTTAGAACGCTAGACAAATTCGGCAATCAGTTGTAATTTAATACCCGTCTGGAATCGTACTTCGTGATCAAGTGTCCTTAGCCTTGTAAAGTGTGTTTAAGTTATAATAAAGTGCTTTTAAGTAATAATTTGCCGGTACTAGTTAATAGAATTCAACGGTTTATTAAAGAAATCAATCAGGCTTAATAATTATTCAAATCATTAATTTAATTTGTTGCATTGTAAATTTCATTCCTTGTTCTTGATTTGGTTTTATTGTAATTTTCACATATTCCAATTTTTCTTATTAATATAGTATGGCTATGGACTAATTAATCCAACCTGTTCCGTTATTAAATTTATTGTAAGAACCACGTTTTTGCTTTAGCTCGACAAAACCAATACAAGATCACGCGTGATTTTATATACAGTATGGTCCAAATGAATGGTATACATTCATTATTTCGTAATTCGGGCGCTGCATCAGATCACCTTTTTATTTTTGGCTTCATCTTTGTGAGCGTTATAATAAATCAATTGAAAGTGTCAATCAAGTTTAAACTCAATAAAGCAGTTGTTTTCGATGGAGCACAGTCCCCAGTAACATTACTTTGCTTAAACAGTATTTTTTCCTATCAAAATTCGTTTTCCTCGATTGAAAATAACGAGAGTATCACAAAACCACTGTAATTTGTGCACTACTGTTTGGATTTTCAAAAACTTTTAACAAATATCGTTTGAAGGTTGGTGCTTTTTAAAAAGCATATGAATTTTTCCTTAGAGATGCGATCTGTGCCTCGAGACTTGAATGATGTAATATTTTTTAACTCTGTGTCATCGGCTGGTAGCTTCCGTATTCTGTGTAGATTTTATTACCTCAATTTAAGAACATCATTGTTAATGCGTTTAATGAGGTTTGATCACAAGAGTAATCTGTGTCCGATTATGTTTTCCAGGTGTCCATACTTCCCATGTTAAATCCAAAAGAAGGGAATAGGCGAAGCCGATTCGCCGTTAGGATATAAATTCTATAGAATTCTATAGATTTATATATATATTATAAAAATTGACCCAAACTGTAGGCGCGAGTCAACCCAGTAGTACCAGTAAAAAATAGGGGTTATCAAACGTACTAACTCAATTATATTAAGTACTGCATAAAGTCATATCTACATTCGACACCCCTTCTAAATTTTAAATATAAGTTAAGTTAAACATTCTTAATAGCGGTAATGTTTTCCTTCCTACACCCTCGCTTGCATTTTTATGTTTTACCGTACACTAGATATAATGGAATTTTCTTAACTATAAAAATGGAGCTAATCCAATAAATATTCGAAAATTAACATTAAAAAATAATCTGCAATGGGTCTGGTCGGTTCTGAATACTGGCGATATCCTGACCCAGTCATAATATTCCTCTAGCGACAATACCTACACTAAAAATAATCAAACCAAGGCTGGAAATCCAAGATAGCGTTTATGAGCAATCAAGAAGCTTAAAATGGCCGTTTACAATGTTCAAATTAGCCATATTGTTAATTAGTGGGGAAGGAATTTCGACCTTTACAAGTATGGGCCCTGAACTTTGCGATCCTTGCAGTGAAGCATTTATTAGGGAAATTATCTTGAAGGAAGAAGCATTAAACTGACATTATTAGATAGTTTTTAAGTATAGATATGCTTTTATATCCCCGGACTGTTAGAAGAAATTCACATTTTTATAAAAATATAATTTTGTTAAAATTACAAAACACTACGATGACCTTCCCTTGCGTCAATATATATGTAGATGCCAGGTCACATTGTAAACAATTCACAACTTTGTGTATGTTTAGCAATAATTGAGGTATACAAAAATAGCAAGCCATAGAGTTAATTTAGGGTAAATTCTTAACAATAATAACAACTTCAATCATATTTATGACTCTGAAAAGGAAAATGCTTCTCCTGAAAAGAATCGCCAAATACTTTTTGAAAAAAATAAATTCTAAGAAACAAATCCTATAAAAGTGTAGTTTATAAATCAGAAACATTACCTCATGATAATTTAATGATATCACGTGACACAGAAGTAATATAGCTACACGAATTGGAATTACTCGGACCACCTTTGTACAAAAATATGATGCTTCATATGTTTTTAAATTTTAAGAAATTCATTAATTTTGTGCTTTACCTCTTAACCTCTGATGTGACACCTGATATCTGAAATGTGTATGAAATAACATCTTGCGCCAGAGTTCGTGTTACACCAAAAAGTAAAAAAACGTGCAATAAAATAATGTAGAGGCGTTGCAAAAAAATAAGTATTATGCAGATTTTGTATATGGGGCGTAGGTGGATGCTTTGCAGTGGTGGAGTCACAGACACTTTATTTATAAAAAATTATTTATTCAGTTTTAACTTTTCGATGGCATTGTGAAACCAGAAAAAATCTTTGGCAAGCGCCAGAAAGCTTATAAAACAAGCCATGGGATCACGCTTTTGGAAAACAAAAGAAAAATCGATGTTGAATTAAAATAGAAATGTACCAATTAGCAACAAGTACCGCTCTCATCATTGAGTACTGAATCATGTACCAACAGGATTAATCGGGCGACTTAATGATGATTGATAGCACAATCGAGCTCCGGCATCAGAAAAAATCATCAACAAGCAGTTTAATAACTCAATAATATTAATAGTACGGTCAAATGAATCAATCGCAAAGGGTTGTTCCATGGACCCAAAACTATATTAAACATATGCATGAAACATCTTCCTCTATAGTACATGTAAAGCGTTGGCTTTTCTGTTGGTAGTCTTCTATATTTTTTCATTTCACTTATTTTTTGTACAGCTTTTTTAAAAATTTCCAGGTTATTCCTCTTTTATCTAAATATTGTATTATTTATTATTTTTACTTACTTTTTGCCTATATTTTCCTATTTCTTGCTTCTTTGGATATCTTCTTTATTCCTAAAAAAATATAAATAATTGTTATTAAATAATCTTCCTTTTTTTGGTTACTTTCCGTCAAATTTCCTCACTTATCCTCCATTCTAGTCCATCACTGATATCAGATATTTAAGCCACTATTGTACTTCTTGTAAAAAAGAATTGTAAAATAGGGGTAAAGGTCAAGGAAAAAAATTATTCGTTACTTTTTAAAAAATGTAGAAGCCATTTTCTTACTGTATCGTTTTCATTTTATTTCAACTGCACCCAACACACCAAACGCCCTGTAGAAAATTTTGTGAACTTTACTGGACTAAAATATCACCCCGAGAATCCAGAGATGCTTAACCTTGTCTGACCATGTAAGGATTATTTATAATTAAAAGTCTAGACCTGAAGACTTCGACGATGATCTAGATTTTTTCGTTTCCATCGTGTGTGTGGGAATTTTTCCAAGAAATTCGACTTATTAACCCAATTAGAGTATCTGATTTTTTTAATTACAATCAGGATAATCGTTAAGATCCCATCGAATGTTTGAGAACAAACATCGAAAATGTTGTAAATGAATTGAAAGATCAGCAGCGCTATGAGGATAGCAAAAAAACTGACATTTTTTATTATTCTTGCCTTTGAAAAGGAGATAAGATACACTGTATAAATAGCCCTGTATGGTTTTGGTTTATTGAACTACTCTGTAGATGTTTTAAAATTTTTATTTGACTGTGAATGTCCTTGAGTGGAATGTCATGATAATCGTGAGCTATTAAAAAGGCTAGCCTTAAAATTCGCTAATAATTTTTCTCGTATGTAAATTAAGGCTCACCCTGTTTATTATTATTGGGTGTATACACTAAATATAAAAAACAGGATATGAGACTGTTAATCTCAATTTATTTCAAATAAAATGAAAACTGTTCTGAGTCAGTTATAAGACACAGAAACCAATTGAAATTTATAACATTGTGAAAAATTCTGAAATATTACTTTCGATACGGTTTGTTGATTACGGCCATATTAATTATTTTGTTATAAATGTTATAAAGCCTATCTTAGCGACACGGATTTTTCTGATGTTATAATTGTTAATATAATTTCTGCTTGCTACTAGTCTTAACAATTTTATTTCCTATTTTCTTGTAATATAAACATTAACACTACCTTACTTAGAGACAGTTCATAATACATCTGTTCTGAAAACTAGGCTCTAATTAAATTTAAAAGTAGATTAGACACCATTGTTAAGCAAAAAAAATTAAATATGAATTTAATAATGACAAGAAAATGTTACATCAACAGAAATTTTTAAATGCAACAGAACCAATAAATCAAAATTTAATATGTGAAATACTTAATGCATTTAATTTACCAATATAATTATACCTACATCACAATTTTAATGCAGGTGTCAATAGTTTTTGATTTACAGCATCAAATTTTTGCAAATTATTATTTAATTAAATATAATTATTTTTTTATTGTCGACAGTTAAATGAAGATGAATATTGCCACTGAATGTACAAATAAATTAATTTTAATAAATATTAAAATTGGGCATATACGCATATTAATGTGGGTTTTAACATAATTTATTGTCAAAAAAGGTTTACAGATATCAAAAGACATAAAATATATCTTAAAAAACAACAACTTGAAACAAGTTGGTTTCAAATAAGTTTTTAGAGGTAAACAATATCTTTCTCTACTTTTTATTTACTCCTTCCTCACTTTTTCCGATGCGTAAGTTTCTCATTTTATCCTGTTATGGGTGATGCACCCTTTAATTTTATAATGCCCGCATACATTTAATATGAGATGCAATCGACTACTTAATTAGAGGATGAGTTCAAATAAAAGTGTGGTTTAAACAATATAATTATCTAAATTTATTTTTTTAACAAAAGGAAAAGCAAAAATGTTTAATCATAATTATCAAAAATTACCAATTTTTCTGTAAGTAAGTCTAGTTTTTCCCACTTCTAATGTGTCAATTCAAAATGTCCGTCACTCCACGGCCGTTGATCCAAATAAAGTTTTTTCACACTTTGATTATCCAAATATTCCAAGAATTTTCAAATTTCTCCTTCTTGTGGGAGTCCATTCACAACAGGTAAGTTTTATTTACTTTTATTAGTAACACTATTCTCTTTTCTGTATAATTTTTCTTTTTTAGGTTAAACACTTTATGGTTATGTTTAAAACTCTCTTTATAATGATAAACAATTTATCTGAATACTTCAGTTACATATTATCAGGTAATATTAACAAATGTTAATGTGTTTATTATTATTTTTTAAGAAAATTTGAATTTTAGGTTAAGTAACAAATTTGAATTTCTCACTTACAAGGTTGTTTTCTCTTTCAGCTCACAAACAGAAGAGAGCTCCTTCAAATTGTGTTTAATTTTTTTTTAGTTTTGACACTTAATCATCCAAACTTCAAACAAACTATTGATTACAAATTACAACAATATGAATTTTACCTATTTTTTGATTGTATCAAAAGAATTAACTATTTATAATTAAAATATAATATATTTACTTGCATTTTGGCATCATCATTTTTATTTCTACATTAAAATTTAGTTCATTATTTAGATACAACAAAGCTTTTTTTTAGAATGAATTACTTTAATTTTGTTATAATTGAATTTTTTTTAAGATTCTTACATTTTTCTAAGTATTGACCAAAGTTTAATTAACAATTTCTATTAAATTGACAGAATTTTGATTAGTTTAAGTACTATAAACATTACATAAAAATAATTGAAAATATTCTTATATTGTTTTAACCAATTTTATTTGATTCAATTCAAAGCTAAATTATTTGATTTCTCCTTTAGACCGTTACAATATATTTTGTTAATCTAAAAGCATTTGTGCTATTTGTTTTAAGCAAATTACTGATCTTATTCTTCTTTTCTTCCGTGTTTTTTTTTGCTCCCATTACACTACATAAATAATGAAAAGTAAGGTAAGCATGTAAACACAACAGGAATATAAAATTATATTGAAAGAAACCTATTTATTCCATAAAAAACATTTCGAATTGTAACATTGTTTAATTAATTTAAATTTAAATTTTGTTTCGTATAATTTATCGCTTTTAATATTTTATTTCTCTTCACCTCGTAAAGTCTTAATACATGATATTTTTAATATTTCCTTAATCCTTAATCTATATGAAATTTCTTTCAATCATTTTTTTATTGTACCTAAATATATTGTTGTTTTTAATTTTAAATGCAAATAAAGGTGATGTTATAAATTTTCTAATAGTACGATTATAAATTTGATTGAGTACAAGAGTTTAGAAATATTAAGCGATTTGATTTTTTTGTTCTATGGAAATCTTGATATTTGTAATGTCAAATACGATTCAAAGAAAACTGTTATATGAGAAAAAATTTGAGTATTATATTTTCTGCAATACCATTTCTCTGAAAGATAAATAGTGATCGTAAATGTCAAATTTAGAAACTTCTAGAGTCGACTAAAATTTTAACATTTGAAGATATGTTGGCAAAGGTAAGTTACAGAATTATTTATAATACTGGAAATTATTTATAGAAAATAACTTGATATAATGACAATTATATATAATTAAAATTATTTTAAATTTAGAATTTAATTGAAGATTTTATGTTAAATTAATTGGAAAAAAGGTTTCTAAAAAAAGTCAGTACGATTAAAAAATGTATAAATTATAGAAAAATGAAAAGTTTTTTAAGAGCAAATTGAAATCCTTGAATTTATAAAAGGACTGTCAAAATACTGACTTAATTAAGTCCATGTGAGCCTGTTAAATAATCATACCAACTTGATGTTACATTCTTAATTCAAATAGAATTAAATAATGAAAAACTAGTGATAATTTCATATTAGTACATAGTGAAAAAACTGTGTAGTATTGTTCATTATTCCCAGAGCTCAACCTAACCTAAATCTTATTAATTCGATTCAAAAACGAAATAGTGCTGAAATATTCATTGGAAAAATTTCCACATTGACCCTTCAAAAGAAGATAACCTCACCATTTTAAGTTGTGATTGCACCAAATCATTTATTTCTAGAGTAATTAATAATGGCATACAGTCTTTAAAAGAAAATCTGCATTGGGTAATTATCAAAATTGATAATAATAAAAATTTTTTGAAGGATACACAATTTTGTAAAAAAAGAAATATGTTTTATAATAATAAATAGATCTCAGAAGGAGTTCATAGAAAATGAGTACAATGTTTAAATCTTAAAATTAACTACTTAATATTAATTATTATCTAAATTTAAATCTAGTATAATTATATTTTTGAATTTTAAAATTAGCCGAAAATAATTTTCTCATTTCAAACTTAGCTAAACAATATTTTATTCATTCTAGCCAAACACAATTCTTCTAAACATATTAATCTTTATGTCAAATTGTCTCTTTATATTGATAAAACTGACCAGGTAAACAGTTCTTCTTGATCCAATTGCAATTTTTGTAACATTTTATAGTAGAAATCTTACAATGTGAGGTTAACTTCGTGATTAAGGTAGTTTATTTTCTTACCGACTACGACTTATACCAACTAAGCCCACAAATGTACGTTTTCTATTGAAACAGAGAATATTAAATTATTGGAAAAATCCAAGCCATATTTTTAATACCCTGGAGTTATCTATAACACATATTTCCATATTATGTAATTATATGAAACGAATCCTTTACTTTATTGTTCAACCTGGAATGTATAATTTCCAGCTTTAGTTTCAATTTACTGACCATTTTTATTATTCATGGAGATATGTTTCGTAACTATTGTTCTAATTTTCACTAATTTATATAAAATTTTATATTAATTATCATCAAATTAGTATTATGATTATTTAATTGACTTAATTTTGCTTTCCTTAACATTGAATGTATTTCTAAATACTATTTACAATCCAAAATTATGATTGTTTTATTATTTACATAAGTCACATGAAGTTAGACCTAATATTTACATTCTAAACTTAATTTAATTAATTATTCAAATTAGTCAATATGACAGAAGTTATGACGATGTTTAAACATAGGATTTACTTATAGATTGCTTTTAATTTCTTATGTTTGTGAAGCTGTACTTAAATCGGACATAGTCATCTTTATGAAGCGATTCTATTTCTTTTCTTTTAATATTTTTATTAAAATACTTTATTTTATTGGCAATTTTCTTTGTTAATTAAAATCCTTACCAAAATTGTATCATATATCAGTCACACACATATGTACCCATTTTTAAAATTCAGACATTCGCATATATATCCATGCCCATACAAGGATTCGAACTGGAGACCTCGGGGATCGAATGTCGATTCTCCGCTCACTCGACCACCAAGGTCGGCTAAAAAAATATTTACATTTTCATAAAATTTTAAAATTCAGTTACAGTATATACAGGGTTTGGCAAACCTCAGTCGTAGTTCTAAAATACCTACTTTTTAATTAACTTGAAGGTTATCTGTTAATGGGAGTCAGAACCAAATATTCCAAAATTATTTACATGTACAGTATGATACCAGAAAATGAGGAAATCACATTTGTTTTAAAATGGAATGACCCAACTTTTTTTAAAATTTTTAGGTACTCTATAGTCACTATATTATACATACCTACAAAATATTATTTTTAATTGCCCACCCCTTTCGGAGAAAAACTTTTTATCGAAAAATATTTCATTTTTATAATCTTATTTAAAAAGGTTTTGCTCTTTCGGATTTAAAAATCTACAAATATATAAAGCCAATAGACCAAAAACTTTACCCAAAAATTTCAAAATTTTTTAAATTTTTCAAATGGAAGCGGTTGGGTGCTAATGAAAAATGAAACAAAACAAAAACTTTTTTTAATAGAATTATGTTTTCTGATAAATCTACATTTCACAAGAATGGATTTGTTAATAGGCATAATTTACATTATTATTCCACCGAAAATCCTACAATCATCAGAACAAATATAGAAGAATATAGAGAATCAAGTTATTGGATTGTATTTTTTTTAAAGCAATTTAAATAGCCTGATATATTTAGATTTTTCTAGATGAAAAAATTTCTCTTGCTGTAAGACAAACAACTTGGTACCTGCATGATGGGTCAGAAACGCATTTTTTGCGCGAGGTGGCAGATGAATTAAATGAACAGTTTCCTAATCGATGGATTGGTAGAAATGGTCCAAAGAAATGGCCTGCTAGATCACCTGACTTAATAAAACCCGATTTTTTTATATGGATATATTCAAAATCTACTCTATCTAACGCCATCTCCAACATCCGAAGATATGGAAAGAAAAGACAGTGTAAGCTTTCCATTCCATTTTAAGCATCTTTTATAAAATTTAACTTTATTTTTTCAGATTATTTTCAAATAAATTTTATTGTAATTTTCTTGAAACTGGCCATTTCTCTAACGCAAGTAAAAAAAATATATTTTTTGAATTTACTTTTTATTGACGACAGATAGACAAAAGCAAGTACATGCGGAAATCGAAGAATATAAAATTCGCCCTCCGTTGATAGATAGTGACAGAGGGTGGTGTATTTGAAAATTTTGAAAAAAAACTTCCTTGAAAATTTTGGAAGTGAATTAATGTTTGACCTCTCTATAGCAAAATACAAAATCTGAACTTTGTCTAAAAAATTCTTTGGTCTATTGAATTTATTCGTTTGTAGTTTATTAGATTCCAACGTTAAATTCGGGAGAGCACAGCATTTTAAAATATTAGTATGAAAATGTAATATTTTTTTTTTTTGAAAGGAGTGGGATATCAAAAATAATATTTTGCAGATATATGCTAGTGACCATAGAGTACCTACAAATGTAAAAAAATCGGGTCATTCTATTTAAAAATAAATTAAGTTATTTGTCTAACTTACTGTTGGACCACCCTGTATACGTGAAAATAATTTTCTAATATTTCTAGACTGCCTCCCTCCTTCATGATATATAACTCTGACCATCCAAAAGCGTAGTATAAGTGATTGAAGACTCATAATCAAAATCCAACGATCTAACAACACCATTTATTCAAAGACACGTTCTTCTTTTACATTTCAAACACACTACTAATTCAACCGCGGTTTCAAAACCATCTTAATATATTTAACATTAGTTTTTTGTTTAAAATGTTGTTTAATTTTTGACAGAAATATTTACTTAATAATAATAAAATCTCTGATTGTGTTCGTCTAAAAAATTTGTAATTGTAACAAGTCTTGCATGGCAGGCAACATGTCACTTGAATTTTCAAACGGATCGGTTTGTGATCTTTATATTTGATGTAAGATGTTGACTTTACTTGTATGGAAAACCGACTACGGCCTACTATAAAAGGCAACTATTTTGAAGAAAGCCTTATACAATAAGACTATAAATAGTCCTTGGTCCATTTCACTACAGTGACGTATCAGAACATAACCACATTTCGAAATAAACGTAACAAACTTGAAATAAACAGATAATGTCGTAAATAAAAGTATTTCCGCTACGTTCAAGATTTCAGATAATATCTTCAATTGCGAATATGTTTGAAGTAATTAAACAGCTAATTCTTGTTTAACTTTCTAAAGGTCAAACTAAAAACTCACACTTCATTAACTCCGACCAGATTATGTAGTATGAGTATGATTTCACTTTTTTAAGAAATGTTACGCATTAAAAACAAGTCATTATTAAACATCGCTTGAGACACCTCTTCAAATATTTGAAATTTCTGTGCAAACTTAAAACCCACTAAGAAAATTTGGTATACGTTAATTATCCGTTTAAATAGAAGCTATTAACAAATTTGTTTTGATTTTTAATCACTTGTATTGACACAGCTAGATGGTGGATCTAAAATAAGATATCCTATGGTGAGTAATAGGTAGCTTTAAAAGAAATGGTTTAGTTTATTCATTCCTAATATAAAGAGGATGTGTAGTATATGCTTTCAATATGAAGAGGATGTTCATATCCTGGTCTAAGGTCTTTAAAATGGAAGTAATATCTCTAAATTTGAATTCAAGATCCTGAGCATAATCCTGGTAAAGTTCTGCAGAGTTAATCCTTGATGTAATCGATTTTATGTATCTTTTGGGTGTTGTTACATAATTACTTTTTGTAAAATTGTCTTAAAGATGTCACTTTCCTATAAAAGCAGCTAATTAATTTGGTGGGCAGAATAACAATATTTTACTTCACGAACAAATATATGAGACCAATCCACTATATTTGAGCTTGATGCATAAATATGCTTGGATATCTTTTGAAGAGCATTTAATTGAAAAAAAAAGTAACCAATAAATGTTTGAATAATGTTTGAATAATATTTTGATAATATTTTGCGCAACTCCAAATAAAATATTTGGCACGTTTTGGAATTTTTTATCTTTTCAAGTTGTTAAAAGTGTGTTGATATCTTTGTGATAATTTACAAACATTATTTTTTAATTCTTTTGTAGAAAATGTGTCGCGGTAAAAAAAATTAGGGTCTTGATCCTAAAGTAGTATGACTAGGGCATTAAAATAGCAAAAATTGCAAGGGGATAATTAGCTATCTAATTTTTTACGGTGAAAATGGTCACACGGACATAAAGGGCAAAAGCTTTAGTCGAACAAGGTAAGTAACAGAACAAACTTCTCAATGCAATGAGTATAATGGATATACATGGTTGGGATAAAGTATGGAACCAAGTAAATATATACCCTCAACTTTTTTTATTTAAATGGGACACCCTGTATATTTTTGCAGATTTTGAAAGATCTTGTTATTTCGAATTCGTACATACCGGGTTTAGTGTAAAAAATCTGTAAAAACGAGGAATACAGCACTTTAATAAACTACTTTTAAGTTTTTATACATTAGAGTAAAATACCATTTAGATAAACAAACTGATAATATTTGTATTAATAGTAAGAAATAAACGAGTATTATCTAGTAGGTAACTGTTGCCAAACTGTCAAATTGTAATTTACGGAATAAATTGTACGAGTTAGAAAGGTTCATTTAAGTGAAAAAATCGTATTGAAATATTAATGATGATCGGTTATGGCGATCGATTCATAGAGTGGCCTGCTCGTTCTCCCATTAGATTTTTAGATTTTTTGGGGTTATCTAAAATCACGTGTTTACGTTAAACGAGCAACATGCTTGCAGGAATTGAGACAAAGAATTATTGATGAATGCGAATTAATACGTGGAGAAGTCTTGGAATGAGTGACTCAAATATTTGTTAATATTGTCAGGAGGTGAACGGAGAGCATTTTGAACATTTGAATTAATTTTGTTTAAATTATTATTCTCATTAGTCCAAAGTAAATAAATTTACTTATTCTACAACTAAAAGTGAGTTATTTCTCGTTTTTACAAATTATTTCCACTAAACTTACTATGTACAAATTCGAGAAATAACAAAATTTTTCAAAATCTGCAAAAATATACAGGCGGTCCTATTTAAATTAAAAAAGTTGAGTGTATTTCCGGTTAAACCAGAAGTATATTATTAACAAAAAATGTACATCAGATACATTTTGCTCCATTGCACCTACAAAATTTCATAAATATCGTCCGTTTCGTTTTAAAGATATTTACTTAGTTCCATACTTTATTCCAACCTTCTATATGTGTTAATGAAACTTTCAGAAAATGGATCCACTGGAGTGGTCTCAACTTTTATAAAGTAATTTAAGCTCATGTTATGGTTTTAAATTTCAAAATACTGAAAAATAGTTGCAGGCTATCGAAAAACCATTACACGAAAACAAAGGAAAAAGCGTTTGGCTTGGTGTAAGGAAAGAACTAATTTAACAGAGGATCAGTGAAGTAAAATTTGCTTTAGTGATTGAGACTGAGTCATACAACAAAAATTACGATAAACTAGTTTCATGGCCAAGATATGGCGGTTTTGGGCTGGTCCTGAAGAAACACGAACTTAAACGTTATTTAAAACCTGTAGCACAAGATGAAACAGAAGTTGTAAAACAATCCTCAATATACAAATGTTCTATGAAAGCTTAAAATTCAAAATATATGGGATTCCATTACTACAGAAGAGTGTCAAAAAAATTGAAGCCCTCATAAAAGCGAAAGGACACGTTACAACCTATTAAGACATTCAATATTTGTTGTTCAGTTTATCATTGTTAGTTTATCATTCAATAAAATATTTTTCTTTTGAGCAGATATCACAACATTAATATGTACAGCCGAAATATGAAGAACTGGTAAATCTAAGAAATTTTTAAAAATAGATATTTTTCGAACTGGAATTTTCCTAATAAATATGGAAAATTTAGGGTTATACAATTAAAGCAACTAATACGATGAAAGGTTTTCAAATCATAAATAAAACATAATTATTTCGAACTCAAATAAAAATTTAACAAATTTAAATTCTGATTCGAGAAGCTGAATGGTCCCAAACGAACATTAAATTCATCAAATTGCATTTATTAAATAAAAAGTGATTTATTCATCTGTTTTACATAAAAACCTCAGGTGACATCTTAAGTTTTGGCATAGCATAGAAATTTATTGAATAAATGTAGAATTTAAAAATTATAATGACACATGAGATTATTAAAATATATATTATATTTTCATTTTGGAGGGCTAAATAGTTAAATATTAGACCAGCTTTTTTTTTCTTTTTTTTTTTTTTATTGCGACAACTATACTACTACTACTAATTTTACACAAATAATTATAAATTAATGTTTTTAAAAACAATAGAATATTGTCTATATTGCAGTTATCTCCAAGGAGGTCACGAAGATTGTTTGGGTGGTTGTATTTATCCCTAATATATTGTAATGATAGGCACTCTATTAGGAAATGTTTAACAGTTAAATTGACTAAACAATGAATACATATTGGTCTGTTATTTCTAGTTATACGATAGAGATGTGTACTTCGAGTGTGCCCGATTCGTAGTCGTGTGAGAATTACTTCTTTATTCATCGGAAGTTGAAATTTCGGACGTTTTAATACATTATTATTAATTTCCGATAACTTTTAACGCGATTGAGACTATTCATTTTGCCAACTATTAAGAATTATGTTGCCAAATTTTAACATCACTAGGCACTATTTTATTTAGTAGGACATACTCAATATCGTTTACTGCTTCTCTAGCTAGACGGTCTACTGTTTCGTTTCCAGAGATTTCAACGTGTGAGGGTACCCACATAAAGACAACTTTTTTATTATTATGGAAGAGTTGGTACTTTGCGGTAGTAATATTCATATGGATAGGAATTTTTGAATACATCTGTTGTAATTCGAAGAGTGAGCTCATAGAGTCTGTTAAAATAGTAAATTTTTGACCTTCTGAATTATTAATATATTTTAGAAGTTGCAAGATAGCAAATAATTTGGCATTAAAAACGCTCGTATTGTTATGAAGTCTAAACCTAGCGCTATGGTTAGTTGTGTAGAAGGCAGCGCCAACCCCTTCTGGTCAGTATAAATTTGGATATAGTCACTCTATTTAAGTAATATTTCTTTAAAATTGTTAATAATTAAAGTTGTTGGTATAGCATGTTTCGCTAATGTGTTAACTATTTCTGGTTTTTGAACAATGACTGGAAAAATGGGGAAAAACGATTACTCTGGACACTGGTTCACTGGATGAGTTGGGTTTGAAATTATTCTGGTATAAAAGAAGAAACTTAGTATGTCTCTTCCTACTTTCAGGGCGGTTTGTCATGACTCACAGTAGAGGCTATGTGCCGAGCTAGTACGAAACGCACCAAGTGAAATTCGGATTGCAGTGTTATGGATAACGTCCAATTTTCTAAGAAGGGATTTTTTTGCAGAGCTATATATGATCGAGCTATAATCAATTTTCGATCCTCTAAATGAGAAGTAGATGTGTAGTATGGTAGCTGCGTCGAAACCCCATGAGATGTTCGATAAAGATTTCAGTATATTGATGTTTTGATGACATGAGGATTTGAGGCTTTTGATATGGTTTTACCAAGAGAGGCGTCGATCAAATGTCATGCCTAAAAATCTTGATTCTTCTACAAAGTTTAATTCAGTTTGAGATAATTATTGATCCGACTTTGAGAGAAGAGTAGGCATTTTATTTTGCAACTAGAAAATTTTAAATTAAAGGACCAATTTAGAAGGTTTAGTGATGCATCTTGAATAATCCTTTCAGTTGATTTTAGATTTTTTCCTCCTAACAGCAGAACAAGATCATCGGCGTAAAGTTTGGCTTTAATAGGTAAGTGGCAACCTGTTAAAATATCATTGATGGCTATTAAAAATACTGTCACGCTTAAAACGGATCCTTGCGGTACTCCATTTTCTTGAATTCTAGCTGTTGATAGTATTCCATTGCAGCGAACTTTAAACTGTCTATTTCTTAAAAGATTTTTAATAAAATTTAAACAGTTGCTCCGTAACCTATTTTTATTAGTATGTATATCTAAGTGTTGTAAAAATCAGATAAAAATTTTACATAACTATAGGACATGCCTCATTTATATCCATGAAATTGTGAATAATTTAAATTAAGTGGAAAATTTCTTAGATGCGGACTTAATAAGAAAGTCTGAATTTTTGTAATATATGGCAATGCATGTAGAAATTATGTAAATTCAGATTATTAAAATTTAGTATTATAATACAATACAAAAATAATAGTTGCCAAATCCTAAAAAAATTTGAAAACCGTGGAAAAATTTGAATGCTCTCTCTTTGAATTTGGACTGCAAAGTGTTAAAATCATTAAAGTTCATGAAATACTTTGATTGGTGAGTTATTAAGTCCACTTGTTAATGACATAGCTTCACCCCACAAAAATCGTAATGAAAGAAAATAATCAACAATTTCTTTAACCTACACTTCATCATACTCTATTTGAAATTGTAGCTGCCTGCACTTTTTAGAAGCCGAAAAGACGGTTTTACGTAATTAATGAGATTTACAAAAGAGTTTAACTGTCCTTTAATATAAAAACTATTTCAATTTAAAATTGTTTTAATTTTCGAGTAGTTTTAAATAGACACAAAAGTTTTTTATGACAGTTAATGACAATTATTTCTACGACCAATGGCAAGACATTTATATGTTTCTATAGAATTAATAGATATAGTTCATTAATTTTTAAATAATTGAACCTAATTAATTAATTAAGAAAGTTTTAGAAAAATGTGACATTACAAGGTTGATTCGATTTACAAAGAAATCTGCCTAAAGATTAGACTATATTTGTTTGTTTATTTTATTATATCTTGTGTTTGTATTAAGTTTTATTTTTTTTTATTTACGAATATAAATTGTTGATAAAGTAAACAAACGAAAATCATCAACGTAAAAATATCTAAAAACTTTAAGAAAGAAATAAAAAATTATTTTAAAAACTAAAGAATTTAAAAAAGATACAATATAATTTGAGGCTACTCAACTTATAACTATTGCTACGTAGGAATATACTGTCACTACTTTTGCAGTAATATAAATATGTTTAGATAAACAATATCTTACTTAATTCTTAATACGTGATTTAAGATCACTTCAGTGAATAATGTTTTTTTTTGCTTGAGAAATTACAAATCAGTAAATTAAAGTTGTGATCTATAAAACGATGATGCAACTACCACAAGTAAATTTGTTTAGTTGTTTTTGCTTTTTGCACATCTGGGTAGAGATCTTGGCAATTATGTCTTTATTCGTTTTATTGCGAGTCATTTCTAAAGATTAAATAACGACTAATTATCAGGAAGATTGAAGTGCATTTGAAAAATATGAAATGCTTAAAATAGTTAAATCGTTCAATGAAAAATAAATGGAAAGATAATTAGATATAGTGAATTAAAAATGTAACAGGACAGAACATGAAGTTAGAGCCAAAGTTGTGTTTTTTTCCTTAAACAATAGTTGTATTTTTAGCAATAGAAGACGTGGGTATTTTTATTCAAATTTAATTTAACAACTTTCCTATAACGATTTAGTAAATTGTCTATCTTAGTGATTTTATCTAAGTAAAGAAAATCTTTAGATAAATTCTACAATAAAGGAGAAGAAAGGGCACAATTGAATGAAAGAGAAAGGACGCACAAGAATTTTAAGTTGTTATAATACTATGGACAATGGAAAAAAGAGATGAAAGAGAAACTAGATTTGTATCCTAATTTCGATAATTAAAATGGAACCAAAGGGAGAGAATAAAAACAGAAATAAAAATCAGAGAGGAACAATATATTTTAGAAAAACCTACAAGAAATTTCTTTTAATAAATATAAAGGTTTTTTCTTATTTAAAAATCCTCATTTGGAAAATTTATAAATGAAATCAATGAAATTGAGGGATTTGGTATTTATTTGACAAGAAATCATTAAATAGAAAAATATCAACACATAAATACTACATCGGAATGGTGGGAAGGTGAATATGCAAATAACCAATCCAGTAAGTAAATAAAATACAATAACTCAAAACTACTTTTAGAAACTCGGAAATTGAAAAAAGACAAAATATTGTCCAACAAATAGTTACAATTCTCACCTTAATATAATAAAAGTGAGATCAAAGATAAGAATTCCAAAGTATAAAGTAGCAGAAATGAATAAATTAGAAATACAGAAGTAAGAAATAAAAAAGTTAAAAATAATTGCAGAGAATACAAAATTAGATAGAGTAAGATAAGGATGGCTGAAACAAGAACCAATATCTTAAAGATAATAAAAATACAATTGAACTGGTAAGCAAATATTTAAAGAAAGAAAGAGGAAAACCTCTAGATAAAGGCATTAGAAATTCAAAATCATTAGAAGGAAAAAGCCTGGATACAAAAATTAGCAGACATCAGTAGTGAAAATATTAAAAGATTTCAAAATTGTTGTAAAGGACTATAAAAAATGCATAGAAACACGAAACGCTAAGAGCTCGAAGTCTAGTAGGAAAAAAGGAAATCGAAGAAGAAAGAATATATTTATTGTGAAAACAACATGGTTAGTTTACTGAAAAAATTACAAATGTTATTATGTTACCCTCGTAGAATAACAAATTATTTGCTTCAAAGAATGTTCAAAATGTCTCAGTAAGTACGTCGGGAATGCAGATATTTGCCAATTCACTATAATAACATATTCTATATTTTGTTGTTAACAGATTTACAAAAATTTGGGATCAAGCCAGGCAGTCATAGATTTTTTGACCTACAAGGAAGGTCAATTCTAAATCAAAATTCTTATATTTTTTTAAGAAATTTTCGAAATATTTTCTATTCTGATACACAAAAAATATTTGGAAGTATATAGTGGAACAATATAATAGAAATTAGTTTTTTATTATTTATATCATGTTATTTTTTTATTTATCTACTTTATAAAAGATATGCCAGATATCTGGAAGAAATTTTATTTTTTGTTAAATATTCCTCCTTTTTTTTACTTTTGTAATTTAACCAATATTTTTTTACTTTTTTCTTATCATTCTTATTGTTCTAATTCACATTTGGTACATAAATATCAAATATAATTAATTTTTATTGAAGTAATTTCTCTAAACCGTTCTATTCACGTAATAGTCTATATTTTACTCAAAATCCGTTCTGGTGCCAAACTAACCCCTAAATCTCTATTAGAGGAAGACATACGTCCTGCATTGTATTTATGACCTTCTATAATTCATACTTTTCTAAGTAGTTCGAACTAGCTCACACAGAAAATTCAACATGTAATCGAATGTAATGCGATGTAAGAAATTCCAGACCAAGGTGGACAATATACCAAGAGAAGACGATCATTGTTTTAAACCAAAATGTACTAATCTGAATGTAGAGAAATTTCTGGTGCCCAAACTTAACCATTAAAGGTCGCAATGGAAAAATCTTAATATGTCCTACTCATTTTGAACACAAAAATGTCCAATTAGATTTTTTTGTTCAATATAAATAGATAGATCAGTAAACAAGGCAAGTGAATAATAAAAAGGACGAGGATTATATGGAAAATCTAGAAAAAAATATAATTTTGAACATGTAGATTTGTTTTGTGGACTTCGGTGTTATTTGACGACAAGGGATGAAATTTATAGCAATCCTTGCGGGAGATTAAATAGATGATTTACGGGTTTTAAACGAGGAAAATTTGAAAATGTCGAATAAACCTAGACTAGAGGTTTGGCGTTTACGCTGGATATTTATGCCTCGAAAAAAAAAGGAACAAGGAACATTTATCTGTTTTATTCCGTTCGGAAAAAGGAAATTAAAATAAATTCTGAGGAAATTTCATAATTTAATCCCATACATTAATTAATCTAAGATAATGCTAGAAAAAATTTAATCAATAACTTGAAATTAATTTACAAATAAATTTACAGTATATAAAGTAAATTAAATGATTTTAAGAAATAAAAACAATTTGTAAAGGTACACCTGTTTCATGAATCATGAACAACAGTCTAAATATGTAGACAAATGAATCTCATTCATATTTAAACAAATATATTTTTGCTTTCATAAATATTCTTATACGTTTCAAAATAGAATTTTTGTTCAATTTATATAGATATATTCAACTTGTTCCGTTTTTTTTAACTTTCGCCAAATTAATGAAACTTTACTGACATGGTTAATCCTTGACTTAATGCATATTTTTAACTTTTAATTCGCAATTGACTTGCTTGTAATTATTTGTAAAAGGTTCGATCGACTTATTTTTTCTTTAATGACATCATTTCTTTTATTATAACAATCCAAATTGCGACAATTCAGCATATATTATTCTTATTAAATTTAATTTATTTACTTATGTTTCTACGACTCGCAAATGAAGGAAGATATACAAATTATTATACAAAGCTATAAAAATTGTAAAAGTCCAGCTTTTAGTTTTCTTATTTTTTGCCTGATTCATGTTCTTTCTTTTTCATTGGGCCGGTACTCCAGTTTTTATATTATACGCCCTATTCATTCTGTAGGTACTACCAGGAAGGTTTGTCGTAGGTATTTGTGGGGTGATTCATTAGTGGCTTCCAATCTTTTTATATGACAAAATAAGCAATATACGAGGGACAGTCGGATAAATTCTAGAATTTGGTATCAGTTTTTCCAATTGTTAAAATCTTTGCCCATTTACACAAAGAAAGTTTACGAAACCTATTCAAAATGGAATTAACACGAGTAAACTTGATTGGTTTTCGTTGTGGTTTAACAAAACAATAATGTATGGAAAATTTAATTTTTGAGGGTCAACCATTTTTCGAACCTCGTTACATTCTATTTTATGTACTCATTTAGTTGCAAGGAAACTATGTTCTTGAAGGATACCATATAATTTAGCCATAACTCAAAACAGAAACATGTCAATTGTAAAAATCAATGCTGAAAAAATTCAATAACAGAATTTCCAACATCTGTAATATTATTACTGGTAATGAAATGTGAAATAAGAAACAAAGCAACAATTGTCTGTTTGCGTGTTTCATAATTAACTTTTGTCAAAACAATTTGTGCGATCAAGAAACACTGAAGAACAGGGGCCTCCAAACTTTCTAGCCAAAGGGCCACACCAATTCCTCTACTAAGTCCTAGAAGCCAAGACTTATGTACCTCATCATACCAACTACTGTAGTTTTGAAATACACGACAATTTTTATTTTGCAACTTGCCGTTGACTGGACAGTGTACGAGTACAACTCCATATTTTAGCGAATAGCAGAACTTGAGAATGTTATGGAAAAGTTGTATGCTGGGTGATTGCTTACCAGAAAGATTCGAGTATTTTTGAGCACCGAGCAGATGTATAAATGCGAAAGACAAATGAGAGTTGGACACACTAGACTACAGGAGGCACGCAAGGTCCAGAAAGCAGCTAGAAGAGGACATAGACTAAGACCAGGACCAATAAGAGGACCAGAAACCCAAAAACTAGGAGGAACAACAACACACCAACAAGAGGAGGAAAAAGGCAAACTAACAATATCAAAGAGAGAGAGGTGACAACGAGGGATGACAGTGGGAGTACAACGACGGCCGCTATCCCTAAGGTAAAAGGAAAGAGAGAGAGAGAGAGAGAGAGAGAGAGAGAGAGAGAGAGAGAGAGAGAATCAAAGTGTGAGGACCTGTCTGGAAACAGGGGGTGGTGGAATAATGTATATGTGTGTGAGTTTAACAGTTCCAAAGTTTGAATTTCGGAGCGACAAATGCTATCTGAAAAGCTAACTAGTGAGTTTTGAGATTGAGTCAAGTAATAAGGCAATACAATATAAAACGCCATTATGAGATTAAACATTCTGAGAATTACTCCAAATTTACAGGAAACCTACGGTTAGAAAAATAAGAATCTTTGAAACGCGTGTCGAAATATCAACAAATGTTGTTTAAGAAAATATATGTTGGACAATAAGCAACAACTCGTACCAGTTTCCGCGTTTCAGGCTCATTTAATAGCGAAACATGTTTGTAGCAGCAGAAGAAATGTTTCCAGAAACAGCTTATTTGTTTAAAAACATTCACTTGTCAGCAAACACTGTGGCTCGAAGGGTATATGATATTGCAGAAAATATATGAACTCAATTGTCTGGCAAAAATGAATTATTATAGTGGTTATCTTTGTCCCTAGATAAGCCAACAATGTTTTAGATACTGCTCAGGTTTTACTTTTTTGGAGTGATAGATAAAAATGAAGGTATACGAAGAGCTTTTTGACGTTCATAGCATTCACGGCACGACCACTGGAGAATATATAAAACCATCTTTATTGCAAAAACTTGAAGTGTATCACTACGAATGGAGACAAAAACGTGTGGAAAAAATAAAGCAGCAGTTGTTGTAGCGATATTTTTAAAGAAATATATTTAAACCCATCATTACTGGAATTTTATAAGACTTTTCCACTCACAAACTTTGATCAGTTGTACAAATTATACAAAAAATATTTACAGATCCAAACTGAGTGATGAACATTTAAAGCCGCTGCTTATAATTTCCACTAGTAGACTTCATCCACAACTGCAAACAATTGTCAGCGGAAAGTTACATCTACATAAATCTTATTACTCATAATTATAATACTTAATTGCGTTATGTGAATTACCTACAATCTATATAAGTTATTAGTATAAATCCCATATCATTACTTACAATTAAAAGCGTCCATTTTATTTTTTATAAGTCAGTTAATATGTTTCTTAGGTGATCGTTGAATAAAAAATCTGATTTTTATTTCGTATTATATAATTACATTGTAAAATTTACCAAAATAAATTTCCGCGGATCGGAATCTTGATGCGTTGTTTGGAGACCCCTGCTTTAGAACATTTGGAGTGCTATTGTTTGCCCGAAGTGACCAGTGGCGAAAAACAAACAGTAAACGTGCAATCATTTTGTATCATGAGAATGCAACTAACGTAGAATTTGTGGCACACCCGTCTCATAGTCCTGATTTGGCAGCAAGTGACTTTTTTACGTTTCCTTCAATTAAAAATAAAATGGTCAACATTTTTTCTGCTCTAGAAACCGTAGATGGGTTCAAAGCACCCATTTTGAGCATACCAACTTCTAAATGGTACAGGTGTTTTTACAATTGGTTTAAACTGAAAACCTTAATACAATAGCCAATACTTAGATAAACAATGAAATAACGTTTTTTTTTCATAGCTAATCCCGAATTTATCCGACTGTCCCTCGTATAAAGAATCTTCTCATATTTCTGTTGTAGCTTCAGACGTGTTAAAGTATCAATTACGGGTACAGTTAGCAAATTTTTTTGATTTAAATTCCCGGTATTAGAGATGATATTCTCTTTTGATGATCAATGATCATAATAGAATTAGATTCTAAATTAAAAGTGACAAGCATAAGATTAAACAATTCAATTATTCGCAACATCTGCGAGTTATCCGAAAAATTGCGGAATGAAGTTAATTTCAATTGTTATAAGCAAGAGATGATCTCATAAATAAATATTTTTTTTGTCTACTTGATGTATTAGTATATACATATTGTCACCAAATGTTATTAAAATTTTCATCTACTAAGTTGTATTAAAAAAAATGAGATAATAAGGCCTAAGTGGTATATAGGGTAAATCAAAATTAAATATAACCCATCATTTCTGGGTCCAGTATACAGAGGTTTTTCTAAATTAAGGCGCCTATTCATTTTCAGACCTAGATAGAAGCATAGAATGTGTTCCGTCATTTTGTCCTTCACGTTGCATAAACAACAGTCCGATGTTGACTGAGCACTATCTTCTTCAGGTGGCATTGTGGTGGCATTAGAAAGCACAGATCTCTGTTACTCCATTCCAGAATCTGCAATATGGTGCACCTAAGGTGTTTGGATATAAACGCCTTAGAGTAAGCTAGACCAGCAACATCTTTCAAGTGTTGAAGAGTTTTGCTCTCAGCCCATTTAAGATAGTATCTTTGGTCATATTTTTGGAAATGTCAAAGAATTGTACCAGTCCAATAAACTGATCTTCTGTTCCTCTTCTACCAAGAATGTCAACCTTTTTAATTTAATTTATTTATTTTATTTTTATTAACAAGAAAATGGTTTCTCTATTCTCTTGTATATCTCCGCCCTAAAAGATGGTAACAATTTGTTGAAGTTTATTAAGATGTCCAATTTGCTCTTTTAACGAGCAGCCTATTTTATTTCAATATTGTGCTAGACTTTGGGTGTGTATTGAATAATTCAAACTCCGCTTACGAATTATAATCGCATATTTTGAAGGGACTGTAACTTTTAAATTCTGCGAATTAGGAAAACTCAAAAATTAAAAATTATTCATATTGTCATGTTTTTAACTTGTACCTTATCAATAATCTTGTATCTAGTTTAATGTAAAACCGTCTATAATAACTTATATTATTATTATTAGTAGTAGATATATTGTTTTGAAATATTTCTGATTACATCTAAGTAATAGGTTTATATTTTTCGAACTATAACGTAAACAAATTTCGTTATAAAGTGAACTTTTTTCGCTTTGTACAACTAAATACTTTGGGTTTTATAACCATTAATAGTTGATATCACTACTCCCAGATTAAATTGGGTTTAAACTAGACTTTCCATGCTTTTAATTATTTTTTTTTCATTTCAGCTAATATATTGTAATAGAATTTTTTTTTAAATAATTTGGGAATTCAATATGCACGCCATTCTTCCCTATCCACTCTGGGGTGCCACGAGGTAGCGTTCTAGGACCCACGCTATATCTATTATATACAGCTGACTTACCCACTATGGATGGAATTCTAACTGCCACATACGCTGATGACACTGCTAATCTATCGACACATCAAGACCCAATCGTAGCATCCAGAAAACTGCAGACCAATTTAAATAAAATCCAAATATGGTTAAAAGATTGGCGAATACAAGCTAATGAATCGAAGTCAGTGCACATTTTTTCTTATTTGTGTTCCTCTGCTTTAATATTTTATCAATACTGTCTATCCACGTCATTCTAGGTAGGCCCCTTGATCTTTTGTCTTATTTCTTCTCCTGTTATGCTTCTTTTACGGGCCTTTCATTGCTCATCCTGTTAGTGTGATCAAAGCATCTTAACTGATTCTGTTCAATTCTTTTTATTATTGGTTATGTTTTTAATGTTTGTCTGATAATATCATTTCTTGTTCTGCCTTGTTTAGTGATTCCAACTAATTGTTATCATTTTAACATTTAACTATTAAGCACCCTAGAAAATCAATCTCTCCGCGACTATCAGTGAATGTATTAATTCCGAAATCATTTTTAAGAATATAATGTAAAAATTCTGACTCTTGAGTTACAACATTTATTCCGAAACACTTCTTATGTATTTTCCATAAATTTTCATTCTATAACTAATAACGGAAAGTGAATATTCTATAACAAGTTACAGAAAGTGAAGATTCTATAATTGTTCTAAATAACTTATTTTCAACCAAATTTTAATTTAAATAAAAAAATAAGTAAATTTCTGGTTGTGGAAAAAATATAGTCTGTTACTCGGTTAGAATAACAAAATTCGATATTCTTGGTTTCACTCGTATCGAATTTTGTTCATTCTAACTTTGTTGCAGAATATACTTTTCTTTTGTGTGTTATTTCTAAACAGATACATGCGTAATTAAAAAAACATTAGAATATAACATCTTTTCGCAAAATATCTATTCTAAAGCTAATCTAATCTATGTACATTAACCTTTAAATGCTTCTGTATCTTTTTAGTATCAATTATTAAATACTTATGTTAAACTCATCTTCCTCGCAACTGGTTTTTACTATTTAGTTGTTTTATCACCACCTTGTGACAATTGACCCTATGGACTTAAATATATTATAAAATGATGATGGTTAAATTTTCTAAAACATCATTAAATTCCATTAAAATAATTGGTGGAATTTTATCCTTCTTGTTTATTCTGTTTCGATCAAAAGGCTACAGAAAGATATTTTTTTCTTAAACGTATATAACTTTTTGATCCAAACATATATTCAAAATCGCTAACTTTGCAACAAATTTAAACAAAACTCGTCTACATTTAAACCACAGCTTAATATATTATCCTCAGGAGACAAGTTTGCGAATTTTCGCTCAAACAAACTCGGTTTTTCCAGTTTTGAGTACGAAACTTCTTAATTGGGACACGTTCGTTGGTTTTCTAACTTTAAAGCACCCTTTACAGAGGCTTTAAATTTGCTTGATATTTATTTCAACCATTTCGATTCCATGGATGGAAATCAAACCGAACAATTATTCACCTTACATACTACAAATAGTTGGTACTAAAATAATAGTTGAATCCCCCAATTAGCATAAAAAATGTCGATATAGGTGGGAGTGATTTTCTATCCCAATCCAGTCCGTTCTTTATAAATCTTTTGTATTCTTCAGTTCAGAACTCGCTCTTTGGCTCTGGACAACCTTCTAAGCCATGATAGTGGTTTCTTTACGTTGTTTTGTACCTTTTTCTCTCCAAATGTTTGGTACCCTTGATAATACTCCGCACTCAACAGATATCTTTGTTGTTATCCGCTTTGTGCTCAGTATTAGGTCTACTGTCAAATTGACTGATGATCTCATTAGAAATAGTCTAGCTTTTTTCCGATGTAGATTTTATAGACACGCACTTAACTTCTGGTTGTTTATTCCTTGATGGGTTATGTAGCAACTCCGCCGCAAGATTTGATTAGAATGGCTCGTCAGCCTTCTTAATACCTTTGATGCTATGGTGCCTTAGAACCCAGATCCTGAAATCAGATTATTCATCAGTCTTCTTGTTGCCTTTGATCCTCTGGTGGCTTGGAAATCAGATCCTGTAATCTGATTAAATGAATTGTCTGTTAAGGGCTTTATATTATTCCCATAACAGTAGAGATACGATCTGGTAAAAGCTTAATAAGGATTTCTATCCTTTCCTTGACTCCCATAAATCCCTGCTTCATCTGTTGATTCTTATTTTGTACCCTCGCTGTACCAGTCAAAACCGGGATAGTGTATTTTTACATAAAAATATTTATTATGAAAACAACATAATTTGAAATAAAATATAAAATACATGACGATATACAATGCATTGGAAAATATGAAATAATTAGTCTTGAGGAAACGGAATAAGTGAGGATATTATTTAGTCGTCCAGAAATGGTCAAAAAATTGAATAACCCGGAATGGATGAGAGCAACGACTGAAGAGGAAGTGAAAAAAAACAACGTGGTGAAAAATTAGAAAATATTATTCCGAAGTTGATAACGATAGAATTACCATAAAAACGTATAGAGCAGAAAGTAAAGGTAAAAGAGAAAAATGATGAAGAACTAGTGAGAAAACAAACAAAACTATGGAGTGAGAAATTATTGGAAACAAAAACAAATGAAAACGAAGAAGATTGAAGGCAACAGAGTCCCAGTAAGAAAATTAAGAAGCCGAAGGAAAAAATAATAGAGGAGCGAATCCAAATAACAAATAGATTCCAATCATTAAAAGAAGAAGACGAAAGTAATGGAGAGAATGAAAGTAATGATAAGAATAAGGAGGAAGCAAAATCAGCAACAAAAATACCATCAATAGGAGTGGAAGATAAAATAAAGGAGCACGCTGAATTTATGGAGCTGGTGAAGAATATTTTATGTAATGATAACTTCACAATACAGTTTAATCGATATAATACAAAAATATGTACTAATTCAAAGAATGATAGAGATAATATTATGAATAAATTAAAAAACGCGGGTATCAACCATTTTACGTTTACCGATTATAGTGGTAAAATTAAAAGAATAGTTTTAAAAGCAGAACCGCAGTTGGATATTGTAAGAATGAAAGAGGAAATAGACAAGATTAGTAAAGTAAATATAGCAAAAATTGTACCATTAAAAGCTAAAGATGACAAATAAAAAGCTCTAGTTACCTAGTTACTGTTAAGAAAGACATAAACATAAAAGAAATTTATAAAATAACAGGTATACTTAACATAAGAATAAAATGGGAACCTTATTGTAGAAGAAATAAAATAACGCAGTGTTATAACTGCCAGATATTTGGGCATTTCCAAAATAACTGTGCAATGAAATCTAGATGTGTAAAATGTGCTATCGATCATAATATGAGGGAATGTCCACTTGAAAAGACGGAATCAAGTGCTGCAAACTACTAAAAATGCCCAGCATATATTGAATACGTTAATAGAATAGAAATTAGTAAGCAAAAAAGAAATAAAAATTATCAATTAAATGAAAGAAAAATTAATAACATTATAGCAACTCTAGAAATGTCTTATAGTAGCGTTCTAAAAAATGTTCCAAGTACAAAATCTGTTGATGAATTAAGCGAAATAACCCAAAATAAAAAATCTTGTGAAAGATAAAAAATAAAAAAAATATAAGTCTATAAACATTATGAAATAAAATATTTGGTGCAGGCGAAACAAATAATAATATAAAAAAATAAAGTGTGAAAGGGTAACCCCCTATTATTATTAATATTATTATTATTATTATTATTAATGCATGGATACAATCAAAATAAAAAACGAAGAAAGTGTTTTAAGTTAAATATACACGTACATTACAATTAGCATCTAAATAAGACATTTGGCTAATAAAAAAGCGTTTAATACTCTTTTAAAGGTATTAATAGTATGCACGTTTTAATGGAATGATTTAGTTCATTATAATTAATAATGCCCTCAGAGTAGTGATTTTAGTGTAATTTCTTTGTTTTTATTCTTTTTGTTTTTAGTTTTTATATCTGTCCGTGTACGTGTGTTGTAATTATGTTCCAGTTAAACATTAGTTTTAATGTCAAAATAAAATGAAGTAAATTCTTTTTGAATTTGATATTAACACTTTCAACTTTAATGGATATTTAAAAGTTTTTAAACAATTCTATAGATTATGCATGCATAATATTTCTATCAATGTAATTTATATCAAACTTAAGTGCCCACTCAAAGAATAGTTTTCAGTATTTTTAGACAAAATTTTATCGTAAAGGTATATTGTTGACTTTTTTGCTTTACCACATTTATCACATTAATATCGTAATTATAAAAACTATTAAGAAATTATTTTATCATATCAAAAATCGTTTGGTCCTTCTTAATCCAATTCAGTGGAAATGGCTATCAATCGTTTTAAGATAGTTTTAAGATGAAAACAGATTAAAAAACTGATATATGTATAATATATACGAGTTGTAACTAATATAAATTAAGGGGTTTGTTTGTCAAAAACTTAATCTACTCAATTTATTATTTGAAATTAAATTTAAAACTGAGACATTAAAAAAAAATTAATACATTAAAATTCATTTTAAATGGATAAACAAATAAACATGCAGATTTCAGGGAGGTTCATGGTATTAAACAAAATTGTATTATTTTTTTTTAAACTAAATACTTGTTTCTAATTAAGAAATGTTAGATTCATAATAATAAAAATTAGCAACAAACAAAATTGAAAATTCAAATGTTCCGCAATTACATATTGACACAACTGTCTCTAAACTGTTAATAAACTTTATTGTTTTATAAAACAACTTTCTTGTTCAAGAAATTCAAAACTAATTGTCTATTTGAATTATTATAAATGCTTGCAAAATTAACACAGGTAAATATTTACTTTCTAATAAAAGTGTAGTTATCAATGGCAAATATATTCAATAATGGAAGTGTCAATCATTACCAGTGAAAAGATTCTGGAAACTCCAAATTTTGTTGTTTCCAACCAAGGGTTGAAGAAATACACATCACCAGACAAAATGCAAAAAAATTAAGTTATTTTCACTTTTTTATGAAAATTTGAGCTTATTTTTCATATAAGCAATAACAATAACTATCTAGCAAGTCAGGCTTTTTTAACAATTTCGTTATAGGAGAATTACAATGTTTAAAATGGAGGAAAGATATTTAATTTTAATAAAAATTTGAGCTGTGTTCATTTAATTTTCACTAATCAAATCAAGATACGATTTATCAGAATTTTACAATATGGACTCTTTGCTGTTTAAAATAGAAGAGAGATTGTCAAATTTTAGTATCCTTTTTATGTATTTTTAATATCAAAACCTTCTTGTGAGATAATATTATAATTTGAAGTTAATATCTATATAAAATCAATTTTTAAGTACCCTGGATTTTATTATAAAACAAGTTTTCCCACTAAATTTTTATATAATATAAAATTTTAGACCTTTTTCTTTAAACCATACTAATTTCCCCTCATAATTTAAATTGTATATTCTTAATTTTTGGGTGACATATTCTATAACTTTCGTTATGATTTTTCAAATTTAAATAAAATTCGTCACAAATAAATCATAAAAAAAATCACTTGCGATATTATATGTATTAATTGATTTTCTATTTTATAACCTCAAATTGAAATCCAAAACATTTTTATACTAAGATTAATTTGAGTTTTAATAACCTCATTCAAATGATGCTATGTTAATTTAAATGCTACATTCAAATTAACACTAATTACTAGATTTATATTAACCAACATATAGTATGAGCTTATTGCATAAAATTTATAAACAAATTACTTTTAATTTTACATATCCAACGATCTTGGGGTTAGTTCGGAAAACGTTCGGCCTTTTTTCAAAGTAAACTAATTATAATTTAAGTACCTGCAACTCACTTCTTTAATGATATTTAAAAATCTTTGTCATATTTGATGATTTAATAATGGGAATTATGTACAAATTTCATAAAATTGTGATATAAAGTCCGAAACAATAAATTTTAAACAATATAAGTGATACTGATAAGCTGTATTGAACAAAATTTGGATATACCATAAGTATACTTAAAAATACGATACAATTTGGACTAATTAGAGTTTGTTTTGTTTGGTAAACTAAAATATGAAAATTGTATAATGTATATCAATTATTACAAAACCTCGTCAATTTGTAACGGAATGTCAAAGGTCAAATAGTATTGTGACAACAATCATTGAAGGATATCTATTTATAATCGGTGTCACTTATTAATTTAAAATTGCATTATGAATGGCAGAAAACATACTTTTCTTGGCGCCATGTGACATATAAAATATAAACATTTCTCGATGTCAGCAATCAAGTAAATATACGAGGGACCGTCTAAAATATTAAGAAATTTCATACTACAAATTAAAAAACTAGTAAAATATGGTACAATATGGATCTTCACACCGCAATTTTTCTTTTATTCAAACCTACTAGATATTAACTCTTACTGGATGTTATTGTACTAAATTTTATTTAATAAATAATACTTATCTTGAATTTCCACAGTCTTCCAAAGCGTTTTAATATATATTTAGGTCTATGTAGGTTTCGATATCTGACAATACCATTTTCCAAGACAGAAAGAAGTTTGACAGATCTTTTTTAAAAACGTAAATAAATTTCATGTCATAAACCTGACAACCAGTCGGTATTAAGCAATAGTCTTGTTTTTTAAAAATATATTTGGTTTTGATCATTTACTCCAAAAAATCGAGTTCTTCTTTCTTGTCACTTGTATGAAGTATTTCCACTATTGTTTCCATTGTGTTGGTTTGTGTTTAGTGTCAATGAGGTGTCAATCAGAAAAAAGTAGTACATCCATCATTTTAAATACAAATGATTACATATTTAAAGTAAATGAATTTATTGAATCAAGAAAAATTCTTAGTAGAGACTCAACCAATAAGTTTTCAGATAAGGTTAAGGAACTAGTTAGTCAATCAAATTCTCTTTTTAATAACTATGATAAAAACATATAATTCAAAAAATCCTCAACCATTAAAATTCTATAGTACAATTAAATTACATAAATATACAAAACCAATTAGGCCTGTAGTTTCTTATATCAACACTCCTAATACAAAATTAGCAGAGTTTCTTAGTAAAACTAATTAGTGTATCATATCAAAATACTCGGTAAAAAACTCTTTGGATTTGATACACAAATGAAATGGAAATACAAAATTAGTTTCACTTAACGTTAGTAATTTGTTTTCAAACATTCCTCCATGTAAATATGTACCATTAATAACTAAATTCTTAGAAAGAAATCACAATAACCAAATTTCATTTAGTGAAATTATAAACCTATTTAATTTATGTAACAATTTAAATTACTTTGGTTTTGACGATAAACTTTATATTCAAAATGAAGGATTACCATTGGGTAGTCCAATATCAGCAAATTTGGAAAATATTTTTATGGATAATTTCGAACAAAAAATTTTTGGTATAAATATGTTGATAATGTTTTGACTGGTTTTACAGGTAATGATAGACAATTTTATAAACAATTTACATCCAAAAATAAAATTTACTGTTGAAATTGAAGATAACAGTCCTATAAATTCCTTCGATATAAATATCAAAAGAGTAAACTGTAATCTTCAATATTCACTTTATCATAAACCAACTCATACAAATATCACTATCCCTTATAACCCAAATCACCCTATGTCACATAAATAATTCAACGATACATAAAGCCTTTTCTATACCAATGAATAAGGATCTTTTTGAAAAGGAAATTAATATAATAAAACAAATCGCTTTCTCTAATAATTATCCATTACTGGTACATCTAATAAATAGGTTGATTAATAAAAAGGAAGAAAAGATTGCCGTTAACTTGATCTTTCCGAAACAACCTAAAGATGACGGGTCATACAGAACAATTTCATATTTTAGGGATATTTTAAACAAATTATCAAAAATTATATCTCGTACAACATACTCGTATTCTACAATATCTAATAAGAAATAATGTAGGTTCATTTTTATTAAATGTAAAACCTAAAATTAATAAATTTTCAAAATCAGGTATTTACAAACTATATTGGCCATCTATCTTGGCCAGACCTTAAAAACTTTTAACATACTCTACTGTGAGCACTTATGAGCTTATAGATTAAAATAACCAGATAAGTAACATTTCGCAAAACACCTCATTAGCACTAAACACAAACCTACACTTAATAACACAATGGAAACAACAGTGGAAGTACTTCGTACAAGTGACAAGAAAAAAGAACTTTTTTGTAGGAATATGAAATAAAAAAACACCTAAAATATGCTCAATATACAATTTTGAATGAATATGTTACATTCTATAATTACATTAAAAAACCTAAATAGGATACCAAATATTTAGAAAATAATAATTAGGCACATAAACAAATATATGTAAATAATAATAAATTAAAAAAATTGATTAACAAAAAAATATCAACAATTCTATATTCTAGTCTGAATATTACGTAGTAGAACCTAGTTATATTATTAGTTTATTAATTTAATACTTAAGTAACTGAATTATTTATACATTTCTTGTTGATTTTAGATATTTTACAACTATTAATTTTGCTGTGTCTCAATGTCTCATTAAGAAGACAATCTAGGATTTGCATTCTCTAGATTAAAACTGCGCCCTAGATCAATATAATCAGTAATCGCAATAAACATGTACCACTGGCGCCTCATTTAAATTTAACATTCACTTACCTAGTTTTATTTTCAAAGTTATAATGCATTAGTAGTCAATAAATATTATTTATTTCACACTTTAACAATAAACGAACAGGCAATTGTTTAGATAGCCACAATTTATTACAAAATTATGCGAAAAATTAGCAAATTGTTGGTGTTACTATTTTTTTACTGTCTAATTAATTAGCTGTTGCAACAAATAAAATATTGTGTGTGTCGTGAATTTAATTGTTGATTTTTTTTTCTTGCTATATCTTTTACGAGGGCACAATAATATTTCAAAAAAAAAATACTGGAAAGGTAGTTAAACAGCTAATTGACAATTAATTATTGTGGGTTAGATTCAATTACAGTAATGTCTAAAATTGTTGAAATAAAAAAAAATTAAATTAAATTAAGTTAAGTAAATATATTATTACAATTTGCGGCATAACGTGGGGCTCTAAGATATGAGGTTAATTCTAGTACAAATGTCAATTGTCAATATAGGAATTGTGCTTGATGATTTTTCTATTTTTATAAGGGTTTTAGCCATACCTTATGTGTTATTAATATATGAAAATACAATAATAATATTTGTATTTGTGATATCTCTCTCTCTGTTCCTTTATTTCTCACATAGTCAGTTGGGTTAAAATAAAAATATGAGTATTTTGCAAAAACGATTAAGCATAGACTAAACCATATATTTGTGAATGCAATTTTGTTTTAACAGAGCAGTAGCAATTTTAATATCAGTTGGACTAAGTTTACAGATAATTGGATTAGATTGTTTAACCCTTTAGATGATTATTTATATTCGAAGTTTGTATTTATTTTCTGGATTTTCTATTCTTTTTCTATTTCCTTGTTAATTTAATAATTCTTCATACTTAATGATAAATAATGTATTTTGTCTTCGTTGTTAGATCCTTGATTAAATGCAAGTATATTATAATTTCCTTTGAGACCAACATTTTTTATTTTAAAGAAAAGCTAGTTGCATTTTTTCTGATAAAGTTTTAAGAAAGTCTATAACGAAATCATTGCCTTTTTAAAGTTATACACCATTTTTCATCCTTTAGAGATAAAAGCTAATTAGATCACTGACTTTTGGCGCTTTTGTAACACTAAATTATTGTTATGTTGTTGTGCCTTTTTTCAGATCAAATTTAATATATACTTCAGTAAAATAAGAATTTATTTTAATTTGAAAAACTTTCTTAAATGTGTCTCTAAGATAAGATATAATTTTTACATTCACATAACCTTACTTTAACAATTTCTAAAAACATGATTACTCATGTAAACCAATCTAAGGTAATCGTAAATACCACATCGCTTTAATTCCCTCAAAAGTCGAAAGTAATAATCCGTAGATACCATTGCAGTTAATCCGGTTCCTAGTAGACGATTTGACATCTAAAGTGTTAAATGTTGGGCTTCCCAACACTAAAAACAGTTGGTTAAGATTAGTAGACTCTATGGCTTGTTATCTTTTAATTTCGACCTTTAGGGCCATGGGTATTTAATTATACTACCAGACAGATTTACTTCGAAGAACAAGAGTAACTTTAAAATAAGGTTGGAGATAGATGTTGAATGAGCCCTTTCAATGATATAAGCCGACATTTAAAGAAAATATATTGATCTTTTAGATCGCTTCTACAGTTTTGCTAATTTTGTTATCTCTTCCTTGTACCCATCATTCATAAATTTCCGTAGTCATTCAACATCAATTAAATATTCGAAAATTTAATAAAATAATTATCAAATTTACGAACCTTTTAAAAAACAAAACAAGCATTTCCAAATTACTGCTATTCATAAATAAATGTTTTTCACTTACACTTATTTGAAGTAAACAATTTTTTTGTCATAGATAGACTCAACATCTCAAGACCTCACACCTCTTGTTCTGTGAAACGCATTTACGCAGATGTGTTTCCAAAACTTTATTACATTATCGGGTTCTTATTTTGTAATATTATTTTTATTGCCGTCACTATTTGCCAGACCGACTCAAAAATAAATATTTTATGACATACTAAATCAAAACTAAGAAAAAATCGTTCATTAATATATTTGTTCGACTAGAAGAAAATACAGACTGTCCTTTGAAAGTATTTATTAATAAAGCAACAAGTTTTTAGAATTGGAGCAGGTGCTAATATTTATGTTGGCCCTGAAATGATAAATAGTTATACCTGAATAATTACTTTATTTGGTATTCGACTGGTTACCTAAAACATCTTAATTTTTAATTGTAGGTTTTTCCTAATCCTATCCAACATTCTCAGTATAATTTCGTTCAATTATGTGTTCAATTGCCAGTCTTGTAAGTCATTTATAATAGTTGTAGAAATTGACTTTTGTATCTGTTTGATGTGAAATTAAGGAATTAAGTGGTAATTACATTTATAATAGTAATAATGTTGTCACAAGTATGGAGATTTTATATTGAACCTAAGTTATTAAACATATACTTTTTTTAATTATTTTTCTGTTGCTATGTTAGTTAATCCTTATAATATTATTATTTTAATAGAAACTTGAAAATGGTTGAAATTAATAACGAAGCAATCATCTAAAAAAGTTTAAACTAAAATAAAATGCACAATATTAATATAACTAATTATTACTAATCAACAATAAAGGAAAAATATTGTACAACAGAAGGGATAGAAGGAACAATCTTTAAAAAAAAACAGGAAAAACACAAGTAGACTATAATATGTTACTAGAAATTTCGTGAGACATACTATATAAGCCTGGGTAGGAGCCAATAATAATTAAGCATTATTTATCAAATATTTGGTGAGTAAATTTTGGCGAGGTGATGTGGCGCCGGTGGTCATTCCAAAAAATGTTTCTCCATACGTAAAATGATGTTCATCAAAAATTATGGGGGTTTCAAATAAGCAGTTGTAATAGACTGGAACCAATTTGATAAATCAGATTTAATAAAAACAATCAAGCAGCGGCGTTCCAAATATTCAAAACACTGAGTAAATAATTTTTTTTATATGTGAAATATTCAAACGCCATCTAAGAAAAAATGCTATTAGATACATAATTAATATGGTTAGGACAACTGGTATATTCCTATTTTGTGAATTGCCGATTTGTGATTGGAGCTTTTTTAAAACAAATTGTAGAAAAACGTAGGAAGAAAGTAATACAGTTGTTCTCATGATTCATTTTATATACTATACTCACATATTAGTAATCATTTGGTGTTTACAAAAAAGAGCCCGTAAATAAACAAACACCAATTACCAAGATATTCAATGAGCAAACAGCGCCCTTTATGTAGAACAAGCTCTAGTACTCCGCTAGATACAAGTCGTTGAGTATTTTCGTTCAAGGTAAGATATTGTTCTGCCTGAACAACTTTCTGTTATTTGAACATAACGAAGAGGACAAAATATGGGTGCTCGCTTCGTTTATAGCAGAAAAAATGTGAACCATGTAAGAAAGTCTGCTGCTTTGTCACGTCTTCCTCCTAAAAAAGTGGACGACGGTTGGATCTGGATTATGGAAAGTTTCTAAAATCATCCACTTTTGCAAATATTCAACAATTATTTCGTGAAACAGTGGAGTGATGATATTTTAAGGATGATCTGGGTGTGCTAGACTAAATTGCAAGAATAACATTTTCCAACATTCAAAAGCTCTTAAAGAAGAAGCTTCGTACTACGACAATGTTAAACTTTAGTTGGCCCAGAAGGGAGGAAAACCAAGTATGGACAAATGGATGAAAGAATCCGGCGTATAATTGCAGACTTCCTCAAAAAATCAGTGGATGTTTACCATTGCTTGACAAATTTTGCATTTATGTTAGAAATGCAGTAACTATAAATTGAGTGCAAACAATATTGTTATTGATGATTTCATCCTTTTATATTATTCTTGATGAGTATAATAATAAATGTATTTCATATTTTCATGACTATTATTTTATTGGATTGAGTCATAAGAGGGGAAGTCACTAAATAGGAAGACGCCAGTGCAACTATGGAATGCTAAGAATAGGAGAATTATATTTTCAATGACTTGGAAAAAGAAACCTTGGAAGAACTATGCAGTTGGATTTTTACAACTAAAACTCAAATGTTACTCACATTTAAAGATATAAAACATGCTTCATTAAAAAAATATTTTTTTCTATCAACAGTAAAAATATTTTCTTAAGTACTTAGCATTTATCTTTCAATCAACGAACGTCATTTTTATGGTCCTAATTAAAACACTGAAAAAGACAAAAACACAATCCTATTTGTGTTCTTATAAATATTTTTTAAACTAATCCTACGCTAGACATTCGGTGTTATTTTAATTACCCGCACTTCTGCTCGAGTAGTAGATCTTCAAGACTACATAAAATCATAACCGTTATATATGGTTGAACTTGTATTGAAGGGAAGATTCCTAAAATGACTGAATGTGCAGAGTGATATATTTAAAAAACCAGAGTGACAAACAATATCAGAAAAATAGCAAATCTAGCAACATTGCAAATGTCAAATCTGGAATCTCCGAATCCCAAAATTGGCTTATCCCAAGTTTTGTAGAATTCGGACTAGCAATTTACGAGATAATTGACCGTTTCCAGACTTTTGGTCCAATCTGTGTATGAGAGAAGGAACAATTAACAAGTAAGGAATAATTAAATAAAGTATAACGATAAAACAGAATACAAATGAATAACAAACATATTACAATATAGATTAAATCATTTTTTAAAACTTAAAATTCAAAAATTCGTCAGTAGAGCAATAGCAGTGTTTTAGTAAAAAATCGTTAGTTCATTGATAAAATAATTTGTTATCCAATCTCTTAGTGTTTACCTTTAAACAAATTATCTAATTTATTGTATAAAGTTTGGCATATTTTTTGTGATTGAAAGATCCTGGAATAATGAGGAACCTGATTGTCTGCTTCCCCTGTTTCATATATGCGGTAATCGGAAAATAAAAACACTTGGTACAGGCAATGTTTTATATTTTTTGAAAAGCACCTGGCAATGCACGTGTCAATGAGTACCTACCATCTATTATTCGTACTATAGTTTTCTGCAAAATTGATTCATATGACTCGAGGCCCCCAAAGGGTCACGTCATACGACAAATGGCTGTGAATTAGTGAAATGTAAACTAATCGCATTACTAAATTACGTTTAATGCAACGCCGTAGTTGTCCCAATATAAATATTTGGTTTGTTATTTTGGAAAAATGTTATTGATATGATTTCTCTACGTTAATTTAGTATCAAAAGTTATTCCTAAAAATTTAATAGAGGTTTGTACAAATACGATTTCTTGATTTTTGTTAATGTTTAGCTTAAGTTCATTGTAGCCAAACCATATTGGCCTTTATATTTTTTCTAAAAAATGTAGTATCATAGTAAATAATACTGTCCTACACAACTCTGTCACTGTACTGGAAAGGTCGTTTATATATATAAAAAGAATTGGTCCCACTACAGACCCCTGTGGTACGTCGTTTCTTACAGAAGTGTAGATTTACGATTATTAAATGCAATGCACTGATTTTTTAAGTACTTCCTACTTCCTAAACAATTGTAGCTCCTCCATGAAATCCGCAACTTTCCATTTTCCTTAATAAAATACCATTGTCAACACAATCGAATGCCTTCTTTAGGTCACACATAGTAAATATTGCCTCGATCATTGTCCGTTATGATATAAATGAGTGCAATAAAAAGTGCAAGAATTGTGGAGTTGTTCTGATGGAATCGCAATTTTGACTTCGAAAATATTGACTTTTTCTCGAGGAAAGAAACCAATTTATTTTGAATTATAATTTAGAATATTTTCAATAAGATGGCAACCATCGCTATAGGTCTGCATTCATCCAATTACCGTCATCTCTGCCCTTGTTAATTAAATCGCTCATAAGTTCTACCAATGGCGCTAGATATGCCTTGACCAATGCAGCATTAGTCCATAAAAATCAAAACTAGGCTTCAATTTTAAGGATAAAATTGGCTCTCTAATGTCAGTCTTAATGACAGGTGCCATAAATAATGAAAAAAGAAGGTTTAGGGAGATTATTCAGATACAATAGTGCACCTTTAGTGCGGCCAGTAATACTGCTTAGGATAGATTCGAGAGATTTACAAACAGAACTAAAGTGTTTGAATTTATGGAAGTTCTATTTACCGCTTTATTTCTACCGTGTTTGTCATCCTTTAGTGATTTCCATACCGTTTTAGATGTACAGTCGAATGTTATATCCTCATAAGCCCTCTTTTTCTGCTCCCTCAAAGATTTCTTATAGGACTTTCTAATGTCACAATCATTATATCAGTAATTGGCGAGTTAGTTTTCTTAAATTTACCTCTACTCTCACATCCTCTCCGTCGATCTTTTAACTCATTTATTTCGTGTGAAACACCTTCTTCAACGGAAAACATACATCAGCGTTTTTGGATAGAATTAATAATTATACCAGTAGAATTATTAGAATTAGTTTCAGCCAAATCAGAGTAATTCCAATTTATTTTGCTAATGCAGGTCCAAAATTAGCGAGATAGTTATTTAAAACTTCTGGAAAAAATCACTGTTAACTTTGGAGATATTTAACCACTTCAAACCTAGACCTTATAGAGTAACAAACGACATAACCTCACAATGGATGTTTTTCAATTTGATTCAGGTGGAAAAGTTATTATTCGAGATCTTTATTTTCATAAGAATGTTTCTTTCAACTATCAAAATGACGAACAAAGCGATAAATTTTAAATGTTATCCAAACGTCTGATTAACACAAAATATTTCGGTTAAAGTATAGGTTCAATCGAATATAAGCCTTTGAAGTGGCTAATACTCCAGTAGATGTATGGGTAGTTAATATAAAACTGAATGTCTTAGATGATCTATCGTGTTCTTACTTTTATTGGGGCCATTTACTACTAAAAAAAAATTTAATCCAAAATAGAATGTATGTTCAAATAATATTTACCACTAACTTCATTTATTAATTTAAACAAATTTTTGCATACAGGTACATTTTTTACGCTCATCCCATTTTTTATTAGTGATTCATTGTGCCTCAACTTCAGAATTATACTTCGCTAATGTTTCTTTCTTCATAAGTATAATCTCTGCAAATATATTTATTGTAATATGACTCACAATCTTCCTAAATTAATTCATTAGCACCAAAATCGTAATGGTAAAATGTTAATCGTAATATTTCATGCCAGTCTTCCTGAACAAGTTCATCTATTATATAAATGTATTCTTTTCTATTTATTTTCAGGTATTGTAGTAATTCTTGTCGTGTTAATTTTTAATCAAAATTGATATTATTTTCTTACTTACTTATACTTAAATTTCCGTAAGGTGAAATTATAGACAGAACCTATTTATCAACTTTTTTTGATATCTCCTTTAATAACGGATATATCGTACTTCGACGCACTAATGTCGCACCCTGTATATGTTTGGCAGATTTAAATTGTATTTGATATGTTTTAAGGCTACGCTACTGGTTGTTGGAAATAAAAAAAATAATCGACCGAATCAATCAAAACAAACAATGTTTTGACAAACTTTTCGGAAAGTTGGCAACTAAAAATGTTTAATTACATCGATTATAAACTCAAAAATGATTAATAAGTTCTAATAACATTTAATTTTGAGGTAAATATGGATTTGAAGACCTTATTTCTAAAAAAAGGAAAATCTAACCTTGATTAACTTTAAATTTAAAAAATGATAATAATAAAATAGACCCTAATTGTTTTTGCCAAAAACTATTCACAAGTGAATGTATTAACTTACTTGTAATATGAATTCCTTCAGAATAAAATAATAGCAATATATTAATCCTTCTGCTCTAGTTTTCAAATACTGATATTCCAAAATCAAGTTTAATCGTAATGGTATTTTTCTTAAAAATTATAAAGCGATAAGTACATAAATCTGTGGTAAGTGTTTTTTTATTATTATCACATGCTTTAATTCTGTTATCTCATCTCAAAAATGTTACCACTCACTTATCATGATTCCACATAACGTATGAATTTAATTAATTTCTTCCTACGGCAATAAAACAAATAAATACACAAGAGATAAATAGAACAACCAAAAAATAATTACAATATATATTTAGGTTATTACTGCTCCCATTTTTTGACATATATTCAAATAAATCAGTTGCAGTTGTTGCAGTAATTTAAAAAAATACAGGGAGATTCAGAAATAAGTAACGCAGCTTTTTAAGAAAATATTGAAATATTAAAAAAGTTAAATTAGAATTAACACAGTCTGATCTATTGGTCTCTAATATTGTTTCCATTTGAAGGTCCTAACAAAAATAAAAAAATCTCAAAAACAAAAATATTAGCGAATTCAATAGAAGGGTACTTGTGAAACCAAATGGATAAGTTATGATGTACAATATTTTTGTAAAATACAGCGTGTAAACAAATTTGTATCCCTTTGTTTGAAATGAATATCTCTGTACCCACGAAAGATTTTCAACCAAACGATTTTAGAAATTTCATTATCACTCTGTAAAGGGAAAACATTAAATTTAAAGAAAAGAATCTTATTGTTTTTTTTTAATATTTCGTTAGCATTTATCTCTTCGTAAAGGTATAGCTTTAATTTCTAAATCATCCTGTACATTCATCAATAATAATGATGATTTAGTATTATATGTTTTTAAATATTTTCCGTTGAAGAAAAATCGTTCTATCTTAGATCAAACATTAATTGTTATTTGTATAACTTTCACCGATGTAATGTTAATTATTATAAAACACTACAAAGCAATTTACTTTACAACTAGAAACTAATTTTTTTGCCGCTTTGGAAAAATTCTCTGCCACACGATCAGTACCATGTTATGTATGCATTAACCACGAATTTCCTGTTTTCCTTTATGAACTATTTCATTCTGGTTTTGAGAAAGTTTTAGATATTTTTTTTTGAACAGAAACAATAGAAACCTGGCAGATAAATATCTTTATAGTTTATTATAAAGTCATATATTATGGCCGATAATATTATTGCCAGCAATATTAATTACAATAAATATTCTGAAAATAAACTCCAGCGAAACAAAACAATTAGAATAGTACAGAATTAAAAACATCATATAAATAAGAGTTATATATAAAAGAAGATGTAAGGACAAGCTTATAAAGAATAGAAATATTCACGTAATGAAGAATCCAAAATAAAACAGCTGCTATAATAAATTTTCCTTTTTATTTGGGTAGCAACGTTTAGCCCATTTATTGATTCTCTTATTTACTAACATTTATTTTATTGCTTTATTTATTATTTATTAACAAAAAAAATCTACCAGTTAATAACTAACGTATGGGAACAAAAAATAATTCCAGGAGCATAAGAAACTGCAATAATTGAACCAAAGATAAATGACGAAAAATAGAGGTATTGCATTACTGGACAAAGTGTTCAAAATATAGTATAATTTGAGTATAAAGGAATACGGAGAAAACATATTTGGAGATTATCAATGCGGATTCACAGCAGGAGGGTCAGTAATGGACCATATATTCACTCTGAAGCAAATGCAATATACACTATTTTCATAGACTTCCAAAAGGTTTACGACAGTGTCAAAAGAAAATATCTGTACAAATTCATAAATGAGCTTAACATACCAAAAAAAAAAAACTGATAAATCTCACCAAAATAATGGTCGAAAATACAAAGAGGAAGATTAAAGTAATTCAAAAAATATTAAACAGTTTTTGGACGAACACTAGACTAGAACCCACTATTCACTACATTGTTTAATATCATACTAGAGTAGATAGTACGAAGAGGCACAGGGACTCTGGAAACAAGAACGATACAGCTACAAAAACTGCCTACAAACAAAAGTTTATGAAAGTTACGCCAACGAACGAAATTTTTCTGTATAATTAAATGGACAGAGTTCAATGGAATAGGTGTAGTCATCAACGAAGATGGCAACGAGGAGAAGAACAAAAAAGCAAGGTTAGCGAAAGGCTGTATGCAGGAAGGAATCTCAAATAAAATAATAAGCTCAGAGAAAGACATACGGGATTAGGGGGGGAAAAAGAGTAGGAGTATGGAAAAGAAGGACAAACCATGAAATACGGAATTTATTTGAAGAACAGGATTTGAGCAAAATAATAAGATCAAACAGTCTAGGTTGGCTGCGTCTCTTGCAGAGGATGACAGATATTAGAATCACAAAAAAATCGCAGACATAGAACTAATAGGAGCCCGAAAAAAGGTGAAGCAAAAAGAAGGTGGTATAATGAAGCAGAAGATGACCTAAGAAAGAAAGGAGTTAAGGATTGGAAAGCGAAAGCGGAAACAAGAAGGAATATAAGAAAATCATTACTAATGTAAGGGCCTAAAAGGTCTGCATGTAGCACTTCGCAACTGAAGAGTCAATAAATTTTTACCTATGTAGAATTCGCAAATGATGACTTCTTAAAAATATGAACTAATACAACTTAGGTTAGATTAGGCTAATGCCAAACATCGAAGGACCAAGTAGCCTTAAAAGAGTGATATTATTTAGGATGGATCAATCAGTGCTCCTCTACGGTCCACTGCAACGAACCAGGACTATAGAGATCAAAACGCACATACAGAAACTAGCCAGCATCCAGAAGAGAGCTCTAATAAGGATAACAAACGCTTTTCGAACCATATCAACAGTTGTAGCTCAAGTGATAACGGGTACTGGTAGGAGAAGTTAAGGGGTGAGGCTGTATGAAAGACAACTAATAAACACAGGTGTTAAGAAAAAGCAGCGAAACAGAAGACTGGAATCATGGCAGGAGGAGAGGGGCGCCGAAAGGGAGACAGCTGAGTAGACAAGAACCCTTGTCACCAATGTTAAGAGACGGAGGAAATGTGGGTATAGAAAGCATGACTACTTTTTTACACAAAAATAATTGGGAGGAGAAAAACCGATAAGTGCTATTACTATGGAAAGAAAGAGACAACCAGAGCATAACGTCTACCACTGTATTAAATAAGGTTCCACAGGATTAAGAAAGACCGAGGTAGGAATCAGAGAAGGAATAAGGATCGGGAATATAGCAGAGCTAATAATTAGGCTAGGTTCATTAAAAACCATCCTAGCGGAAAAGGAGGAGAAGAAGAACAAGGCAATATTGAAATAGGACCACATAAGCTATATTAATGATTGTTTTTAGTGAATAGTTGGGATCAAGAATCCCACACTACACCTAGAAGACCACCGTGATGTATATACATTTTTCCATCCTAAAAAAAAAAGAGTAGGTTAGATTAGGTCAATATCAAAAATATTAGAACACTGTTTTTTTAAATAACTCATACAAATATACCTGTGTAAATTAACTTAAATTACCTAATACACCACAGGCAAACGAGTCATCAGTTGTTGAGAAACCTAATGAATTAAAAATTTTCCGCGTTCCCAAATACGAAATTTTTACCCCGAGGTACCAGTTGAGAAATCCCCTATTGCAAATATAATGCTAGAAGGTAGCCTAAACTAACTGAAATTATCCGCTGACAGGTGCGGTATACAATGACGTATTTCAAATGAATTATTTTATTTTTATTAATAAACTAACTGAAACGAATTTTTTGTGCGTAGCTATATTTTAAATACAAATATTAAAATCCTGGCATTTTGTGACCCAAATTACGAAGTAATTATAGCCATTTTTAATCCAAACAGACAAAAAATATCTAGTTAGGTAGGTACCAATTTTGATATTTTATTAATCATCTGAATTCCATCCCAGCTCGTCGAGTTTTAAAAACTGGGATTAACTTCTAAAAAGGCTGCTATAAATTTCAAGATTTACATTTTCAGTCACGTTTAACTGACATATTTGTAACTACAATACCATATTCTATTGGGATTATACGTTTTAATGTTTTCTTTCTGCAGTTCCATTTAAGTCTCTATCAGTTTTTTGTGGTGAAATTGTGTCATTTCGCCTAAGTTACGGCGTCTCACGTGAAGCTGCATTATTATTTTTTATATTTGAAAAATATTGGATGGTTTATTTTATTAATGAGTTTAAAAATGACAAATTTAATGGCATCAACAACTTAAAAAATTTAACATATAGTCATGGAGCAACGGAGATTTAGATCGAAATATCTTAAAAATCAGTCGATAAAAAAACAACTACATAAAACGATATAAGAAATATTTTTAAAAAGTAATATGAAATATGATTGGGTATGTTTTTTCAATGTAAATATCTTTTATCCTTGTCCTATTTTTTATTTCATCTAATCGGCATATCTATTAACTGTCCAGACTCATCTCAAATAAAACTACAATCTAAAACGAATCTTTATGATCTTTTTGAAACGGTAAGTAATCGAATTGTTAAAATTTCACTTGAGACCAACGTTTCTGGTTTCTGCAAAGTGCGGCTTTGGGAAAACCCGAAGTTTGGTCGACAAGATGACAAAAATATACCAGAGTCAACCCTTAAAACTCTTTAATCCACACTTAGGGTCCATTTAAGGGCATTAAAAGAGATTAACTTTTACAACAGTAAATATAATTAGATGTCCTATACATTTATGTAAACTTTAATTCTTGGAGATAGAAACAATAATGGAGAACCTCTGCGAAAAATGTTTTGATGTTTAAGAGACTAAATTTAATTCTTAAATAAACGTGAATTGAGAGCTTTTGATTCACATTTTTTTTAACCTGTGTTGGACTAAATGCCTAAGAACGCAATCATTTATGAAATAAAAATATGAGATGTGACATTCTTATCAAGAAAAAACAACTATTAATATTTCTGTTTACGGATGAAAGCACAGCTATATAAATATTTTGATATCGGGTGTCAAAATAGCGCCACCAATTTACAGTGAAAATTTTAGTCTATTAAAAATTTCAATGTTTTCATTCGCAAACATATGCATTTAGTCCAAAATTAGGTTATCAGTGCGGATATTTTTTTCATACTTAAAGGAAAATGCCAGTTTATAATTAAGTTTTATCAAATTATTAAGAAGAGAACAATAAAAATTCAAATCATTTATATGAAATAAATATTAAACGGAACGATTATTTAAAGGTATCACGTAACCTTAGAAGGTGACATTTTGAAAGTAAGTTTTATTTATTAACATAGATCTCATTGTTTTTCTTTATTTTTACCGATAATATCTGTCTGGTAATCTGATTATAGACAGGCGTTGTAAAAGTGACAACAATAACTAATCTATTGGTTACGTACCTTACCCACTTCTTATCTCTAATCATGTAACAATTACACATACAGGGTGTAACGCACATACTAATCATTTAATACTTCTCATTAATATTAATTAATCTGTTAAAAACAATTAATACTTGACAAATATTTATACAGTTTTTAAAATGAGATAATATTCTGTTATATAATTTGCAGTAAAACTGATTGTAATATGTTTGAATTTAGCTTTCCATGAAATAAATCCAACAGATTTTATTTACTTCAATTAAAGATTCAATTTCAATTAATAGTTTTACAAATCTGTTACATTTGCAGGGAAACCCAAGACTAGCATGAAGCTTGACATATACTTTTTTACAAATTACGCGGTAAAATTAACCGTAATTACCCAATTTCCTACTAGAATATTTATTCACAGTAATATCTTCAAATCCAGGAAATTTCGATTTCGTCATACTTCAATAATAGAATTGATATGGTTTTATATCTCGCCAGGTTTTCAATTTCTTTAATTAATCACAGTAATTAAGCCATTCATAGTGTGATCAAAAGAAAGTTTTATTAGATGATAAACGGATCGTAAACATTTTAAAAAGTATTTCAGGAAAACAAATCAGGCAGATGTCAATAGTGACAAACAATTATACAGTTTTTTTAAACAAAATTATAATGTTTTAATAAATATTTATAGTGAAATTTTGAATTCAATTAATTAATTGCTAAATTTAATGTATAAGGTCTACTCAAGTTGGATCATATGGAATTTTTTCATTAAAAGTTTTGCGCATGATATAAAATCAAAAATGCAACCATTCGGTATTAATTTTTTTAATCGTACAACTATGAATTTTACTCAAGAGTATAAAGCTTGTTTATTGTTGATAATATTAAAAACTATTAAGGAAAACATTTCATAAAAATTGAAAACTACATTCAAATTAAATTACATCAAACTGCAATGAAAAATTTTTCTACAAATCTACAAAGTGAAGCTATTTTATTCTTAAGCAAAATATAATATTTTTGAGGAACCTCGTAATCACCTGAAAAAATTTGATACCTTTTAAAAAAATAACTTTTTTTCTAACTTAAATAGACACACTCTGTATTACAATGAAACTGTGGTATTTTTAAATAACAAATAAAATGCTGATTTGGTCAATATTGTTTTGAATTCAATAATAAAATAAGCTACAACTTCAAAAAAAAACATCAAATACAGGGTGTTTCACGCATAACGGGACGGTCTCCTTTATCTAAAAGGTACGCTTTTTTTAAAGCAGCATTGTGCATAGTTTTAAAGCAATATTTTGTGGTAAGCCTGATCTGTCAAACAAATTTTAAATGGAAAAGCTCATATTTTTTTATTATATTTTTTAAATCTAAAATAAATCGTTAAAACAAATAATATAATTGAATATTGCATTTGATTATTCTAAAAGCCTGATGTGTGAAATTTATTGAAAATACTTAATAATAAAAAATCTTTTAAAAAACGTAGACATATACATATAAGAGTCGGTCCTGTTAATCATCCCACATTCTTTATTATATGCAACACATACGTACAATTAAGAATACAAGATATAGAAGAAAAAAAATAAAAAAACAGAATATTTGTTAAACTTCGGCAAGTTGGAAAATATTTTATGTAAGAGTAATAATAATAAAAATTCTGCCAACATATAGTCCTAATTGTAAAAAAACAACTAACATAAACACCTGACACACTGTTAGGAATTTTTTTAACAGCAACCTCACAATACATCCAGACACACACACTAGCATGACATTAAAAAATCAGAAAAACCTTAACCCGACAGACACATTGATCCAATACTGACACTAGTTGGCATCAATTAACTGATACCATGAAAGATGAAGAAATAATAATAGTAATAATAAATCAGTTACTTACTATAATAATAAAATAGAATTTACAAAATTATTGTAAGCATGTATACTACTATTATAAATGCGTGTGTATTTCGCATAATAATAAAAGTTATTAAGATTTCTTACATTCAAGGATTAATTTATTTTAATTGTTATTATTGCTGATAAATATTATCTTTCTGCAATAAAATATTATATAGCTTCTGTATAACGGTTTATTTATCTATGAAATTTGAAAATATTTGTAGATGTATATTGAATACTTTACAAAATGTCGACTATTTTTTAGTGTTTCAGCTGTATTGTAAAAAAATAATCTTATGTTAAATGAGCAAAGATAATTAAAATCAATAAAACTGTTGTTTTTAAATTAAATATTTTAACTAAAGTACCCACTCACCTTTTAGTATATTCAACTCAGCACCTTATACAAAATATGAAGTCGAAGCCAAACTGCCATTTGATCTATTTGGTTAACAGGTTTAAATGTAGTTTTCATCGCAATTTAGAATCATGTTCATCATTAAGATGCAGTAGCTCTTTTTTGGTATCATTTCATCATTTCATTAAGCTTCATCTTTTTTTTTCACTAATAAAAGTAAATAATTTATTTCTTAATGGACTATGTGCATTTATAAATATTTTTGTATATTTTTATATTCTGTTATTGATCTGAATTAACAACCACTTCCTAAAAATAACATATTGGCAAATATCCAAAAAAAAAATAGTATCTAATATATACTGATGATCCGTCAGGTAATCCTACTTTTCAATGATTTTTTGTCTGTTAATTCTGTTTGTCTAATTCTAGTAGTCATTAATACTCATCACTTATCTCTTATAACGACCTACACACTTATCGATAAGGTTGTGATATAAAGGCAAATTCGTGTTATTATTGCATCTATCTTCGTTTACAACTTGAGATTATTACAATTATTTTATAAAGAATATACAAAATTCTGTAAACATATAGCATAGTTGTAGATTCCAATAGATTCCAATATATTAAATTATGTAACTATAATATGATGCAATAATGAAAATTTGTCAGATGTTTAACTTATTAAGTTATTTCATGTATTTATGTATATATTTATGTTTATTCCCATAACAACAAGAACTGATTAGGAGCTCATACAGAACTTATGTTATTTCCCGTTATTCATGTACCATTCAAAAAAAAATTAAATGTAACAAATATTACTGGGATTCTAAACAAACATTATTATTAATTTTGGAATTTTCCCTGCCATCAGTCAACTATTATTATTTCTGCCTCAACTAGTGGAAAAATCAACATATTATGCCAGTACTAGTGGAAAAATGAATACAACTGTTGTTGGTATTACGTCAATAATTATTATTAGTATTATTATACTTATTATTATTACTGTCTCAATTAGTGGAAGAATCAACATATTATTCCCACACTAGTGGAAAAATGGATGCAATTCTTCAATTGAAAATGCATTAATAATGTAAGCGTTATTGAAATTTGAAATTTTTGGAAGCTAGAACCCTTAGCAATATTAGTTTACTAATAAGAACCACATGGTATATTTACCATTACATAACAATATAATCAAAATTTTGGATTTTTAAAGCACCAAACTTTTTCATGAAGCTAGTTAAAAAATGCGATACTCCAAATTCCGTATGATTGTATTTTTCCCAATATATCTCAAGATAACCCCACTTTGGACTTGATTAAAAATCCACTCGACGCAACATTGGTTTGGTTATCATTTCTGAACCTAAACTCTGTAGTAACTTTTCGCTCCTCTTGAATTCATCCTTTTCAGACAAACCCATGCCTCTATCGGCTCTACCATTGGTCCATACCACGCTGGTCCAACAATTATCCTGCGGCGGGTATCCTCCAGGACCAAAGGAGTAGGGAGGACATAATCAAAGTGAGAGATCGCGTCGCGAACACTCGCACTGTAAGTTTAGTTTACTTTCGGAGCTAAGCAAGAATAGTTGTAGACGGCTCGTTCTATTATATAAAAAGTTCCGATGATGGAATAGATTTTCATTATTTTTTTTGTTGAAAATTTGTAGTGTGTGCAGTGTCGTAACTTTTTTGTATTTTTTTTTCGAGAATGGAAGTTTTAAAGTTCTTGGTGTTTTTTGTTGCGCTTTGGTCCCTAGTAGGGGCCAGGATGAAGACACCCCTGCTGGAGGAAGACAGAGGGTTGACCAGAAACAAAGCTGCTGGTGAGTTGGAACTATTTTATAAAAATTATCTAATTTTTGGTTGTCAGATAAGAGCAAGATATTAAATTGACTTGGCGCCTATTATTTGCAGCATGTGACTTTTTCAATAATTTTTACTAATTTGTTGAACGAATATACTGAACAAAATACATTTTTTAAATAATAAAATTGTTAGACAGTTGTTCCTCTTGATTAGTAGTTTAAATAAGACTTTTTACTTTAAAATGATCTGCATTAAAAAGAGACAGTGTTTTATTTGTTATATTTTGTCTATATTTTGTTTCAAAGAATTGCATTTTTATGAAATATTATATGATATATTAAAACTGACCCAATTTTATTCGAATTATCTTCTATCGGTAAAATATATACTATTGTATTGAATTTACATTTTTTAAACTCATAATATTAACTTTGTGGGTTTTAAATCCTTTACATTTAAATTTTACCGGTCTTTTTTGACAGGTCCCCAAATTAAATGCAAAAAATTGTGATAATTTGACACATTTGGCCAACTTTAGCTAAAGTTAGATGGTAGATGGATTGTAAATGACCATCTCTTTCCAAATAATGTGTAACATTAATTTTTATGGTCTAATCGCATGCAAATCATAAAATAAAAAAAGTACATAAGATTTTAAAATATAATTTATTTGATATCTAATTGTTGTAACTAATTACATATGTATAGTTACATATTTATTTGGTAACATAATTTTAAATAAATTGAAAAACTATCTATAGTTGAAATTTAAATGTTGCATGTTTTTTCCAGAAAATTGTCAATCTTGGCTTACTCAAATTAATTTTATTTTTAATATGAAAAAAATCTTGTTGTTCTTTATTTAAAATACACATATTGAATTGAAATTCCAGAGGTAGGTAATAGATGTATAGAATTACTTCTAAACAATACCAGTTTGATGTTTATGAGATATTATACATATTCAGAGTAACATACTCCATGGACAATAATGCCAATATTAATACAAAATAATTTGGATCAATGTTTTACAAGATTATATATTTATATATAACTCTAAAAATAAAATGTTGGAGCTATATTTAAATATAAGGTTATTTATTTTAAATTTTTATTATTATTTACAATTAAAATATCTAGGAAATGATTAAAGGAAGAGATCTTCATGTTTTAAACAAAACAAGAATTAGAAGATTTCGAACGATTTTTTATCCCATAGTTTAAAACATCCCTATTTATTTTATGAAAATAGAAATTCTATAATTCTATGTCATTTTGAATTATGTTGATCACACGTACTTTATAATAATTGTTGTGACTATCAAATAAAACGTAGTAAAACGTGTCGGTAATTTTTATCCGTGTAATTATAAATCGTAAGAATGAGGGCAAAGTAATTCGCACAATTCAAAGTATTATTCACTAAACTTTGAGACTATCATATAACAAATAAAAATTATGAGAAGTTAAATATATCTATTTATACAATTTACAAAATAATTTGTACAGTATACTGGATGTCCCGGTATTTTTGCTTCATCTCTTAAATAAATATATTATTAGTTAATATTTACACTTCTATTTTCCTTCTTAATGTTATTATAGTATTAATTTTCACACTACGTAATATTTTAATGGTGCCTTAGATAGCTGCTAAAATTAGTAAAATTAAACAAAATTTGGAGCATCTGGTTCCTAGAAATAATTAATATTATCTAAACAATTTTAAAATGTTTTAAATGTACAATTTTTAACATTTCTTTAGAGATATATTTGTATGTTAATATTCAAAATTGTTTCTGATAATGAGGAAACAAATTTAAACTTTTTAGAGGAATCAAGTACATAATATTAAAATTTTTTAAATTATTCTACAAAAGATACTAGATGTTGAAATCTGTATATCCACCAAATATATTGTCCTTCCATAACAAAGTTACAAATGGAATTAAATTTACAAAAAGTTGACCAAAATTCAGTGCTCTAATTAAACATACCCAACGTCTTAAATTAGAAATTTGACAATACTATTCAAATTGTTCAGATATTCCCCTTTTTATTTATTTATTTTATAGTTAATTATACGAAGTAGCCCAAATAGCAATAAAGCACTCCTTGATATTGTTATCCTTGGAAAGCAGTTTTATTATGATTTTAATTGTTGTTTAACACGTTTAATTGTTACATTAAAAAGCAAAATCAAATAACGATTTAAATCGTTTGAAATATCTACTTACCAGTTTATTTTAAACTAAATTTAGCATGTGTTGTTGGCTTGTTAGTTAGATAATTCATACTTCGTTGACTTGTGTTATGTATTATCCCTTTTTTAAATTCTACTCTGTTTTAAAGCGAAAATTTGCATATTTTTTTAACCATTTTGTACCAAGATATATATATATATATATATTTGTCTGCATCTAGGTTAACTGGTTTCAAACTAATCATAAATTCGCCTCATTTTATTACTTATACTGCCTAAGGCAAATTTAAACCCATGTGATGATCCAACCAGCAGCAATTGTTTACAAGTTCTAACTATTAAAGTTGCAATATTTAATGTTTAGCTGACGATTGGAATCAAAACAAATAAATGAAAAAATCCGCGTTTTTCATTCCATGATCTCTTCACCTTTAACATTCTAACATGTTCGATTTGCATACAAGAGTCTGCTTCAATATCATTCACTAAAAATTTTAAACAATGTTTATCAATAACCGTTGCATCATTTTCAGTGAAAAAAATGTAAATAAACGGTACTGTGTTTAAAATGTTATTGACCCAGGCGGTTTTTTTGTTGAAAATACAACAGCTGTGTTCCAAGAGATTAAAATCTAAAATGTATTATTCTTATTTTTAATTGTCAAAATCTAAATCTAAAATATATCTAAATGTAATAAGTAAATTGTTCATAAGGCCTATTAACAGGGAAACAAAAATTAAATGGAAAATGGAGGTGCTGTCTTTAATACCGTGATTGGTTAAATTTAATTTGTAAAATTGGACACACTGTGTAAATATCACCTAAACACTGAGCATTCGTAATATTTAGATAAAATCGGCCATTTTGAGATTGGAAAGCAATTATATCACTCATTATCACAAGTTTCTATAAAAAAACTCAATAAATCAAGTATATTAATTAATAATTAATATATTACAATAATTATAACAATTACAATTAGATATCATATGTATGCGTATCATTAATATTACTTGATTGTGGTTTAAAATATGCAATTTTAACTCCTGCGTGTTTTTCGAATGTACTCATGCTCTATTTATAAATTTAATTCATTTTAAGGTATTTATTGCTAGGACATAAAGAAACTATGCAATATTCAATATTGTTCCTATATTTTCAATAGAAAATTTTTCTTAGATGACGAGCTGAAAGTCTCGCTAATAAACATGCTTATTTTTATAAAATACATGATATGTGTCTGGTCGCGTGTAGATAGAGTTGATAAATTCGAATTTTTACAGATCAAACGGTTCTCAAAACATTTTCAAATGTCTCATTAACTACCAAAAAAATGTATTTTATAGGTCATTTTTCGCTTTAGTATCTATATAAATATCAACTCGGAATAATCTGCAATCCACCGGCGTGCTAGAAATATCTAAAAAATCAGCTAGACACATTACCAAATTTTAACCAAAAATACTCGAAATGGAAACACTCTCTTTTCTATTAAAGGAGTATATTTCCCAGTCTTTTTAGACCTAATGATGACTTACTATACTATATATATATATATATATATAGACACCTGAATGAATCAGTAGAAGATGCTAGTTGTCAAAAATTGGTAAAATTCTTCTTTTACGACCGTAAAACAATTCTTGCCATTAAGTATTAAGTTATTATTCCTGCTTTTACTTTTTTGAACAGAATAAAGTCCATATTGGTATGGTTATATCACAAATTTTAAATTGAAAATAAATGAAAAGTAGAAATGTAATTTTTGTGTCTCCGCTACTGAAAAAATCTGTGTTTGTTAGAAGTATAAATCACCAAAAATTAGTCAGATGGTTTTAAAAATACAAGCTAGACAGTGTCTGCCTGATTTATTTTTAATTTTTTTCAGTATATTACTCAATTTATATTATTGGATAGATATCATGCCGGCATATTGTGACATAGTCGAACATCTAATTTTGGGGGTGGTACTCATTCTATTTTATTTATTAAATCGTTTTACACTGAAATCATAATATTCACATGAAATCATATCGTGATATTCCTATCAAGAAACATAAACAATAACGTATTTGGTGGACAAAAATTTAGGTAGCATATTTAAAAAAATAATCTTCACTGACTTATGCCATTTGCTCTTCAATCCGAGTTCTTCTTAAATTCTTGACATTTATTTTTTCTTAGATGGTCTTCTACTGCCCTTCTAACTTTTCTCACCTGATCCAATCACATTAGACTTTTGCTCATATTTGCCACCTGCTATCTTTCTGGTATCATTTTTATGTTGTATCTTATCCATGCAACTATGCTATAATATACTTATTTTTGTTTATAAATCCTCTTTCTATCAGGGTAAAAACAATAAATATTTATATTAAAAATAATCTCTAATGGTTCGATATTTTTCAGTACAATTTTAAATATTTGTATTACATAATCATATCATACATAAAATAATTCAAAAAATAATTCATTCATACTTATTCCTTTATATATTATGAGCATTTTTCTGTTTTTATCGGTCTTTTTGTTATGCATTGTTAAGGATTTTTCTTAATTTTAATCGGTTACCTTGAATGCAATAAAACGTGTCTAAATTTATATGAGTGACGTTTTTATTACCGAGGAACTTGAACTTGAAATAACTTTAATTCCTTAACACATTCTGATTCAATAATTTGACATTTCAAACATAGATGAATTTTGCCATACGCTTTTTCCCAAAATATAATTGAATGGTATAAAGCAGAAAGGAATATTTTTAACATATATGAGAGGCAATTTTTAATTTCGCGGAATGGGAAAGAAGGGAATAAGAAAAAATAGAGAACTATTTTTAGTGGTCAATATATTTACACTTAACCCTAATACGTTTTTCTTTCAATTAGTTTCTGTATACCTTGGAAAAAATTATTTTTTTCTTTAAATTGTAACCTTTACTTCCTCGTCACGGATAAATTTCTTTCCTTGCAATCGTTTTTTCATTCTCGGGAATTAGCAAATAATAATCGTGGGGGGCCATATCGGGACAGTAAGGTGGGTGGTATAAAACATTGGATATCACGTTTTCCAGGAAAATAATCTAAACTTAAAGACATCTAAAAAAAATGGTAGAGGTTATTCTTGCTTTATCAGGAACTGTATTAATTTTCTGGTGTTTGATTTTCTCTATATTCATTGCCTTTTTACAAATTCTGTTGCTTGTTCGACGATATGTCATAACTTATAAGTCATAAACTATTCATCGATTCAGGTTTAGGGCTTGGTATTTATATAACAACAAATTTTGCAAGAAAACAAATTACATAGAAGCGGAAAATGTCATAATTCTCAAACCCTTTTATTTCGCGAACTTCAAAACGTACCCTCGTAATTTGGGCAGATTTTGGGCAGTCAAAAATAAAATTAACTTAATATATATATATATATATAATAAATGACAAAATTTTCGACAATACAAAAAAATAAAAAAAACAAAATACATCTTAGATAAAAAAAATATTTGTAAAGGGACTACTGCTATTATAAACCCCCTAAAATGACTCGCCTTCAAATTATTTTACTACCTTTAAATAAAAATAGTTCCGACAAGTGCTGAGAACGGCTTTAGGGCAGGCCCGAAATGCCAATACACAAATTTATGACCTGTTTCTTTTTGACTTTGAAACTTTACACATACTTTCACACTTTTTGCACACCTTTGAAATACCCACGCGGCCCCGGGCTATATTTAAGTTCATTCATAAAACTTTATACTACCTAAATCTTTTGAAAAGGCGTGAAACCCTAATGCGTTTGCGATTTTACGATCTCCTCTGTATAAGCGCCGGTGTTTATTAAGTTAGTCAGAAACTAGTCAACCAGGGTGGTTGGAAATTTGAAAATTGTCTCTAACAATTCTAAAATTTAAATTTTTTTTCTTGGTTTTTTTCATGTATCGATAAACAAGAATTAATTTTGCAAAAAAAGGGAGAATTTGAAATAATTAAAGACATCAATTTTGAACCATTAATTTATCCAATATTCTTTCACATCCTGTTGTTAAACGGATTTTGGTAATTTAAGATATTAAATTATTTCCGGAGGCACTTTACTCCTTTGATTTCTTATGAATGCAACGATTTTTGGTTTCTTAAAAAATATTCGTACAGAAAAAATGATTTTATATTGTTTTAAAAAATATGTTGTATAATTTAATTTCTTACAAACTTTACACAATGATTTACACCTTGTGTGTAAAATTATTTAATTATTTGTATAATTAAATAGATGGTGGATTCAGTTTGGAAATTACAAGAGTAAATAAGAAAAGTTCACCAAATTATAAATTTTTATTTTAGTTTGAGATTATTAAGAAACATTTTTAGTCATTTGATCACAATAGTACTAATAACAAACGATTGATTTGAAAGCCAAAATACTTGGCAGTAGTGCAAAAAAAAATTATCAGTGACACCTGGTTATTTGTTAGGTTATGTAATTTTGAAAAATAGCGTCATTTCTACAATAGGATGCACACGCACGTAGGTGTGATATGTTAATGTTAACACCTAGCTTTTAGCACAAGCGTAAAACTTTATTTGTTAAAAATAAAGGTCATATGATTTGGAAATTTTATAGATACATCCATTGCATTTGGATTCAAATCTTCATTATTTTTAAAAATATTCAAAATTATTCTACAAAGAGCGGATATTCACTACGCAATGACTATAGACTCTCTATTGGGTTCTATATTTATAACAGGAAATTGGTTCTTATTGTATTAAATATCTAAATCATTCACAATTAAACTTAGCTTATCTCGTGTGAAACTTTAGACATTTAATTACGCTTTTATATTTTAAAAAGTTTTTGTCATACTAAACATTATTGCAACAATTATTATAAATATCTTTTTTATTAAAATACATAAAAAATATTTACACGTAAATGCGATAAAGATGAAGTAACAGTTGGTAATATTTATTGTTAGTGATTTTTATCAAATGAACCTAAATACATAATTTTGAATTCATGGAAAATAATATTAGCGTCCTAGTGCATGGTTTTTGCATTAAATACATATTTTTCAAAGATTTTTTCCAATTAACAATTTACTAATAAAGTATTTTTATGTTAATTTTATTTTATTGCATAAAATTTGAAAATACATTATACTCGTATTTTTTGAAAAATGATATAATAATTATAAATAGTTATTACCTTCATAAAATTCATCTTAAAAATTATATTTAATGGGAGAAAAAGTGACGTGTATTTCATATTTAAAATGCTATTTATTTCATTTGACGACCTTTAAATTTTGATGCTGCCTTCACCAATTTTACTCCACTGATATATTTATATCGATATATCTGTTTCCCAATAAAAATAAGTGACACTTAAAGTTGATGATTGAATATATATTTCGATAAAATATTCTTCGTGTCTACGTGTATTATCACACAATACATTATTTTCTTTGCTAGGAAATTAAAGTATAAAATTCAAAAAAAATTAGTCTGGTACAATTATCTAGACTAGATAATCATAATGACAATGTTTAAAAAAGTCTTTCATGGTAACTAGTAAATATCGCCTGTATTTTATTACTTCCCAAAAAAGACGTTTTAATTAGCAAATCTGAATCTTAACACCTCTACATCCTCCGCACTTCACCCACATACCCTCATGTCTACACTCCTAAAACGATCTACACAGGTGTTTTTAAATAAGCATGACATAGTACTTTTGTCTGGGACACAAATATTCGCGATTTTTTCACGACTCAACAATGGACGAGATTTTTCCATGTCGTTCTCGAACGCCTACTTGATAATTTTATTCCAAAGGCGGAACTCCTCAACCTATTAGCATTCAATAATAAGTATTCCAGTTGAAGACTCGCTTATGGTAATTCGGTCTCTTTGAAGAATGAAAAGATGAACCGTCGACGGTTTTAACAAAGTGATTACTAGATTGGTGCAGTTGGTGCACTCCCTGAGCTATAGATTAGTTTGATTTAAATAAGTCCAGTTGAGACGCACGGTAAAAATATCGTATATTTAAATATTGTGAGTTTTCTGTACGATAAGAAAATAAGAATGGTAACACGCCTTTAGGTGCTATCTGCGTTTTTATTTAGAAAGACCACTACGCCTTATTTCCCAAAAACATAAAGATACTAACTAGCATGGCGCTTCCCAGGCGGCAGATTCATGATGCATGAAAGTCACTTTTACGTGCCATTTTACGTCAAAAAGACGGTAAATTATCTGATCATTAAAAATATTCCTTAATACTAGCTTGCTAATCCATACTTTTTAAAAAAATGCCCATAGTATAGATTACCCAATCAGTATAATGTAAAAACTGATGATTTTTATCTTTAACAATATATACGGGTGAAAACATATCTTATCTTGAAATAATTATAAAATTAATTTGTTTTCGTTAACGGAAATATAATACGCAATTTGTTGCACTTTTTTTGAAAAATCCTAGAACCGTGGCTCCTGGAACTGTTTTTCGTTTTCTGCTACCTTGTTGATTACAGGAGATTATCATATAACATTATTTATCTACGGATTTGTCTAAAATAAAACAATAAGGCCACAGGATTTTATAATAAATAAATAAATTTGTAATAACTTTCGTCGAATGTCCTGAATGCTTCAAAGAACACGATAACTTTCCAATAAGAGTAATCATAATTAACATAACCTTACAATTATAGGAAATTAACCTAACTCACACGTGTGATAGAAAAAAGAAGTAAAATATGGCTGAATAGACCTAGTAGCTGAGGCCTCGAAATCCAAGTAGAGGAAGAAAAAAATGAAACAAAACACTAAAGCCACATCAATGCAATATTATTTATTTCCTTATATTAAAATATACAAAATACTTGGCATTGCTCGCCGTACAAAGCAGAATTCTACTATAAAACAGAAATTTTTGTTTTTATTTCAGTTTTTTGATTGTTTGATCTCGCCCGCCATATTGAATTTCACATCATTGTGACGTGATTTGGTCTTTCAAAAAGAAGACTAGTTGAAATTAAAGGTTAGATTCTTTTACTTTAATCCTTTTATGGACTATGTCCAGAAATGAGGGTTAAGTTAACGCTTTCATACTTTAATTTTATGAAAAGCAAAACTCGAAATAAGTTTGCTGAATGTTTATGCGAAAAAATTGGATTAGTTTACCAGTAACATAGTTTTGTCGACCCCACTAAAAATTCCTGTACAGCATTTTGCAATAAAACAATGATCCGAATGGCTCAAGTATATAAAGTTACAGCCAATTCTAAAATTATCCAGAGCGCTATACTTCTATAAACTCTTGCACACAGAATAGTCCAATAAACTGTACCCTAAAGACGAAAATAGGCTTATATATTTCCTTTATGAACTACATCAGGACGTATTATATCAACAAGTTTTCATACATGTTTACTCTTTGCTAAAGAGGTATTCATATGCACGACAATAATTCGCCTCCGATATCTCGTTAGAAATAGATTTAAATGGACGTTTGATGTTCCTATATTTCTTTAAAATGGTTTCTAAACAATTTCTAAAAATCTTGAGCACATAATATCGTATTTTACAACATTTGTAAGCAATAGTATGGTCGCGACCTATTTCATTTCAATGCTCTTTAAAAACATGTTAATATATTTATAAATATAGAACCCCTTTTAATGCGTAGAATGATTTGGTGCCCTTAAAAAACTTATTCTCTCTAAAAATGGTGCTGCCAACTACTAAAAATCAAAATTACCGATTAGTAAATTGTCTATTGAGAGTATGCAACCCTTCTTACCTGAGAGTATCACTAGTTGTATACAAGCAACGATATTTTTCAAATATTATTTAAAAAAACAGATTATTTTCGAAAATTTGCGGTGCTTTTTATTCATATATTTACCGACAATACGATGATCCCAAATTGTAGAAAAAAAAATCCACTATCTCTTCGTTCTCAGAGACGTTAAAACTTTCTTTCGATATCATATAAATATTTGAAAACAGGTGAAAATAAATAAAAGAGTTGACAATATAGTCGATCGACCTTCCCTACTGGGCTCCTAATTAAACTAGAAACAGTGGGTAAAAGTGAAATCGACTTTATCTTCCAAATTTTAAGAAAAAAATAGTAAAATATGTATATATTTATTAAAAACCAGTAAAAATATATTACTTTCGGTATCAAATTATACAAAATATAATATTCACACATTAGCACTATCTAATTTAAATAATCCCTAAGTAAAATGTATTTTTCTCAAAAATATTAATTTAAGTTATACTAATCTTTTTAAAAATTACCTCATTTTTAGACGATTAAAGGAAAATAAAACTAATCTTTTACTTTTTATTTATAATATTATCTCTGGTGTCAAAAATGTTTTTTTATCTTATACTTAAAACAAATAAAAACTAATATACCTAACCCTCTAATTAATACACGTTTTCTATATCAAACTTGATATTTGACGTTAAATTACCGCATATACGTTCCAAAACCGTTTTTATATACTAAAATTATTAAATGATATCGCTTGTTGTTTAATATCATACATATATAATCGTTGATCTAATTCATATCGGAAAAAATATTCAAGTATTTTTATTATAATTTATGGTAGTTCCAGCGTGATACCCGATCTATAGATTTTCAAAATTATTGATTATAATTTAAAATATTTCTTATTAAATTCAACACATTCTTCATTTGTCTCTTTTCATTGGCAACGGCAATCCGGCAATGCTGCGTACAATGTTATCTTGAGCAGTGTAAAACAAAAAGCGGGAATTTTAAATCTACTGGTATTAATGCATTCTATTGAAATAAAATTTGCAACGTTGCCAGATCATCATAATATTTGATAGTAAGTATGTATGAGTATTCGTGCTGCGATTTTGAATTTCTTACTATACTAAGCTTAAGGTGCCCTAAATGTAATATTAATTCATTTACAATTTTTTTATAATTGTGCAAAAACTTCAAGCTCCCTTTTCCCTCAGAGTGGTGACGGTACTAACAAACAAAATGGTACTGTTAAATCTATCCGCAAAAAGGTATCGTTTTAATTGTCTCTGGTTAAAATTTTCTCTCGATTTTTTTATGTCTATTGGCCGGGGTATGATTCCAATACGACCTCTGGTGAAAAAAAGTAAACCCTTCAAAGCAGTAAAATAAATCACAATTGTGCTAACATGCTGAAGTTGATATCGAGTTTCATTGTTTAAATGTATTTGTACTTACTTACTTTACCTTCAGTATTTTGTAATAAAAGCACAAGCATCGTATTTACAGTAATTTGTTTTACATCTTACAAGTGTGATGACAAAACGAATTATACTTTTCCCAATAGTATTCCAATAAAAGTTGATAAACATTTTTGGTTAAAGTTTGGTGTTTCCTTACTAAATCTCCTTAGTTTTCTGTATTTCCGGGTGAAAAATTTATCTTGACAATTTTAATAATTTTCCGGTGTGTAAATTTTGAGACCGCTGTTATTAAATTTAGCAAGCGCTCTGTTTATATTACGACCACTAACAATTGTGACATTTCCGTCATGTAAATAATGAATCCTGAAATAGTTTTGGAATAATATAGCATAGAAGTTGTAGTTCACAACAAAAAATATATTTACATATCAGACAAAAAAACTGATTAAGTGGAGTAGTACTAATTCCAGAATGTTTTATGATGTTTTTAAGCGAAATAACAAGTCTTGTGTAAGTATTCAATATAGTTTTTTAATTGCTAAAAAAAAAATATTGCAACGGTCCATCTTATCAGGTTCACTTCGGTAATTCGGTACCAGAGTTAAAAACGAGTTTAGTACTTGGATGGGTGAAGTTTTATGGATACTCTGTTCTAAAATTACAATTTAGTACAATACACACCAATGAGTACGAGGTCTAAAGAAGATATGCCTTGTTCAATCAAAGGAAAAGTTATAATTTGGCAGTTCCAAGTTCATGGATGATTGTTAAAGATCTTTTAACTTTGGTTGCAGTACTACTAGTTTGGCAAAATTTATATTTAAGGTTCACCAGCGTCAGAGACCTTCATGGAAAAAATAGGCCGGCGTTAAGTAAATAATTAAAATACAATCAAAATGAGATCAATAGGAAGAGGAGGACTAAAAACCTGTAATGAGAATACGCAAGATACAAGAACGTATACAAATAGAAGAAAGGGAGAAATAAATTCGGTGTAAACTAATAATTTTTTTATCATGAAAAATAGTTAGGCTGTAGATTACGTAAATTATCCTATGGATTTACAAGTGAAGTCCTACTATATAAATGTAATACTTTGATTTCGCATTGTTTGAAAAACATAGTCATTGTATTCTATATTATTTATAAAATAATTTTGAGAATTTAAACAGCCTTGTATATCACGGTTACTAATGGTTCGTACGTTGTCGTACTATTAAATATACTACATACATATTTAATAACAAAAACAGTAAATTCAGACATCGTCTCCAGGAATAGAAAGGTCTTTCTAAACGGACAAACCTGTTGTTTAGCTTAGCGGGATCGGGACCTCGAAAGTTTGACAGGCGCCGTCCTTCCTTTAAATTAATGGGATCAGTTACAAAACCATCATCAAATATGTTTTGACCAGTGGTCGGGTATTTTTAGTAAATGCTGGACTATAAAAGCCACCAATAATCATCAAAACAGAACGGATACTTTACGCATCGCCAACTTAACATGCATTTTGTTTTATAATGTGTTGTGTCGAGTGAGTCGAGTAGATGACCTCAATTGAGTGCAGCCTCAAATAGAACCGACGTCGCGACGTACACTTACGATTGTATTTTTGGGCGTCGCTAGCACCGGTCCATTTCGCTAATACCGTCGGACGAAAACAACAACACCTTGTAAATCATTGGAATAAATACTCTATGTCGATAGTTGGATAGAGGGATAGCTAGTTAAATATGTGGCAGTTTACTTTCTACGGTTTTACTATTCCAAGCTCGTTACCACAGCTCATCTTCATTGGAGTTTTTTGCGCCTTTGGCCCTTTAACTCTTCAATGATGCTGGTTACAGTTTAAATACTAAAGTGATCACGAGGTATCATCTGAAAACTTTTGGATATTTTTATAAAACAAGATTTCATTACAAATATAATGGACTAAACAGTATCGGCAAATCCTTTTTTAATTACTCACATTAAACGCTGAGTTATTTCTGAGTACCAACTCTTACACCGAATTTTATCATCATTAACTTTTTAAAGCCGGTTTTTCTGCTCTTAGTCACTAGTATTATTTGTACAGTCTAAAGTTCATTTTAATTTTTGTCCACCTAGAAAGACAGGGACTTCTTGTTGTGCTGTGTCTCTTGAAGGCTACTGCAAAATTCTATAGACGGAGTCTAAGAAAAATTTTGCCACGTGGAATTTTCAGTAAAAAACAGAAAAAAATTACTTCCTCCTTGATTCTTTAAATTCTTTAAATTTTACAAAGCATATCTTTAGCCAAACACTTCAAAAAAGGCTAGGATTAGCTTTTGAACTTTCCTTATTTTTCAAACATTAATTCTGTTTCTTCTAAAGCTCTTCAATCGCGCGCCATTTTCATTTGTTCCAATTTTTATAATTTTTTGCGTGCACAATCCAAACGAAACAATATTTCTCTCCTCAGACCAATAAAATACTTAATCGCGTTTTCGTCTTGCCTTATTAAATTCAAAGAAGCAATATTTAACCTCGATAAATCTCAATTGCAACAAATTAGATTAAGATGAGTTTAATTCCACTCGAAAGAATCGAGATTTATGTTCATTAAAAACCCATAATTTTTTTATTCTTAACGGGCCATAAATTTATTACATCACCACTTCCTTCAGTAACGTCTCATTAGGAGCTACAAAGTGGCAAAATATTGCCAATATTTAAGTTGTGTATGTTTTACCAAATTTTAACAGTCTTCTTACTTTTTCTTCTTTTTAAATTCATATTCTGTTAGTTTTCAGGTTTTATAAGGTTGTAACGAAAGTTACAGTTCATGCTTTAAAGTGATAGACTTCTTAAAAAGATGAGCGAATATTAATATTTCCCACAGATTCACTTGAATCAATAAAAATACGAGAGTAACTTGCGCATTGTGCGCGCGCCGATTGTCAAGTTCAAAGTTAGTCACTCTCGGCCAGTCCCTCTCCTGTTTCTGCTTATGTTGGTTGTTAAGTACAACTGCTTTGTTTGTTGTTGTTTGGACAAATGTTCGTGATGAAATACGATCCGGATGACTAATAAAGAATTGGTACAAAACGTTGAAGAGGAAATTAGCAAAAATAGGTTCCCATGTTTTTCCAAAAAGGAATGTCTTAGAAGAAAATGCTTGGAAAATGTTTACGTGTTGAAAACAAACTGTTACTGAGTGGTTGAATGGGCAGGCTGCAGAGAGAGTTCTTTGAAAATGATATTCAAAAGCTTATGCCATGAAATGTATAGATACTTATTGAGACTAGTTTGACGGTTAAAAATATCTTCATATTTTCATTTCCAGCAAAAATTATATTCATAAAGTTTCTCTTAATGCAAAAGAGTTCATACTTAAAAAATTGCCCTCGTATCCTATACCTAATATCATAATTGTTTTCTTTTAAATAAGGCGTGAATAATATGGAAACAATTTGAAAAATTGCAAAATGCACCGACCACGTGTTGTTTTGCGCATTATGCAAATGCATTTGTAAAAATTTCACATAAATAAAAAAAAACGGACGCCAAGGTGATTTGGTTAATAAATAAAGTAAAGAGAGGAAAGCAAACAATTAATAAATAATTTAATTAGTAATAATTGGACTGAAAATCGAAAATAAGTCAAAATTAAAATAATTGGTCGATTCTTCAAATTCCGTTTGTCATTGAGATTGGGTAGACTAACAGGTATATATTTTTTTAACCAAATGGCTATAAAAATCGCATTTATGGCTAAAATGGATCGAAAATTATATTCAATGAATTTAAAACAAGGTTATGATACAGAAAGTTATTTGCACCTCAAACTACTCTGTAGCAAACATTAAGAATTCATTAACATGCTCTTTGCTTCATACTTTAAGAAAATATTTCCATTCTCAACATCACCAAAAAAAAATCACAATAAAATTATGGTTTTATTATTAAAAAATCTGTAAATTGAATCCTCAAAATTACTCCAGAAAATTCCACAAAATATACAAAAATTCCTTATATAGAAAGGTTATCGCAAAAACTTGAAAAACTTTTATTTACCCACACTTTAAAGGTAGGATTTAAGAATGAAAATGTGGTTGGTAAATTTTTCTCAAAATTAAAAACAAAAACCCCCCAAGACCTCATGAGTGGGGCCGTATATAAAATACCTTGTGCGGAATGCAATGATGCATGTGTATATAGGCGAAACTGAAAAATACCCAAAAACTAGAATGAGCAAACATGAAAGAAGCACCAAACTTCATAATTTGTTAAAAATTGTCGTCAAAAAAACTGGCTTCAATGAACACAGCTTTAATTCTTTACATAAATTTGACTTCAAAAAAAGTAGTTGTCACTCAATCAACAGGCAGAAAAGAAGATTGTAAGAAATAGTTCAAATAAAAAAAACAATGTAAATAAAAAGAAGGACACTGAGAACCTCAGGACTGCATTTTATCAACAAAATTCCTTCAGTATCATAAAAAAAGCCTTTTATTGGTCTTTTTGACACATTTTTCTCTTTTTACACAACAAAATGTTATATTTATTCATTTTTGTTTTATAGTTGTGCTTACATTTTATTTTTCTTTGGTTTTTTCCTAAAAGTTTTATATTTTTAATTGAGAGTTATTTTTTCTAGTTTTTAATGGTCTTTATTTATCTGTTCTATATATACTTTTAACTTTATAATGTTACAAATTAATTCTTCTTATTCTAAGTTTTATGAAATTTTATTCCCCCTTTATACCAAATAATTAGATACAAGGACACAGTATAACAAACAAATAAAACAAACATTTATATTTTTAGTGTTAGGTAAATCAATAGAATGTCATCCATTAAAATAGTGAAAATTCTCTTATAAAATATGTTAAAGTAAGTCAAATTATGTATAATTAGGTTTAAGTTGATTAAAAATCTGATGGAATTTAAACTTTTTTATTTTAATACCATAGCATAGAACTTGAAAAGTTAGGATAGGGACCTGTAAGCCGTTTTTATTAATTTTCAACGGTTTGGCTGCTACATACATCTAAATTCAAAAAAAATGTGATTTTCTAGTAGCTGTAAATCCTTTATTAAACACAATAGACATAAAGTGTGATTCATCGTTGAAATTGAAAAAATTTTCAATAGCTTTATCTTTATGCATCATGAATTTAGTTGTTACGGTGCAAACGGTATTCTATGACCGGATTTAATGACATTTATATAAACGATAGTACATATGTTTGCGGTAAAACGGGCACTAAGTACACTAATTTTTTTAAAGAAGTTATGAATGAGACCACATATTACTCGACGAGAATTGGTGAGACAGTAACTTAAAAAAATGTAAGAAATAAAAAGGAAATTACTCTTAAATGGATCGTAGTCTTTAATTAGCATGTTTTCTAACTAAGAAATCACGTCTATATGCCAGTTTATATTCAGTAGAAATATTGACATCATTTTTTAACGATACAAATTTCTCTTGAAAGAAATAGAAAATCATAAAGATACAGGAAGGCATGAAAAATGTAAAATTGTTTATTTTTATTAAGTTTCTTCTAAATAAATCTCATCATCAATGCCTCACAAGCCTTTAGAATAATTTCTGAAGCTTCAAACAATTTAATTTATTGGATTCACTCTTTTCTGTTTATATATTTTGTTTCCATAGGTCTTATATATTCTTCTATATTGTCTGTCTTGTTTTCAGTTTTCCTCTATTTCTTGGCCCTATTAATTAGTACATTGTTTGATCATCATCTAGTTATGTTTTGCTCAAACAGTAACTTTTTTTAGATTAAAGTTGCTGATCAACAATGATCTCTAATAAATCTAGATGTTCTGTTTTTAATTAGAATATTTCTCTGAACTTATGGATGGTTTGTTGACGTTCCTGTAGAATATTGCAGAAAAATAATTTCATGCCTACATTTGCTAAATATTTTCCAGATGGTAGAAATCGTCCTTGCACAAACATCGCCAGACCATCGACTTCGTCGTAATACCTATATCAGAAATCTTAAGTAGTTTGGTACTGATGTGGCGCCAAAAATTCGCAAATCCGAATTAAATTAAGATTAAACAGACTTAATTATCAAGCTAACGTTATGATAATATTGTTATTTATAACTTTTTGAATTGCTCTCTCAAACACAACCTAAATATTAATTATTTTTAACGTTCTCATGGGGTCAGATCAATAAATTCATAGTGCAATGATTATAAAAAACAAGCTAACGAAAGATGCTTATTTATTAGCGAATGTGGGCCATTAATTTGGAGGTAACAAACTGAAAAAATGAGGCGATTAAGAATATATGTCTCCAAGATTTTAGAAATAAATAACTCATAAATACCGTCAACTACTTAATATTCAGACAAAAAAGCATAATTTGCAAAATTTTACCTGAGTGTATATTTTTATTTTTAATTTGCGTGCATTTTATTCTGAAGTTGTTAACTATTACTCATAAAAGCCTAATACGACACAATACAAAAATGAATTAATTAAAAATATATTTTCTTTTTAATCTGTTTATATGTTTGTTGAATCGTAATTACAACAGAAATCCAGCCTAAAACGGTGAAGTTTTTTCAAAACAGAACCATAAATTAGAGAATATCAAATGCAATATACAACCGATCAAATCTAGACAATAACGCTGTTATTAGATTCTACAAAGACATTTGACTCTGTTGAGAGAAGCAAAATGTGTTGGAGTAAACTAAAAGTAGAGAAATAATGTTGGAACTAGAAATAATACAAGATAAGGTTTAAAGTGAAAAAATTGATATTCTAGTTGTATACAGGGCTCTCGCAGAAAATTTTGCCAAAATTGCAACGATGCCAAGTTAATAGTGTCACCCGGTATTTAATCGAGATGTTCGCATATAGAGAGGTGTGTCGAGTGTTTAGTTGGCATTGAAAACACGCCAGGCTCAATATAACATGACTAATATATCCTGAGGCCCATCTGGATGAAGTGTTGGCACTTCGCCTACGTTGTCACATCTACCAAAAAATCATCGGAACTCCGCGAAGAATCTGTTTATTTGTTTATGAGTATTTATCGGTGAAAAATTCACAACAGGAATAACAAGATCATGCACAAAAGGCGCAATGCCAAAAACTGCAGCTCATGTAAAATAAAAAAGAGCGACTATTAAAAAAACCTCGGCAATGAAAATGGATGCAATACAATAACTATTTTCAGTTCGAATATAAAACCAAAGAAAAAAATTGAACTTGGGAAACAACAGCAAACTTACTTGATACTAGGATGGAAACTTTTATAGGTTGTTGAAATCTTAAAATAATGTCGTATAGCGCAGGAAATGAGGAAGTACAAGAACTGCAGATTGAGAAGAGAAGTGGGAAATAAATTAATCAGGTAACAGCACAACGCTGAATCGTAGTAGAAGTCAAAATGAAAGGGTTAATAAGAGAAAAGGAGTAGTTATGATGCTAGATAAAATAGTAGCAACTACACTAATGGAATGAGAAAGCGAAAACGAAAGAATTATTATGGGCCAGATTTAAAGCTAAATTTAGAAATTGATCAATGTATAAGCACGAACAATTACACAAAACAAGAATTCTACGAACAAGAACACTGTAAGAAAACTCTGTAAAAGCAATCTCATTATGATCATAGATGATTGGGATGCTAAATTAAGTAGATGCAATATGAACAATGAACAATATCTTAGAAATATATGGTATTGGTGAATGCAATGAGCACGACTCAATACTGATAGGTTTTTGATCAGTTAACAATATGATTAGAGAAAAACTATTCACAGAACTATTTGGAAGTGTCCTTCAGTCAAATAGATCAAATATTAAAATAAAATAGAGGAACTCTTTAAAGCAATGATACAACTCGATTATGCAAGGGATTTCAACAAGAAGAATTCAGTACTAAACAACTAAAAAATATTTCTAAGCGAATATAAAGAAAAGTTAGAAGAACGATTAGTTAACTATAACTATACAGTATTAATAGTTTACAGAACACCTTTAAAGAATCACTAGAAGAAACGACGAGAAAAACAATAGGATTTCCCGGAAAAACTGAGCAGTTCTGGATATCAGGTGAAACACAAAGGAGAACACATGAAAAATCCAAAATACTGTGTTTAACCAAGAACACAAGAATACCTACAAGTAGAATACTGAGAAAAAACAAAGAAGTCAAGAATAGTGTAAGTGAAGATAGGATGGATTATAAAGAAATTGCAATTAAAGCAGAAGAAGCAGCAAGAAAAAATGACCCTAAAATTTTATATGAAATATTGAACAAGCTGAAAGGGAAAGAATAAGAATGTGCTACTTCGCGGTTCGGAGACCTGGAGGAACAACAAATTAAAATGTAAAATAATACATGCGGGATATTTCGGCTTAAAAAAATACTAATAAAGAACTGTAGGGACTAATAGATGAAGAAAAAATTGATACTACTAAAACAAAACACAGATCGAAACGGATGACACATACAGTAAAAAGTCCAACATCAAATATACCAAAACAAAAATTGAGTTGCAGCACTACATGGAAGAGAAGGAAATAGAGACCTGAAAATTCAGGGAAATCAAAAATCAATTACGAGATAGAACAAATGGGCCTGACCTGAAACCAAATAAAAAATAACGGCAGCAGACCGGCGGAAATGGAGAGCATTGATAAGTAGAATTAAATAGAACTGAGAGACACATGACCCAGCTATTGTAACATCTTATGGATGTCCTTTACTACATCTGGGAGCAATATGATATGAGTTTACATATCAGATTTAATGTGTAAATTGAGTCATTTTAGATTTATTTGCGTGTTTGCAAGGTGTGTTCCTTATTAAATATTTATACGGATGATTGTGGTGTTCAAAGCGCAGAGATTAATTCCAGAAACACATACGAATATTAAAATAATTCATTAATTAAAAAATGGACTCTCAAATATCATCATATTACAGAAATAACCTTTTAATGTACTCTCGCATATGATTGCTAATTGTATATTTTGCTAAATCTGGCAACGCAGTGTCTTTTTCTAGTCTAGCGTTCAAATGTTGACATCCTCATCCCTGATATCCGATGTCTTCCACAAAAGCGATTAAAACACTCTCACTTTCATGGTAAACTATGCCAATTTTTTAATTAACCAATGAACCGCGAAAAATGTTCAGGGAAAGCTGCCAAATTGAGAAAAGGCCAAGTTGTATTTTCCTCCACATGAGGTCATTGTCTATTTTTTTATATAATCAATAAAATAAGAGAAATTGGGTAAAGGGGTTAATATTTCTTATTTGTTCCACTTATCCCCACATTAAGTACAGATTTATTTAAGAAATTATTGAACTAACTTCAACATGCTTTAAAACAATTAGACGAATCCATTATAGGTTATATTTATTGAAATTTTTTTAATGAATCAATATTTAGTTTCCCGAACAAAAAAAAGTAAAGTTTATCCTGCAAAAGAATAAAATTAAACATCTCAGCAGTAAGTGTTTACTGTTTCCTGCAACGTTTTCATTTCGTCTAGAGTAGAACAAATTTTCCTGTGTCAAGTAGAAACCCAATTATTTTCTACAAACATGATTTTCCACTTTCTGGTCTTGAAAATACGTCTAAATATTCAGTCTCCCGGTTATCTCAGGTCTCAGTGGTGCTGTAACGTAGTTTGAAATAATGAAAGGAATACAGACGAGGCAGACAGGCAATTTTTACTTTCCTCTAACGTCTACAAACAATGTATTGTGGTCCCGAAAAAACATTGCAAACGGAAATACTGTTTTATCTTCGAAAAAGGTTAAAATCCTTATATTTGTATTATCTATTTCTTCGTCTACACTGTGACACTTTGTACTGCGTAGCTTGGATATGATTTTCATGTTTTCTTCTTTTTGATCTCGGTGGTGGGCTCATATAAGTCTAGATGAGCACAATTCTCTCATATGAAAACTGGTTTATAATTTTTTCAACTGCGTAAATATATAACTAGCGCATATTTTGTATCGGCCATCGTCAAAATGGAAACTGCTGTGGTTAAATAAGCCAGTTTGCTCGTAGTATTAATTATTAATAATTTTAGACGTAACGATTGTTTTTTTCCGCTTTCTATAATTGTGTACAGGATGACATTTTCTAAATAAAATATAATATAATAGTGTAAGCTATTGGCAGCTTCTAAGCACAACTATTTTACCCTTCTAGTATTTCTTTTAAAAATATTCAACCTTAAGTAGTTTTTCCACTATCTGGCTCCAAAAAAAAAATAGAAATTACTCACAATCTTTGGTCTAGAAGGTAATAAAACGCAATAACCAAAATGTATTAAAATCGCAAGGACACTAAAATTGTCGATCCACTTTTATATTTTTGTATGTTTATAATAATAACAGCAATAGTGGTGATGCAGTTTCAATTTCTCCAAGTGCAGACCAATCCCACGTTAAAGAATATTTTCTAAATACATCCAAGATATTTCAGATATGGTATATGATTATACTTTCAAGAAAGTGTCTGGCGAACAGGGAGGGCCCTCCAAGGGGGGGCGCAGGGGGCAGCGTTACTAACAATTCGCCGACAAATGCATTCTTTGCAAATGCGGTACTGAATAAATGAACAAACCACATGGGCGTAGGTAAAAAAAGAGTTTTTATTAATTTTTTTCAATATCGATAACAAATTAAGGCTGATTAGATTTTGACTAGTATTTTAGATAAATCTATAATCAAATATAATTAGATTTATTTTTAGCAGTACTTTTTAATTTTGATGTAGATATATGAAAATGATTTTAATTCACGATCATTCACTTTTGGATTTAAATTAATACTGTTATCCATAAAGTGACAATGGGGATCAATAACAAAGTCTACGCATAACATGAGGAAAATTATCATAGTAATGGATGCCAATGAATTCAGGTAAAAAACTGCGATTGTGGTTTTTGCGAGAATTTTTCTTCGCTTACGCCACTGGGACGCGCCTCATGAACTTATAAATAAGCCATCATGTGGTTTTTAAAGTAATTGGTATGTATATAATTATCTTATAACAATTGCACCATGTGTTATATACTTACGTACTAGTTTTATTTCAGATTGACCTTTCCTAACGTTTTGTTAGCCAGCCATTTGCTATTTGCTAGACTTTTTGTCGCTCGACGAGTCTTTATACAGAGCGATGTAGTTTACAAGCAAAATAATTAAATTTGAACGATTTTTTTCTAAATTGGCAAAACTAAAATTGAATCGGAGTTGTAGAATTGTGTGTATAGTTTGCGATTTTTATAAATTTTAGAATACTTGGCAGAAAAACAATAAGAATAGTTGAAAAAAAGATTCATGTGAGACTAATCAAGGAAAAAAATTGTCAATTGAACTTTTACTGTTTTTTTTTTAGAGGAATCAAATATATGTAACTTCTATAGTTTTCTATTGTATACTATTATTAATATTATGTTAGGCTTGTTTGTATTTCTCAAATAAATCATTGACAGACAAAGCTTGGAGATAATTTCGACAACAGACAAAACATCTTAAATCATTTTAACACAAAAACATTTATTGTAGGTCATTGTCAAGTCACTTGTCGCCGACATTATTTTTAGTTTTATTTTTATCAAAAATTATGTCGGAACTCAAAACATTTCCTAATTTTCATTAGTACGCCTAAAAATAAATTTCATTGAGACGTTAGATTACTTACAAAATTTTTATTAAAAAAATACGAGGGTACATCCAATAGTTGTCCTACTAATTTCTTACATTAAAATATTATTTCGTAGAAAATAAATTAAATATTCTCAGAGCAAAGCCTTTAATAACAGAAACCGCTTATGCTTTTTGTCTAGAATTTACAAATTCGAAAAAAATATTTTACTAAAAATAGTCGTTTTCTTTGTATATTGAAATTATGTAAAGGTTTTTAGATTTAGGTTTTATCAAATTTGAGTGATTTTTACGATATACTTTATAATTTGATTTACGAGGGTGCTTCCAAAATTATCTTGAAACTCCATACGAGTTTAATAAATAAGAATTTTGTAAAATTATGATAATGTGTATAGAAAAATACCTCTTAGTACTAGATTAAAATAGAAGTAGATAATTAATTATTATTTAAAGATGAATTGAGTGCAACAAATATTTCCACGTAAACAGATATTTGATGTTGACTACACTTCTTAATTTTAGCCTGATATTAGATAAAACCACGGCATTGCTGTTTGTTATAGATCATGATATTGTTTTCGAACATATAATACCTTTTATCTAATTTTTATCTGGTTTTATCTTAAAATGGTGTGATCTAAAGCAGCCAGGATGAAACATCAAAAGTACACACATTTTTGCCTTACGTAACTGAGAATTAGATTTTTTCATTTTAGTTAAATATTTTTCTAGTGGACCTAAAATAAATAAAGTTTAAGTGTTAATGAACTTACAATTTAAAGGAGATTTTTTTATTAAATAAATTTTATAGACCAACAGGAACGAATTTATTAAATGGTGGTCAGCTCATTACATTTTGTTTGTTGTGAGCTGTTTAAAAATGATTCAATTGTTTTTTGATATTAATATTATATTTATTGGCCCCGGTAGCTGTAGTTGATTTGTAACTGGCCAATCGACCAGAAGGCCTTAAATCGTCTTATATAGCCATCTCATTGTGTGCCGTTTATTGTTTAACTTAACCAAATACAGAAGTAGTTTGTCTACTATAAAAAGAGATAAGCATTTCAACAATTCTGAACGTCGTCGATATTTCTTTTCAAAATCAAAGCTGTTGGCTACATTTTTCAAACGTTGAATATGACCTTGCCTCACTTGGGGAAAAAATGGCCGCCAGCTCAAGACACAGAATCGTTGATGTACATGTTTTGAATAAAAATTAGCTTAAAGAGAAAAAAAATACTACTACTGAGAAATGTTCGATTCTTGTTTTAAACCGCGCATACCCAAGCAATACATTTGGTCTCAGGAACAGATATTATAGAAACCGGAACTTTATAATAGTAAATGCTTCAAACCTTTTACCTATTTTTTAACTTAAAAAGATGAATAACTTTATGTTGCTGAAAAACTGTAGCAGTTACCTAATTGCTACTTAAATTGTCTACAACGAAGGTCCACCACCTTGAAGACATTTTTAAATTTAATGGAACTACCCGGCTACCATTGAAATAGCTTTTAAAAAGACTACTACTTTGAAACGGCAAAGATTCGAAGCAGTTACTATTTTGTGGAACTCAATTTTGACATACAAGATATGGCACTTTATAGTTCCAGATAGCGGTTCTAGCAACGTACCTGGAACAAGCAAGGGGACCTAAAAGTAAATAAACTTACATAGAACCCGGTTCCAGTAGAAGAATCTTGAAAGTAGCCGCTTCTTTCACGTACCACCATATAGTAAATTATACTTAAAATCGCTACCCTATGCTATCATTATACTATTTAGGAACATCAAATTCAACAAAATGGCTTCCAAATTAATTCGTCTTATATATATTTATCTACTTTTTATAGAAAACTTAAATAAAATAGTAAATTAAAGGTATTTTCATCATCAAAACATTTATATGTGTAGTTCAATATGGAACAGGATATTGAAAAATTGTGTTTTATTCTTCAAAACGTATGATTATGGTAAATTTTTAAATAGCGGTTGGTTCTAATTTACAGTTTTGTAAATGTACTTATAAAGTGGCAAATGGGATCTTGGTGGCGAGAAAAAGTCGTACTGCACTTAGGATCGTAGTAGTAAGGTAGAAACTGTTACCATACAGTTACATTAGGATGGTTCCGATTGTTATTTTATCGTAGCGAATACCTTAAAAGACACAACGGTTGGAATTGGCCACCTTGTAGGTGGCTAATATAACAGAAGTAGCAAAAGATACTTCGATATACATAGGTACCATTTCCGCCATTTAAAAAATTAAAATATGGAATCACCCCATTATTTTTAAGTTCAAAAAGTGTTAATATAAATACTACTTCCTCATAAACTAACAAAAGAATCTTAATATACTTTCTCCAATTATACATTTATGCTAATATAAAAAAGCTATATATATATAAAAAGAAAATTTGCTATGATATTTTAAATACTGTTTATTAAACAAAGTATATATTGAGAGAGCTATTATTTTTTCAACCTAATTTTCAAAAATTTACCATAAATTTTAATTCGTTTGTAAATTTTGTATCAGATGTGTACAATACATGAATTATCTAGATATTATCAGTTCTGTTTATACCGCCATATTAAGTATAAGTATTAAAAGAATGATGTTATAGAAACCTTAGTGAATGGAACAACAAGTTAAGTTGAGATAAAAGTATTATTCAGAAATATGAGAAACAAAGACAACAAACATGGAAAATATCGGAAGTGAACGCTACTACACGGGAACTACCCTGGAATGTTCCTACAACGTAGCCGTGAGGTTCCATGAAGTTGTAGGGACTGTAGTCGGAACGTAGCAAATACGACTTGGCTACATGACATTTGTTCCCAACTTTGGTACCAGGAACGAATTTAATCCGTTTCTATGACTTAGGAGCAACTAAGGCAAACCACAATGGAGTGACATATTTAGTCGCTACCACGTAAATGTGTTGCTTGGGTACAACGAACATCACTTAAAAAATATATAATATCAGTATTTTTTGCTTATTCGTTCTGAGAGACCCTTTTAAAGTAATAACATTTCATTAATGATACATAGGTAGCGTCTAAGGGTCACTTATTTTTATTTTTTATGTAAAATTGCAATACGAGGTCTTAAGAATTTATAGCAGGTCAAGAAGTAAACCACAGGAAATAGCTTATGTAACACGTATTTTAAATGATTTGATAAATAAACATAACAAATTAATCCTGCTATGTTAAATGTTAAATGATAAACCATTTATTGTTTTCCGGTTTTTAGGGTTTTTACGAAATTAAATTTTTACCAATATGTTTTGGGTTTTTACGTATATAAAATTTTTATTTGTGTTCTACCTCAATGATGCAATTTCCTCTTTAACTGCCCTAACATAGACTAATTATATAATTTACAAAAAAATGAAATATTTCTTTATCAAACTTAATTAGAAATCCCAAAATGGTAATTTTCCCATACTCATAGGTACAAAATATTTAAAATTGTGGTTATGAAAAAATATATCCTTTATTTAGTTATATTTCCGAAATAATTATAAATCTTTATGTTATTACATCACAGGCGTACAAGCCGCTAATCTTTTGAGGTTTCGAAATTGAAAAAAATTAATGTATTACACATACTTGTGTATAATTTTTTGTATACACATATTTGATATTTATTAACAAAATCTAATTCTTGTCCTTTTTACAGAATGCATTTTTGGCAAGCAAATACGTGAACTTGGATCACAGTGGATTCCAGATTTAGGAATACCCATTGGAATACTGTATTGTATGAGATGCGAGTGTGTTCCGGTAAGAATCAATTATAATTATTATTCATAATCTTTAATTTAATTGCCTTAAACAGTCTAGTATGAAATATGTTCTTTTAATTTATATTAATCAGTCTTTAATATATTTTATTGCTTTGTTTTGTCATAAGAATTAATTTTCAATTTTTTATCAAATTTATTTTTAGATTGTACATAAAATATATTTATAACTTTAAACTTTCTAATGTCAGACGATCAGCTGATTTTGATGTTTTCGTCTTTGTCACAGTCTAAATAAAAAATGTCATAAAGCGCATACCATCCAATCAACTTTGATTAAAATAAGACCGAAATAAATATAATTTTAACTACTTTTGTGGCACTTTAGATGATGGTTGAAAAGTTTATAATTTAAACAAACATATACTAGTAATAAATGTTTTAATGTTACGTCAGGCACTAGACTGAAATGCAAACGATGTTTGTAAATATTTACGTCAAGCACTTCTTAATTGTGTTCAAATTAATTGTTATATATTAGTTTTAAAATACCAAAACCTTTTGTATCATCAATTTTAGAGAGTAATAATTTAAATGTATTCCTAATGAAAAATTTAGAGAAGGTGTTTTTAAATTCAGAGAATCCTTTTTTGAAAATTTGATAGTTTTCTATGGTTTAATATTTCTTGAATGAAACAAAAGTGAAAAGCAAAATGAGACAATTAAATATTTTAAAAATGCAACAAAATCCGAAATGTAAGCTCTTTTTTATGAAGTTGTGACTATAAACTACATTTTTTGTCATAACGGTTTATTTTGGATACTTCACATTGACATTTGTTATAAATTAACGATAAATTTTGCTCAAATCAGTACTAAAAATATAAGTAATTTTTTGACTTATAAAAAACTTTAGGAATTATGTAGCCAGAAAACCATCACGATCAACTTATTTACAGTTATCAACATAAATATTCATTTTTGCAATTTTTTTTTGTCTCAATATTACATTTAAACAAAAAACTATATTTTTTTCATTTAAATTAATCCAATCAAGTAAATGTCAGTAGATATATCATGCATTTGATATACTTGAACAGCACTCAAGGTCTGCTTTGTAATTAGCTAAGAAACAGTTACTGTTGACATATTGAAATAATACTTGGTGTACAATTACAGATTAGTCATCGCTAAAAATTTCTACAATTACTTTTCAACCAATAGCAACGCTCAGATACGGAGGATCGTCCAAGTCCAATTTAAGCTTTGTGCAATTATAGGAATTTTAATTCAAGTTAAACAATGTACTGCAGTATTTCATACAAGTACTTAATAAAAAAGTTATTTAAAAATGAATTGTTTGTTATGTGTCATTTTTAAATTTTATGTCGAATAGAAACATGGTTTTTTAAGTCAGGTATTTAGTTTCTAAATCCGGACCTGATTACTATTAGTACTTAGCAAATTGTAGCAATTTTTTATCATTGCGTTGCTATGTCGTATCATCTTGCCGATTATACTAAAAACTGAAATAGCATTGTGTAAAAAATACATTCCGAACAGCGGCGTAACATGATTTTTGAATGCGGTGAAATTAAAGGTTAAAACATATATAAATTAAAAATTGATTGTAATAATAATAAGGTAGATACTACTTATGTCAAATGAACTATACTTTGATTACTATCTCCGTAATAGTAGTTACAAAAGGATGCCCCCAAATACTTTTTAAATTATTGATAGCAACAGAAATCTTTTTATTATGAGAAATTTTTATTTTTTTAATGATTATTAAGAAAACGGGTAACTTTGTGTTTTATTCTTATAGAAAAAGTTAAAACGTATTCACTTTATTTACCTTTTTGGATAAAAAAATCTTGGACGCTGCTGATTCTCTGTGTCCACATACCAGTTTGTGGTCAAGTATCTTAAGCCTAGTGCAGAATTTTAAAACCTGATAAATTATTCAATTGAATATTTTCACACAAAACGACCTTCCAAACAGCGGAGAAAATAAAAAAATAAAAGTACCTATATCTTAGAATCCTTGGTAATAGGTATGTTTCAATATACTTATCAATATATAAATAATAAATTTAAAGAAAATCCGCAAGGGTTTAAAAATTTGCAGTTCTCTAATAAAAACCTGTTATTAATAATGATATATTTAGTCCATCACCTACGTTTCACTTTTGACATTACTGTAAATCTTTTGCTTTTGTTTTTTTCCACTCTCAAATTAAAATTCCACTAGCAATAATATCATAAATACCTATTAAATAATTATATAATATAAAATACTTTATATATATATATCCGCACAATAAGCATATAAATTTTGTAATTAATCACAGAACATTTTTTAGAATCGATTATAAATGCTTAACAATTGTTATGTCTTGATCAATTAAACTAAAATATCAACTTTTCTTGCCATTGACAGCAGATAAAATCTAGATAAACAATTCATCTCTATATGTCAACTATTATGACAGCATGATTGACGCTTATTTAAATTTCAAGAAAGGCGTATCCACTTCTTGAATAAATGCATTTTAAACCGTATAAATGGAATAATTTTATCAGCATTGTGATAGGTTGTGTTATGGGTATTTGATTAGATATCTTTCGCGGTAGTTTTCCAATTACAATTCACAAGAAAATTCTCGTAACACAATTTAAAATATTGCGATACCGTGGGTGTGGTGCAACAGCCACTGCCTAAATTTAGCCGATCTATAAATCAGTAGCGTAACAAGAATTTTATATGCTAATCATTGAATATTTGTGAATTTTGAGTGGGGAAGAAATATTTCTTTACAAGTCAGTTTGTAGTTTCATTAAAGTTGGATTACAAGAAAATAATGACAATGATAAAGTGAAAAAATATTTTTTTTAGATTAATGTTCTTTGACAAAATCGAGCTGATTAGGAAATGTCCTTGTTGAGGAAGTAGAAAAATATTACGTGTACGAATTAAGCTAAAATTAATCACATTTGGAACGTTTTTTTCTTGAAAGGGAGAAACCAAATTCCAGTATGTCATTCTTTAAATTTTCACGATTTTTTCCATAAAAGCTCTTTCTGTAAAAAAATAATTAATTATCAATGACTTACAGTTTCGCCATTAACTAATTGGTGAAACGGCAACGCTGTATGTGCTAAATAGCACTATTTTTTTGGAGGTTATATCAATTATTAGATTTTCAATTTTGATCATTTTTATGCTTACTGAACCGTTCATAATATTTTTTTACTGACATATTTTCTTTCCGTTTTTATCAATTTTCATTTTAGGGAAATAAAATTGTATGCTAACCTTACCATGAAATATGCAGGCTGCTAACTGTTTAAAATATCAAAGTTAAAATATTTTAAATAAGCAAAAAGATATTTTCACAAAAAATCACATATTTATCTATTTACTTGCATTATATATTTATCATAATTTTGAGACAAAATTCTCTCTTTCATTGCCAAAATCTTCCAGCGGCGGCTCATTAGAGAAGGCACCTACAAAAAATATCGAAATATTTTTATTCCTTCTGAAAGGGATGGATCTATCTTTATTTTTTTTTTTCTTCTGATGGTTCTGGAGTGTTTTTCTCCTGTTCAGCTTTTTGTTATGCCTCTGTATAAATTGTTAACACTAGCAGATGATGTTCTGTACGTGCGTCCCACGTCCCAAATCTATTGAATGAATAAAATTCATTAAAAGAAGAAGATTATAAGTTGCCAAACTTGCTTCTGATCCAATTGGATCATTATGCATAGCGGTTTCGGATATGATTTAAATAGTGTGGTACCAGTGTTGCCAAATGGGCCAAAGTATTACTAAATTTTTATTTACAAATTAATGTCGAAAGACAAAAATGTCTGATTTACACCAATCAAATATATATTTTGAGAATATAAAGTAGATCTGTTTAAAACAAACCTCAAATTAAAAAATTACTAATTTGTACTTGATGTAGGTGCAATGAAAGTCTTCACACTTCTATATTTCCTTGTACATTTGGCAACGCCGATTTAAATGTCATTGCGTTTTATGGTGAGATTTCTCTTCTCCATTAATGAATCTCCATAGTTGGGGGCGTACCGATGCGGAGGTGGAGGTCACCAAAGTCATTGACCGACAACCGATTTCATTAAATCTCTGTGATATACCGACAATTTTTTTTAGCATGGGTGGATCACCTAACCCATTTTGCAAGTTTTGTACACCTTTATAAAAAAAATCACTGCGAATTGGCAGTGGCTATACGCCCGACATCCGTACTTGCCTCAGAAAAGATTTTATCTAATCTATTCCATATTTTTACTGCCCATATCTTAATTGATACAACCAACATTATCTTTAATTTTGTTTTCGAGATAACATACCTACATTTGAAAATAAAAAATTATTTTCAATTGCGATAATCATGTAAAATGAAATCAAATTATTATGATATTGATATTGAATTAAAAACTAACTTACCAACTAATCCTTTAAAAAAATATTATTGTAGTGTTGTTTTTTATCTAATTATACAGTCGCTAAATAATATTAAAATTGGGCTTCGAAGGGGATTTTATTCTGAACAAATGGCGTCCCATTTATAAGGTATAACCATTACTAAGGTACGTAAGTTGAGACGAAAACGACAATATATCCTAACGAGGGTCTTTTTGGGATCAAATTTTCTTTCTGAAGACGTCCCAAGATGAAAAATAAATGTAGGAATAAAAAGAAATTAGGAAATGAGACCATCCAAACTTTAGTAACACTTGATTAAAACTCTGAACTTTTAAATTCAACACGAAAATAAGAAAGATGGGAATTCATATAATTCTCAGAAGGTTTGCAGTAAATTTTAGAGAATTTAGTTTTTGGGAATTTCAGAGAACAAAAATTCATTGCAATATAAAATATGTACAAGATTAACCTTATACAAGGCTAATTCTAACCTTTGGGAACCTCCTGTGTCCTAGCCTAATATTTGTGCTATGCATATCATTCTGTTTACTAAAACTTAATCTCCTAGTTTTAGCCTGCCTTTTGTTTTGGGTTTTCCGATCTTTCTTGCATTATTTAGGCGCTGTTTTAGAGAGAGGCGAATAACGAGACAGGATAGTGAAATTATTAAATTTTATATTTTTGTTGCTACTCGTACTTAAGTTAATCATGTTCTGTTTAAATGAAAATTAATATAAAAGATTAAATTTAACTAATTTTTAATTTTAAGGTTACAATTTATTTAAATCTAACAATAAATTTTGTCATTTTGTCGTTTTGTCATTAAGTTCAATTAAATTGGAAAAAACAGGAAGTTTTCTAGGCTGAAATGTTTTTTTTTTGTAAGGCCTGCGTAAAGAAGATCTTTCCTAACACTTGATTGTTGATTCTCGTCAACGGGTATTTTTTTTATGTCCTCTTCAGCCAGAACACTGAAATTACATGTTGAATTTTTTATGTTCTAGTTTCAAAGGAAGCGGAGAATAGTAGCAAGGGTTCAGTGCCGCAATATTAAGAATGAATGTCCAGAACCGACCTGCGATGCTCCTGTTTTACCACGTGAAAGCTGTTGTAAAATCTGTCCCGGTGACAATATGAGTAAGTACACATTTTTTTGTATAAACAAAACAGGGGGAATGATCTAAAATGTGTAATTAATTGCTGTTAATGTTATTTTATTCCCTGGTAAAAGATATAAGAAAAAAGTCCGAGAATTATTGGTAATATTTTGAAATTCTATTCTATATCTTGATTTTCAAACATAAAATCGACAACAGCTAAAAAAAATTAAACATCCACGAAGTCAATGTGCGGTAAAATTTGTTTATTTTCATTTTTGCCGATGAAAGCGATATAAGACTTTCTTGTTTTCTTTGCTGCACTTTATTGGAAAGCCACGATAAAAGATTTGTTAATAAAATGATATTGCGGCGATGAAAAAAATCGAGCTCTTGCCAAGTAAATATTTTTTTTAACCGTTTTTCGTGAAATCGCAAAAATAGAAGGTCTAAATTTAAGCAACATATCAAGACGGGCATCGCAGACAATTTACGATTTTGGATAATAAAAGTTTGTTATTGAGAAAATTAAATAAAAAAAAATACATTGAGCACAATATAATTCTTCATATATAGGGTGTTTGCAGAAAACCAATTCTCTTACTTAAGTTTAAAATAAAGCCGAATAAAACTAACTTCTTTTTGCTTGTATTTACAACTAAAATTTTCTCAACTTTAAATAATTGTTTTAGCTCACGTATCAAAATCAATGCCAGTTAAAATATGCTTTTTTCAAATTCAAACGATTTTCGAATTAAAAAAGTTTTTCCTAAAATATTTGAATTTACTTATACTATTTTAAGAACTGTGGAATATACGAGGAGCGTCGTAAAATTTCTCGTAATTTAACCTAAATTTCAGTTTTTATTAATCGAGCAAGCATGCAATTGTATTTAATGTATGAAATAGAAATCGATATCTAGGAAATAATCTTGTCTAAAAAGAGTCGGAAGTGTCCATAGACCACACATGTAGACAACGAGTAGAAAACAAGAGTAAGATTAGTATATTGTCGGGGTTTGTCTGCTGGCAAAATATTTACATTGGCGCCACTTTATTATATGCAAACGTCATGTTAGTAGTGTTGTGTGTTTTCGCTGAATAAATAGAATTCGAATTAAACTATACAGGGCAACCTAAAAAAAATGCACCAACGAAGTTATCAAAAGCATCACTTTATAAAGCAGTATTAATATACCACCTCTTATATTCATTTACATTGACGATATTAGAGCTTTGAAGCAGCTTGAAATATTTATATTCCTGTACTTTAATTATAGTTTTAAGGATTTTATATATTTTTCGTCGAAATATACACCATGATATAATAACTTTAGATAAAATATATTATAACGAAGAACAACTTTTTACCATAACAAAATATTTTTGCTTTATTTTTATATCCTTTCTAATGTCATATATGTACTTTTTGCATTTATGCCATTTATGTATGATTCATAAAAGTTGAGCTCGGTACACCCTGTAGGTCATGTTACTTTGCTTTAACCGCTGAATAAATAAATAATTCCATAAATCCGTATGCAAAGCAAGCGTGTTTAAAGTATTGTGTAAAAATGTAAACATGAATTAAATAACACGATGGAAAATGCTTGTTTTAATTTTTTTTGTAATTTTCAAACGTCTAGACCACAATAATTAAATGAAAACATTCAGAATGTTGTTGATGAAAAAAAAAGTAAAACCAAGTGGTCTTTACACCCGATAAAAATTCAGTGTAGATTTAAAGGCATTTCTTAGAATTCTGACGAATTCCGATCTCTGATATAATTTTACAGCTAATATTTTAACGCCCCTTCATGCCACAGGGGCGGCATCTCAAAATTTAAACGGACGCATTCGAAAAACAACCCTAAGGTTTCAATATTTTTTTTTATTTATATATATACTTATTAAATATAATTGTAATAGAAAAAAGTTCAAGCATGAAATTTGGTTTTCTTCTAATTTCGAGTTCAATAAATAATTATGTATCTGTTAAAAAAAAATTAAAAGTATATATATATGCTCTTTGATACCTACTTGACAGATGCGGCTTAGCCCAAATTTCCTTAATTTGTTTACTAAAATATGCTCTATTTGTCACTGTAAAACTGTTTTTAAACATTTATGATATCAACTCGTATCTATTATTTTTATTTTAATCGCAATTATAACTACCGCATATCTAAAATTAATTCTTAGTAACTATTTCTAGAGACTGTTTTATACATTATGAAACGCCAGTGTTTGTTTTGAAACAATTAAATATTTTTTCAAAAAAAGGTTATTTTAATCCTCTAGTGAGACAGTCTAAGTAAACTATTTTTTTTTGTCTGATATGAGGACAATGACAGCAATTTGCAAGGCCATCTGGATAGAGTAATAGAAGGCGCCTGGGCGCGACCTACATAGAGAAAAGTACACAGGACCGGTCTCAGAATCTTTCATCTTTAATCAACTCTCTGATAATCATTTCACCTGCCGAAATATTCACTAAGCGTATCAGAATAAGAGACTGAATCCTCACTTCGAGGACAATTATAATAATTTTAATAAAAAATATTCCAAACGAATTATTTACAAACCAGAGCTATATATAATACTTTATCTTAATTGTTAAATAAAACAGTAATCAAATGAATACTAAGGAACTATTTTAACCACATTTAGAATGATTATAAAACATCTTTTACACCCAAAACTTGCTCATTTTCTTATACAGTATGAATTTTTAAAAGCAAAATTATAAGCAGATTCTATTATTGAATGTCATTTTTTAAATGTTTAACTTTATGCCAAATTTTAAGTTATTATTAATGGTTGACGTTTGATAATACTTATTTTGAAATTTTATTCATTACAAAATTCCGCTAATTTTGAACAAGCCTTTCTTGATGGTTCGACTGGTTGCGCGTGCCGGCTCTGGATATTAAGTGTTTACTACGACTTTGTACAATAATTTCAAGCATCCAGTAGTAAACTAATACGCCTAGTCGTTCGCCATTTTATTTTTAAAACAGACGCGACGCGATAAGTAACCGTTTAAGTGTTGTCATTAATCTGTACAGAGTGCTATTCGAAATAACTCCGCAATTGCATTATGTCATTTGTTTTTGTCTTCCCACTATACTGCCGCTCACTTACCAGATACTTTTAACAACTGATAGCCTAAAGAAATCTTCTTCATCTCTTTTCTACCTACAAACGAAGACATAGTATTAAAATTAGGAGGCGAGGACGCCCGTTTCATAGAAAAAATTTGAACAACATAAAAATTCTTTTTTATTTCATGGTATTGCTCAAAAGACGAACTGAAAGAATTTTTTGGTTGTCCCCGGTATACTTCAAAGTAAACATTCTCGCTCATCCACGAGAAAGCTACCTTACGTAAAAAACAAATGCATAACCGATAAGGCCATTTCTACAGAGGCCTCGATCCTCGCTGAGCGTTGTATAAAATACGAGTGCCGGTTTAAGGCGTGGGAGCCCGGTACTGCCGAACACACACCCACACGAGATGGCGCCACTGGCATACAGGGCGATTTTTCACATCCAAGAAGATCATTGTTAAGCAAGAATATCTTTAAAAAATAGATTGACGAAATTTTTCAAAAAGATTTCTTTTATTTTGCTTGCTTTACGTATAATGGCTTGACACCCCTCTTGGGCTCGTCGCTTAACAGTTTCTATATTAATTATTTCACTCTAGGTCTACCTCTTCATCTTCTTCCTACAGGTTGTCATTGGGTCATTTATACTGATATTGCTTGTTCCTATTCTAATTCTAACTCTATTTCATTCTTTGCGTATGCTCGTTGGTTTTTAATTTTACTGTTCCTAATTTTATCCTCATTATCATTACTTAAGGTCATTGTTTTCGAAACATATAACAAGATTGGTTTTATTAGTACTTAATAAATATTTAATTTTGTTTGTTTAGTGAAGAGTTTGGTCTTTAAAAGTTTTTTATTTGCATGGTAATCTCTATTTGGGTCTATTTTTTTTCAAACTCAAACTGTCTCTACTTACCCGTACTGTTTTGGCTTTATTGCCACATTTCATTATTTTTATTATATTTTGGTTTGTTTTTGTTAGCTTATTTCATTTATGATTTCTCATGTCATTTATTTATCTTCTCACTATAAACTCCAGTGATAAATGTGTTGAATATAACGAGCCCCTTTGGATTACTTCTTAATTTATGTGGATTTCATTAATTTCACCTTTTTGAGTTATTATTATAAACCACGGTCATCTTAATTAGCTTTCTCAGTTTAACATAAACTTCCTATTTCTTCAAGCTGATATAAGTTTGCCGTTATGTATTGAGTCGAAAGCTTGTCGTAACTCTATAAATAGCAGTTCCAGGTTTGCCCTATATATCGTGTTTATGAAAACATTTAAGAATGTATTCTTTTACCCATCTTCTTGAGTAAAATGAATGAAAAATGAATTCTTTCTAAAATAGACATTTTATATAAACTAACTTTGGGCTATGTATGCCATAAATATTCTGGAACAATTTGTTAGTTCTTGAATAGTGTAACAAGAGTACTACCTTTGATGTTTCGATAAAAATCTATGGTTACTTAAATGCCCCTCTATATATTTCCGTCTGACCGGCATCTTTTTTTTATTAAGCGGGACACCTACTCAGCAGCGATTCCGTTGGATTTTTCTAAAAGGTAAACAAATGATTGAGACTTACTGTCTTCTTATAAAAAACAACTGTTACGTTGGTGTCGAAGGAGGCGTAGGTATTAGCCAAGCGGTCTATAGCTTTAATTTCGGAACATCTGTAAACTGGAGCATAGGTTTTTATTTTAAACAACTATTTGTTAATTTGCTTTTGAAAAATGTTTGATTTCGAAACGGTTGATCGTCTTATGATTTTGCTGGTATATGCATCATTATTAAAATGTTTACAGAACTTCGATTTTCACATGCCATCGGGGTAACCATTTCATTTCTCTTATTATCATTGCATTTCTTTATTACCTGTTATCTGCCATTTTTTTAACTGAAAATAATGCATTTTTTATCCAAACCGTTACACTGCCTCTTCCTTAGATGCATTCCTTCGGGAATATTTCTGGTTTCGTAGGGACCTTGTTTAACTATCTTGACTATGATTGATTTACCTCTGAGACTGTATTACATCATTAATTTTTCTTTTGATGACTTAAGGCCCCTACCAGTTATTTTGGAGGTTTAGACATAAACATTTTTTTCGAGAGTTGTAGAACCAGATAAGCTCTCCTTGTTGGTACCTGGGCTTTTCGGTTCTGTTATCGCAATACTTCTTAATCCTGGCTAGCTGTTGATTGAGACGACCCAATTATTATCCATCTTCTTCCAGAATTCGGAGGTATAATTTCCTCCAGCCATGTTCTCAAGGAGTTTGCAGCCAAGCACTAGGTAACATGGCAGCCTCGTTTTATGACCAAAAAGGTCGTTCCCCGGAATGTTACCTGAATATTCGTTCACAGCTGGGTCTTGTTCTGTACATACATGTATCCAGCTTTCTTACAGACAGTGGCCTTGTCCTTTGCAACCAAATCTGTACAATATGTGTGTATCAGTTATTACATTCATCTGCATACTAAAGTTGGGCACTTACCAATCAAACCAAACTTAAATGTTAAATTGGTTGTAATTTACTTAAAACAAATAAGACAATGCGTTGTAGAATGTTTTATTTGATAATGAAATTGTGAAATAAGCATTTCATTGTTACGCCCTGATAATTTATATTGTTCCCGGTATTATAGTAAACAATGTGGCGCCTCGCTGAAACCTGAGATAAAAATACACCCGTCGTGTATTGTACCGGATGTCACAATTTACTTTGAATAGGTATTTTCAATTTCGTGAATAATTATGTTCGATTAGTAGCAATATGTTTTCGTTATATCCTTTTAGTTATTTTTGATTTGCCAAATTGACAACACTTATTAAATGACCAGCAGAAGACTTGAACAAAACGGAATTTTGTTTTGTTTTATTGTACTTTTCTCATCCATTCTTCTCTTTGACCAATGTCAAAAAAAGATTGATTGGTGAGATGAACTTTGTATTAAAAACTATTTTCTCTGCCGCATGTTCTCAGACAATTCAATTAATTCCAAACATTTCGACTTATCTTCTAAGGAGGCCCATTTCTCGCAGCGTCCATATTAAGTCGTGCTGACAACTCGAGCCATATATACACTTCTGTTAATAAAAAATGATTATTTCTATAAATGGTAAACAGAAAATCAGTTAAGTTTCGTCACTGTTTAACATCGATCGATCGATTGAAACGGTCGTCAACTTTCCAAAAACGTATCAATATGGAGAGTCTCGGTTTATACGGTGTGTGCCAGTTGCTCAAAACACAAAATCAACAGATTGTAGGTCAGTGTTTTTTAGGGAAGTAAATTAACGTCAGGGCTGCGTCTAAAATGGTTGCTTGCCTGCCCACTGAATATAAACGAAAGGTGAAATTGTTTCCCATATCGACATGTTAGAATACTTTATAAGACTACAAATGTGAATATAATCGTGAATATAGATTCAGTATTGTCTACATTATCCCTTAAGACCAATTCATATGTACTTAGATGGCTCTAAATTCAAATTGAGAAGAAAATACCATAGGGGAAACTTATACATGCAGAATAAAAGTTTATATAAGTGGAACATGTTTTATTTAAACTGCTCAACAATTGAAATGATCCATGTGACTAAACTGGTATTAAAAGGAAATGACAGATATAATTATTTTATATGTGTTTACTGAATTGTAGTGTATACCTTTGTGTATAAAATTTATGGGAAAAAATATTTTTTTTGACCTGTAGAACACAAAAACAAAGGATTTACAATGTTTACAAAAAATGCATACAAGTAATATCATTATCATTATTTCAATTGTTACTAAGAGTTTGATGTAAAAGTTGTGTTTTTGAAGTTCAAAATTAATCCGACAATGTACAGAAGACTAAACGATAGAGAATTACAACATGTGGTTCGTTTAGTGCGACAAGGTCGATCACATAGAGAAGTCACAAGATTGTTTAATGTGGCTCATGGGGTGATCAATAGAGCCATAGTAAGATATAATGAAACCGGTGAGGTAGGCTTTCGACATGGTGGAGGTCGTCCAAGAGCTTTAACAGTACATCAGATCCAGTATCTTAGACTTACAGCTCGTCCACGTCCTACAATAAATGCTTCTCGACTTAATAATGTCTTTTGGCAAACTACTGGTATTGTAACATCGACTCAGACAGACTGAGCTTAAATTGCATATAGAGTTCTATTTCCTTAAAGGCTCTTGACTCTGCGAACATAGAGTTTTGTATAAGTGAAACGGGTATATATTACTGCGTAATAGAAAAAACAAAGACACAAATTCACACTGACCTAAGTCTCTCCGCTTCGACGTCTGTTCTCTTTATTATACTAATGTTGATCCTTTTTTGTTGAGTTTACTTAAATAAACAGGAGTTCTTTGAATTCTTCGACTGGCACATAGTTTATTAATGACATATAGACAATGTATGCACATATTTTAATCGATTGAAGCATAATCAATGAGCATGTGGACAAGTTGTCCGAGATGAATACCATCTTAGTACGACCATCAGAGTGGCGCCCACAAGGTGAGATAGTATTCTCTTGCCAGGACAGGCAGAAGGCGGTGTTGAAACTTTCTTGTACCGAATCATTGAATTAAGGTCTTGTTATTGAAAATTTTATTTTCGAAGAGCCTTTTAAAGAAATATGGATTTTTTTTAAAAAAACTTCCGTTAAAGGACTATTATTAAAAATAACAGTTTTTAAGTCATTTTAAGCTTTGAAAAAATACGATTTGATAACAAATATTGTAACTATAACTTACTAATAATAAATATTATAATTTAATTATAATTTTTATTATTATATAAATTTTATGTTCATTAATCTTATTTTATCGAGTTATTCTCTAGTGACCATCGTCTTATTAAGATTATCTTGAAAAGATATATAGATTATAGTATTATTCTTCTATTGATCCACTCAAAATATATTTTATCATATTGGGTGACTAGGTCATTGAAAAAAATACTATTTGTTTCTTTGTAAAGGATTAAAAACACATTGCGGCATGTATATCGTTAAAGTTACGAAACAGCAGTTCCTTCACTATTTTCCCGGCTGGTCGGTGACTAGTTACGCCCGTGCAATCGCCGTTCCTCCTTCCATTCATGGATGGACTTTATTTTTCATTGATAGGAAAAATTACGTTTCTAATGGTCGTTATCAACGTGAACACACAGACATGGGCGTACTTAAAGGTAAAATAGCTACTGGCAGGTCATAAAATTCGCACTTAAGAGGGTCGTTAAGATTTTTTGCGTCTGCGGCCGCGTCTTCAATGGCGAAGACACTCCCACCAGGTGTATCTACAATCTTTGAACGAACTCTCATACATCAAAATGTGGCTATGTATTTTTGACTTTCAATCATCTAACAAATTATTGAAATTACACGATAAGAGATAACATTAGATCAAATATATTGAATTTTCAAAAATTGTTGCAATTAAGAATTAAAATACAATTAGAACCTTATATCATGCAATTAATCGTTAAAATACTTCATAGTTGTAGTTTTCATTGAGCAGTTTTTGGCCCATGTAGCGCCACTGCTCCATTAGCATCACAAATGTGTCCGTTACAATCGTTACCATATCCGATCGGTAATATTGAACTGTTAATTAACATCATATGGTCGCCCACCTTAATAGATACACCTACAAATGGTCGTAAAATTAATTTTAGAACTTTTCTTCTTACAGATAAAACTGGTGTTTCACATGAGATCCTCTCACAAAGTGACGGCGAAGTGGAGGAAAAGAAGATCAATCGTAAGTTACTTTCACTTCTTGAACAAAAAAAATAAGCCCATTAAGTGTTTACGAATAAAAATAGCCACCTGGTTATCAACCAAAGTTGATTGATTTTCACCCCTTGAAATTTTGACAAAACATTTAAATTCAAAACAGGTTTATATTTTTATATTTTTTATTTTAGATTATGCTGCCTTGCTAACAGGCAGGTCTTCCCTAGACCTTCAAAGTGATTCAAATGTAAAGGATTTGAACAAAAACAATGTCGCAGCTACTGGTAGATTTACATTTCACAGAAGAAATCTGCACTATTCCTTCTATATATCAGAGAAAGCTGCTAGACCACGTTTGTTACATTTTCTCGATAATCAGGGTAATATTCTGGAAGAATTCACCTTGTCGCACGCTGGAGGATTAGTAAACAGCCTTTATCAAAATGCAACTAGGAAAGTATGTGGAATATGGAGAAGATTACCAAGAGATTATCGAAACCTTTTGAGAAACGAAAAAATGTATGTGGTCCTCATCTGGGGTACGAAGGATTCAGAATTCACCCTTAGCGGTAGGCTTACGAATTACATAGCCTTGGGAAGTGAACAATTCAGTTCTTTGTTAGAACCTGCACCAGGTACCGATTCTACAAAAATGGCGGGATCCGGCGGCATGGCAATTGTATCAACTTTGTCCACACCTTCGCCATCGTTACACGTAGCAGTCATATTTAATGGGTTATTTACTAATAAAGATAGCCTCGATGTACCAATAAACGTAGTGTTGGAGTTAGATGAGAAGAAGCAAATACTTCTTGAAGAAGTAAGTTCATAATTTTTAATAAAAATACTCTTTATACAAAATTGATTTTTAGAATGTTAAGGTTCGCAAGCCGGCTTCTGATCTAAACTTCATCGAACTAAGCTCTCCAGTCTCGCTGGCAGATCTTCGTTCTTTATCAAGAGGAAGGGTTCTTCTTACAATTTCTTCAGTATCAGAACCACACTCTTTAAGGCTCAGTGGAAACGTAATTACCAAAGTAACGTGCGAAATCTTCCAAACAACCTTAATTGCTGACAAGGACCTGGCTCCCAGTATCACCGGACTGGCTTGGATGTATTTGAACAATCAAGGATCCTTGATTTACAGTATTCAGGTCGACAATATTGAACATCAACAATCTCACTCAGTAACATTAACTGATAATGCGGGAAAAAAGAAGGCTGAGGTTCTTAACCCATATTTCCATTCTGGATGGGCTAATGGTAAGGCTCAGATTAATTCCGTTCAATTTTCATGTATTCATGACTTTCTTGTATTTTACAGGTTCTGAGGATAAATTAGTACATAAGATTCTGGAGCCTTTGTACAACAATAGACTTGATATGAGAGTAGCAATAGGTAACGGAACTCTTCATGGCCACTTAAACGCTAAATTAGTGGCTGATGCAAGAGACGCGCCCGCTCCAGTACTTCTTAAACGTGAAAACTACACTTTACCCCCAACTGTCGTTGGTTTAGCTTGGATATCAGTAGATAGTGACTGCCATCTTCACTACGACGTTTCCACCTCGGGGTTAGGACATGAGCGAAAGATGGAGCTGTATTTAGAAATGTATCCAATCATAGCTCCTGGTGCCCCAGTACTATTAAAACATTTAGAAGACTTCGAAGGTAACCAAGTGGAAGGAAGTCCTCTAGAGGCGCTTACTAGAGATGAAATGGACATGTTGAATAGTGGAGTGACTTTCATAAAGATCAAAGATTTTGATTCAAAGGTTATTTTGTTATCAGCGACGATTACCAAGGTTAGTCCTTAATAAAATTAAGAGACACATCAGAAAAAATACACCAGTACAAGAATACTAAAAAATATTTTTGTTTCAGGTAAAATTACCAATATCTTGCAGACCTCCCTATGGGGGAGATAACAATGTCCCGCTGATTTATGATATACCAGGTGGTCACCCAACAGAAGACTGCTTCTTCGAAGGGAAGTTTTACAAGAAAGATAGCAGTTGGGTATCCAAAAATCCCTGCCAGATGTGCTTCTGTCAAGACGGCCAACCAACATGCGACATAATGACTTGTCCCGAATTAAAATGCGCTAAAGGCAATATGACAATACCAGGAGAATGTTGTCCAGTCTGCGATGCCCCAGAAAGCAACAAAAAGTGCGTCTTTAACGGAATGACCTACTCGTCGGGTAGTAAATTCCATCCCTTCCTTATACCCATAGGATTCGATGACTGCACAGTATGTACTTGTGATCCCCTGGATTTAGAAATAAAATGCCGCAGGATAGAAAGCAACTCAGCTAAATGTGGAAAAGGATTAGTTACGACTCCAGAAACTTTAGGAGAAGACTCGGTCAATATGAATTCTTGGTCAAGTCATCGTAAAGAAGAAGAGGTTTCCAACGCGGAGCTCATTCTTCAAGAAGGGGGTTGTAAAAATCGTAATAACCCCGATAAACCTTACAAAAACGGCAGTACTTACCATCCTCAAATCGCATCTCTTGGCGAGTACAAGTGCGTTACCTGTAAATGTCATGTAAGTAGTTCTTTTATTTTCTTTTATCCAGTGGCGGCTAGTTCGATAGTTGGCAGGGCACTAAACCAGGCGCCTAAAGCCTCCTTCAAGATTTTTGGTTTAAAGTAGTTATAATGTATAGTTTTTAAACATTATACATATATTATGAGAAACAGTCAAATGAAAACTTAATACAGTGACAATGTAATGTCAACTGTCAATTGTCACTATGCATTTCTTCTACCCCAGAGATGACATCGATATTTAAGATGACGCCAACTTTTTGTAAGGAATGTGTTTTATAGAAAGTGTTCGGTTTCCATTTGTCTGTCCATCATTTATTATAACTTCTACTCGTGTATTTTAACTTATACAGTTTAAAATTCATTCAGTTTAAACATATTAGAATAACATTCAACTCACATTAGTACACCCTGTACATTCTCCCGATGATTTCTTATACAAACAAGCCATTAGTCACGTAGGACAAGAAGCTTCATTTTAACTCCAATCAATCTACAATTCGCTGATATACGCTATTGACCAATGTAAACTGTCCTAACCGAGCTCACAATTAACCAATGAGACGTGAACCCTCAACGCATCTTAGCCACTTTCACAGTTAGAAACAAAAAGTCGTTCAAAACCCACTGAACAGTGAACATACACTCCGCCCAAAAGATATTACCAAATTCACCGAAACACACTCTCTTAAGTTGTTTATCGCCCATAACATAAGTTAAAATATAAATCGTCACCAAAATTTTGAGTTTACGAGTTTAGTAACTCTTCAGATAAAATCTTTGTATAGTTTCGTTTAAGTTGTGAGTAGTGTGTGCCACCTATTCTGAAAACCACTCAAAGAATTCCCTTATTTATTCATATTTACAAGATCTAAATGCCAAGGTAGCTTTTGTAAGCTAGCGAATGACATTTGACTGATATTCCTTATCCAATTGATTTGTTTTGCGTCGCCACTGGTCTTTTTCGTTGTTGTGTTCTGAGTTCTTATGTTATATTTTGTTACAGAATGGTACGCAAGTGTGTGAAAGGGAACAATGCGATTGGAAGAACTGCAAAATTATATTTGCTGATCATCGAAAAGCAAGATCAAAAATGAACACAAGAAGTCAGTTTCCCAACCCTGATTATTGCTGCTCGCTTAAAGAATGCCGAAAAATCAGGCACAAAAAGAAGTTGGAAGAACGAGCTTTCCATAAACAATGAAGCGAACTTCAAAAAATGAAATACTTTTTTGTTTTTTAAATTGGACTGAAAGTCCTGAGTTACCCCCTTTTTTACCAAAGAAGACTGAGAAGATAAACGAAGGAAGAGCTGAGCTATTTATTTTGTACTTTAGGTTTTCACGCGGAACGAAAACGGTAGGTGTTTTGAACTTGTCACAATTTTTACGTTATAGGTATGTCACTTGTCATTTTTCACTATTCAAATATTAGACGTATATAGAAATTTGAATTAACTAACCCTACTTAACTGATAGAATTATCAAAAATTGAGTAAAGTTCTTGACCCTTCCAAGCTGTATATTGTATATATTTTAAGCACTTAGAAGCGAAGTCAAATGAAGAGAGGTTTTGAGAGAGAAAGAGATATGAGATTTTATTTATTTATATTTTTGTAAGTTTTTTGCAATAAGAATGGTTATTTGACTGCGCTTATAAAAATATTAACTATTTATTTGACAAAAACAAATTAATTGTAAATTATTCCATAGTTTGTATAATTTGATTTAGTATTACTTAAAGATCTGAATCCAAGATTTTTTCTTAAATAATATATTTGTTGATAAAATAAATCATTTCCTGTAGTATTTTGTGAGATTTGAAACTGGAAAAGTCCATTTATTCAATTATGGACTTATAACAATAAATTTGAAAATGAATTGGATTTAGGCTTTTAAGTCGTACTATTTATAAGCAGGGTAGTTTCTTTAAGTGGCATCAACAACAAACGAAGAGATAACATTCTGAAATAATACTTAATTAGTTGGGTTTTACTCTATTTGCTTGCATGTTCTCCTGTTTTTGGCCTTCCTCCACTTCACCTCTCATTTTTCTTCTTCATTCCGTTTTCTCCTATCTGTCTCTTTAAAAGAAAGGATTCTCCACCATGGAATAAACGTCAAATATCAGATGTGAAATACTATCTCTGAACACCATCTGTGAACTACCGACATATATGTTTTTTAAGAGATGCTAACATAATCTTTGATATAATGTTAATTCTCATCTGCCTGCAATCATCTACCCAAATTGGAAATTTGTATATACGAGTTTTTGGGGTATCTAGGCTGTATGTATGTAGAGATACATAAAAGCTGTTAAACTTTTATATTGTGCTTTAATTTTTATATTAGTTGTTTTAGACCACTGTACAACTTAAGTTTTCCTTTATATTTATGAAATTAACAATTAATTGGTTCTGAGAACATACATACTTTTTTATTTGGAACCCTTTACGAGATTACCATGTAGATATCACTTAAAGGAACCACTCTGTATTTCTACGAGAAATTAAATTCTCAATACTCACTAGAGAAGAAGGCTGATAGAATGTTGTTTTTGGGGAAGACTAGAAGATTTTTGGTTGTATAATATTTATACTTTTTAACTTTAATTAAAAAAAAACTGTGTTATGTTCGATATTTTTTTCTTAAAAAAATCTCGCGTAACATTTTCTTTTGTCTTCTCCTTATTGTGAATGACGTATATCTAGGATTGTAAAGAATTGGCGGACATAATTCAGTATTTGAAATTTTGAGATTTTATAGTTAGTTCTGTCTTTGAATTTGTGTCGTACTTAAAAAATGTTTTGAAAGAAATTCCAGAAATGTAGGACTTTTCTAGTTATTCTAAAAATTTCCAACTACAATTTTGGCCGCCAAATTGTTTTTAAAGTAGGACATATCATATTTAGTGCCATTATTGAAACAAAATTAGGTACTTAACTTAATATAATTAAAATTATTAATGTAATTGGTCAAAAATATATCACGTTGGGTCTAAACTCATATATAGTAGCATTTATCAAGGTTATCACATATAACACCGCCAAGAATTCAAAAGTATGCTGGCAACATTTCAAATCCCTAATAAAGGCTGTAATGCAGTGATAGGATATGATTTTTGACAATAATGACAATAAAAATAAGAGATTGGCTGTTATTAGTATCAAAAATCTATCTAACCAATGTATTTTAGAATAGGTCTCTATTAAAATTAGGGGATCAGGCAACCGGTGCGTTCTAGTATTAATTGGCGAGTTATTTTTTGATAAACTTTGAACATTGTTGTTTGGAATCTCCCTTATTTTGCAATACTACAGTATTTTGCTAAATTAATAACTATAGTATAAACTTAAGTATTTCATTAGTGATTGTGATTTTTTTCATAAAAATGTTGTAAATAGTCAATTTTTTCGTTTTGTCAAAAAATACCCCTATACGCTTTGTAAATTTTTTATGTGTCTACGTAACCTTTTCTCAACCAGTGAGGGTGTAGTAGCCACTCCATTGTAAATTTTTATGGTATAAGCTACAAAACGTTCAGAATGGCCAAAAATGTTATTTTATGTGATGCTTAGCAAAATAATCTATTTAGGTGTTTCCAGTCTTGAAAAATTCTATCAAAAAGTATTATTCTTTTTTTGCACTTTTTAAAAAAATGTATTTATTAAAAATTTTATTATGATTCTTTAGCAGTTCTGAAAAAATTCGATTGTTGGCCATTGTGTACATATTCGTTAGGAAAACCTTATATGAACTAACTTTTTTAAGTTTAATATTTAAAATAGTGATACATGGGCCTCTTATTGCATTTGGTACGATTTTGTGGACTTGTAAATATTTTTGGCAAATGCAGTAATAGAGTTAAAGCTGTAAGGGGGTTGTATGATAATTATATCCGGCCGAAGAGCAGCTTAACGGCATACTAAGGCCATGATTCTAGGTCGTCTAGTGGTTTAATTTTCGTACAAACTTCAAATTTTCTAAGTGTACCTGCTAGCTGAAGAAATATATGCTTCATTAATACATATAGTTGTTTTCTTTGTTTTTATTAATCTCGAAGTGTATCTCCACTTATTTTCATTTGATCAAAAAGAAAATTCTTTAATATCCTAAATTAAAGAAAATGTTATAACTCGTTAATAAAAATGTATTACTATTTGTCGATTTTGTGAAGACACTGCGTCGATGGAATGGAAAATATTGTTATATATAGTATTATAAAAATTAGATCACTTAATTTGTTAGTATCTTCAAAGATTTTTGGATATTTTATTAGCATTAACTCTGTAAACTAGGCATTTAATATACAAGGGATTCTCAAATTTTAGTACACATTACATAACTCGCTCTCATTACTCCTTTGTTTCACAATATTTCCACTCACATGTAATAAATCATTTACACCTCATATTACGCAATATAGTGTTAGTGAAGTACATCATTTTCTAAGAAAAAAAACTCTTGAAAGTGAAACTCACCCCAAGGAAATTGTAATTCTTATTGGATGTACAAATAAAATCAGAATTCCGCAAAAAAAATTGATTAAAAAACAGACAAATCTGCCAGCAGATCATAGACGAACGGCCCCAGCCTCCAACCAAAAATAATAGCTATCGTATATTTTATTGCGTTATCTCTATTAATGGAAAAAAGTGAAATTGTAATTTCTACTTTATTGGCTTCCAATATAAAAGCACAAGAAACTCGACTAATTTGAATATGATACGATTATACTACACTTTATATAACAATCGCTTTCGACCATTACTTAAGTCAGTTTGGCCAAAATGTCAATCGAAATGGATAACTTATAAATTAACATAATTTAGTCATTTTACAAAGAAAGACATAGATCGTAATTTGAATGAAAACATTTCCGTTTAACTTACAAATATTAATTAGATTAATTATAAAATACATACCTTCAGAACTAAATATTCCAAAAACTAATAGTTTTAGTATTAATCACTCCAAAATCTAACAGATAAATTTGTTTTGTTTCATAATTTTCTATAAACTTCCAATGACATCAAAGGAACTTATGAGAGACTTTTTCAGAAGTTATCAAAATTCAAAGAGTTTATATTTGTAAGTAGGTGAAACGATATTATTGAAATAGTAAAAAATTTCAAGTATGAAACATTCTTTACTTTATTACAAATTTACTTACTAACTATCCCCATAATATAAGAGTAAATGAAAAATCTTAAAACTTCGTTTAGATAAAAATAAAACGCTTTTTATGAATAGGATATTTTTTGATTATGTATTCAAGTTATCTTAAGCATTCAATAAATTATTAAAACATTTTCTCTTAACATGTTCTATATATAATATTTTTACAGGAATAAAAGTAGAAAAAAAAGGTTTACAACAATTACTAAAAATGACAAAAGCACTGGAAAACCGGCGTTTTTATTAAATTTTGCAATTACTACTATACTGGTAGTTATAGATAAATAAAAATTGTGGAAATTTACATTATTGCACATACAGATATATATACCTATGCAAAATATCTTCAGGAAAAATATTAATAAAATATACCGGTTAACAGCAGCGCCTCCATATAGAACAAAAACTTTCAACTACAATTAAAAAAGTTATAACATTTAGAATTATATTCGAACATTTAAGAAAAATAGAATTATATTTTTAATATGTACATGCCACCAATATCATTTGAGTGCTTTATAGGTGATCACAGAAAAAAAATAGGGAGTACCATTTTATAAAAAAAAAATTTACGGTTTTCTCAGTTAGCATAAAAAAATTTAAAAAAACTGAAAGGATAAAATGATGCACCCTCTTACAAAGAATCAGACGAAAAAATGGTCATAAAATTAAATATAGGAAAATTATGGTTCCATATATACTTTTATTCATTTTGAAATATACTGGTTTTCAGGACCTTCATTTACATCTGACAGCCCTATTAATTGGAAAATTAATTAACAAGACAATCAGGTGAATATCGTTTTAATAATTTAAATCAGAACAAAAATAGTAAGTACAAAAACATAACATACAACCAATTACAAGAACTATTATTTAAATATCATATTTGTTGTAAGTACTATTAAGTTAAGTACAGTAACTTTCAACGGGTTAGAAATCGCTTGTGAATATTATAAACGTAACATGATATTGCTTCTTGGTAACAATGTAAAAGTAATAAGTTAACATGATAAAAAAGTAACGAGTCAAAAAATATCAATGAAGACATACAGGGTTCAACAAAATATATGAAAGATAATTATGAATTATTATTGGTTCATTAACTCACCCTGCATAGAAGAAACTGGCCGATATATTTTCAACCAAGTATCTTTATACTAAAAAATTCTCAAAAAAATAAAGAACAATTAATACTTATATTTAACTACCTTTTAATATAAGAAATCTTATTATCCTCGCTTTAATTTATTTTTATTCAATAACAGTGCGAAATTTTTAATTATATTCACAAATTTTAAAACGTTTTTTTGTATAATTCGTTTTCTTTTTGTTATAAATTGCCTTCTGTTCTTAACATTTTATAAATAATTTACGGTTTACAATTGAATATTATATTCTAAAACTCATCTTGCTTACATTTGGTGTAATCAAATAATAATAAGAAATCTCATAATAAAGTAGACTTTTGCTTCTTGTGTAATAATAAATTTTAATAATACAATAACTAAATTCTAAATAATTGCATCTTTGGTTTCTAACCAACTACGAAAAAAATGGCGTTATACGTCTCCATTAGACAGAGCCACCTTAACAATAAGATCACAAAATTCAGCCCTCATCTCAATGCTTCAAAGCACCATATAATGTTTGTGATTTAGGGAATTTGACACTTTAAAAATTGTTTCATTAATCGGACTTATATTTATAAAAAAAAGTTATTTCAATGAATACACTGAAAGAAAAAAATAGAGGACCTATAGAGTGTAGTATAGAAACCAGTATTTATGGTGCCAAAATCCCTTAACAATATATGTACAGGCACATTTACACCCTTTATACACTCCCTTAGCACTCTAAAAGTTCTTTCAGTCTCCACCTAAATACTCGTCTAGCTCAACTCGTATAAAAAATCTAATTTGACTAAGAGCTGGACAGATATGTTCCCTACCATACCAACTACGTCCCTGTGAATTAACTAATACACATGGGCTAGCCTGTTTATTACTGTGATGTCTACTTATTTGTCGAATTAGTCTTAAAATTTTCGCTTAACACCAACGCCCTTGTTTTTTCAAATATTGTATATTTTTTCTGAGTTAGTTTTATTCTAAATATCGCTATCGGGATCAGTTTCGCTCCTTGGCTGTCCAAAATTTCTGGTTATACTTTCGCTCATAGATCGAATGTTTTGTAAATGTACGTCATCAGTAGGCACAGAAAAATAATTTAGTCTATCTAAGTCCGGCACCGCATTCAAATCGTCGTCCGTACGGTAACAGTTATCATATTCTGAGTCGTAGAGGGCGCTGAGTGAGTCCAATGACATCATGGCATCTGAATCAAATATTCGCGATGACGCCCGGGAAGACAGGCTGGTGTTGTCGTCCATGTCGACGTCATGATTGTGGTCTACATATGCCGAGTTAACGTCGCTCAAAGCACCTAGAAACAAAGTTATATACAACTTTTACAGTGGATCTTTACCCATGCGTTGCAAGATGTACTACCCTAGTGAAGTTGAGACTTGTCTGCAGCAGTTAAGAAGGAGCGGCCAATATTTAAAGTTGAAATATTTAACTGCACACTCATTCTTAAATTCATTAGGTACTTCTTTTTGGTCAGAAAGAACTAATATATATTACGAGGGCTACTATTCGTGCAATGTTTTTTATGACTTTCGACGTGGATTATTACAAAAGTGCATCGATCAACTTAATTCAGTTTTTAGCGACGAAACTCCATCCAAAACATATATGTATCGCTGATCTAATGAATTCAATAGAAGCCATAGTTCACTGTACGACGAGTTTCATGAAGGCCGTCCAAAATCGGCTGTAGTACACTTAGATATCCGAAAGCTATGTTCACGTTGGATCCCGCCTGTATAATTCGACAATCGCTCAAAAAAAGGCTCGAGTCGATTGGTGCAAAGAAATTTTCAAGAAATACAATCGCGGTACTACAAAGGACGTTTATAAAATTGTGACAGCTGACAAATTATGGATATATTCATGTGAGCCCGAAAGTAAGCTCTGTCGACTGTATGAGTGTTCTAAGATGAAGGACATCCAACAAAAATTGTTTGCGCACAATGCACTTCAATGAAAATACTGGCCTATTTCTTCCGAAAAAATGGTTCTATTGCAACAGTGTCTTTAAAGAATCCAAGAACAGTCAGTTGAGAGTGGTACACAACCATCTGTTTGCCAGAATATTCGTTGAAATAAGGAAAACAAACAAAAAACCAGACCAGAGTGTTCTTCATCATGAAAATGCCAGCTCCTACACATCAGTTTAAACAAGCGACTATTTGAGCACTCAAAACATTGAATGATGGCCTGATTTGGCACCCAATGATTTCTTTTTGTTCCCATCCCTGAAGAATAAACTACGTGGTCAACGATTTTCAACACCCAAACAAGCTATTGTTACATTCAAAAACCATATTTTGGAGATACCTCATTCTAAGTGGAATAAATGCTTTGAAAATTGGTTTAATCATATTAATCGACCACCGTGGCGGGTACTTTGAAATACAATAAAATTATATTCGCATCTTAACTATTTGTTTTTGTCTTATTCCCGAAATATAAATAGTGACCCTCCTATGAAAAGGAAGACAATTAATCTATTGAAGAGGATATTGCGAGATATTGGATATGCACTTCAGATGAGTAAAGATCAAAAATCTAACTTAAGGTAAGCGAAATGCACTGTTCTTATAAAATCTTACATTAGAGTTTGATATTTTTGTCCATCATTATAACTATTTTTTATTTTTTTTAACAATAACGTACAAATAGGCCAGATTTTCAATTACGAGGAAAAAAAGATAAAAATATACCTTCTGCATCAGTTAATCCAGTCTCATTAATCATAGAAATATTTTCGAGAGCGGGATCGTCTGTAGTGTAACCAGTAGATTCTCTATCGTTCAATAATGGTTCGGATGCGCCCCCATCTTCATCCTCTGACCACTCAGAAGGACTTCCCTCTACAGCAGTGCTTGTCCTTTCTTGGCTCAACGGTTCCAGAATGATATTTTCCAAATTTCGGAGCTTTTCTTGAATTTTCTCTTCCAACAAACGTTTCACCTCAGCTTCCTACAGAGAGCCATATATAATATTAATAATTAGGATGAAAATAGTAATAATAATCTTTATCAACCTTTATTATACATATATGCATAGATTTTCTGTCGTTGTTTATTGTTTTTTATTTATTTTTATTTTATTGTAATAACGTAACCTTCTATGTTGAGTAAAACTATATGATAGAGATTATATGTAACATATTTAAATATGAGATATTTACCAGTTCTTTGTCCACTGGGAGCTTAAGAAAATAAAAGGGATTAAAATGTTTCATGGTAAAAGTTTAAGAATCAGACTTATTTTATTAAATGAAGTTCAGATGTCAAAATGAAAATCCATGGCCCGGAAAAAGTTTCTATCTTAAAAGGCAGCCAAAGCCATCGTCCAGAACTTTATAAGCATAGCCAAGATAATGACATACAGTCAAACTTCATTATCAAATACCCAACTCGACCCAAATCTCACTTTAGAGACGCTAATAAGATCTTTAACATCGGCTTGAACTGGCGTAACCGACAGTTCTTTTAAATATAAAATTTTACTAGAATAAAGTCCCAACACCTGTTTCCAAAGCATTCGATGTATTCGATACTTTACCTTGGCTGCTTCTTCCTCCATCTGCCTTTCTTCCCTCTCAAAGCTTTCAATATCCGTATCTTCATCTTGACGCCTAATTTCCGGCATATCACAGTCTAAATCTACATCTTCTTCTTCCGCAGTTCTTGGACACCTGAAAAAGTATCTTAGATAATGAAGCTCAAGATGATGATAAGAATAACTAAAGGACTGTGCGGTTCGCCTTAAAACCCAGACACCTTGATGAAAATGAATATGATGAAAAGCGTGAAATGTGAGCAAGCAGCATGGATTAGTGTATGAGGTGGTTAGTGAAAATTTATTTTTGGTAATGTATTAGTTGCCCAGAGAGTTATTAAAACGGGTACCGATAATTTTATTTAACGCCCATTCTCATCAAAAATGTTAGTGCCAACATGCAACAATGACAACCTGTATTCATTAAGTAATAAAACTATGATTTAAGATGCAACTAATAAAAATATGAACATTGGTAATTAATCCTATTGATTTTCAATAAAGAGCGTTTAGCCAGTGACTTGAATACTTAATGAAATTTAGATAAGCATACTATTTCCAGGACGCTTGCCTAGGTTTGTCGACTGTTAAACTTCATCGTCAAACGGTAATTTCAAACGTTGACGTTTGTCAGAATCTCATATTGCGTCTGGAAAAACTACGCTCAAGTGATCCAATATCTACTCATTTTCCAACTAATCTACAAACCTTTCTTATTAGAGAGAAACATAATTTTTTTTATTAGACAGTAGCGACTCATAATAACTATATTTGGGTATTCTCCCCGTGAAATCTATTGCCACCTTGTAATGGAAATTGGTCGTCCTTAGAAATCTGTCAATAAGTAAGGAATCTATTTAAAATGTCCTTTTGACAGAGATAATCGCTAGAATTTCTCATATACATATGAAGGAGTAGAAGTTATAAAATAATATACCATGAAGAAGATTTAAATAAAGTCCTAGATCAATTGTAGCCTCTTGTGGACTTAATGAGCTGGTTTTAGGCCATATGGATGCGACGAATCAAAATTTATTAAAACATGGAAGATTAAAGAACAATTAAATTAAGGAGCGAGTTTATAATTATCGTAGTACTTTCAAAGTAGTACTATATTCATCTGATTTACTTCTGGCTTTGACACCATTGTATCGAAACAAAACTAAAAAAGTAGAAATAGAAGAATCGCAACACCAAATATTTAGTGAAAAATGTTCTTTTGTAATACGGAATCGAATTATTTTGAGTGGTTTTACATCTTTTTATCACTTAAGGATGAGCCGCCACTGTCATTGACTTATTTCATTAGTTTTCAAGTACGTTATTATTATAATAACATAATCCCGAGATGAACTCCTCAAATTATACCTGTCAAGGGGCGACACTTTTGCCAATTTAATGCCATCTTGTCCAGGTGTACCTGGAGAAGCCCCCCTCTTAAGTGACCCTTCCTTGCTGCTTGCTCGAGGCGAGGGCGACATGTTGGTAATGTTGGTGTTCGTCATGTTGGCACCATTATTTTGGCGCAAACCCAGCGCCAGCGCTTGGATAGCTGCCAAACCTACTTGATGGTTGTTGTTGTTTGGTGTGTACCTTTATAAAAATATTGTTAGAAAAAATAAAAATAAAGATTGAAGATTAATTTCTTTTTAGCACTAAAAAATAAGGCTCTCAATTGTTATCAGAGATAAATCTTGATAGTACAAGTTTAAAATAAAGATAAAATAAACTCCACATACCTAACTAGGGGTTCTAAAGCTAGTTCCTTCAGCTCTAATTTTGGTGGAATATTCTGCAATAAATTTTGTTCATCTAACAGTTTCTGTATCTCCCTCTCAAACGGAATATTACTAATCTTATTATTAGGACTAGTTTTCTCCCTAAACTGTACAGGACTTCTCAATTTTCTCAGATCCTTTTTATCAGTTTGGCAGCATCCATCTTTTTTAATACTCTTCTCACTGCTAACGGTGTTATCTTCGCGTACAAGTAATTGCCGAATTTCGTCTGCTTCTTTAAAACTAGGTGACCGTTTGCAAGCTGACGTAAGTTTGTTGCATTCTAAAATCGAGTCACTGTCATTCCTTGTCCGGTGCTTATCTAAATTAAGGATCTTTTTCGATCCGTTGATCCCACGGGAACCATTACTGGAAATGCTTCGAAGGAGGGGCGTAGATTTGGTTACGAATTCGAAGCTAGCGCAGCTTTCTCCCCTGCAGCTGTCTTCTCCATCGAGCACTGGAGGACTGATGATTATAGAAGAATCTACAGTGTTACAAGTACCGGCTAAAGCCAGCAATGCACTTGGAGGCAGATTATTTCTTTTAGTCTCCTGGTTGTTTCTTAAGGAACAGTTCGGCGGAATATAATCCAGTGACGCCCTCGGGGACACTTCAGGTGAAGATAAAGGATTGACTTGAATATCAGAAGGAAATAAGAACTGTTGCGCGTCAGTTGGCAATGGTGGAGAAACGCAGGGACTAGCATCAGCATCAGTAGTTCTACTGTAACTTTCATCAGAACTACTAATGCTCGGTGAATGATTCAAACTACTAATTTCATCCGCTGAAGAATGTATTCTGTGTGGCACTCCTGGATTGTAGACTCCACCACCTAAACTTTCATCAGAATAATGCCTTTGTAAGGGACTGTGACGTTGGTGGTGGGGTGAGTGACGCGGATGTGCTAAAGGGTTGTGACGCGTTTGAATTTTAGATCGAAGCAATTCGGGCGTTCTAGGTGGGGTCCGTTGAACGTTTTGGTGCGGTGGAGGTATCGGAACGATGTGGTGTTTTCTGTTTAAGAAGAAAATGATATTAGTAAAGATTAAAGCAAAAATGAATCAATATTCTTACCGAATGTGCCTGTTTGGTGATTCTTTCCCTGGGGGTTTTGGTAACGGTTTCAAATACGGTTTAGTATTATCCACAGGCCAAGGAGGATTGTACCTCATTTCTGGTGTCCCTTGCCTCTGAGAATTATGAGAGCTATGGGAATTGTGAGAATTATTCTTATGCGGGGGTAGGGGTGGTGGCGGAAGGTTTTCTTCTACGGGAATAGATTTTTTCTTACTGTTCCTGAAATTTGTCACTTTAGATTTATGAATATATATTTACACATTTATGAGACTAAAGAACAGACAGTTTGACCAAAGTAGGAATATCCAGCTAACTTGGGGACTTAAGTGAAGACTATTATATAAAACTAACCTGCAGTTTGGTAAAAGAGGTTCATTTTCGCATCCATTGATGTGATGTGAGGCTGATTCTCTGAGAGGTGGTAACCTCATGGCATTTCTAGATACCGTGTACGAATCCTCTCTTGATGACTGTCTATTTTGAAGAGAGTTATGCTTGGGACGGCCGTTGTTTAAGTCGCTATGGTGGAGAAGTGCTAAGGGAGTGGCTACACCTCCATACATATTATTGATGTCTGAAAATATAATGTCAATAAAATTAATTAAACTATTGTTAACTGTATAAGAATTGATATTTGAAAGCAATCGTTAAACTTTGTTGATATAATTTCCACAATTATTATTAGAAACAGAAAACTGAAAGTTAAACATCTAAACTTTACCCCATTCTACTCTACCATACTAGCAAAGCTGTGACATTAACTTCTGATTGTTAGAATTAACAACACACTGTCCAAACCCTTAAATTTATTATCGATATTACCAATATATTCTTACTGTTCACGTTATTCGCATTGGACCTTAGGCTATTCAGTTCTTCAACTCTCAGCGTGCCTGGTTGCTTTCTGTCGATCAAAAAGTATGTTGTCATGTCTCCTTTTCCTTTGACTTTAACTTTACCCCGGCACTGGAACTCGTAAGGATAAGTTCGGAGGACATGGAACACTTCTTCAGTAACTTGGGTGTGATTTGGCAAACCTGTAGAGTCCATGCGGCTGGCTACATTCACAGTATTGCCCCATATGTCATATTGAGGTTTTCGTGCACCTATTACACCCGCCACCACTGGTCCTATATTTATACCTAAGTACGAAAATAATTTGGTAAAATGAAACTACGAATCAAGAAAAATTAATATTAATGTATATATAAAGGAGAAAATAGTCAATATTAAACAGAAGTAACTTACCAACTCTCAACATAAAATTATTATATGAATTTTCATTAATATTCAGCAGTCTATCTCTCATAGCGAACACAAACTCGACTAAAGTACTAAGATGAGTACCAGCTGTACTTTCGTCATCATCTAAAATTCTTAAATCGGGCATTAGTCCAACTGCGGCCATGTAAGTGGATCCTACTGTTTTGATTTTGTCAATTGCTTTGAACCGTTCCTCGGACAACAGATCGTCAAAATCGGCGATAATTTCATTCAAAAGCCTCAAGCATTCGACCCCTTGGTTGTTTCCATCTAATTCCGTGTAGAACTCATGATAATTTGTGATTGAAGCGAAAACTACCCCTACGCGGGAGTAGCTTTGATGATAGAGTTCCTGCGATAGAGTGGTCTGTAAGAGAATATTCAGGATATGGATTTAAACCCTTGGGTGTGCAGCCAACATCTTTTTTAGCAACAGAAATCCGTAAAAATGGTCGTATTTTTACATTCAGCAACATTGGATTTGGATATATATTTTATAATACAATTGAATCTGTGATTTGGCCAAATGCAATGTTTAGGTACAACCAGAAAAAAAATAAAAAATAACAGTTACGGCAAAGCACTTCTTACACGACAGATATAACACAAATGTTGCCTACACGAACACAAGTAACGTGAGACGTCCAAAACAACTGGAAATAATCTTGAATGGTTAATACAAAAATCTGTAACTAAAACGAAATATAATTCGGTTATGACATGTCATAACTGTTCCTAAGTATTCTGCAATCAGAATTAATAACATATTTTTGGTCAGCAGCAATTAAGGACGCCATTGACATAATCACATTTTTCGATTACAAGATGATTTCAAGTATTTGTTAGTGGACACTGTACGATTCTTACCATATTATTTCGAAATTGATTATCAAGAAAATGTGTAGCCACGTGCGCAGGCAGTAAATTAAATAGGATTCTCTTGTTCGAATGTTGTAAGGCGTCCATTTCTCTTTTTTCTTCGTTTGCCTGAATCTGCCACAAGAAATCCAACCTAGCGGTCCATTCTACTTGCCTGCCGTGCAACAAAACAGCAAGGACGAACATAAGAATTTCTACGACACTTATGACATGAAGTGGAATCACAGAACTAAAAGCAAGAAGAAAAAAATTAAATAGTAGCAAAGTTTATACACAGTATTCGGACATGTTTCTCTTACCTAACGCGAACGTCATAGCACGAAAATAGATCAATGTGATACAATTCAATGTGCAAAACGTAAATTGTTGACATGATGGCTAATAACGAAGCCTTAAGTAAAATAGGAAGTCTTAAAAATATAGCCACAGCCAAATATCCAAGGGCACATGAAAGGACGATATATTGCGGCAATGGACAAGCTCTATGGTCCCTACCCTCTAGCGTCACGTTGGTCGTTGAGTGAGGATAACAGTTTCTGTCTGGCAAGCATGTAAACTAAAAAATGAAGAGGAAAACAATAACAAGGATAAAACCTTTTTCCATAATACTTACTACGTTAAACTGCGCCACGGCATAAACCAAAATAATTGTAAACACAGTAATAGCCAGTCTTAGAACGAAACTTTGGGAAATATCCCATAATATCCACCTTAAACGTACTGCCAACAGTAGCATCAGTACTACTGCTATCCAAACAAAAGCTACTAGAAATAAAATATACAAAATGGTGGTTCTTGGCAATATGGTCGCTTGCACAGTACCCAACAGTACTAACAGAACCAAGGCACACGCTAATGTCGAACTATACCCCACATCAATATCATCATGGTACTGAAAATTAAAAACAAATAGAATGTGCTTGATTCATATATTTTTATTTTGACTGTACTTGGTCTTCTTTATGTCGATCCTTGAAACACAGCGTAAAAAGGTTGACATGTGTCGATTTTTCTCTATCCACACTTCTCGCTTCGATCGCTTGGGCTAAATATTTGTTAACCCTGTTAGAGGGCTGATGGTATACACTGGAATGCCTTTTTTTGAAGGGTCTCTTGAACTTTTCAGTAACTTTGTTCTAGAAACACCAGAGAGTTAGATTTAACGAAAAAGAGAGAACCCTACACATGCAAACGAGAAAAAAATTGTTTTTTAAAGTTTGCAGAACAGCACTTTTATAGTAATGATATTAACTTACATTTTCTAATAGAGGAAATGAAATACGTTCTGCAAAACAGAATTAAGTTTTAAATATTTTTTTCTCATTAAAACAAAATGTAGGGTCCTGTTTTTAAAGGAACTGACTAACAAGAATATTTCCATTTCATTATTTTTACGAATTTAATCAGTCCAACCCCAAACAAATTTTTTATTGAAAGAGTAAACGTTTAGCTACCAAACTTATTATAATTTTGAAAGTTAGGAGTGGTAGTTAAAATGAAAATTAATCTCATAATGAAGGTCAACCCTGTTTAAAATGATTGATTAATTGAGGGGACGCTAATACAGACGAGAAACTCAAGTCAGGCGACAACATATAAAAACAGCAAGAGAAAGTAATTTTTGTTTTTGCTTTAATGGATTTCATTTTTGATTATAAAGTGTCAAATCCAGTAAAAAGTGATTTATTACAAAAAAAATGTTTATTTGCTGTCAGCTTTTTAAATATGCATTTTACATCTTCTTATTCCATACCTTGGTAACGCACCAATCTGTATTTTATAAATAGAGATAAAAATGTCCGACATTTTGTTACATTGTATTTTGTGTTGCTTATATTTTAAAGCCTCAACATAGCAAATGATTGATTTTTCGTTTCTTCAATACATTTTATAGTAATTTATGAAGCCTAAGGCTGCTTTTAGATCCAATGATAAATACAGTGATTTCTATTTGCTGTACCTCCCGTTCTGTTAGTTGTCACACTAAAAATATTATTTGTTTCATAAAGAAGCTGTTCGACCTGTAGTTATTTCTCCGTATACAAATATATACGCAACTTTTTTTACACATTCAATAAATGTGAAATGCATATATTTTTCTTTAAGTATCAAAATGGTAGGGACGCTTATTAAACCAAGTTCTCCCGTAATGTATAATTGCATAGATCTGTCTTTAATGAAATTATTTCGTACCCCACTGGTTGGTGATTGACGTATAATGGAAGAAATCCTTTTTGTTAGTCATTTCCATTGAACTTTTGGAAAACATTTTCATGAAACGTGAATCTTTTGCGAAGTGAAAACAAAAAAGCTTTACTATGTGTGATGTATGGTTTACCAAGCAAAAATAAAATCACAGCTACTTATAAGATTAAATTATTGTGCTGGACACCAGTTTATATTTTAACTACATATTATTTAATGTGTATTAATACTCATTTTGCGTAGTTAACAGCATAAATGTTTTGCATTTACATAATTTTTATTTTATATTAATGAAGTGAACTCATGTCCAGCCAATTTCTTAATAAGGGAATGACTATAAGCCAGTCAAATTTGGTAATATAGTAGAACAAATATTGATTCAAAAAGATAAAATATATTATTCATTAATTAAACTCGTATTTTTCTTGAACTATGAAAAATTATTACAATGCACCAATCTAAACTAGTTACGAATATAAAAATAATTGTTGTCCCAAAGGGACTGGCCTATTTCTTAGTAATTTAATTAGCAACATAAACATTAAGCTGAATATAATAAATTATAAAGTCACAAGATTTAGTTAGTTCCGGTAACAATTTTGTTAATTATACCAATTAGTAAAATTAGTAAACTTTTAATTAGCCATTGAGCTTTAAAATAACATGAAAGCTAACGATATAAGCAAACCTTTTTCACTTTCTTTTTCAGTCGATAAAAAAATTGATTTATCTTTGGGTTGGTCGGAGATTTTTTAAATTAAGATTTTTCAAGACAAAATTGTTAAAATTTCTAGACATGGTTTTGTTAAATAGAACTATATATGTTTTCATCAAGATTATTGCAATTTTAAAAAATGTATTACAAAATTTTGAAAAACAATTGTATTTTGAAAGCATGCATCTTTTTAAAATGATTTTTAGTTTTCCGATTAAAGTGTGCAAACTTCAATTACTGTTGAAAGGTAGATCTAGTACTACTTTAGAGAAAACTATTCATTTTGCTATTATTTTAGACATATAAAAGAAAAAACAACCGTTTCATATTCCAAAAAATTCATATCAATTTAAAATAGATTTCGCAGTTATTAATGTTGGATATTTATTGCCTTTGTGTTTTTTTTTTATATTTCAGGGAATATGAAAAAAGAAAAAAGTTGTGCTTGTCAATCTAACACTGATACTTGAAAAAAATGTACCTTCATTGATTTCATTTCTTAACAGTTAATTCAAATATTCTCAACAATTTAAGCCAAACTTTTTTCTACAAATATATAATTAGTAAAAAATGAAATTCATTAAATATTTAGTAGATACTAGTGAAATACATTGGCTCTAATTTAGGCTAAAATGTTTTATTTAAGTCTTTTTTTAGAACTATGCATTTTCATTCCCAAAAATCAACAAAAGCAACATCCTTTTTTATTTCAATTAGAGCCAAAAGTGGTGATATTTCACTTTTCACCGATAGGATTAAACGAAATAGAAAAAGAGATAAAACTAAAAAGCTAAGTGAGCCTGCACACTCACATTCGTGTCTTCTCTAGATGTACAGATTTCTTGAGCGGGTGAAATATCCCTGTGCAGCACCCTTTGCAGCTCTAGCACCTATAAGCCACATTTTAGACTAACCGACTACACACTACTGTTAGACACAACTACAACTAACGTGACGCGCGGCTAAAAACATTTATATATTTAGGGTTGAACAAACGCCGAAGCCAATTCGCACTTTTTTCAGAGCCAATTCCTAATGGCTCGTAACCATTTTACAATCATCTAACTTACATTGTAAGTAGATCAATCAGTATTGCAGCCAATTCGTTCGAAGTATGTTTTTAGAACCCATTCGTGTAGAGACATGTAACTGTCTCGTAAAGATTTAAGTTAAAAGATTGTAGCTCAATTCCTGCGAGTATTTTTGGAACTAGCTAGTAGTTAGGTTTATAACCGATTCATGATGGTGTATCTTAGAACATAAGCACTTCACTATGGTCTATCTTTGAACATAAGCAATACTATTGGTGCTAACTAGAAACTTCTATGTAAGGGTCAAAAGTATTCCTAGTTTAATAGAGCCAGTTATTCTAGCGCCCTTTCTGAGCCAAAACAAAAATCAGGGCCATTTCGTAGTGGCTGATCTACTATCAAAAATAATATCTATTAGTCAGTTAATTTTATTATAATCTTATTATACTATCTCGATTGGTAGTAGTCAACTGAAGGTCACAACGATATGGCTCATGATTTGTTTGTACCAACTATTTTTTATTGTTTTTAAATAAACAATCTCAATGTTGCTATATCGTATCTTAACAAAAAATAAAAAACATTAATCATTTATAACAATCCTCTTATAACTATCTTGGTAGTCAAGTACAGTGAAAAAGAGCCAAAAGGAATAGTCATTATTTCAATTATTTATTATTTATAAAAAATCCACAAAACATGTCAATTTTCGATTATGAAATTACATTAAACCCCTTTCGAGTGACAGTCATAACTCCCAAAGTTTTAACTGGGAAGTAGGACATATCATTTAAAAGAGCTCTTTATTCTCTGTTCAAAAACGTTAATGTTTTCAAATTTATTGCAAAAATTAACTTCTGATTACCTAAATTTGCTACAACACACTAAAAACTTAATAAGTAATACTGTTCAGTTCACGATAATACAAAACCAAAAAAAATGAATGGTAATGCAGGAGATGTTCAAAATGCTCGTCTCGAAGGTCTTGGCAACATCCTAATCTTAAATAAAAATGTCTTTAACATATAAAACGTGACTAATTTAATTTCAAACGTTATACTTCTTTTTAAGTCAGCTAAATCGAGTGGTTTGTTTTGTACACCATACTTTTCACATATGTCCGTAAGCTATAAAGCGTAAGATCAGGTAATCCTGCTGGCTATTCTATCGATTTGGAAATATTAGGTCGAAGAACTGTCGGGCATTGATTCCGTAATATGTTTGTGCTCTATCTTGCTGAAATCATGTCTTATTCTCAGGAACATGTGAGAACTTTAGTTCTTTCAGTTTTAAATTATTGCAATATTGTTGACTACCCTTGCTTAGACCAGGAATTCAAAAATTAATTGCAACGTATTCAAAATACATGTTGCAGATTTATTTTTAATCGAAGGAAATATGACCATATTGCACCATATTTTTCTCAAATTAGATGATTAAAAATTAATCATGTTTTTGAATGAAATTTCCTTGTTTTTGTATATCGGTTACTTAAATCTAAAGCTCCCTCTTACTTACATGAAAAAAATATTTTTAGAAAATCTATCCACAACATTAATATCAGACTTAATACTATTACTATGCCACAACACTCCTCGGCTTTGTTTGAGCGTTGCTTCACGTATAATTTAGTAATATTACAATTTTTTCATCTTCACTATGTCCATTTCATATCTATTTAAATATCCGTGTATTCTTAAGGACATATTGTTAGCCAAACAATGATATATAATTATATCCTACTACGTTTGTACATGTATATCAGAAATATTTTGTAATAAATTTTTTATTGTATTTTATTTATTTTTAACTTTTCATGTTAACCAGGAAGGTTAAGAGTTAAAGAGTAGCTCTAAGCTAATATTCGCCTTTCTGATGCAACTGTTGTAAGAGCACACTTGTTAAATAAAGACATATTATTATTATTTTTATTAATGTTGGGGCTGCTTGTCTACTCGAATTATGGAGCTTTTCCTTAAATGTAAGCATTACATCCAATTTGATCATTAGTTATTGTATATGAAAATGCTTTTTTATCTGCCTTACATCTTCAAGCTCCCGAAGCTGCTTTTCTATTTCACTGAGAGTCTCTTGGAATATAGGCGAAACATTTTTCTTGAAATAGGCTAGCATCTTCGATCTGTTTTCGTATTTTATCTCCTAAACCAATCATCTGCAGAACTGTTATTTTGTGCATTTCTGTCAAGTAAACCATGTTTCTGAATTGCAATTAACGAAATTCAAACGAGAAGTATAACAGTACTACTTTCATGCAGTTAGAACCATACATATAATTTTTTTAAGTTAATTTTTGCAATAAATTTGAAAACATTAACGTTTTTTTTTGAATAAATAATTTAGGTATGAAATTTTTTAATTGCAGTATGTTATATCTTCTTCTTGTTTCTCGAATTCCTGTTGCCCCTTGAGATATTGAGTTGACTCTTACTATTAAGTATCCGCTTTCTCCTTTCTTTTCTGTCTATGACCGTCCTTTTTCTTCCATTGTCTTCCTTCTATCTCCTATCTTCTTGATTCTTCCTATCCAAGATTTTCTTGGTCCCCCTCCTCTCTTCTTTCTATCCGGTCTTGCTTCCATAACTTCCTTGATTATTCTGTTCTGGTACATTCTTATAATATGACCGTACTATTTAAATGGTTTATTCTCTATTTTCGTATTATTGACTCTTGCTCCAACGATTCTTCAATTTCTTCATTTCTAATCTAAACATGACGCGTTTCAGATTTTTTTTATAAATATGTACAATAATTGAAATAAATCTATTCCATTTAGTTGTTTCTTACTGTATAATGAAATATTTAAATAACATCACAATTATTGACATAGTTTAATCTCGATCTTTCAAATTATGTTTTGATCCCTGTAAATTGTTGCCACATGTTTGCTGTTGTTTCTCGGGAGTCTGCATCACGAGTAGGAGGCTCGTTTGTCAAATAGTTATCCCTTTGGAGAGCTCATAAAGCTGTTGTATTAGGATGTAATAGCCGAAATTAGGTAAACAACTGACTATCGTTGAGCCTCAAGGGCCCTAATCAACGAAACGTCGAAGTGCGGCACATCGCGCCGTATTCGGGTTGGTAATTTGAAATTGGAGCAATATACAGGGTGGTAGAGTGAGAGAACCTGTTAGAGGACAGTGTTGGCTTTCAACCACTTATAATAATAGTATTAGATTTGATTGTATAGTTGGGTTCAAATTCGATGAGGAAGTGTATCCTATAATTTAGAGACCCTAAAATTTTGCAATACTGGAGTGAGGTAATAAAGTAAACTAGTTAACAGGGGCAGACTTTATTTGAGAGATTAAATACTAGTTGTGTTTAGCGTTTTTAATTTATTTGTTTATGTTGGAAAATATAATTTAAATAAAAAAAAAACATATCTTTAAGCTTCACGATATCTTTTTTTCTCTCACCATTGTCTTCAAGAAGGCATTTAAGTGTCGATATCGACCATGTTACTGTTTCTTTTTTATCAATTCGTTCCTTATAGTTACAATCGTTGGAAAGTGGTTTGACGCGAACATTTGATATATAGTTTTATGTATGGATTCTAGTTAGTGGTTTTCTATTTTTCTAAATTTTTTGGCATCACTTCCCGTCCTTGCTTTAGACTTCCATTTAATAATTTTATGATGTGTACTTTAGTGACGTAATCTTTTCTATGATGCATTTTCTTGAAGAAAAGTATATAATTCCTTAGATCAAACAAGCTTAATATTGAAAGAATTCATAAATTCATAATCAGAAATTTAAGTAACATTTGAGAATTTAGTTACGATGAGAAAATTTAATTTTACCAAGGACGAGATAAAGGCCATTCTTGGTTATTTAATACTTTTATGGTTTCCTATATCCAAATAACAACAAAGTATTGCTTATGATATCTTAATTTTCAATGATGGATTCTCACCACATTTGAACTGAACAAAACATTTATTTACTTAGTAATAATTTATTCTACTGCTCCTGATGATATACATAGATATGTGTCATTGTTTGAAATGATTTATATTATATTCACAAAAGTAAATGTACGATTTTATCTATTATGCTAATGGCTTTAGATTGTTTACTTTACATATTTCTTATATTAACTACAACATTGAGCTTTTTTATTGTAATTATTTGAATTATTCTAAATAATATTTATTCGCTTTAAAAACTTTTGCAATCGCCCTTTAGATGGTTTCCCATCTACTCCAATTTTCGCCTTATGTTTTAAGATACTGCAATACATATAAGTTTGGGAGTTATATCAAATTGAAAACTTTTTGTTTTACATTACTATGTACTACGAAGCTGGCACCAAAAGTTTTCAGAAATAATTTAAACTTAAAACGAGAATTTCTTGATGGAAAAAGAAAACGTTTTTTATTTAGACAAATACGTACAATACCTAATAAATTGTAGTTTCAAAAAATTAGCCATGAATGAATGCGAAAGCATACTGTATCATTTTCTGAATAAATACTGTAACCTTAAACTTATGTAGTATTATTTATAATGGGTATTTTCCTGCAATAAACTTGATATGTATTCTAGTAATTGACTATGTAACATAATACCGTAATAGTACTTTGCCCTTAACCTTGCTGACCCATAAAAGAACCAAAAAATTGCATAAAAAGCGTGTACTGAAATTTGGAATGTTTTTCAATCAGAAAATCGACACAAAGTATATTAATTGAATATCTTGGTCATTAGAAAATATTACTAACATTGATATGTATTCAATTGTTAGCAATAACAGTAATTTTTTTATGAAAAATAAGAATCTAGAAACAAACTCGTGAATGCCTGCAAAAGTATTATTATGCGGATCGTTTTTAAAAACGAGAAAAAATATTATTGCCTTTTAAAAATATATATCTTATGTTTTATTGTCATATTTGTAATTTATAACGTCAAACCAGGGTTATTATTAACCTTGGTTTCAAAGTGACGCAGATTCCTATAACATTGATTTATGGAAGCTGTTAAGTTCATTTATTTACCAATAATTAATTGAATTGTTTACGATTTGCTATTTATTTATATCAAAAATAGAATATTCGAATTTCATATAAACAATAGTTATTTATGGCAATAGTTTGTCATGTTACATTTAAGTCACGAAAAAGCTTTAGCCCTAGATCCAAAAGGTTGAAAGCGCTCATTTTCTCAAGTGAGTAATCATACAAAATTATAACCTACAGAAATAAAACGATTCTTAATAATCTCATTCCATATCGTACTAATAATGAAGCTGAAGAAGAAATTTGGCAAATTTTTCCAAAAAACGAAAGCCGCGTTAAAAAAAATCAGTACTAACTGATACAGACTACAACTCATTAGTGAGATATTAGATGCTTTTTGTCTACATCCAAATAAATAATAGCTCCATAAATAGTAGTTGTGGGATAAATATAATTAGATCAACATCTGTCAGAAATTTGTATGGGAATGGCAATTGTTTGAACATAAGGAAAACAACAAACAAATATTGAACGTTTCAAACATTGTATAAAATGGCTTTTGCCAGAATTACACTTAGTTTTGTTAAATTATGAAATTTTTTATTTTATTTATTTAATGCATAGTTAAAGAAATTGTTGACTAGCATTTAATAATAGTGTCTTATTCAATAAGCATATAAATGTGGATGTTATTTTACTATCACGAGGCTAGCATACCCTTAACACGCGCTGTTCACTGCTTACATCGGACGTATTTCAAATGGGACTAGACATTAGTGCATAATGAATATAAATACATTGCTGGAATTTTAATCTAAACCTAACATTCGCCGATAATTTAAATACATTCCAATCCAAAAAAACAACAATGACTAAATCAAGTTTAAATACTTTCGATGTTAAAAGGGGGTTGTTAAGTGAATCAATGTTTGGTAACATTGAGTAGGTATCATCAATAACAACTTTCGACAGATTTCACAAATATTTACATTAAAATCAGTTATATATTGTGAATAAGGAGAAATAGTTTATTGTAAACAATGGAGGATTTCGATAAAGTTCTACTAACATTATAAAATAGTATTAGGATAGTAAAGAATAATTCTGATTTCAATCAGGTAACTAATGATCTGGTTATATTTCGTCTTCTTCTTGTACGCAACACTTTTTTCTTTTGTGTAGTCTGTTACTTTTAGAATTATTATTATTATTATTGTTACTGTTTCCGGGCGCCACTTTAGGAACGGTACTGTACATTTGAAGCCAATACTAAATGCTCGAATCATCGTCAGGGCACAGGAAGTTTACCTACTATTGTTACAGTGAAATCAATTCAATATACCAAATATTGAAATGATACAAACTGACTCGATAAATAAGCGAACCAAATCTACTTAATTTCAGAAAGAAAAAGAAAACCTTGAACAGTGTTCAGTTTGGTGGCCTACAATATCTTACTTTTTTTTTATAGTCGATGTCTAAAATTTCATTGACAATATTTAATAATTGTATACTATTACAAGTTTAGTTATCAAAGTACCAAATTAATGTGGTAGCAATTTTAGCAAGTAAGTCTCTGCTTTTCGAGACTTCAATAGTTCACGTTTCTCTAAATGCATAAATTTTAAGATTGAAAAACATTCTATCTAAAATGACTATATACCGGGGGAATGAAATAGTGCAACGCAAGCTTTCTGGTGTTGAAACTCACTTTGCTGCTAGTTTCAGCCGATGTTGATGTAGGGTCTGCGTGTAGGGCCCTTTGAAGGTCTAGCACCTACAAAGCCACAATTACAACACCACAGAGCGATAAAAGGATTGTTTGTTCTGTAGTGTTGATTGTATCCATGTCAAACAAATTGCTCCGAATATTTTTAATTATAATTATCTAAGTTCGATGAGCCAAAAACTGGAAAGTGTAATCGATTAGATAATAAAAATTCCTTTTTTATGGACAATGAATTTATTGTAGTTTTTTCATACGGTTTTACAAGCTGGAAAAATTTTACTCCAAAATGCCTAATGTATAATTGCGAATTTGCTTAAAACTTTGTTTAGAAAAGTACCAACTTCAATTTTTGGCTCCATTCTTGGGGATATTAAAAGGGTTATTCTATATTACAGAAATTTAAGAGTATAATCCGACTATTTCTTTTTTGAAACAGAAACGAATTTTTTCTAGTTAGATTCATTTAAGACAAATTATGATAACGCAACTAAAAGCAAATTCGAATTATACTCTAACGTACTAGTCTGTATATGTACATTTAAATATTTTCGCAATAATAAAATCCAGCTTTGATAGATTAGTCATATAAATCGCATCCACATTCTATTCATCACTTTCGGTTGCTGATCTGAACCGTTGAGCAGAAGATGGAAGAACTGGAGGTGGGGAAGATGGCATAGATTCTTGTGCAGTAGCTTTTAATTCCACTGGCTCTAGAGGAGGAAGATCCCTGGTAGCGTTCCAAATTTCAACCTGCCTAGGACGCGAATAGGTCGATTCCCTGACCTATGGTATATTAGAGACAACATTATATACCGATGAAAAGATAGAAGAACTAATGAATATTTGATCATAATAAAAATACTTAGTAGGAGATTGACCACAGTAGAGGCAACAAAAAGCAAGATCAAGAAAAACCCCAAAAACCAGCAATAATGTAAAAGAAAAGGCCAAATTTTGTACTTCAAGTGTGTAACAATTCTTTAATAGGAAGATTAGTGTTAAATAAATATATATATATATATTTCTCAAGTCAAACAGGTCGAGCGCTTTCGGCAATACAATGCCATCATCAGGACGACTAAAATAATAGTTAAAACATAAATAAATAGTACATAATGAGACTTATGATACTTACAATATTATACAAACTTGAGGGCAAAAGGTTAATTATAAAATTCTTTTTTAAAACATTTTTAGCAGGAACACAACCATATTACCTAAGTATCTTAAACGACATAAAAGAAATGTTTGAGTGTAACATTTTTGATAATTTTAAGAGGCCCAGGCCTGAATGTTGTCTTTATCAAGGACAACCGGTGCTTCAAAAGCATGAAAAATAGTTAAAATTAAAATTTTAACCAATTTTCAATTTTTAACCTCACTTTTTGTTCAAAATATTGTATAAACCGCATGGTCACATTTTCACAAAATTTTAATTATAACTATTTTTCATGCTTTTGAAGCACCGGTTGTCCTTGATAAAGACAACATTCAGGCCTGGGCCTCTTAAAATTATCAAAATGTTACACTCAAACATTTCTTTTATGTCGTTTAAGATACTTAATATGGTTGTGTTCCTGCTAAAAATGTTTTAAAAAAGAATTTTATAATTAACCTTTTGCCCTCAAGTTTGTATAATATTGTAAGTATCATAAGTCTCATTATGTACTATTTATTTATGTTTTAACTATTATTTTAGTCGTCCTGATGATGGCATTGTATTGCCGAAAGCGCTCGACCTGTTTGACTTGAGAAATATATACATATATATTTCTTTAACACTAATCTTCCTATTAAAGAATTTTTACGCACTTGAAGTACAAAATTTGGCATTTTCTTTCATCACTAAGTGTGTACGCACCAACACGTAACCTTTGTTACTCATTATTTAATAATGTAAAAGACATAGTAATAATCGTAATACAGAATCAAATAAGAAAGTATATATAGAACGGTTGAGCAAAAGATTAAAGAACTGGAGGTGGGAAAATTGGTATAGGATTTACTGTGGTAGCTTTTACAATACTATCTCTATAGGATAATTCCATGTTATAGTTCCAAATTTTAACCCGTCTAGGACAAGAGTAGGTCAATTCGATGACCTAAGGTTAATCAAAGACAACATTTTATACCGATGAAAAATATAAGTGCTTCAAAAGATTTGGTCATAATGAAGATACTTAGCAGAAGATTGAACACAGTAGAAGAGTAAAAAGAAAGATTAAGAAAAACCCTGATAGCAGCAATACTTCCAAAATATATTATAAAAACAACAGTAACACGATAAAATAAAGAAAAATCATATGAAATGGTTGAGCAGACGAAAGAACTAGAGTTGGGGAAATTGGATAGAATTTTTGTTTACTAACTTATACTTCTACTAGCTCTAGAGGAAAATCCATAAAGTTCCAAATTTTAACAAGAGTAGGATGATTCGATGAAAATATCGAAGAGCTACTAAAAAGTTGATCATAATGAAGATATTTAGCAGATGATTGAACACAATAGAAGCAGCAAAAAGCAAGACCAAGAAAAATCCCCGAGAATAAAAGTATTCCCAAAGGGCATTGTAACAACTAGGGTAATACAGAAGAAAATAGTAAAAATAATATATATAGAATAGTTGAGCAAAAGATGGCAGAATTAATGGTGGAAAAGATGACCCAGGATCTTGTGCAGTAGCTCTTATTTCTACTGGCTTCAAAGAAAGAAGCTCTCTGGCAGCCTTCCAAATTCAAACTTGTCTAATAGGTTGAGTAGGGCGATTCTCTTACCTAAGGTTAATCAAAAACAACATATATCGATGAAAAGTTTAAAGATTTAGTCACAACGAAGATATCTAGCAGAAAATTCTATACAACAAAGGCAGCAAAATACTAGATCAAGAAAAATCCCACGAGCAGAAATACTGCGAACAGACATAGGAAAAATAAAAATATATAAAAATTAATGGAGCCAGTAAAAAATATACGGAAAATAACGTATCTTATACAATATTATAATAACATAATTACTTTTACGATTTCACTTTTGGGGTCAAACCGTTCTTGAGTGATCCCAGTGTCTTTTAAAATAACTTCAACTGGACGTGCTGCTTTGAATGGACTTGGAGCATATTCTATATCTTGTAAAGGATTATCTAAACGTTTTCTACGATTAGCGATTCTATTGCAAGTTTCTAAGGCATGTTTATGCAAATCTTCTGCATCTACGTTCTATAAAATTTAAAAGTTTCTTTTAAAATAATTTAATTAGTGGATTGGTGGAAATTTCCATTATAGAGCCAAAATTATTTATTCCAAATGCATTTTCACATGATTTGCAATTTACAACGTTACAACATTTGTTTTAACAAATAATTAATTACTAGTTGAACAAAAATAATGAACGAATATTAATTGATAACATCATCATTCCAGAAATCAAGTTTATATTAATTATGAAGTAACAAATATCACTGATATTAAAAAAAAAGTATTTATCACAAATCTGGTACCCTACCAAAGCTTTAATTAAAATGAAAGTGAATAAGAAATAGCGGATTAATTAGTTATAAAGGCAGATATACCTGAAATATATCAATACTATCATCTTCCAAATCATTTATATACACTCTAGTGTCTTGTACTTGAGCAGCATGTTTCAATTCTTCCACGTGCATGTCTTCGGTAGAGTCAGGATATCTCTCTGCAATACGATCAAAGTGCAATTCATCACTATCGCGATCTTCTCTAGCATCTTCAATTTCTTCCCTGGCGTCTTCTTCTAAACTTTCGCGTTGGGGTCTTTCTTCTGCAAAGCGTCTGGGCTCTTCTTCGTAGTCCTCCTCCTCATAATCTGCTTCTTCTATACGGAAGGTTCGAAAAGTTCAGGGAGGAATTTTATAAAAATGATAAGGTAGTATTAAAAATTAACTCAAAATTTTATGATTACTAATTTAGAAGTGTGTAATAAAATGTTTTTTGTTTTATTACGGCCTGACCTAGGGTGTCGATATTAGTTGACAGCTATTCGAAGTTTGGTTTGACAATTGGGTCTTAAATTAATTGAAGGGACTAACTGTGATAATTTTAAAAAATAGTGTAAAGAGAATTTATCAAAAAATGATTGCTGAATTTTATACATTACCTTTTTTGTAATTAACTGTAGATGTAGAAAACTTGGCATTTTTTTCCGCAACAACTGCCATGTTTGACATACGATTCATCGTTGAAAAACAAGCTTTTTGTTGTAAATCAAAATTTCTTCCATTTTCTTGCAATGCCGCTCCCAAAAGATTATTCTGTTGCGACGCCCGTAGAGCATTTTTCGAAAATTTTTGATAACATGTAGGTTTTAAATCGGTGGAAAGATTTTTTATCAGTACGTTGTATTTCAAGGCATTTTGGAGTAAAACTTTGGGCATTTTATGAAAAACTACGATGATTTAGATGGACGGTGAATATGAGATGAATGATTGTGTGACGAATGATATTTATTTAAAATGATTTAAATCTCCATGGTAATTTTTGTAACCAGGACTTCGGTTTTTGTTTATAAAGAATTATATACAGTTCGCTAGAATAAATGTTTAACCCCCTTCCCTACTAGCTAGTCTTTAACAGAAAACTCTCAGAAAGGTCGTATTTTAAAATCGGGGTAACGTGCTATGGCATAAAAGTTTCGAATTTTGCATGATTCCCCTTCAAGTATGAATCATACTTTCAATTTTTTAAATGCTAAAGCTAATAAGAGGAAGTGATTAAGAGTTATTGCAGCGCATAAAGCGTCTTTTTAACATACTTACCACTTTTATTTTTAATTTAATTACTGTAGTTATGTTTGGCTCATAGTCTTTATTTTGCATGTTCATTTATATTCCCAAGGTTATTGAAAAAATATTTCAGAATAAATTCGGAGCAATTTGCCATATTTTATATAACTTAAAATACTTGTGTTGTGCGAAATGTACCATGTTAATTTGTAAAAAAAAAAATTATATCTAAGTTTTAAACTAACAACTTTTAGTGTCTCAAATGTAAATTGATTTAAAAAATATACATCCTTCAATAAGTTTTCTTCTGAGATTTGAAACACTGAAATTGTTCCCTTAATTATTCTCTTTTGAAAATTTATACCTGTATAATAATGCCAGTGTCTACTTACAGTTAAAGTGTGTGTTTGAAGAAATTAGAGTGAGATAGAAGTACACTTACCGCATCCTAAAATGCAAACAACACCGTCATGCAAAATTTACAACATTCAGAATATCAAGATGCAAAATAGTACATACGGGGAGCGATCAAAAAGTTTTAGCTCTAAAATCTCCATTTAAAATCGTTCTTTACATTTCCTTAGAAAAGTTCCAATTTTTATACTTTAGACTTATTTCTAAAAAACGTAGAAATAAACGACTATTAAAGTTTAGATTTAAGTGCGGAAACATTTTGACCCAAGTAAATTTTAAACATTCTCAGTATAGATGCAACTTGATCAATTAGACTTATATCCATGCCTTACTATGGACGTTTAGTACCGATAAACGTGCAGGTTTAGTTGTTTTTAATTATTCGGTTATTTTTTTTAGTTACATCTAGCTTAGATCGTATATTTTTATATGTTCTGCAATTTGTCTAAAGGTTTACTTAATACATTTTTCGATTATATTATTTACCTTATTTAGATTAAATGTTTTTAAGTACGATTTAGAGTGTTCAAATACATAAATGTAATATAATAAACGTGGTTATTTTTTTTCAAATAGTAAATTCTTTAATAGATTACTTTGTTTAGCACTGGAACACTCTGTATGATAAAAGTAAAAGGTTGTATACGAGAATTTAACAGGTAATAATGTTATAATATAACACCTTTATGAACTACAGTCTAAGACTAAGACAAAATTAAATAACATATGGGAGCACCTAAAAATTAATTAGTAAACGTTTTTTTTTTAATATTGAGTATTTTAAGAAAAAGTACTAGGTAATTGAATTTTCTGAGTTAGCTGAATGTTATCTAAACAGGGCCTAATTTTGATAAACCAACCACTGTAAATATTTAGTACCCTATTAAATTATTCATAATAATTGTGTGAAAGTTAGGAGTAGTTTGAATAAGTGAACTGAAAACTGAACACAAACTTATCCACTAGATATTCATTCAAGTATGATGCTTGCGGTAAAATTTGAAACTTTATAGGACAAATCGGCTGGGAATAATCAAAAAGATATACTGAATTAAAATGCGGAACAAAGAGAAGAAGAGATTAAAAGAAAAACGAAATAATTACAGAAAAGACAAATTAATACGTCACAACCCTCAAGAAAGAGTAGTCTCTTTTTATTAAAAAAAAAACTACGTACCTAGGTATTTTTCACTCACTTAAAAATTAATTACATTTACATTTTTTGATGTCTCAATACTGAATATGTATTTTTGAAGTTATAGGTTTAAATTTGAATGTAAATGTTCCTACGTTTGAAAAAATATTTTCACAGATCATGTTTATCGTTGTATACAGAGTGTCCCGAAAGATACTTCAAAGAAAAAAAATGTGCAAAGTCTAGAGCTCATTTTATGTCGATTTGACGTTAACGTTTCCTAAGGCTGCTAGAATTATTTTAAAGGTGGAGCTCTAACATCGGCTTAATTCAAAGTACTTTGAAACAGTTTCCTGTTAAGTAACAACATTCGGTACATTTATTTCTTGGAACGTGTCCAATAAAATTGCATGAATACGATTTTACTAAATGTAGTCTTAAGCGTCGCGTTTGGATGAGGTATTACGGATAATCATTTTTTATAAAAATGTTGAAATTTATTAAATATACTGTCAAAATAGCGACAAAAAAATTATAAATGAAAGTATCCAATATTCCATCTAAACCAGTCGCTTATGACTACAATTAAAAAATCGTGTTCATGTCATTTAATTGGCCACATTCCAAGAAATAAATGAACAGAATAATATCCAATGACAGGAATCCGTTTTGAAGATATTTTGGATTAAACCGAAGTTACAGAGACATCTTTAAAGAGGTTTAATTTCTTTTGGGAAGCAATAAAGAAGACACTGTACTGTGTACATTTGTTTCGTTAACAGTGAATTTAAATCTGGTGTCGCCTTTCTGGAGCCAAAATATACTAATTATTTATATTACCTTTTTCTGTTTATGTAAAAACTATCGAAATGATTGAGAACCGAAAGCAAAGCTCAACTATGGTTCACTTAAGATAAAACAATTACATTTATCAGCTCTAGATTTTTTCCATAAAGTGACTTTCTGGGCACTCCGTAGAGATGCGACGGCATGTCATTTTAGAAAAATCACAATTTCATTGACGTCATTATACGATATTACACTAAAAAACTAATCAAAAACAATTACTTGTGAAATTTTTCTTAGTGTAATAACTATTAACTGATATTAACGCCAATTTTATAAAAATTGGGACGTAAGTTTTCGTTTCTGAATAAAAAACAGTGTAGAACACTTCTACTTTGTTCAAAAAAAAAAATGACAACCGGATTATTTTCCTTGTTATTCAAAAATAATAAATACAGACGGAGCGCAATTACGTATATACCAATTTTTGTCAGACATGCTTAGACCGGTTTTTGACTTAGACTGTACCTACTTGGTTGTACTCCCATAAAACACTTTCTTAAGTAGAAATATCCGCAAACTAGTTTAGAGAAATTGATGGCTCAACACATTTAAATCGGACAAGAGAGACATTTAAATATTGCAAGGTGGATACGTGGTCTGTGCAAAAATGATGAAATATGTAGACTACATACAGCGTGGTAAAAAATTCAATATACATTATAGAGATTTCGAAATACGTTAAACGAAAACATACAAAATTAAAATAGTACTCTTTTAAATTATAAATATTCTGATAATGATTTCAAGTAATCAACATTGTTAGGCAATCGAGTTGATAAAGAAGAAATCCGAGTTTCATTAGAACATTTCAAGAAGCCTAAAGGAGGCTTGTTAAATATAACCGCTGTTAAGTTGTTAAATTGGGTGAAATTCATCGCATCGCATTACTACTCAAATGGCACCCTTATTTTTCCTGGTGTCAATGTTTACCAGGGTTATTTTCTAAATATTTTCACTCAATAATTGGGTTTTCTAAACTCTTTGCAGGAGAGATTTTTATCTTAGCATGCTTTTCAAACAAGTTTTTTTCATTTTTAGTGGAATTTTGTTTTTAACTCTGTTAACTAAATTAGTAGATACTAAAAGATTGACTTATCATAATATAAAATAGAATTTTTACCACCTTGTACAGTGTTTGTATATTACAAGTTTACCATCAGAATTTTTTTGATTTTAATGACTGTTACTTATTATTTAAAAACAATTATTAATTAATACCGTGAACAAATCAAAAAACGATCTGTTCAATTAATGTTTATAAAGGAATTTATCTTGAAATTGCAGGCCTTGGTTGATATCTATCCACGTAAAAAGTAATAAAATATAGGTATTTGTAATTATGTAATTACATCGAAGGTATATCAAATAAGTACCTTTGTTTTAGAAAGATAACGTTGCTGAGGGAAGAACACTATATCGAATTTCAAACTGATTCATATGTTAGTTTTTATTTGACAGCCACTTGTTTACCACGTGCTTCTTGTTTCTCGATAAAATTGAGAATATCGATCCGTTATTTGTTTTTTGGATGTAAAAACAGGCGAAGAAATGAAAGCGAAGATGGATACAGTTTTTGATGAGAATTGGTCAGGCCACCCAGCAGACGTAATTACTGCAGGAATCATTGAAAAGTTCCATGGCATGGCATGTTAATTCGATAGGTGCCCCGATTGTATCTGGATACATTATTATAAGCCAGAGACAAAGCAACAGTCAAAACATTGGATTTTTTAAGTTAAATCTGCTCCGATACAAGAGCTTAAAATTTTTTGGAATTCGAAGGGAATAATCCTTATTTACTTTTTGCAGAAAAGAAAAACGATCGCGGAGCAGTACTATAGTGAATTATTGGATCGATTCGATCAGAAACTGAAGGAGACACGGTCCCGTTTGGATAAAAAATTGCTATTTCATAACAACACCGCACCAGAACATTCATCCGGATTTGTCGTGGCCAAATTGCATGAACTGCGCTAGGTATTGCTTTCGCACCTACGTTCTCGTACGTCCTGGCTTCCAGTGATTTTTTTCTGTTTCCAACAAGAAAACATGCCCCAGTGGAAAAATTCAGATCAAACGAAGAGGTTATCGCCGAGGCAGAAGCATATTTGGAGGAATATTTATTGGAGGCATCAATGAAATGGCAAAAGTGTATCGACCTAAAAGGTCATTACGTTGACAAATGAAAAAAATTGTGAAAATTTTGCTTCTTCATTCCTACTGGTTCTTATTGATCGTCCCTCCTATATTTCAATTGCTAAATTATGAAAAATTGATAGAAAGCCCGCATGAGACTTCAAGATGTCTTCTTTTACAAATATCAATTAAATGAGTTTATTTGGCATGTTACAATTTCAAAAATGATCTAAACTAATCCAATATTTTTTCGACTTTGTGGATCAAAAAACATAAACTCAGGCAAACTTGCAATAAAAAGTGCGTAATAGATAGATACATTTTTATTACCGTCATATCCTACAAAGATTAAAATGACTACAAACATTTCTATTCTTTACAAAATCTCTTGATTTTTTTTTTATAAATTGATTTGTTTTGGGATATTTTTGGTTTTAAAAAGTGTCGATTCTCTTATAAGTGCAAAAGTGCTTTTTCGCAAGTGCTTTTTAGGGTGTAAAGACGCACCACTTCCGATTGATCAGAAGCCTGGAAGCCAGAAGAGAGAATGAACATTTGTTTAATGCCTAAATGTGCTTCTAATCTTTGTGCAAGCATCACTTTGTGAAATGTGAAGAAGTCCAAGTGAAAAATTTTTTAATATTTAGTAGAAGTACAATAAGGCAGAAAAGTTTTATAATTATTTCGTACAGTCAAAATTTTTAAACAAAATGTTATTTAATAATTTCAAAGATGAAGAATATCTCTTTCTCTTTCTTCTTTAAAAAAGTAACACATTCTGTAATCTATGTATTCAACAAAATATTGCACTAATGAGTATAGAAATTGTTTAAACAATTTAAATAATTTCCAAAAATTAATTGCTGGTATTGTAGATCCACTAAATATGGTACAGGTCTTTTTTTAATTTAAAACTCTTTATCACTGTCTTTATAGACATTTTTTAAAGAAGGCAAGTTGAAATAATAAAAAAAATTTAACCTCCTTTTTTCCAAAAAAGTTTTAGTAGTTAAATATTTTGAGACAATCGAGAAAAAGTTTGGTCTAAGTGAATTCTATAGAGCAAAGTCAACAATATGAGTTAAATACTAAAGCTTGCATCAGAAGGAGGTGCATTGGTTAAAATATAGTGTAAAATCTGCCTATAGACAAATTGTATCTGTAACTGTAGAAAGTTTAAAAAATTATTAAGCATCATTTATCCAAATTATAATCGTGACAACTTAATCTTTTGGATACGAAATATTCTTACAAATATGCCGTATTCCTTACAATTTAAAATAAGAATCAATCAAATCCTATAAAACTGTACCGATATTATTATGAACAAAAATTCCACTCACCTTCCTCGCGTTGGAGGCTTTTAAATCCGCCTGCAGCGCCATGTTTGAGAAGGGCACCTCCATAGAGTACTTAATGGAGTGTAGTAGCTGCACCACGACGTTGGAGACGTTCTTGAAGGAGAGCTTTCTTCGCTGGGCGGCTCCCAAAGCAGATCGGACCTGCAGCGTGTTGAACAACAATGGCTGGAAGAAACCGCCGGGGTGTGCCGGGGAAAGGGCGGAGGTTAGTCACACGGGGTTAGATCGGGCAAGCGATTTGGTTCAAGCAAAGTTAAGAGTGGTGAAAGAGAAGATAAGAAAGGGATGTGGTTAACCGGTCAAAGAAATGGTATACTAGTAAACATTAAAATTTTTTTGCAAATGTTATGTAAAAAAAGCAGTGATGAAGAAATCAAATGATCAACATTTAATTTCCAATTTTTTTTCCATAATAACTTCAATATTGTGGATTATTTTTTGATTAATGATATTCCGCATAATTTTTTTAATGATTTATCTTTTTTTGTTGTTTAAATCGCCGAGATTTTTAGATTCAAATGTATGTTCACATATTTATTGCAATTAAAGAAATTAATCTATTTAGACATAAACTTTTTTTTTTATTTAATGAGCCAATATTTTTATTATACAAAGCATTTTATTTTTAATTCTTTAATATTTTTCCTAATTTATTATTAGTACCGATTACCAACCTCTTATTATATATAATGTCTTTTACGAATAATAAATTATGACTGCTTGATCATTTACGAGTACATGCCAGTTTTTGACTTATTGATTTTCACAGTCATTTAGATGAGTGATCGAAATTTTGACTAAAGTATGAGGGACATTTTAAGATATAAAGCAATACCATTATACCTTAACCCTTTCTAGTTTTTAATCTACGATAATATAATTAATAAATAACAACGTAACCGTTTCAAACTACCCAATTTCTAACTAACAAACAAATACCTTAAACTGATTTCCTAGAAATATTTGTAGAAGAAGTATATTGCGAAAACCCTAAAAATATAGAAATTAAAATTTTTCATTTTTTTTTGGATCACTGGCAATATTGCTTAGCAGTATTACAATTAAATCAATGAGTGGACGTCGCTCCGATTTGACAGTACTGCGTTGCCAAAACGGTCAACATGGCAGACTATATCTGAGTGTATTATTTTTGAAATTTTTATTTTTATTTCATGTTTATTTATTTTTATGATTACTAGAAAAAATACCATGTTAGTGATTTTAAGTACAAAATGAAAAGTTGAAGTATCGACTGTCCATCTCTGTTAGATTTCAATTACTGTTTATTACTGTTATTTGGCACTAGATGTTTTTGGAAAACATGATCCAAAATGTGCAAATAATGATTCATGATATTTTGAATAAGTAAAAGGGCAGAATATAAAAAATTTATATACGGTTGCTGTTTCTCCAGATTGTTTTTGTTCTTTTTTTATCTTCCCTCGTGTATTTTATTCATTAACTAGCGCCCCATACTGCGGAGACATTTATGTTATGTTACAAATCATATTAGCATAGCTGACAGACTTGTTGGCGAAAACCAAACATAAAATATGAACCAGATGACTGTAATGTGAACAAACGTCAGCCAAGCTTTAATTTTTGTCATTTACTTTCCTAATAAATTTGCTCAAATATATAAAAACGGCTGACGCCGTTTAAATTGTTAACCAGAAGATTGAGAAAAAGTTGATCATGTGATTAATCCGCTTCACTGAATTTTTTTGTCAAATTAGAAGGACTTTTTCAAGTAATTTTCTATAAACGTAAACCGTGATAGCATCAAATCAAGACATAAACTATAAAGAAAAATAAAGCGATTGATTGAAAGATAAGGCGAAGCATATGAGAATGAAAATTTATATGTGGGTGTTAAAGGAAATTGTTGTAGATGTAACAGCGTGTTGTCTTGTTAAACTTGATGGTTTGGAAAATTTTCAACAAAGCGTAGGTAAAATATTTTAGACACAAAATTGCATTTTTTTCATAATAAATGTGATTTACGTATTTAGAAATTGGATTATTTTTGACATGAAAATTATTTAAAGCGCCGTTTAATTGCAGCACAAGTTTTATTAAAAGAAAAACAAATATTTAAACACCCATATTCAATATGGCTCCAAACTTTTAGTATTGATTTGATTGAAATGTGATTTGATAAAAAATATATTAGTAATTATTTCCAAACCGAATCAAATTTTACAAAATTAGGCAGTGCATGCGTAAACTTAATGCAGTTTTTTAATTTAAAAATTGCTCTGGTTCTTACTCAGATTTTTTTAGTAGACAGTGGTGTAGAATTGTGAGTAGCAGACAGGAAATACATAAGATATATCGATCAGTGAGGTGCATATTGAAATATTCCTTCAAAAAGTTCTATTTTGAGCAGTTGTTTTAAAAAAAATACTTATACCACATAAACGCATAATAAAAAGAACCTATGTAAATGTTGGAATACTTCTGAATACACGCCGCTGATATAAATACATACACATAATAATAAAGGTTTAGAAAATTGCACATAAATGTAAACAATAGGGGGTGCAGAAAACAGAACGAATTTATTTGCTATGTTGTTGCAGATAGTATAACAGCGATTCTAAAAGTCATCTAGGTGGACAAATAATTTCCTTTTACATATCATAATCATAGATTAAAGTAACGTAACAGATTTTTAATGTAAATCAGAGTTTTGTAGAAAATTCTTAATTTTTGATGTAGCTAATCCCAAAACAAGAAATTCTAACCGTTGTACCAGTTCTAACTTTAAAAATTAAATCTAAAGCAACTATTTTTACTTTTCAAATTGTACCTAAAAATGAGTTTAAAAGTAAAGCAAAATTTAAAATAATTTCAGAATCTGATTGGGTTGGTTCGTTATGAATATTTCACAAAAAGTTCATATTTCATTTAAAATCTTTATACCCATATTCTACTTTCACAGGGTATACTCAAAAGGTAAGACATGTAAGTGTGAAATTTAATACAGATCATATTTAAAAAAAAATTTATCTCAATTTATGGTAGTTTATTTAATTAATAATTTATTAAACAAACTATAAACTGTACTTTATACCTGCTTTTCCCAATTCTTCGTTTATTTTCTATTCAAGGTTATCCTTAGTCTCTACTATAGTTTCAAATATTTGTATCTTACCATCTGTCCCTATATTTGGAAATTGTAAACTTTTCTTGATGTAATTATACTGTTAGTTTTGTTTATATTTATCTTTATATTTCTTTTGTTCATTTCGTGTTTGTTATTTCTAGGAACGCATCCCTGTTTGTGACGACTCCTCGTTGTTTGTTCGAATTACATTTCTATTGTTTTTGTACATTATTTTTTATATGTCTATGGTCTGTTCTGTATCTCGTTTTATAGTAGCTTACCATATTTTATTGGTTGAAAGCTCTGTGTTTATTTATTAATTTCTCGCTGATATCTCAAATCACTTGTGTTTTCTCCACTTCTAAAGTTACTTTGTGAGCCCTCTAAGGTTACTTTAACTTTGTTTTTTATTATTTTTTCCATTACTCGATCCATGATTTTTGTACCTCTCTAGTTGTTGCAATTTATTTTATTGCCGTTCTTATATATCGATAAAATGATTCCTAGGTTTCAGTCTTTCAGCATTTTTACATGTTTTATTATTTGATTTAACAATTCTATTAGTCTCGCCATATATTTGATGATTTCCCTGTTATTGTCCTCTTCTGGTTTTTTTTACGTTGACATATTTACTGTTTATACTACTTTTGCTTCCCTTATGCACTTAAATTCTTCTACTTGATCTACTTCTGTCTGTTGTGCTGTGATTTCAGCCTCTATGGGTTATCTAAAGTATTTTCTGTATTTTTCCATGAATTGCTCCAAATTTTTTCTTTTTTATCTTTAATATTCAACATATTATGTTCTTCCTTTTTCTTTAGTTTATGTAGTGTTCTATATAGAATAATTCTTAGTTCTCTTTATTTTCTATCAATTTATGATCAAATTTTTGTTCAAGGTTTTTGTTTTGCTATCTTAACTTCAATATTCACTTTTTTTCTTCTTGTAATTGTCTTGTTTTTCTACTTGTTGAGTTTAAATATCTCATCTATTTTTCTTTCTTGTCTTTAATTTTTTGTTGTATGTCTGGAATATACTACTCTGCCTTGTAGTTATTTTATTGAAATTTTTGTTCTACATGCTTTAGCAGCTTCTAGTAACCATTTCTGAATTTCTTCATTTGCCTTCTAGTCAATCTATTTTCTTTTTCCTTTTTTTTTATTTATCACCATTATATTTTATTTGCATTTATTATACTGTATTGTATTTCTTCAGTTTACAACTTTTTATTGTTTCTGTTACTTTCTTTTTTTATCCGTTATTTCTATATTAATTTTGTTGTTAAGGCTAAATATTTAATAGAAAGAACATTAACTCTTGTAAAGAAATCAAAACATCTGTATACAGGATTAACAAATAAACAAATAACAAGCAAACTTATTGTACTAAAATTATTCAACAGTTTGAACATTAGTTTGTTGTTATCTTCAATGCATTAATTAATCTCAATAAATATACCCTGTACAAACCATGGCATGAATTTAAAAAAAATGTTGTTAAAATATCATCTGTATTAAACTTCAAAATTATATATCAGTTTTACTTGAGTGCACTTCGTGAAAGAAGAACCATCGCGATTAGGCGCTAAAATTACAATTTTGAACCGAAAAAATGGAATTTCTCGAATTAACATTAATCTGGTCTATCCTTTCAATTTCTTGCAAATTATTAAAACGTTTATCATTAGATTTCATTAAATTTACGTATATAAGCACATTTGCTATGGATTTTTTCCAATAAGCACAACGGTTTAATAAGATCACAATTTTCGTATTTTCTTTTAACTTTTATTTGCCGGCATAACAAATTCGATTGGAAAATGTACATTAACTAAATTGCTATTATTTGTCCAACCAACATTCCGTTTAGGACCACCATTCCCATAGGCAAATGTATTTCCCAGAGTTTTCCATTGGATTTTGAAGGGCTTTTGTGTTTGTACATTGCGGCAAGAGCTTTTCCGAGGTTTTCTAGCGAAATAAAAGATCTCCAGATAGGGCCCTTTACACACTTCAGACTACGCTGAGAGGTCGGTTTGTCTCTGGGAAATACTTTTGCACGTGTTATTTGTAAACTTATTTTGTTGCGGTTTGTGTTTCAGAATGAACACAAAATTTATCGAGAGCGATTCATTTAACTTTAATAAAGTTAAGAAGAGACTAACATGTTCAAAATTAATGACACATTCATTTTTTAGCAAGTTGTTTTCTATAAGTTTTGGATTTTATGCGATTTGGCTCTTTCTGTAGTTTTCTTTAAAATCCTCTTAAGGTAATTACAATTATATTCACTTGGTAAAGGTAAACAGTTATTTCAAATGTCAAAAATGCAGTTAAATGTTAAAAAAATGTATGTCTAAAATATCAAATGTCAAAATGTCACAAATATTACTTCATACGAGCAAGCCATGTCAAACATTTAGTTAAGTTAATTTAATTACAAACAATCTTAGAACATTCCCCATATTTTAATTATACCATCTCAGTATTTACTAAAAAATTTATTTGGAAAAACAAACTAATAATACCTGCATTCTCTCGAAACTTTTAAATTAAAATAAGTCTATTCGGAACTTGTTCAAACGAATATTAATCCAAAAAGGTTCGAGGAACTTTGAAGATTACTTCAAAACTTTCTTTATAATGAATAGTTTCATTTAAAAATGAACTGAAATGAAACAAAATCAAAGTTCTAATGAGTGGGTAGTTCCCGAAATGATTTATAGAAATGTTCGTTAAGGGGAATGCCAGTGGCGTGTAAAAACGAAGTAAAAGAAATTTATGATAGAAGAGATTAGGTTGATCCGAAATCAAGGAAACTACGATATGACAATTAATGCTTTTTCAATACAACAACCAGATCAAATAATAAAATCATGTAGCAAATTATCTTTTAAGGGGTAGAAAAAGAAGTATTTAATTAAAACACTTTAAAGTAGAAGTTTCACAAGGATTCAATCCTATACTTATTTACTAAATCTAAAAATTATCTCAATTTTTCACAAAGTTCAGTTTTTCCCATACATCGCTTCTGAATATCAATTAGTTTCGTTCTCTATTCAATGTACTTCCATTAAAATGTAGCTCGAAAAACTTGCAGCAAAAGCTAAAAAGGCACTACAGTTTAAAGTAATGAAATACCGTCCTTTAGCAGAAAATTTACATGAAAACCCTCTCGTTTAAAAACCAAGTTTAAACTAAAGCAAAAAATTATGCAAATCTTTGTACCGAATTAGAAACTGAAAAATGTATTCACTCTATTTCCTAGCGTGAATTGCGAAGTAATTTTACCTTCACTATTTTATTTGGTTTATCGCTTTTTGTAAAATGAGTAGATACTGGTTAATCAAATAAATCATTTTCATAAACGCGCTTGAATCCTTTCTAATAAAACATTTGGTATATATAAAAAGAAAAAAATCATTGTAATGTAAACAAACATTCAAATAACTTAAAGATAATATTAACTTATAAAATCGATTTTAAATATTATTTTTTAACCAAAATAGCTGCCGATTGAATATGTTCTTTTCGCAGTTATTCAACCTGAAAAGTAAACAAAATTTTCTTCCAAAAGGCTGTTTACAAGCTGATTACAAATATGTCAATCATGTTGGTGTTTTATAAACCTTAAACATTCAGAATCGATTGGAAGTACATGTAGAATAAAAAACAACGCCAAAGAATTTATAAACATAATTTACAGTTCGGATTACTGTGAATGTGTCAACATTGTATAAGTGACAAATGTCATAAGTGAAAAGTTAATAATAATTAAAACATGTCAAAAAAATTTGTTTATGCTCGAAAGATATTTTTTTAAGCAAAAAAATTCTATATTTATTGGGAAAAAAGTTTGTTAGAATTCAATGAACAAGTTAGATCTCTATTTTCATAAAACATATCTAATGATGGATTAGTGTTATTAATCGATATTGTACACTAAAAAATGTATTTTCAACCTGAAAAAATGTTCGAATTTCAATTTTTTTTCTGTGGGAACTTATACACTGCATATGTAGCGTAGTGTAATTTTAGTACCATCTGCAACATTTTATTAAAAAAAGTACCTTTCTCCTCCTCGCTGGAGGTACTATGAAGTATGTCGTGACACAATGGTCCCTCAGGTACTGGTTTCTTGAGGTACCGTTGCCTGGTTCCACTTCATATTCTCCTCCCAAATAGTCCAAAGTGGCTTGAGTGATGTGTACTCTCCTGCAACAAACAGAAAAATGAAAAAATGCTGTTCTGGAATTTGTAACATAAACAAATCATCTAGAAAAACAGGGTATGAGTGCATCCCGAGGATAGATAAGCTGTAAAAGTTACAAAATCGAGGTTATTTTTAAAAGAGTGCAATTTATTTAAATTTATTCATATAAATGTAATTATCAATGTTCATGCTATTTATATTCTGTTCTTTTTTGAATGGAAATTCAGCTATAATATCCTAAAGTAAATTCTCTTATTGCAAGATTAAATATTTGTTTTTCTATATGAATCTGAATTCGTTAAATTCCTATTAATGTACGATTGATTCAATTAATTCGCGTTATACAAAAATGAGAATATGGAAACAATGAAGGAAATGTTAGAGGGTACGTTCTTTAATATTAGTTAAGAGGATACTGTATAATATTTATTCGTTTTACTTTATTTTGTGTATGTGAAAGGAGAAAAATAAATATGCTGATGAACTATAAGAGCCCTAATATTCAAATTCCGTTTTATTGCTCTAAAAATTGTTCTATATTCATGGTAAATATTAACCAATCGTGCGTTTCCTAAAATATTTTATTAATAAAATCTAAATTAATGAAAATTAGTATTGGATAGAAGTAATATAGATTTAATTAACTATCGTACAAGAGAGTAATGCAAGTTGTCAATAATATATTTGAAAATTAGGCACTTTGTACCATGTAATTAATATATGTAAATTATTTATGAAGAGAGCAACCCTTCGCAAGTAAATTAGGGTTTTGGGTGCCTCTCATATTAGAGAAAAGAGAAAAAGAAAATCCATTAATTCAGAGTAAGCAAAATATGTATCCATAAAGGATTAATATAAAACATTCCTATTTTTAGTCCAAAAATCCACGAACCCAACGCTTTAACAAACATTTTCAGTCATCAAGTAAAGTGGGTACAAATTGTAGATTTCTAAAGATCAACTATTTAAAATTCCTTTAGAAGAGTTCAATCAAAGTTTTGTGAAAAGAAATATAACTTTTTATTCTATATGCTAATAGATCTATACTGTCTGGGCTATTATCTATGGATGAACGATTTAAAAAGTGTATGTCGCAACCGCTATAAATAAAAATCGATATGATGAAAATTGTTTGCATAAATAATGGACAAACTCAAACTGTAACTATTTGCATTTTGAACAGGAAAACTATTTCGGAAACGAACCACTAATTAACGTTGAAACGATGAATGCGTAATGAGAGACAAATTCTCAATAAATGATGAATGCCATTTGATCACTTTGTTTATATTAAATCCGATACATGTAAACTGAATTCTGTAACAAATCTAGGTTTAAGATATTTATGAACAAATACTATATTTATAATACATCTAGTGCCCAGAATTATGAATAATATTTTTAAATTCTATCATTTTTATAGCTTCAAGAACACCCTTGAAAAACAAACAAATAAGGATTAATTTAATCCTATTTGTTTCAAAACCCTTTTTATAAATGATTATTTTTTTATATTGGTTATGTTTCGTTAAAAGCACTATTTGTTTAAAATGGTAAAATGAAACATAATATTAAATCAGTTAATAATTAATACGATGAAAGCAAACATAATCAATGTTAAATCAGATTCACCGTATGCAGTTAAAATGGTTTCAAAATGTTTATAAATGATTAGATTTATTTTTTTATAAATTGGATATGTTTCCAGAACGTCAAAAGCATGAAACAACTGGACAAAAAGTCAGAGGTTTTTGAGTGTATTTCTCTGTGAAAACATTCTTTCCGTTCGAGATTGTAAACACTGAATCTTCGATTGCAGAAAGTATTGATTAAAGCCCAAATTTCATTAATAATTAGTAAGAAACAAGTTGTAATATACGAAGTATTAATATCAATAATAATTAAGCTTGTAAAGATTTGTCTAAGTCATAAAAAGGAGACATATTAATGTCGTTAGCCAATAAATGCATTGCGTACGGGCAAGTAAATATTTTTGCGATTTTAAACCAAAATTAGAAAGATTTCGAAAAAGTTCAATTTTGAAACCAGTTGAAGTTTGACCCTCGTTTGGAATGAGACTCAAATTATGTGATTATCATTTCTTTTAGTAAGTAAAATCTGATTATTAATGAACTCGGCGAGGTTCTCTAATCATGTAATAATTTCGTTTCCCTTGATAATATATTACTTTTTATTTATTTTATTGTTAATTCATCACATTCCTGGCCCTAATAAATAGTTTAGAAAAGTAAGTTTTTCATAAGGTATATGAATCTGATCACTCAAATCTATCACATGACCTCACATGCTTCGCTCGGCATAAAATACTACAACTCATCTTTGAGTTTCAATATACTCAAGCTACTTATATGGCGGCCAAGTACAATAAAGGGAAGAAAGTCGCGCCACACCATCGACTTGCTGTTAAGCAAAACATAGGATCAGTCCATTCATTCAGATTTCTGTGTAAAGTTAAAATGATTTTACTCACCCTGGTTCACCTCCAGCTTCCATATTATTCGCTAACGTAACATCGTTTGACCAAACGTCATACTGCCATTTCCTCAGTCCCAAGACCCCGCACAGAACCCTCCCAGAATGAATTCCCACTCTCATGTTCAACTGGACATCAGTGGCTTCTACCACGCTCGCTATGGCATCGATCATGTCCAACCCCATCTCTACAGCGCAATGAGCGTGGTCTGAACGTGGCTCTGGAAGGCCCGAAACGCAGTAGTAGCAATCGCCAAGGATTTTTATTCGCAGACAGTGGTTATCCTGAAAATAAAAACAAAAATTGATTAAGTACATTAAGAAAGTAATTTGTTACAAAGCCGTTTAAAGTTTTCAAGCATCTCTAATTTGAGTAGAATTCGAAGTGCTTTTAAACGAAAGTACTTAAAACACTGTTCCGGAAAGAAAGAAAAAAAGGAAAACGAGGAATTTCTCTCGTTGTAATCAAGAAAAGTGGTAATACCTTCTAATTAACAGAGAGTTGAGTTCTCCTGCGTGAGGAGAATATTTACAACTGTCCGACAACCATAACAAGAGGGTCTCTTAACGTCTTTAACTCACGCTAAAACTTTCCTCTTCGATAAAGAAAACCTATTTAACCCTTAACTAGGGCAATTATACCTTTTTCGGATTTCGAGAGAGATTCAAAAAAAGATTTCATTTCTTTTGGGGGACTGTAAATGTTTAATTATGAAAAATTCCTTCTATTTTATTTGTTGTCACGTAATGCCATATTAAGCTTGCTTATCAACGCTGTTTGTGCTAAACACTATTATGGAATTAAAAAATCATTGTATTTTTATTTGGAAAAAAAAACACTGTTTGAGGACAAGTAAGTAAGTACAAAAAAGAGAACACCTCACTAATGTCGATGATAATTGCATTTAAACAGATTTTGTTAATCTTCAGCTTCGACATAAAACTTAAAGTTCACAGTAACTTGATTTGCTAAACTTAAACTTTAAATGTAGAGAAAATTACATCGGTAACAATTGATCGTTAAATATAATTGTTTCGAAATGGATTAATCTAATTTTAGAAAATAATTCTGCCTAGAACCGTTCTTTACGTAAAGCAAAACATGAACGGCTTCCATCGAAGGTTATACGGTGGATTAATTTCTTGTGTATTCAAACGAATTTGTGAAAATTTCGCGTGCAAATCGAATATTAAGGAATAATAGACGGGTACGATCATGAAAAGAAAAAAATATTTCAATGTTTGTGTTAATTTTTGGGTCATTACCATTCTAGTGGCCTGATCTCCGTTATAATTATATTTGAGAAAAATGGAAGCTAATTTAAAAATAAAGTTTTGTAAGACCAAGAAAGTTGAGTTTTTGTCACAATAAAAATCGTATGGTGTTAAACAGATTATTTTGTCTTATTCTTATTCAGGCACTCTGTAAAAAATCTGAAAGCTTTGTGCATACAAAAGTTTTGCTTTTTAAGAATTACCCGTGTTTTGTTTATTTCTAATCTCTAGAGATTCTTTTTACTTAATAAAATTTGAACTCCTTTGGGAGTTAACAGCCGAGAATACGATATACAAAAATGCATGCAAAACAAAAAGATTATTAAACTGTTAAAGATTTTTCTTAAGAAAATTTCGTAAGTCTGAATAAAGTAATTCTAGTTTTTTAAATTATGTTAACTATTTGAAAGTTTTTATAATTTCAATAGTAAAATGTTTTATATTGTGTAGCAGTATAGTCGTAGAAAACGAAGAAAAAAAACAAGATACGGAGCACGGCTTTTATTTTCTTATTGCTTAAATCTAATATAAAACTACAATTAAAAAAAAATCTCATCTATTAAAAAAGCTAGACTTCAGTCTTTCTAAAGAAAAAGTTCTTATTAAAACTTCACACAAAAGATATTCTTTCCTTTTTGATTGTGACAGGAAAATCATTTTTGAATAGTAACAAGCGCATTGGAAAATAAAAATCTGTCATTTATTCAACTAAAACAAGTCAATATTCTGAGTATCTTTGTTGAATTAAACAATATGCCAGTAGACGAAAAAAACTGAAAGAAAGTAAAGACAAGCCAGATGCTGATTAGAAGATATTTTTTAAAAGTAAATATTCTAACATTATCAAGGAAATGAACATATAAAAAAATCGCAGAAAAATAATAGAGAATAGAACAAAATTGAGAAAAGTTTTCACAGAAGAGAAAACACGTGCCTTTAAAAATACATACAAAGAAAATAATGAGCACGAGTCATTCATTACAAATAGATTTAATGAGTTCTGAAGCAAACCTTTAATTTTCAAGGAAATGAACATATAGAGAAAAAAGAATCACAGAAGAATAATAGGAGATAGAACAATTTGAGAAAAAATTTCATAAAAACAGCTTCTAAAAAACAAACAAAGGAGATAATGAGGAAAAATACTGACAAATAGACTTAATGAGTTGTCAAGGAAACCTTTAATTTTCATGGAAATGAACTTTTGGTTATGTAAAACTAACCATATACTGTTTTTTTGATGGTTGATTTTATATATTACAGAAAAAACATGTGCATCATTTTCTGGCATACGAACTGTACATAATATAGATTTCTCCTCGCTTCATAAGGCTCTAATGTCAGTACGAACAATAGCGGGGTTTCCTTTGAAATATCATCCTGCTAGATTATATATTTCCATAGATTTAAGGAGGGTTTATGGATAGAGACAAGAGTGGCGTTATTAAAAATTAGTTTCTTTTGTAGAGCATCCCACCAACATCAGAGCATGAGAAGAGTTAATAAAAAAAATAATTTTCTTAGTGTTCTAAAAAGAATATAACCCAGAATTTTCTAAAGTTGAAAATTAATGTGTGAAATAATCCGCCGATGAGAGATGTGTTTATCCAGCAAATTTTATTTTATACTTTTTTTTATTATTTTATTATTGCTTCTTGAACTTATCTTAAAAAATGTTTTCATAACTTTATCAATGTTTTTACAACAAAATTAAACAATTATATCACAGTGTTATAATTGTTATAGAAATAATACTTTATTGTACAACAAAATTCTTCAGCTTACAAAACTAATTTATTTTATTCCAGTTTTTTAAAATGTTAAATATAATTTGTCTCGTTATAAATACAAAATAAAACAAAATTTACATGTTTTATTTGCAACTTATTTATGATATTCCTGCTTCACAAAAAATTGGTATTTCAGACATCGTAATAAAATATGGAAATTCTTTTTAAAACTTGAAGTTTACACAGTTTTAATATTTGCACATGTCAATTACACCCTGTATTATTATCAAATTATTTTTTTCATATAAGTCTTCTTATTATACTAAGATTTTATACTTACATTTGCCAGTTGGTCAAAACGTCCAAAGAGTTCATTTAAAAGCCTGACCAGTTCTTGTGCTGTACATTGAGACGCCAATACTGTGAACCCTACTATGTCTGCGAACAATATGCTGTAACAAAAAGAAAATATATTAACTCGATATATAAATAAACTTATTTTAGGATGCAACTATAAAGATGTACATTTTTTTACGATTTGAAGAAAAACCTGCTCAAAAGACATGTATTCAACAAAACACAAAACTGACAAATTTTTCCAGCAAATGTTGTTTCAGTAATTTCAATATTGCTCTGTAAACAATTTTTATGATTTATAATGTTTTCTTCATGCCATAATTATAGTGGACCAGTGCCAACATAAAAAAGTGCTTATACAGAAAGTTTCATTTGAAAAAGGAAAGTCTGAAACGGTGAAGAGAGGTCACCACTCAAAAATCAGTTAGAAATATTTTAAAACGAAAAAAAAAATGTATTTTGAATCTTTTTAAATTAGTATGTTAGTTTTGATTACTTGTTGTATATTAAAAATAATAAATTTGCTTTAACTAGGCTAAAAGCTACGTATTTTTTTATGTGCCACAGAATGTTTACAGGTATAAAAAGGGAAACCAGTGCTGGTAATGATTATTTACTAATTTTAAATTAGGTAATAAGTTAATAGTAAAAGTCAATAATAATCCAGTTTGTGCATACAAACTTTACTACAAATTGAAAATTTAGAAAGTAAAAACGTTTACGCAAAAATTAAAAGTGCACTTTTTGGTTTTTTGGTAGATTGTTCTTACTTTTTCATTGATCTTGATATTTTAAATGCTTTCCCTGTCCAATTATTAGATTTATTTTATGTAAAAGAACCCAAAACATAACGTATTTTATTTGATCTTTTGAAATTTTAAGTTTTGGTTTGAATTGTCCATTTAATGGATATCTCTATACATGAAATTGTTGATCTTTTAAATACTGCTCTACTTTCAACATGTATTTGTTATGGCTAAAGCCTGAATTAAGTGTAATCCTAGTGTAATCGACGTGGGTGGGCGGGTGCTAATTATAACGTATGTACGTCACCACACGTAACATTGTAAAGTTTGCCGAGCGAAGCAAAAACGTGGTCCTTACAATAAATTCGTTAATGTAACAGGTTGGATTAATTAATCGATTGCCATACTATAGGGTTTTCCATTAAGAGCGCAATTTTTTATTTGTTAATAAAACACAGTATGTCAATTGTAATGATTCAAATTTTTATTTAAAATAAATGTTTAAGGTATGGCAATTATAGCTTGAAAAGAATATCTGACAAATGACCATTTCTAGCTGCTCTACAATAGGTTATTCTTTTGTCAAAATTGTTGATAACATTTTCACACAATTGAGGTTCAATCTCACCAATAACTCGAATTATTTCAGCATTTAATTCATCAATTGTTCGTGGATTGTTCCGATAGACAAGACTTTTAACGTAGCCCTAAAGAAAATAGTCCAATGGTGTTAAATCGCACGATCTTGCTGGCCAATTAGCATCACCATTTTTTGAGATTACACGCTGAGGAAAAGTTTGATGCAATAAATTGATCGTATCACCAGTTGTATGACATGTTGCACCATCTTGTTGGAACCATTTATCTCTGATATCAATATTTTCAAACTCTGGCAATAAAAAATTCTCCATAATGCGATTTGTGGAATGTTTAATTGTTGTGAACGTCGTGTAATCGACATTCTTGGATCATCTTCAACATATGACTTGGACGATGACGAATTGGTATTTTTACATCCAACACTGAACCACTTTGTTCAAACTTTTCCACTATTCTCAATATTGTTGATTCATTTGGACGATTATGTTGATTATAAAAATCACTTAATTTACGAAAAACAATTTTATTTTAACGTCCATTTTCATAATAAAGCTGAATTATTTGGACACGTTGTTCTATGCTATATTTTATATATGCTACATTTTATAAATTGCCAACTATAGTAGATTTTAAATATCAATGTCACTTGGAAATTCGAATGACAGATATAAGAATTATAACTTCACAAAAAATTGCGTCCCTAATGGAAAACCCTATATAGTAATAGAGAAAATTGGCACTGATTCCGCCTTCTTAGGCCTTCAGTCCTGGGGCACCCATTCTGGGGGACGTCCAGTGTGTAGTTATACTTATAGGCCACTTAATCACAAACTAACTGAACTTTTTCTAACTTATCTATTGGGCAAGGAAATGGTGAAAATTACAAATTAAAATTGTATTCCTCCTTTTGATTTGATCTGTCTTTCATTGGTTTTGTTACTAGATCATTGTGCCAGGTTGAGCTTAAAAGGTCGGATAATCGACCTTCTTTTGCCTCCTGTTTTAGTATTGAGGGTTAGGTGAAGGGAGTTCTTTCGTTTGTCAACAATTTCGACCCTTTCCCTCCTGTTTCCCTTATCTGGTTCAGTTTAAACACACTTGGCTTAAACCTAGTGAGGAGCCAAAATTTTTAATTTTATTTACGCACATATTATGATGATATAACATTGACCTAATAGATTTGCTTTGTGAAAAAAAAGTCGTCATACTTCCTATTGTCCAGTGAAACTGAAAGCGTCTTTGGTAAGAATAACACGTAAATCAATTTTAACTTTTAAAATTACATTCCAAGTTTTGGGCCATGTCTCACCGCAAGTGCTCGTTAATCTTCCTTTATGTGGTAATAACGATTCTGTGGTTAGTAAATTCTTCCTGTCCTACATTCGATTACAGTCTTAACAATGAACTTAAAATATGACCTTCGTAGAATTTCATTCTACACATGAATCGAAAAATGAGAAATTGAAAGTGTTTTACGTGAATATTAATTTATATAAAATGTTTTTGTTTTTATATTTTTCTGCAAACTTTACAATCCACTAAAATAAGTAATAATGGTACGTACAAAGTTGTCATAGGTCAGGTACTATCAATTAGCAATTCTCTGGATTTCTTAGATCTTCTGGCCACCTTCTCTTTGATATTCTCATTTGCGGAGAGTTCAAAAGTTCATTTATAAATTTAAAAGGTGGTTATTATGGTCATTGTATTTCTATCTGGATAGATTATTTACTGATAATACTAGTAACGAATGGAATTTTGAAATCTTCAGGTCTGGTTCGATTGGCGTTATACCAAGACGTATTTGCTGTCATTTGATTTTGATAAAAAATTCTGAAATATTTTTTAAAAGCTAACTTAAAGTATACTCGTAATCAGTTTGTTTTACACTAAGAGGTGTGATCTTCTATCTATTTACCATGATAGGTTTTTTAGTTTTGGTGTAACTGATTTCTTTTGGCCTTAAAGTGTTATCTCCATGCGAGTTTTTCATCAAATGAATTCTCAGATATTTTACTTTATTTTTTAGTGGGATATTAGTATTATTTACAGAAAGCCAAAGGCATTCAGCTTTGTGATAGAATGACTGAATCTAAAGCCAATTTATATGAAAAGTAGCATAAGTATATTGAAGGTAAGTTTTTACACAGACTAGTTCATCAGGTAGTAGCAATGTAAAATAATAGATTACACTCGTTTTGCTGTACTGTTTTGTGAAATATTTAAGTCATTTCTGTTCCAAATATTCTCCTGTATCATCTAAAACATCAAACCCACTTTATGTTGCACTCAATTTATAACGAATTACTCAAAAAAATGATGACATAAATGAAATATTCAACATAAAACACGGAACCCTTTGATACCAATTTATCTTTGAACGCGTCCTGTTTGCACAATCAAGTCAAGTCTGATTCTTCAGCAGTGCAGGTGACTCAAGTGAACAGTTTAGAGTGACCAAAATAGTATAGGTTTTGAAAAGAAATTATTAGTTTAAATATGATAGACACATGGAAGCAATATTAATATTTTAAGAACATATATATAGCTTTTGACATTAAAATCCAATAAAATATTGTAAAATGATCTGTTAAGATTGATTTATCTTTTCCCTGTATTTTATCTTAAAATTGATTTGTAACAAGAACACGAGTTCAACGATAGGTGTATCAATTTTTAAATTTTCCAATAATTTATGATCTCTGAAAACTATAAATTCTAGACAAATTAATTGGTATGGTCAAAATGTTATATTCTTTTATAGCTAAACATTCACTTTAAATTGTCATCTTTGTTCTTTTGACTAACCACTCATTTTTTTTAAGAATATGCTATTGGATGCAATTCACAGTGCTCAAATATATATTTATATAAATCATTTTATCAGAATTAAAGATTTGCAAAATTGGTTTAGCATAAAGATTCTTAAGAAGATCCATTTTTTTTGTACAATTTTAGATACTTGATTTTTCCTAAAATTTAATTTTTCATTTCCAGTTTCTTTAATGCTGATTTATACCATTCTAATGATACATCTCCCAGAAAAAATATCTACCCTTTTCAACCTCAGGAAGTTGACATTTGTGTGACCTTTTTGGAAGTGGTTCTATAATGGTTTGGGCTTTGCACGTTTTTGAAAATAGAACAGTAATGACTAGATGATAAATTGACAAGATAATTATTCAAAATTTGTTCGAAAAACAAAATCTTGAAATTATGGATTGGCCGGCCAAAGGTCCTGATCTTAAACCAATTGAGCATCTTTGTAGCATTTTGAAACAAAGATTGCTTTTGTAAAGACCAGTGAAAAATCTTGAAGCATTGGATCTACAACTTCAAGAAGAATAAAATAATATTCCTCAGAATATCATAAAATCGATGCTAACCTGATGTGCTGAATTTGTAACAGTCAGAAATGGACATACTTATTATAAATTTTCTGGTTTAAGTTATATTGTTTCGAGTTATACAATTTCATTGTTGACGGAATTTAAATTTTGATTTTTTTCGTAATTACTAAGATATTTTGTATTATTTCTGCATTACTTTAAAGTCGAATATTTTGAAACTATGCAGGGGGAGTTTCATAAGACGATTTTATTTCGTTCAACAGTTATGATCATTTAAATGAGACTAATATTATACATACTAAAAATGTATCCTTAACTAATGAGTGTCACATAAAAGACAATTTCAACATAAAATTGTTAAACAAATATGTTCCTAAACTATGCAAATCGAATCGCAGTACATTTTGTATATTCTTTTTAGTTATTTTCTACCGTATTTTCCAAGTCAGAGATTACAATTTCTATAAAACTTTTGAAATACAACTTCAAATTTATTCAAGTATTTTGTCCAACTAGATATAAGATGTGGTCTATAACAGTTGGTAGTCTATTTGGACTTATTCCTATTCTGTGGTTATGTTTTTCTAACGTGTTTGTTTTCAAGACACTAACAAATATCCTCGAGGACTATTTAAAACAATTGCTTTCCTTTCTTATAACTATAGGCTCAATTTTAGTAGATGGATAAATCAACCCTAGGGAGTTTGAATATGAACGAGATTAATTATAAGACATTATAAACAGTAGGGGGCCTCCTTTCAAGAAAAGTTAAATTGAGGTCAGGATTTATTAAAGAATATCGGAATATTGATTGTATCAGGCTGCGTTTAATATTTTTACTGTACACTTTTTTTGAAATTGCATTGAATAAATTTAATTACAAAATCTCAAAAAAAATTCAATTTGAACTCTCTTTTTGACTTTATTTGATCATCACAGAGCGATTTGTTTTTGAGATATGACGTCAAATACATTTTCATATGATATTTTTATTGGCGCTTCGGAATTTAATGAAATACATTTTAATATATATTTAAAAAAAAAGGGCTCTATTATCAGGTTGCTTTTGTTCATCTGGATTAGACATTCTCTCTTGTAACTATTTTACGTTGGTTCGTTTTGATCGGCTCTATTTGAACTTTAAAGCGCCACACTGGGCGATTATAATTTTCAAATTACTTTTTTTCATTTTCTGGCAATTACTCAAGTGACACGTTCCAAAGAGCAAATCACGCCCCAGCGCACAAAAAGTGTTACGGTTTAGAATTCAAAGTCAACTTAAAAATAGTTCGAAACGCTCCTCTGAAAACCATTACGGGTTCAAAAAGAAATTGTCGTTGCCAGTTTACCGACATATTTACATGGCTATTTACCTCCGGTTATTACAAACAACCGGAAAAGGCAAACAGTTCTAGATTTTAAACATCCTCATTTTATTTAGTTTTGTTATTTCATGGATTGTGTTTATTACTTTACTGCATGGGATTAAATAGTTAGATTAAGAGTCAAATGAGTATGAGAAAATATTTAAAAGGCATTATACAGTGAGTGCTCTTTAGGTAAAGGTTTCCATGTTAAGTAACTTTTAAGGCACTAATTTTTTTAAAAATATGTCACTTTTAATTAAAATATTGTGCCACATTTATATTCGCTAGAAAAGTCAGCCTCTCACTCCTCCTCTCATCACTTAATTTTTGTAAATGGCTTCCCTCATTTTTTATCCATTGTTGTAGTCTTCTCATTCAACTGATTTCAAAAATGTAAAAAATAGGATTTAGAGTAATGATTAGTTTATGTACTACTAAGATTTTTTTGATTTCAGTAAAACATTTTTACAACTCACCTTAACTGACTACGGCAAAATTGGATCTAGTATAATTTTTATTCCTTAATCGTACACTAAAAACTTGTTGGAGTTTTTTATAATAGATGATAAATGTTTTTTCGAGAATCCAGAATTAATTTAAATCACTTTTATACAGTAATTTGGTACTTAGAGAGGCCCACATGTTATCGAATGAAATATTGGCTTTATCATTGGAAATGCTTATAATTAATTAAAGAATCATTACTTTTTATTTTAATTTAAAATTCTGCACCACATGAAGTAATTACTTTAAACCAAATATTTTATACATTATTAAAATCATTTAAACCAAAAAAAAAAAATAATGAGATAACAGTAGGGGTGAAAGGGTGTTTTTTTTTTCAACAAACCTAAATATAGTACAATATCTCTCCCTCGAATACTAATTGACATATTTTTTTTTGGTAAAAAATCAGTGCTTTGAAACCAACCATCTTAAATATGTATATTTGATTATAAATGAAATAAAATCTACAGGAAGAATACAATAATAATATGTATAACTAGGCAGATAAGTAAAAGATTTACTGCCGCGACTAGCACTAAAACTAATCAAGACGTGTGTTACATTCTTTCTTCAATTGTTCATACGAGCTTAAAAACTTGAGCTGAAATGAAAACTTTTTTTATAATTTTTTAATTTTTATTCAAATTTCTATATCACCGTCGGTTGTTCTTCACAAATAAATAAAAATGATGTTTATATGGTAACTTGTATATTTCAATAAATTTAGGTTTCAATAATTCAAAGAACTTTATTGGTTTTTAAAAAAACTAACTTATTTATAAACTGCAGAAAGCTCTCAATTTGATTTCTGTTTCGTGAAAGGTCAGTAGTATATTTTGATAATCCATAACGTTAATGGTAATAATAATGTGTTTCTAAAAATGGTATTAATTGTTTTAATCTACCTATTTTTTTCTTCTGATTTTACTGTAAGATGTTTTGATTTCAGCTCTAATTTCCTCTTTATTTTAGTATATTTTGCTTATTTTTTACGTAACTTGTTAGGGTGAGGTGTAACAACAGCCACAGACTACACCACGCCCATACTAAATGTACATGGATGTTATTTATTTTTTGTTCAAATAAAAACCCATTATCATTATGATTGTTATTATATTATAAATTATATATCAACCAAAAATTAGTTCCTTACTCGCAAAATTATTTTATACAGTGTAATTATTTTATACAGTGTAATTATTTTATACAGTGTAATTATTTTACTCATTGCAATTTTATTACATAATATGAATATACTAACGTTGTTAGGAAAACTTTATTATCAATTGTAATGAACTATTATTTGGTTTTCCATTGGCGATACACAATCTATATAGCAAATGTAGATATGTATTTATATTCAGATATCCCGTAAATCTGAAATATATTTTCCTTGAACACACAATGTGCGTTTCATAAGGAATACGACCAAACTCATAAAAAAATATTTATTAAACATATTCGTACAAGTAGTCTAAAATTTTCGAAATAGCACTATCTTGTGTCGATATACAAGGTGTCTGCGAAAATAATGCATATTTTTAAATGGTATGTAGACATTGTATTTGCAACAAAATTATTAGTTTACCGAAAAATTCATTTTAAACATTTACTCGAAAATTTATACATGGCGACACCTCACACTTTTAATAAAAATATATGTCATATAACTAAGGAATATCTACCTGATGAATAATAAAATTGTGTTAATTTGCAGATAATTCGGATCGTATAATCGTTCACTTTATCGTTTGGTAAAGTAGTTTCAATAATGTACTGAACAATGGCATTTTTTTCAATATAAGACACGACATGTTAATTAATCTAAACCGCGATGTTTTGTATCAGTGTCCCAAACATTATTGGAAACGTGTAGTGTATTACCTAAAAAAAGTAGTGGTAGAAATCCTTCCGATCCTGTAATAATTGCCAAGAATACATTTTTTACTCTCCTACATTCCCTGTAATCGACCATTCTAAATATTTAAGCGTACTAAAATAAAAACTTATTTTTAGAACGTTTAAAAAAATCATTGTTTATTATCTTATCAGCATTGTACTTGACCGAGTTATTCAAGTGTCGCGGTGTTGCAGGCTTTAGTTGCTTTTCGGTAAACAATATTTGTTAGATGTAAAATACTAATTTATTTCTTTGACAACGGCTGACTTTAGAAAAAAATTGTATGTTTTTATACCTCGTCCATAAAAATGTGCATATGTGCATTATTTTCGCCGAGGCGGTGTTTCTAGGCCTGGGAGGCATTTAGGAAGCCCTGTTCTTTCCTTCAGAGCCGATGTAACATGAGCCTTTATTATTTTATTTTATTTGTATGTTTTATTTAACGTCGGTCTAGTTCTGCGACCATGGCTTATCATCGACGCCGGGAGCACGCTACCCCTAACAGGAAATTTTGCCGAATTCTCAGGTATTCCAACCCGAGGTAGGAATCTTTTAACGAGCCCAACATCCATGGACTCGGGAAATGAGCCTTGATGTTTTCAATCATGTTCGAATCTTTCCCATTTTGGTCTTCTTATAACCGAGGAAACAAAAAATCTGGAGAAGTCTGGTTAGGACAACAGATAGGGTGAGGAAATAATGAACTGTGGGTTCTGACCAGAAATCGTTGACAACGAAGGCTTGGCACGTTATCGTAATGTAGTTTCCACTCATCTTTGATGTTCAAATCTTCGATTACAATGCGATAAACGGATGTTTAGAAAATATCTTATTAAGTGAAGGACCAATCATCGGTCTGAATTCAAACAATCAAGCACGCACATCATGTTTTCGTTGGTTCGTGAGACTCATGGACTTCCACTCTTTGAACAACTTGTTATTTGGACAAACAAGGATCTGTTCAAGTAATGGAAACGTTTTGGTGGACTTTTTAAGTTTGAGGTAAATATGATAGCGTAACATTCTACAGAACATCTCTCTACCTCGAAACATATGTTCTTCGGCAGATTAGAAAGCGCTGTGACGTATCGTACCATCAGGAAAAAACTGATCGTATTACTTATGGAGCGAACCCTGTATGAGACGAATATAAACAAATAATGTAGATGCTTTGTTTACTAAAGGGTTATTTTTAGTTTTCTTGAGTGCTCTGTTCGTGAGATTTTTCGATTTTAAATAAACGCATTTTATTTTTATGTAGGGTCTACATACCCTCTTCCTCCCTTTTCGGAAACTAAAGAATTCTGACCTTAGATGTTTGTAAATCTTAAAAATGCCTAAGTAGTGATATAAGGTCTCTTGTTACCAGCATATTTAACAATCCGCTGCTCCAAATCAGAGCAGGGCTCAACCACCAATTTTTTTTATATTTTTTTAGTTATTCGATTTTATTTCATTATTACTTTACTCTGTTGCGTCAAAAAATTTAATTTAATATATAAAAGTTGTTGCACTTCACTTTTATTGCGCTCGCCTAAAAATTTTCATAAAAATCCTTTTACAACAAAATTATACAACACTTATATAGTTATTACGTAAATATTCTACTTGAACCAAAAAATTTGTCAGCTTTACAAATTTAATTTGTTCTAAACTTTATAATCTTTAAAATGTTTAATATAATTTTTAAACGTGTTAGAATTACATAATAAAACAAACATTTAATCTGGAATTTTATTAAAGTCTTATTTAGCGACATTTCTGCCTCAAATAAAATACTGCTGGCTTAAACATCGTAATAAAATATTGAAATTCGGCATGAAATATGGAAGCAATAATAATGATATTATAAAGTTAAATAATATTGGCGGGTACAAATCTGTTATTAATAGGTTATGATATAATTAAATAAATTCAAGAGAGTTCTGCATTATTTATGCCACTATAAAACAATATTGACTCTTTGTTGTAAACATATTTCAACAGGAAATTGGCAAAAAATTCAAAGAAATTGCACTTTTAGGAAAAGATAAATAAATGGGATTTCAAATTTTTGATCATTCTGTATCAAATATTTTTCAGTGTAATAGCATAGAACTTGAAAAGTTGAGATAGGGACATGTAGGCCATTTTTATTGATTTTCAACGGTTTGGCTGCTACATACATCTAAATTAAAAAAAAAGGGGATATTAAGGTGGCTGTAGATCCTTTATTAAACATAATAGACATGAAGTGTGATATATCGTTGAAATTAGCTCGACAAGAGATTCACAAAAATGAAAAAATATGCGGAGTATTCTATTAAAAAAAACATAACTTTGATATGCTGGGAAATGTGAACCTTGACTCTATCTATAACTTTTACTTAAAACATTCTTTACTATTTCTCAAGATAACGGAGATATCAAACTTCGGAGTACAAGTTGATCACCCTGTATAAATTAAAAGTCTGCAAGAAGCACAATTTTTTTATATTCCAAAAAAGGAAATCTATGTAATTTATTTCATAAGAATTATGTAATTTTTATAGCAATTACACAGTTTTAGTTTTGTATTTGTAAAATATGTTCTCCACACAAAACAATTAAAAGAAATACGTATTCAGAAGAAAATTTAAAAATTTTAATCGATTTTATGCATATTAATTTAATGAACCGAATGTTTCTTTCAATTTAAACACTGATCAATCATTTCACAACAATGCCTTGCATTGGGGATCAAACAGAGGAAAGTTCTGATTTCTACATTAGAATCTTCTTAAAAACAACAAAATCAGTTCGAGAAAGCCTTATATGTATGTAAATAAGCCTAACCAATGCACCTAGAAATTTTTTTATAAGAATTATGTAATTTTAAAATGAGTTATACATCACCTTTATTTTATAAACTATATTTTCGCGACAAAAATGTTATATAAAATATTTAAATAACAAAAATATTTAATGAACAAGATCAACAAAATTTCAAGTAATAAAAAGCTGTGACAATTATTCCGACTAAAATATTTAGAATAATAAATGGTGTCAAAACCGTCAAATGAAGCAAATAAAATGTTAATTAAATAAAATGATAAAGGAGTATTTATTAAACTGTTGATGTGTAGTAATGGTAAGATATGTTGTAACTAACAAAAATTTATAATGGTATAACATTTTTATAAATGGTGCAAAAATGTTTAGTAAACGTTACAGAGTATTTTCGGCAGAACCTACACAATGGTAATAAAAATTGATAGATTTTATAACCTATGCCCATTTTGTTTGTTGTAACAGCGTTTTAAAAACGATCTAGAAAACACTTATAATATTATATAAAATTAATTCTATAAAAATTTCCTCAGCTTTTACAAAACACCAAATCGCTGGACACGCAGAGTCAACTCCTTTTCTCTTATTAGAAAAGTAGCAAATCCTTATAATAATCTTGATATTTGATTTCGACTAGTTGTCTCAAAATAAAAATCACCCTGTACATCTTACTTTTCGTTTCTGTCGGATTTGTTGTCTTTTACTCACAAAAAACCCTATTTTAACACTAGACTCTGTTTGATTTTGACCTCTCAATTATACAACCGTCTATCTCTTAATTTGTAATCGATACTCCAATACGTGGTATTATTAATAGGAGTAACCATTTCCAAATAAGATTATCAGATTACGTTTCAGGACACATAAGCCTCCAAAGCCTTGGGTAGAGACCGGAAAGTATTGTTTGTTTGGTACTTATTTTATCATGTAACACTAAGTACGTGTATAAAATATCGATAAACCTACGAAACCAGTACGCTACAAACATAAATTGAAATGTTTGTGAAAAATATTTACTTATAAAATCACAAATATGGAGTAATTTTGACATATATGGAGGACGAAAAAAAAGCAGTAAAAAAATTGGACATAAGGGATTTTTTTTAGGATGTCCAAGGTTTCATACAACCATGTATATTAGAGACAACCAAAATTAAGTTTGTCATAACTCATAACATTAATATTTATCTTGAGAAACTAACTATACTTATTCTAATTTACCACGAAGAAGTAAACCTGCGCCTCAATTTGTACTCTTGTAATTTATTCGGCTTATCGTTTAATTATTTGTTATATATTCTGAAGTTTGTTTGTATTTCGTATTATGTCTATCTATCTATTTATGTTAAGCAATTCCTAATTCAATTCAACATTTTGATCCTTTCCTTTTCTATTATTTACCTCTGTTCCCTTTCTTTCTTTTTTTCTTCTTCTATTCTAATTAATAATTGGAATTCTTTAGCATGCTTTGCTCTCCTTTCAATTAAAAGTCTCTCTACATCTTTTCGCATTTGAATCATTTTCAACTTCCTTTTTTGGGCAGATAACTGCTGCAACTTTTCTTCTGCCTCCAATTTTGTTATAATTTGTTCTTTATACTTTCTCTCTCCTTCTTGCTATTGTTTCTTCCTTTCTTCCATGTCTTTCATTTGATGAGTTAAGATCATTTTCGGTTTCAATTTATTTTTTAGTTTCCTTTCTACTTTATCTTTTTTATTCCATTTCCCCAACTAATTCAGTTGCTATCCTTTCTAGTATCTCTTCCCTTTCAACTTTATGTCTGCCTGAACTTTTGCTCGTTAGTATGCTTTTACTTAAGACGTATTCTTCGATTTTTACATTTTCTTCTCCAATTTCCTTCAATCTTTTTCTGTTCCATTCTTGTTAACCCCTTTTGACAGCCTCTGTTTCTTCTCTTGTTCTTCTAATTTTACACATCCTCTCAATCTTTCTCTTTTATCTTCATCGATAATTTTTTGATCTATGTCATCAATCAGTTTCTTTTCTCTTAAAATTATTATTCATGGATAACGCTTCGATTTCTCCCTTGATGTAATTGTTGTTCTATTTTGAATTATATTCCTATTCCGTCCCTTTAGGAATGTCACCATGTTGAACAGTTTTCGAAAACATTCGCTATTGGATTTATGTACACACATCTTTTCATTATTAGTTCCTATAATATCAGATTATCCGCTTAGCTGTCGCTACCAGTTTACGAATTATTTAATTTACCACTCCTCGAGAGGCCCAAAGATTTATTTTTAGTTTGCTTTTTATTTTTATTTTTTTGGCTCTTTTTTCTTTTTCAGTTGATGCTTGAATGGTTTATTATCTTCTAATTGTTCAGCATTTCTCCTCAAAATCGGCAGTACTTGTTACTCGTTTGTAGGTAAACTTAAAACAACGAAGAATTCGATTTGTGTGAAGTATGGTGACAGTCTTCATTTTTTAGAATTAGTATGTTTCATCATCATATAAATTGTCTTCGTTTTTTGCGATACATAAGATTTCAAAGATTCTTCACAGTTTCTCGATTACTTTCACCCATTGCAGGATTTATTTCAATGTTACTATCCTTCTTCATCATCTAGATACTGTAATTTCTATCCTTTATCATGAAATCAGCCTATTATGGCTTGAAAATTAGAACAATTGTATGGAAATATAGGATTCTTATTTTAAAATTTTTATTATTAACCAACACTGTTAGGAGTAAGATTAAAAACATTTCAAACACATCACTTCTCATAGCACAATATCACTTCCTGTATCAAATAATGCTATCATATCAATATTATTTATCACTTATTTTACTAATGATTTTGGCACTGTTTCCAAAAGAGTAACATTATGTCTACCCCTCATATTATTTCGTTCATGTTTATGAGAAAAAAATGTAGCATAATTTAGATAAACGAGAACTACATGCGGGGAATCATTAAAGAAAAAGAAGACTTATACAAAAAGTCAAGCATTACTTAAGTGGTGAAAATACAAAGAGCTAGATGGTTGGGATATATAGCAAGGATGTCCAACGATACAAGCTGTGTAAGTTTATTCCAGGCCTAGCCACGTTAAGAATTAATTCTGGTGTTATACTGACCAACGCAGGATTTAGCAACAATGCAATATCTCTCCCCTGAGATCTGAGGCTTTAACTTCGGTTCAGACGTGATTCTCGTATTTAGTGACAACGAAACGCAAAACGTTGCCTAATGGTGCATCCATCTGTTTAGTACTTATATCAAATATTTAATATTTTATTTTTTTTAGATTTCAAATTTCAAGATGATTCCAAAAATATATCATACTTGTACTCGGTAATTAATAGTTTTGAAATCTGTATTTTTGAAGACCTTTAATTAAATTAAAATAAAAAAATAATACAACAGTAACAATAAATTACAGTAAGTGTTCGAATTGACTTCCTTCTCGTACTTGACAGTGTCCTAACCGATCAATAAATTCCTGCTGTTTTATTAATAGTTTTCTGCGAAATGTTATTTATTTCTTGCCTTATTCTATCTTTTATTTTTTTATTTATGTCGTCGGGTTTATTTTTATACACAAAAATTTTTATGTGACCCCACAAAAAGAAATCTAATGGAATGAGATCAGGTGACCTTGGTAGCCACTCAATGGGTCCTCGGCTACCGATCCACTTATTGGGGAAAACTTCGTCAAGACATGTTCGAAAGGCGGCTGCATAATGTGGCGGCGCCCCATCTTGTTGATACCACATACTTTCATCGATATTTCCGGGAATGTTTGCACTAGGGAATATTTTTTATGGAAATTCGAGACTCATTATAATATCCAACTTAAAGTCGAGATTTAAATTAAAACAAGAAGTTATTTAAAATATTATTCATTATTCGTTAAAATATCGACTTCAAAATCAAGATTTGTGAAAATCTCGACTTCGTTATCGAGATTTTAAACAAACACAATTCATTTTTAATATTTTTTAATAAAATTCGAAATTCATTAAAATATTGAGACTAAATTATATATATTTTTGCGATTTTTTATTGAATATTTGTTTGTAAACATATTAGTCATTATTATGTAAGGGTGTCGTGACTAAGAGATTAATGTATCGAAATAAATTCATTATTCGAATATTGGTCACCGCGATCGGTCCTAAAATCGAATAATTCCTTTGATTTTTATCAATTAGTAAAAAAAATATAATCGCTTTCGATTTTTTCGTTTTCGTTGAGGATCTCGTGCGGTTTTAGAACGGTTCAATCGCGTGCGTGTGAAGTGCCTTTTTGGATTAGTGAATTTACGTCTGAAATCAGAAGGTAAGTTGAAAATTTTTATTATTAAACGCTTTTAAATTTATTAAATGGAATCACATTGAAAATTGGAAAAAAATGTTAGTCGCTTTATTTTTAAAACTTTAAATGCTCTTTGCAATTTCAAATTGCTTTATAAATACCATTATAATTTTTTTTATTTATTTCTTGCAGTAACAATGCGTATTTTTTTTATTTTCAATACTAATTGCAACCAATAAATTATTTTACATTTTGTTCTTTGCGTTAATGTACAGAGCGCTTAAACTTCTTTATAGATAAATATATTTTTACTTCACAAAATGAATACCTAAATAAAAAATGAGTCATTAAAATTAAAAAAAGGTTGTTCGTTCTTCTATATTTCTCTTTTTGTTTGAAGTTATTTTCACTTTTTGAAAGATCTTTAATACTTTTCTGTTTTTGGTTGAAGTTATTTTTTCTGATTCTGGACAGTCTTTTCTAATTCCATATTTTCGGTTGAAGTTATTTTTTTCTGTTTCAGGAATAAATTTCCAGTTTCCCGGTTTTTGGTTGAAGTTATTTTCACTATTTCTGGAGGGAAGTTATTTTCTCTGGTCCTGTTCTTCTATTTACCTCTTATTCCTCGAAATTTTGTTCTATGTTTCTGAAGAGGTTATTTTTCACTTTTAATTTAGAAATTACAAATTTCATTATTATAAATATTGTTACAATTTATTATTAAATATTCGTTGGAATTCTAAATAAAATTATGGTTATTATATTTCATTATTTTACGGTACGCCACCCTGTATAGAAAATTTACCCTTTTTTGTTTATAATTTACAATAATTCGTTAGTCACGATTTCATGAGAGAGTCGTGACTAAAGGGTCGTACTAATAAATTAATAAATGTATATCAAAATAAATAAATGAATGGAATTCGGATTTTCAGAGTGAACGGTCGAAATTAAATTCAGTGGTTTATTAGTTTAAAATAATTAAATGATTTTAATTTTTTTCGTTTTGTTCATGGATTTTGGATATGGGTTTTTACTTAAGAATAAATTAAATGAAATGGAAAACATTAAGAAATAAACTTTTAAATGCCTTTCGCAATTGTAATTATTATTCTATAGTTTATTATAATAGTTTAAATAAAATAATTGGTTGTTAACGATAACGAATATATCTATTAATTTTTTCAAAAAAGATTTTTTGTTTAGTATTTAGATATACTATTTTTAAAGTAATGTATAATTGCATTTTTAATTTTTTTTATATATTATTTGCGGAATCCGTGCGTAATTTTTTCTTTATTTGCAATAGTAATTGGAACCAATAATTTATTTTACACTTTTTAAGTTCCTTGTGTTAATATACAGAGTGTTTAAACATTTTTAACATTTCTTAATTGATACCTAAAAATAAAATAAGGAAACAAAAACGCCCGGTATATATCAAATCAATTCTATATTTTTTTTGCTTAAAAAATGAATAGCGAATAAATAATATTTTCTCTTTGTTTCAGAATTTTGGGTGGTCATCATCAGGGTAAGCATTTTATCAGGAAAGGTAGGAAAACTGGTATATTTGAATGGTGTTTTTTTGATTTATTTTTTATTAAATTCAACTATTCCAAAAATATTTTTGACTATATTAGATCTAATATAGAGGGTGATACATAACTATTTCATACTTAATGTCTTTTTGATAAAATGATTCTGGATTTTTTATTTTTAAATGTTTTGCGTATATCCGGTTTATGAAAAATAAGTGATATACCGTGTGTTCAACAACAGGGTGTCTTCGATTATTATTAAATTTATGTATTTGTACAAATTTATGATATACAGTGTGTTCCAAAAGTATTTTATACACAGTATATGAAAATTGATGATATACAGTGTGTTCGAACGGTAAATGAATATTTTTCAAATTTTTTATCCTGTGCGTATGTTTTAAAAAAAAATTTTTGTGCGTATATTTTATACACAGTTGTGCAAATTGAATGATATACAGTGTGTTCAACAGCAGAGTTTATTCGGAAGACAAACAAACATTATTAAATTTTTACTTATGTAAAAATTTGATGACATACAGTGTGTTCGAAAGGTAAGTGAAAATTTTAAAAAAATTTCCATTCTAATCACTGAATATTATTTATTGCAAATTTTAGATTTCAGCCCAATGCAAACAGCGTTGTTTCAGAGTCTCGGAAACTGGGGTTTGATCATCATCAGAATTATTATCTCTGGGTTCGTTGTATTATTTCTAGATTTCTGTGATTATTTTGTTTTTTCCTTTAGAATGGTAGTTCTTCTATTTCTATGATTTTTGTTGATTATTGAGGGACTTTTCCATTTTCCGGTGGTTTAGGTCTAGGTTATTTTTTCTGTTTCTTGATGGACTTTTCTATTTCCCTATTTTTGGTTGAAGAGATTTTCTTTTTTTAAGAAGGGACTTTTTTGTTTTTGGTTGAAGAGATTTTCTTTGTTCATGAGGGGACTTTTCTATTTCTTTGTTTTTGGTTGAATAGTTTTTCTTTGTTTATGAAAGGACTTTTCCATTTCTTTGTTTTTGGTTGAAGAGATTTTCTTTGTTTATGAAAGGACTTTTCCATTTATTTGTTTTTAGTTGAAGATATTTTCTTTGTTTATGGAGGGACTTTTCCATTTCTTCGTTTTTGTTTGGATACATTTTCTTTGTTTATGAAAGGATTTTTCCGTTTCTTTGTTTTTGGTTGGATACATTTTCTTTGTTTAAGGAGGGATTTTTTTCATTTCTTTGTGTTCGGTTGAAGAGATTTTCTTTGTTTATGAAAGGACTTTTCCGTTTCTTTGTTTTTGGTTGGATACATTTTCTTTGTTTAAGGAGGGATTTTTTCATTTCTTTGTGTTTGATTGAAGGTATTTTCTTCGTTTGCTTTTGGTTGAAATTATTTTGTTTGTTCCTAGAGGACTTTTATTCTATTTTCCTGTCTTTGGTAGTTATTTTATTTGGCCCTGTTCTTCTATTTACCTCTTTTTCCTTGAATGTGCGTTCTATGTTCTCGGTGAGGCTATTCTTCTATTTTCTTTGTTCATTGAGGGGCGCTCCTTCTTTTTCCCCGATTTCCGTTGAACACTTGTGCACCTCTAGTGGGGGTCTCTGCCGGAACCGCATTGGTCAGTCTTGTGTCCAAAGCAAGCGAATGCATTAAAGGGAAAGGCAGTCGGATGTGTTCCGGAAACTCGGAAACTGAAGTTTGATAGGTTCGTGATCATCAGTATTATTATCTGGGGGTTTGTTTATTATTTGTAGCTCTTGTTTTATTTTCGAATTTTGAACAGTTTTCAGTTCATTTTATTTTTTGGTCTGTGGTTTCTGTATCTAAGTTCATGACAATTTCTCTCTGTATTACGTGGTTTATTTGGTTTTTGTTTCTTTGGAATGTTGTTGAGGGACTTTTTCAGTTCTTTGTTTTTGGTGGAAGATATTTTCTTTGTTTATGAAGGGACTTTTTCATTTCTATGTCTGTGGTTGAATAGATTTTCTTTGTTTATGAAAGTACATTGCAATTTTTGGTTTTTGGTAGAAGAGATTTTCTTTGTTTATGGACGGACATTTCCATTTCTCTGTTTTTGGTTGAGGTTATTTTCTTTGTTTATGGAGGGACTTTTCCATTCCCCTGTTTTTGATTGAAGGTATTTTCTTTGTTTAAGGAGGGATTTTTTCATTTCTTTGTTTTTGGTTGAAGAGATTTTCTTTGTTTATGAAGGGACTTTAACCTTTCTTTGTTTTTGATTGAAGGTATATTTTAGCGCTCCTTCTTTTTCCCCGATTTCCGTTGAACACTAGTGCACCTCTAGTGGGGGTCTCTGCCGGAACCGCATTGGTCAGTCTTGTGTCCAAAGCAAGCGAATGCATTAAAGGGAAAGGCAGTCGGATGTGTTCCGGAAACTCGGAAACTGAAGTTTATTAGGTTCGTGATCATCAGTATTATTATCTGGGGGTTTGTTTATTATTTGTAGCTCTTGTTATATTTTTGGATTTTGAGCAGTTTTCAATTAATTTTCTTTTTTGGTCTGTAGTTTCTGTATCTAAGTTCATGACAATTTCTCTATTTCTCTCTGTATTACGTGGTTTATTTGGTTGTTGCTTCTTTGGAATGTTGTTGAGGGACTATTTCTTTGTTTTTGGTTGAAGATATTTTCTTTGTTTACGAAGGAACTTTTTCATTTCTTTGTTTTTGGTTGAAGAGATTTTCTTTGTTTATGGAGGGACTGTTCCATTTCTTTGTTTATGGAGGGACTTTTTCATGTCTTTGCTTTTGATTGAAGGCATTTTCTTCGTTTGCTTTTGGTTGAAATTATTTTGTTTGTTCCTGGAGGACTTTTATTCTAGTTTCCTGTCTTTGGTAGTTTTATTTTTGCCTATTTCTTATTGAAATTATTTTCACGGTTTTTTTTTTTTTAGTAAAAAATTCGAACCCAATTATCTTCATATAATTTATTCATTAATGATAGGTTTTTTTAATTTATTTGGATTTATATGGGGTTATATGGCTACAGGCGAACCATCCCCTTAAAAAAATGGTAACGCGCCGCCTCGGTAATACCTCAGTGGTGGTGTGGAAATTTACCGATAAATATTGTAATTTAGTTCTAATTAGTGCTGATTATCTCAAAACATTGTTTATTCTTTATAATCATCATTTAGTAATGTTCAAATGCTCTTTTAATTATTAACCATTTTGTCATTAAAGTTGACATTTTCGTAGAAAAAACTATTTTTGTAAAGTAGATACTAGAACATTGATAACAGGATATTCCAATTTTAGTTTTAGAATACGGCTCTTATATTTTTACTGAATGTATTTTAAAATTAATGAGATATCCAGTTTTGCCAATTTATAGTTGCACACTATAGACATACAAATTTTTATACAAAATGTGGCCGTCGTGGTGCCCCATAGGCGGCTCATCGAGGGGCGCGGTTGGTCAATGGCTCCTGCGAGGCCGATCCCCCTCATCCTCATTTTTGAATCCACCTCCAAATAAAAATTCCTCCTCGCTCCGGACCTGGTTAATGTGAGAAATAGTGCGACGAGATCCAGTACAGAGGCGGGTCAAAGGATAATTTATTAAAGAAGAAGAAGAATCTCTATAGAATAAGTGAGTTGAGAGATGCGCCACTGGTATTTCAGCAAGGGGGTCCGATTCGTACTTTCTAACGTAATTTTTCGTTCGTACTAAGAATAGAAAGGATCGACCATGCGATGCGATTGTCTTTGATCTTCGACTGGTTTTTCCATCGTACAAAATCACCGGGCCGGTTGCTATTTTCCATCGATTTAGTTTTTGGCTCATTCAAAGGGGGTAGTTTTAAGGGTTTTTTGGATGTTTCAAATATTTAAATTATTGTTATTATTATAACTACTAAATAAAACCATGTTTATTCTTTTCAGTTATTTTTACGATACGCCACCCTGTATAAAAGATGTACCTTTAGTTTAGATTTACAAAAATGATTTAGTTACGATTACATAAAGGGTCATGATTAATGTGGATCATGACTAATACATTAATGTATCAAAATAAATCAATTTATCGAAATTAATTTCGGTAGTTCATTTGTTTAAAAAAAGAAACGATTTTAATATTTTCGTTTTAATCGATCTATACTGCGGTTTTAGAACCGTTCAATCGCGCGAGCCATTGAAGTGCCCTTTTGGATTGGGAATTTTACGTTTGAAATCAGAAGGTAAGTTGAAAGTTTATATTATTAAACGCTTTTAAATTTATTAAATGGAATCACATTGAAAACTGAAAAAAATATAGTTTTCCTCATTAGGGCCTGATGATGATTTATTAATCGAAACTAGTTGTTTGCTTTTACACCAATTAAAAAATTTAAAAGTAGTAACATGCAAATAATTTCTACTCTAAATTATATATATTTTAGCGATTTTTTATGAAATGTAAACATATTAGTCATTATTATGTAAAGATATCGTGACTAAGATATTAATATATCGAATTATTATTAATTAATATTCATTAACTATTTAAAAATCTGTTGCAACAAATATTTAACAAACATTTTTATTTAAATTATTTATCTAATATTCCTTGCTATCTGGGTTACTGAATCATATGCACGGAACAAAATTACACAGTTTGTAGATGGATAAAACAAATTTAACAAGAGACCAGACGAGAAGACCGACAAAGAAGTGTTTAGAGGAAGTGAAGAAAGGTCAAAGAGAGATAGTAGTTAGGGACTAGGAAAAAGAAGCTCTGAACCACAGACAAAGAAGAGTTTATAGGCTTTATATGAAAACAGACGAAGATGGTAATTGTGACATTCCTAAAACCAAACGATCCTTAGCAGAATGGAGGAAAACGCGGATGATCTCCCGGAATCATTATTGAATTTATATCCTGAATAGTAGTTAACAACATTAAACATATTCATTAATTCTAAAGAAAACCTCCATGCTTTCCCTTTTTTCCTGATGTCTTTTTTTTGCGTACATCAATCATGGTTACCATTCAGGGCTTGTAGTGAATGACTTATTCATAAAAGAGAAAGTGTTTCACTACTAGAAAGTAACTATTGAGAAAAATTATATTTCCTTCAATATATTTAAATAAAATCGTATAAATCCGTTTTATGTCCCTTATAAATTCTAAGAATGAAGTATTGCAACATTGTCCTATATACTACAAATCTTTATACAATATAAGGATATCATCTTTCATTACTCTTAACGCAAATTGGTTTATGCAACTCGAAGACGTATCCCTTGACAATCATCAATTATGAACACATTAAATATTTCATAATAATGGGAATCTTGAGTATGTAATATTTCTATTTAAAAACAATATTGACATAAAAAAATTCCGAATCCGAATCTAAATCGAAATAATAATTTGATTACGTTTGCATATTGGTTAAATATTCCCTTAAAGCCAAACTAAGAAGTTTATTCGATTTTCTATTCCGTCTACGTGCCGAAGAATTTCGAAATTTGTATGTAATAAAAGCAAAAAGTTTGCGAGAAAACTTAGGCGTGTAATAAAACGTCAAAACGTTTCGAAGACTTGGCAAGCGGAAAGCGCCACTTTTTACGAGAAGGCCTTATGCATAAGTGACGAAGACGTGGATACATTTTTTATGAGCAAAAATTTCAGGATAAAAAAGCACTGATGCCGAATGTGCGCGGTTCAATCCCTCTCTGGCTCTGTTTACTTAGAAGTTTTCAAAATAAAAAGAAAAAGGATGGTTTTATAAGAAACTTTGGAGCGCCTAACTTACAAAAAATCCACTGATCAAAAATGTATTAGGTAAAATGGCCAAAATTATAGTGCAAGGGATAGTTGGATAAACTGAGGAATCAAGCAACTCTGCTTGTCTGAATTAGCGACTCAGTCAAATATGTCAGTTTTTCCGATTGTTAAAATCTTTGTCCATTTGTACACTGTGTGGTCGTACATTTTACGAAGCGTATTAAAAATGGAATTGACGCAGGAGAACGTTGGGTTTTAACATAACAACAATATATGGAACGCTAAATTTTTGCATTTGGTGGTGAACCTTCGTAAGAAACGACGGTATATTGCTGGTTTCAAGAATTTAAATTTGTACGTGTTTCCAAACGAAGGGAGGCCATATCGGTTGTTACTGAAAATATTGATGTTGTATATTGAATGACTCAAGAAGAAGTGAGATACGTTGGTATTCAGGCATCTTTATAGATTTTTCTCGGATCTTGATATATTCCATTTTACATAAATACTTTAAGCTGTGACAAAACTTGGTCCTCAATAACAGAACTTCCTAAACCATTTGTGATATTATTACTGGTAATGGAAACGTAGATCTACCCCTACGAACCAGAAACAAAACAACAATCGACAGATTGAGTTTTTCAAAATGAACTTTTACCAACAAAAGTTGCGCGGTCAAGAGGCACTTCGAAGAAAATATTTGCAATACATTTTTTATGATTCCTACAATTAGAAATAAAATACGTGGTCAATATTTTTCTAGCCCTGAAAAAGCCGTGGATGTAATTAAAACATATATTTTGAGTATACCCACTTCTAAATGACATAAGTGTTTTAATAATTGCCGAATATTTTAAAAAACAATAAAATATTTTTTTGCATATAAACTTTTTTATAGCTCTTCCCGAATTTATCAGACTCGCCCTCGTACAAAAATAAAATCGTTGCAAGTTGTATAATGACATATGAAACAACAGTTTTCAAGCTCATTTTTCGTCGTGAGTTGGTACCATCTATACTAACTGTCAGGATAATTACAACGCTGTCAGCCTCTAGTTGAGTCTTGTGTGATTTCAATTTTAAAATTTTATTCTTGTTTGAGCTTTTATTTGTCGATGCTATTTTAAGTCGATTTGTTTCTGTTTTTTTCGTTAGATATCGCTATTTTTTACTTTCGATTAGACGTCGAAAAATGTAAAAGTGCTGTAAGGAGTTCATAGTAAATAGGAAAATGTTTTGAGTAATAACGTGATAACAATAGGTATAGGTATACCATTAATCCATCCTTGTATAAGAAACATTTTAGATATTAACGTCAGCATTTAACAATTTCACAATATTTTGATTCTTAATTCGAAGTACATAGTTTATACCTTGGAAAATTTGAAAATAAGAAGGTTAATATTATATTTTGTAACAAGGTTAGAATGAAAAAATTCTATACGAGTGGAACACGAACCACAAGTATCGAATTTTGTTATTCTATATATATATATATATATATTTTATTTACGTTAAAATTTGTTAAAAAATAAATTATTGCGATGTCTCCATTTACATTTGAAATTGACAGTTTTGCCATATCCATGGCTATCGACATTGTTTAGAACAATTACGGAATATTCATTATGTAACTTGTTATAAAATAAAAATAGATACAAAATACATCGGAAGCCATTGTTTCAGAACCCATATTCTAACTCAAGACTAAGATTTTTACATTCTATTATTAAAAATGATTTCGGAATTAATACATTCACTAATGGTCATGGAGGGGATAATAATAGGGATATTATTTCTTTTCAATTCTGTTTGTGTTGTTAGGTAAGCAACTCCTTAATAAAAAAGAAAATCATATAATTTGTCAAATAGAATGGTTTTGACATATGAGTAATAGTTCAATAGAAACAGCAATCTCTACCTCAACGTTCGAATTGCTCTGCTGTGGTTTCAACGATTCTTTTAATGGACTAAACACATAGAAATCGCATCGGGACAAGTTACGACTGTAAGTTAGATGTTGTAAAACTTCCCAATTCATATGAACAAGCAGATATTGAATCGTCGGGCCTAAAAAATGGGATCGAGCATTATCACGCAGAAGACTGAGACCATTTGTGAACGTCGCAAGACCTTTATTCTTGATACAGACACGGTAAGTCTTTTAATGGGAAATTTTATAATGACAGTTCAGTTGGGACGCTGAGATTGTTATTAGATAATAGTTTCGGATGCATTTCACCAACAGGGAATTTATAGACTAGTCCACCAGTGGGACTCATGCCCTTAATGTTAATTATTCGTTGAATAAATATTACTTTACAGCTTTCTTACGTGTTTCTGTTGAAATACCTTGTACATTTAAGTACCATGAACTCCGGATAGAATTGAAATTCAAGTACAATTAAATTATTTGATTTCAAAGAGAAAAAATCATGGGAAATAAAATCTTAGGCATTTATCACCTTTATTTTCCACCCTAAGTTTTTAGATCTCTGAATGAAGCTGGAGTCGTAACCTCACCACTGATAAATGACGTTCAGGACCTCCAATAAACGCTATTACGCCAGAGATGGTTAATAAACTCCACGATATGGTTTTAGTAAACCAGAAAGTCGGCGAGATTATGAAAGCCGCAGGTATTTATGTGAAAAATTAGATATGAGAGTGCTGCATTGAAAAATGGTAGCCACATTTTCCAAATATAGAGCAAAACCGGATTTGAGCTTGCACTGCTAACTTTTAGAAATTCTTTAAGAAGAATCTATAAATTTTAAGTGGCGAATCTTGGCACAAAATTACAATAAAAACGTTAGAACAAATGAACTGATTTCGACGAAAGCAAAAGTAAGGAAATCAGCAGGAAAGGTGATAGGGTCAGTTTTGTTTATACTAAAGGAATCTAGCTAATAGATTGCCTGGGAAAAGTGATGTCATTTCAAGAAAGAAGTAATGTAGGCTGCAAAAGAAGGTTCGACAAGTTGGATAAAATTCATTAAGTTTCGAGGAATTACGTTTAAAAATCAAATATAGTTAGAAATAATAATATTTTTCTTTCAATATCATTCGAAAAAATTGTTAATCCATCCTTGTACTGTTTTCAAAGTGATTCGTTTCGAGCATAAAGACACTTTTCGCATGATAAAAAATACTTCCAATTAACACTGTATCAACCGGCGTTACCTTATGTTAAACAGATTTCCAATTAAGTGGCTGGTGTTTTTAATTACTCCCAATGAGAGAAAACAAATCGAACTGACAAAAAAGAAAGTTGTTTCCGGGCAAATTCTGCATCCTCAGAGGTTGTAACTCGATCAACCGACAATGAAAAACAACGGCGGAGCGTTGGGGACCAAAGAACCAGAAAGTTTCCAAACGGGGAAAATATGGTTATATAAAATAGTTATTCACAAAATATTTGTAATAATTTTTATCACGGTATAATTAATACACTTTATAATAAAATTAGGGAAATTTTTAATAGGCATCTTTATTCCAAATATGTTGGTGCTTGTAGGATAAATAATATCTACCATTAAATTCAGTGCACGTAAAAGGGTCTAAATAATTTAATTAATTAATTACTTGGAAACTGGAGAATTGTGTATTCAAAACTTGCCCTCCAAATTAACGACGGACGACAGTGATGCTATAAAAGAGATAGAAAAAATGAAACGTGGAGAACCGATTAATTATCCTGAAAAGGGATATAATTTAAGAGGATAAAATGGAATTTTTTTTGTAAACGGGATTTGCGTCAAAAATGTTAACAAGGCTGATTTGCGGAAATTTCCAGTTGACATCAACAGTCGTAATTTTTAATTGAACATAATCGTTTTAAAATCGAAAAAAAAATGCTGAGAGTTTTCAGTTTTTCACAGGTGTTAATGTATACACAAGATCTATATTGAATTTTTACACCTGAACAAAAAAAAAATATATATATATATACGAGGACAGATCGGAAAATTTCTGGAATGAAACTGAAAAAAAATACTCTTATTTTTATTATAGTTTCCTTTCAGCTTTATACATTTAGCGCAATGCTTTTTAAAACCTTTCAACCGTTCAAAAAATTGGGAACTATTGAAACATTCGAAATATGCATTTGCAAATTCGATGATTTCAGTATTCGATGAGAATTTATTTCCATCCAACCATTTTTTTAAATTTAGAAATAGGAGAAAATCCGAGATAAACACGGGTAAATACGGAACATATTTAATTAATTGGAATCGTAATTCGTGAAATTTTTCCATCGCAATTGTCAACTTACTGTATGACGATAATGATAGTTCAATACATTTTTCTTTACAAAATTGTCTTGGGCGTTTTCGTAGTTGGATGACCACATTTGGTCGGTTCACTGTTCTTTGGTCTCCAGAATGTAATGATGTATCTACGTTACATTAACAGTTACAAAACGTCCCAAATATTTTTTTCATTACATTTAAACATACGAGTATCATGACATATTTATTCGAACTAACTATTGGTCGAGTGTCAAGTGATGCGGCACCCTTCGAACACTAAACTTTCTCGAGTCCAAATGTTGATGTAAGATGCAATGTACTCGGTCGTACAAAATTCCTTCTTCTTTACCATCTCTCTAATCTTTACTATGCGATCATTCTTCACAATTTTTTGGATTTTTTTTTGTTCTTCATCGGTAGTTGTTTTTGGTTCATTTCTTTATGCTTCTTAATGGACCCGCGACAGTGTGACGTCACCAAATAGCTGTTGGCTAACCTGATCTGTTTTCCAAACAAATTTGTATCCATAGATATATAAAGACTTGTACCATTAAATTGGTGTCATGCTGTCATTATTTTGTATTTGATTAAGTTTTTTTTGTATATTTTATTTTTCAAAGCCCAAAACACAAAAATATAATTTACAACACTCTTCAAAACACAGCATAAAAAACAACAAATATGTTGTATACGATTTGAAAATCTGCGCATGGCAGTTTTACGACGTCACGACTATCGTGGTCCATATGTAACTTTTAAATACGAAGCAGAAGACTCATTTTTAACTATTTATTTAGAATTTAAGCATTCAAAAAGAAATATTTTATCACCCCACGAAACTCGTTTTTTTAATGATTAAGAAAAAAGAACGAATTTTTTACTTATAACGATAGGAACGTCGTATGTTTATGCTCAATCTGTTTGCAAATTTTTGGTTAATTTTAGAAATATTCTGATCTATTCTCGAGTATTAATAACACCAAAGAAAAATAGGGCCGCCAAAGTTTTAATAAAAACTATTTTATTTCATACATTTTTAGTTTGAAATAGCCATAATAATAACAAACAATATATGTACTTCTCGTTGAAAATAATAATAGTAATATCTGATATCATAATTTATATTTATATATACACGGCAAAACATGTATTAAAGTTCAAATAAATATGGTATTATATACAGGAGACGAAAATTTTATAAGAACTGGTGTGGAAATTTGCTCATTAAAAATAAACTTTGACCTTTTGCAGTTTACATAAGGATAATGCACCCTTCATCAATAAGTCATGAATAAGAAAATAATGAAAAGGTCTGAGACGTCTATCATAACAAATAAGTAACTGAAAATTACAAAAGTTTGAAGTTGGGATAAATTACATAATTGCCTGTGTATTGAACTATATCAACAAATTAAAATACTGCACTCGACGCACGTTTGGGTAACTACACATACCTCCAAAATTCTTGGCCCCCCTGGTATATTCTTAAACCGTTTACTGTAGAACGACAAAAAATTGTATATAAAATCTTTATTATCTTATCGAAAAATTAAAAAAAATCTCGATAGAAAAAATTCTTTTGTTCAGAAAATAAACGGCTATCTTTGAAAGAAAGCAGTTTTTAATTCATATCGAAAGAATACATTTAAACAAATTTTGGACAGAATGCCGGGAAATCCGATTTCTCGGTTTAATAGAGGAAGAATAGTGGCTTTACACCAAGAAGGTTTGTCAAACCACCAAATTTCGGACCGTCTTAACATCCCCAGGACCTCAGTGAGACGCATAATAACTTTGTTTCAAGAAACTGGTGATATTGACCGAAGGCGAGGAACTGGTCGTCCTAGAGTAACGACACATAGAGAAGACCGTTATGTGACTGGTTATGTCCGGAGGAATAGGAGAATATCGGTACCAGCTCTTCGAAGCCATTTTTTACGTACGTACCGCAGACGAATTTCGATAAGCACAATACGAAGGCGATTACATTCTGACAATTTAAGAGCCAGAAGACCTTTGAGAGTGCCTAAGCTTTCATTTCAACATAAAGTTGCACGATTGCAATGGGGCCAGGAGCGTAGAAATTGGCTTTTGCCACAATGGAGAAATGTCCTTTTCTCCGATGAAACAAGACTTGGCCTGGAAAGTGACAGCCGCCGGGAAACGGTATGGAGGGGTCCAGGCAGACTAGAGCGACTAATTTTTGCCAGAGAAATTGTTCCGTATCAAGGAGGAACAGTCATGTTTTGGGGGGGTATAATGTACGGGCGGCGAACTCCACTTATTCTTATCGAGCGGACTATGACAGGTGCTATATACGCCGAAAACATAATCGAACCTATCATTCAACCCTTGCGCAATGAATTTGGTGAAAATTTTAATTTTCAAGATGACAATGCCAGGCCCCATCGTACCCAAAGGATACAAAACATGCTTCGAGAAGGAAATATTGAACGATTGGACTGGCCTGCGAACTCGCCAGATATGAATCCGATCGAACATGTTAGGGACCATATTGCTAGGGCAATACAAGAAAGGGAAAATCCTCCTGTAACCCGTCAGGGACTTGTTATAGCCGCTCAAGAGGAATGGACCAACATGAATCAAGATTATATTGACAACCTAATTCGCGGTATGCCAAGACGTGTTGGTCAACTTATTGAGAGAAGGGGTGATCATACTGATTATTAAAGTTTTGTTATGTTGTATCCTCACATTTTTTTATTAACAAAATTAAATAAATTCTTTTATGTTTTTGCATATTTTTTAGTTTTATTTTTTTTACAGAATTTAAGCAACAAAATAAGAAAATTTAACACAACAAATTATTAATAATAAAGCCATAAATTATATCTGATACATTTTTAAACTTTAATTAAATTAGATTCTAAAATACCCGGAGGGGCCAAGAATTTTGGAGGTGTGTGTATATTGGCATCATAATGACGCTGAATGGAATATTTTGATTTGGTGAGGCTCTTTACACAGTAACGACAAATCGGTCGCCAACTTTTTTTTAATCTGAAGCCTTTTTACAGTATTACTGTGATGTGCAAAGCTGGTTGGGTTACTCCATATCACTTCTTTGGTTTTCCCCTTCTTTTTATCTATATATATTTCATTTATAAATATTAGGTTGTGTCGCAAGTATTTTTCTGAATTTGATATAAGGACAATATCATTTATGAATATCAGTTCTGTTAAGTACGTTAATTCCATCATGCAATATCCTAAATTAATCTTTCTCATCTTCTTTTACTGGTTCCTCCAGCACGATTAAAGATATATCTTCTCTTCCTATTCGGTCGAAAGCATTCTCTAAATAAATGAACCATAGGTGAATGTCTGTGTCCTTTTATTAATTATTTATTAATTTTTCACAGATTTGTGTAATTGTGAATATCCAGTCATTTGCACTTTGTGAATCCTCTAAGCTTACTTTAACTTTGTTCTTTTTTCCGTTATTATCGCCACGATTTTCCTTATATGCTCGCTAATGGTGTACTTCTTTATATTTTGCAATTTATTTTATGGCTGCTTTTATGTATAAGTAATATATTTCCAGGTTCCAATTTTTTTATTATTTCCTTCAACAATTCTGTTAATTAGTTACTAATTTGTACTTTTTCATCTTTTATGTACTACTATAGTTGTTACTTTTTCAAGTTGGTGGTCTAACAAAATGTTACCAACTGTGACGAGAAAAATTTTATACCTCCGGTTTGGCAACACTTATTACTTGTTATACGGGTTACATGAACATAACTTTTGAAACTTCTCGAAGTTTAGCGTAACCTGTTGGAAGACTTAAATATGCTAACAAAAAACTTACCTCACGTTTTCGTGTTTCTGAATGTAGATTTTATGAAATTGACCTTCGACCGGCGAAATAATATCATTTTTCATCTCCATAGCGACGTGTTGTGGCAACACAGACAGGAGAAGTCGTTCCTGTAAATGGAAAACGGAATTTTTAGACAAAGCCGATTAGCCATCAATGATTTATGTGAAAGCAACGAGAAGGAGATATGATACAGAGAAAAAATAACACAATAAAGAAGCCGAAATGTGAGTGAAATACAAGCCCCATATTTTAGCACTTACTTAATCAATTTTAGGTATATCAAAATGTAACATGACGTAAGTTATTTGACAGGAGGTTCATAAAATATGAGCATCGGTTTTAAAAACAATGTCCCTATAAAAAATATTCTCCGGTGGAGTATAATAGTGAGCGGTATCATTATCATTTAAGTAAGTTAATATACAGGTTTGGGGAAAATTAACACCCGATTTATAGTTTAATTATATGTTGTACTAAAAATAGACTTTAAAAGTTTTCATACATTTCATACACTATTTTTGAAGATATAACACCATCGGTTGTTGTTTTAACTCTATCACCTTGTATTTTGATTTTTTCATGGAGAATCTTCATGTATGGGTTTGATGAGTTTCTAACTTATTATATTTTAAAAAAATAATAAACTACAAAGGTATTATAAATTGAATGAATTAAGCCAGACTTACAAACAAAAAGTAGTGCAGATGAAAGCAAGAAATGACAAAGAGAAGACGAAGAATACTTTGGAAAGAGCAAAATATTTAGAAAACCTCCAATTAAACAAAAAGAAGGCCTAAGAACAGAAGAAGGACTCATAACAATGATGAAAGAATTAATGAAGAAAAGTGAAGAAATTATGTCCGAAATAAAAGAAATCAGAAAAGAACAAAAAGAAAATGTGAAACTAGACTAATAGTTAAAGAAAAAGGACGAAAGACTTAAAATGGAGCTGAAAGAGACTAGTAATAGGGTAGAACAAACGGAAAGAAATGCAAGAAGGAAAAGGTTAGTCATCACAGGATTATTCGTCCAAAAAAAGATGATAAAATATTTGAAAGCGAATTAGAAATTTACTGATGCGGAAAAATCAACAACAGAATATGTGTCATAGAAATACGGTACATGACAGACAAGTTAAGAATAAGAACAAAGTAAAAGAAATGAAGGAAAATATAGCCTTCATATACTTTAACTCGGACATACCAAGGAACCAATGAAAAAATAGAGGTGCAGAAAAAAATTAGAAACTAAGTAAGAGAAGAAAAAAATAAAGGGCAACAAGTAAAGGTAGGATACAGAAAGATAGGCATAAATGAAAAAATATATAAATATGGATACAAACAAACGAGTAATAGAAGAAACATCAGAAAAGAAATTAAAAAACACAGGACGGATTACACAACACGAAACAAGCTACGGAAAAGGAGAAAAGGAAAATGGAAAGAAAAACTAAAATAAATAGAAAGAGAATAAGGAAATAAAGAAATTAAATAATAAAAAGATTGAAGAAACGCGGCTTCTCATCGCCTTACACCTTGTGGGAGTTGTGGGTATCACTTATACTTTAAACTACAAGTTTTTAATTATTTGACAATATCTTAACCTATCAATAAATGACCTTTTGAATAATTTACTGAGATTGAGACAGGAACTTATAAAATACAGATTTCAAATGATCCTAAAGAAAAAATTCATTTCGGACAAGTTCGGCGACGATGCTGACCATTCAACATACAGGGGAATTTTCTGTATCTCTTCCGGCATTTGGCTTGGCATTTCACACAAAACAGCCAACAAAAGAGTTTTTAATTATTCACAAGTAACAACCGACATTACTTTTCCGTCCCCGCCAATACTTAGAAATGAGAGGAATTCCATATATAGGGATCATTTTGAAAAGTTAAATTATAAATTAATATCTTTAAAATATTCTAAGAGGGTAACAACTACAAACAACTTACCAACTTTTCGTTTTCATCTTCCATCTCCAATCGAGCAGCAATGCAGTTCCTAGTATCCAAGAACGCCTTTCTTTGGGCATGTTCCATAAGATTATGCATGAAAACCCCCACGATGTTGACACAAAGAAAAACCGTAACATTCGCGATCAACTGTAACAAAGAGAAAGGACTCTTATTATTATTATCATCATTATTATTAAAATAAATACAAAAGCTAATACGAATGTAATATTTAATTAATAAATATTCTTATTTAGGACCTATAAAGGCTTTCCAGTGCCGCTGTGCTTAGATATAATCATTAGTTTCTTATGACAAAGTTCAGTAATCTAAAATGTCTGTTAATAATTTGCAATTTGGAATGAAAGAATGATCTTTCTTGAAGATTATGTCAGGTCGTTAGTGATTACTTAACATTTAACCTTTATCCAGAAATGACATAACAAATTTGCACCTTAACGAAACCTTATAACTTTGCACTATTCTACAGCACGTCCATAAAGCTACCCCCTTCATCCCTATCATTAGTAATTTATATTTTCTGTTTAATTTGGATCAGCAATAACAAACTTATGAGGAGAAGATTAAATATATTACATACATACATTATTTAAAACAAAAACAAAGAATACTGTTCATATAAATCTGCATTTTAAATTATCTATTGAATTTGATAGTAGTGATCATTAAACGTTACCCACAAGAAAAAGCCATTTAGCCATGGATTTGGAAAACGTGCAGGTCTTTCAATGCATCTATGCATCTATGTTATTCAATCTGAATATAATGCGAAGGAGCACCGACTTGATGACACATTATTTCATCAGACCTAAACATTTTCTTTCTATTTCCAGCAATTCAAGGTGTATACAACCATTCAAACTTTATCAGCTAAAAACGGCTCCCACAATGTTACAAAATCCATTATTCCAGTTCATATATTATTAATCTTTTGTGGAGAGTGTGTACGAGTTTAAGTTTCTTTAAATAAATGGGAGTTTGTGTTACTACCAGTTTTGACATTGTACGTGCTTGTTTAACAAAAGTAATAATAATAATAATAATAATAATAAAAATAACCATTATTATAACTATTATAATATACAATAAATGGATTTGAAAAAGGCAAAGTCTAGTTTAGCTACTGCACTCAACATATGTATATATTACAAAAATAACAAATAAGAACTATATAACAATTATATATATTATTTTTCCCGTAAATAATAGGGACTGTACGTTCCAATTAACTTTTTAATTTGTAAGGCTTGAGGATATTTGTATTGGTTTTCAATCCTTAACCATTGCAAATCATTAATTTTACTGGATACTCGATCAAAGCGTCGAAAGCCAAATACATATTCTATTGCAAATATTTTGTGTTTTTTGCAAAAGACATTTAATTGACTTAATAGACATGAAAATAATAGGTTAATACCATAATTTCAAATAGAAAAATTAAAGATTCGCAAAACTGTTTACGGAGAAATCAATTTAAAATACTACGTTGTCGATAAAGCTGTCCTAGAATTACCTAATTTGTTTTAATTAGTGAAGAGATATGCTCTTTAAATCTCAATCTACAATCAAAGATTATGGCAACATCTTTACGTACATAATTGATTTTAAGTCAACGTTAACTTTGAAGGTCTCTTAATGAATAACTATGATCTCGAATTCCTTTATTGTCATTCTTGAAGTTGTTGATTTGGCAAGAGTTACGACAATATTGCCGGCGTTTCGGTAATGCAGTTTTTTGTGAAAAAAAACTGCTTATTCGGTACATATTCAAACTATTTTTGTCACATATCTAGAGAGCAACTTAATAAAGAAAACAGAAATAAAAAATTTAGTAAGAACTAATGAATTTGTTCGATCATTCTGTATATTAAATGAACCTCGCAGGTACTAAAGATGTAACTACTGTTCCTATTCAAGGCCAGTTTCTGAATAGCTAAACCAGATGAATAGATGAATTTAATCTTGTCTTATCAATGCATTCGCATTGCTGCACCATTTCCTTAATATTACCAGAGGCGGATTTAGGTCCAGAAATAAAGTTGCTATTTTACAAAAATGAACTGTAATTTGTAAAAGAATAGAAAGTTATTAAAATGGGGGAAAAGCTGTATATTTAAACGACAAATAAAATTTAATACATTCCAATTATGTTTACAATAATCTAGGATCTATTTTTTATTTATAATAAACAAAACAAAATAATAGGGGTTTTATTAAATCATTAAGGTATAAATGCATGTCCTTTTAAAAGATGCCAGGGCCTTTATTGATCAATTTACAGAAAAGCGAACCAATAATTTTATTTTAAGTGGTCTTTAATTTTGCAAACTTAAATATTTTAAATTTCAGTAATATGTACTTTTATTTGTTTCTGAAGTACGCAACATTTTCTTACTTAAACAAAAATATATTTCAACCAAAGAAATACTCGAAACAGGACGACTGTGTACAGTCATCATCAGATTGAAAAAAAGTAAAATTCAAATAACACAAACGAAAATTAGTTAAAATATTGAAAAGAAGTGCGTGGTGAACTTAATAACCAATTAAAAAGTTAATATTTAATAGTTACACAAGTATTATTAAGATAGAAATTAAAAGAACAAAATTGAATCCACCTTTTAAGTGCCCGTATTAAACAACGCACCCAAAAAATAATGAAGCAAAAGTAAGGTTAATGATCAAACCAAAATCCTCGTAAGTGGGGGAGGAAATAAGGAACCAACTACTCAAAATTAAACTTTGGTTGGGAAGGTAGAATGAGAAGAACCCCCACAATAGTGTAGAAAGCCAGTTCGGGAAGGTGGCCACACAAGTCTGACAACCAACACTAAAGGCAGAGACCTGTGTGACTATCATCCATAACCAACTGGGAAAGTGAAATGGATCAAGGAAACGTATCCACCAAGTGGAAAAAGGCAGCCAGTCAGTTGCCCCCTTCGTCTGACATGCAATATTATTGAAAGATACATAATAATGAGCGGAGATCAGTCTATTTAGATCTGATGATGACTGTTGACAGTCGAAGTAGTCGTCCTGTTTTAAATGAAAGTTTTTGTGGTAAATATTTCCAGTTTTTCTTTGGTTGAATCCTACATACCACATTTGAGACCCATGGAGAACCTTTTCTATTAAAAATATTTTTGCGGTTAAAGATGTAACCAGTATTGTATTATAAAAACATTGTTTACAAAACAATATCAAATACATGACAATTTCATTGACTAATAAGTCAAGTCAAAGTCTAATGTTTATTATTTTTAATTTATTTATCGTATAAGTGTGTACATGTCACATTATAAATCGAAAATATAACAAATAAATAAATTACATTTTTATCTTCTAACCTCCGATCCAATCGAATACAAAGTTTTGAGGATAGACATGACCTTATTCAATATATTTTAGAAAATATAAAGATGATCCTCCTTTCTTATGTTTAGTAGTGGTAAAACGAAATAAGTTTTTAGGAAGGACATAACCTTACCCAATATTTTTAAGAAAACATAAATATGATCAACCTTTTTCTTCTTCAGTGTAGAAAAAACGAAATCAGTTTAGAGCAGAAACATGATCTTACTCAATATTTTTAAGATAAAGATGATCCTTTTCAGTGGTGGAAGAACGAAATTAATTTTGAGAAGGGAGATAACCTTACTCAACATTTTAATATTATATAAAATTAATCCTCTTCTCCCATTTGGAGTGATGGAAAAAAAATGTTTCTGGAATCGGCCCTTTTCCCACTGGTAATCAGGCTGAGCATTCAGAGTAGCAAGCTCAATCACATCTAGAGAATTATCATTAAAGGGATGAATCAATGGGGGGTTGCCCACATTTCTTCGGCTTCTACTGGACTCGACAGCCACCAATTATCTGGAATTAACTGCATCGGCAATGTTTCTTGTATATTAGGTGAATTAATGAAGGGTATGAATAATCCACGAAATGACGAGAGATATCGGGTTTGTTCCGTAATAATAGGAAAATGAAATATCTGATTGGCGCAAATTGACAGTTAGAGTAATAAGAAATATTTTGTTGATTGATATGGATGGGTGACTTAAAATTTGTAAAGGGCAGAGTATTATTCTTAGAGTTGATTTGTTTGATAAACAAGTTCATTCATTCTTCTTAAAAGTTACCATTTATTTCGCAGAAAGCCAGAGTATGTATTAGCTCTTCAGTAATGTACCCAAAAAATATACTTGAAATAAATGTTTAATTGGGAACTAAAGTTTGATTATCTATTAAATTTAATGAAAAACATATACTCTTGTTTATTTTCGAAAAAAAAACTTTAAAAACACGAATAATTTCAGCCAGGTCAATTAACTAAATTGGTTCTATTAAAGGTGTCTTTAAAACCTTTTAATTACAAAATATAATATAATAATTAACTATTAAGACAAAAAATGTTTGTAAAAAAGTTCAATTTCATTGCTAGTAACGTGTTATGTAATAGGACAATATGAATGTTCACTTTATTAAAAAAAAAATTACTAGGAAATCTTTTTACTTATCATTTAACTTTTTTATCATATAAAATGTGTTATCCATAGAGAACTTTTAATATATTTTTGTATTTAAAATTTAGAAAATTTAATCTTATGATGTAAACACCCTGAACATATTGTCAATTATAAAATATGAGCAAAGTAAGAATATGTAATTATTTCCAGCCAAAAACTAATTTTCTTGACTATTTTATATCTTTAACCAAAATAAACATCTTATGACGTCAGGTCTATTAATTTTTTCTAAACTATAAACCTTATCAGATATCTGGCAGAGATTATATTTATTTTTTGAAACACTAATTTACCTAGTGAGATGCCTCATTGCCCCACGCGTTTCTGCATATTTTTTTTTAATTACATACAGTGCGTTTATAATTATTGTTTTTGAAGAGGATAAATTATCGTAATGCCATTAAAACAGAGTGAATGAAACTATGTCAAAAATTATATTTGGACATACGAGTTAACTCTGAAGTTGTCACGAAGGCGTCGTGACGCCTACGAAGTTGGAAATTTTAAATGGTATATATGGTCGAACCACACCTTATGTTAAAGGTACTTTCAACAACTTCACATCCATCTGTATAATATTTTTAAATATTTGAGTCTTTATATCATAAATATTTTTAATGCATCTGTAGGTTTAATTTGGTTTGCATTTTATGTTACTCATTATTATTATTTTATATTTGCACAAAAAACAGAGGAAATACAATAAATAAATACCAAAATTAATAATTTATTCATATCAACTCATATCAAAATATATTGTCTGGACAAACTTACAATGTAAAGGCCTTTAGAGAAAAAGAAGACCAGACAAATCAATTATTAACCCTAAAATTTCTTGTTGTCGTCATTATACGCTTTATCATTAAAATTAGTTAAAAAATATTAAACTCACAATGAACAACACAAAAAAATATACTTTTATACAACTTCAAGGTACCGGATACCTATCCTAGTAAACAGGTAAAGAACGTTTTTTATTCTTGTATCTCACACATTTTCTAAACAACCGTATCACTTTAAAAACAGCAAGTCACATCTCCAGCAATTCCGGACGAAAGGATTTCCATTCCAGGAATTCATACATCATTGAAACACAATCTTTCGAACGAACTTTCAAATTTTTTTTGTAATTATTTTCTTATCTCGAAACATGTAGTTCAACTTGATATCTCAAATGAGAAGGTATTTAATTTACTTTATGATTGATTATTTTTTTTTGTTAACATTCAATATTAACAATACGTATTGTTTCTTTCTTTTCTAAACCCGCATCCCTTTTGTTAAGATCAACACTTTTTTTTTGTTGCCAGGATACACTAAAATTCTTTGTAATTAATAACTTCGCTGTTTTTGTACAAATCATTTATATCTTACTATTCAAGTAAATTATATATATAAATTAAACATAAATTTCATATTTTAACTAGTTTCTTTATTAAAAGCTTCTTCAGTAGTCTTATGTTTTACTTTTATATTTGAAATTTTTACTGTCGGACCTGCCTGTTAAACTGTAAAATTCAATACTATAAAAATCCAACTACTTTATGCGAACCAACACTTCTACATTATTTAAGAATGTTTTTAGTAATAACAAATTATAATTTTAACCTTCCCTGGTCTATAATGTTCTTCATTATTAGTTTCCTCATTCACATTCTCTATATGCCCGCAATTTTCCCTTATAAATTTGCAACTATTAGAATAAAAGTCAAATAGTTGTACACAGTGTGTTAAAATTATTCTAATAAGATCTAATTTATAACATTATTGCCTACAATATTTTGAAAACAAATAAATCACATTCATATAAACCACAGGTGACTCATACGAAAGATGATCCAGGTAGGTACGTCGAGTTTTGTGAAATCATATTTGACAGTATATATTTACTCTACATCCGTAAAAAGTCAATGTTTGAGCAGGAATAATGTGTGATAATATAGTAGAACCCCAGGTTTTCGGAGAAAATTCAACTGAACCCCTATATTCGATTGTATTGGAAAATACAATTCACCCCTTAATAGTTTAACTGGCTGAGGAATATAATGATTGATTTCAAGAAATTAGTTTCAGCAGAACGCTGCTTCCCTCACCGAATTCTTATATTCCAGTTAGGCAATATTTGGACCAAATATATTCTGGTAGATGGATTAGACGATGAGAAACTGATGAAAAATAGATTTTTGAAAATTACAGTTTATACGACGGCACCAGAACCTCTAGAGGATTTAGAACAAACGTTACAGAGGTCTGTAGGAATATTTCTGCTGAAACTTTTCCAAAAGGTATGAGAAACATTATAAAATCATCTACTCATCTGTCAGGATATTTTTGATACTCATTGTGAACAATTATCCTAGCCAAAACTTTTTTATAAGAATATTATAATTCTTTAGAAAAATGTAATATAATAAAAATCTTACCCTTTCTTGTACACAAATCATATCGAAAATAAAAAAATGTGGATGTAAAGAGGTGCAAAGTTCTTTAAACCAAGGTGTCACTCGACCCTATGTGTGTGAAATTTTCGGCTTTGTAGACGTCCCGAAGTTATCGTGTTTTGATCACATTTCGATAACTCACTCCGTTAATAATAATATATACAGGGTGTTTCATTGGGAAAAGGCCTAACTTCAAATGTAGATGGGCGTCACATTGGTGGTTTCAAATAATCTATAATTAATGGTATTCTACCCTTTATTACTGAGATACAGGGTGTTTTATCAATTTGGCCTCTCTATTTCGGAGCTCCTAACTTCCGAATTACTCTATATATTATTTAGACATTTGGTACGCGAAATAACCATTATCTTGAAAATCTACCAAAGTATTAACAAAATGAAAATCCAGGATTGGCTTAGCAAAAAATTTCAAATTTGAAATTTTTTTTAAACTGCGTTTTATAATTTATCTACTTTTATTTTTCCGCGGTCAATTGTACTATCAAAATTTGTGAGCTTTTTGGGGGCTACGAAATGGTGTCGGAAATATTTTTGTTAATTTTCCGGTTGAAATTTTTACAAATATAGACCACTGGAAAATGTGACTGCAGGACCGCACTTCAATATATTTCAAATCTTTCGAATATCCTGTATAAAAATATTTGAAATCTATGCTACATTTGTAGATAACAAGAGTAGTTTACAAAAGAAGTTTCTGCTTCCAAAGGCGATAAAAGTACTTATTTCTACCCTACATGGAGAATATACACATCTCATAGTCTATGCACTAGATACATTGAAATTGGTGCCAGATTTTCCAGTGCTCTGTATTTGTAAAAATACAACTCAATTCAATTTTTGGAATACTTCTCTAGATAAGTTAAGTAAATTTTATAAGCATATGTCATTGTGCCATAAGACCCTAAAATGGCCAGCTCAGATAGCTAAGAATTTTTAGCAATATTATGCAAAAACAAAAAAACTGAAAAACAAACAAATTTGCTGAGAAATATTAAAATCTTCATTAACGTTAATTTAAATAAATAGCATAATTATGGATAGTATAACCTAATTTTTTAAATATTTATCGTAAATATTTAAAACCACTTTAGTAATAAGATTATTTAGTATAAACACTCCCTGTAAATGTTTCTTTAATAATTCAAACACTCATCTCAAAGTTGCTCAGAAAGATAATCTCAAGTGGCACACCAAAGACGGGGACGTATATCCTTTTTTTAAATAATTTTAAATACCGGAGAAAATGACAAAAAAACTATCAAAACAAAAAAAGAGATACGTACCCTCCTTTCTGCTCATTTCTTCAGATTAATGTTTTAATGCACCTTTTCTTTAATTTTAACCACTTAGCAAAAAAATTACATTTCAAATACTGGAGAAAATTAGACAACAGATTGCGCCTATACCTTAAAAATATATAAATCACACCATCATAATTTCTTTCTCGTTTATTGCGTTTATTTCTAGCGCACTCTATTCATTTCTTTCTCTCCTGACGTTCACTGCGGCCTAGCACACGTTCTCGGTAGAAGTTGAGTTACTATCTGTATTTGTGGAAAGGGTAAACAACTTGAGTCAAAATTAAGTAATCAAGGAGTATGTAAATAAAAATACTTGCGAGATTGATAGAAAAAAATAAAATGAATATATATTTTTTTAAATAGTTTACTGTGTACTTTTTAATGCGTTATACTTAATTATACAAAACTTCTTTAAAAATGTCAATATATTCGCGAATTTAAAAAACTATTAAGAATTTTTCGGAAGTAAATATATAACAGGTTGATGTTTCGGGAAAATTGTAATTAACAATTAAACTTTGTTTTTGTGAAAATGTATGAAACAATTTTCAGACAAAATTACTCGCCCTACATGTTCATAATTTTGTAAAAAAAATTAATTCATATTTTATGAAATCATGTTTTCATTTTTGATTGAAATTTGACTGGAAAAACAGTTTTATTTTTCAATTTTTTATTACCATTAACGTTGTGGTGATAGAGCCATTCTTGGAAACTTTTTCTTCAAATCATTTGCCATGCACCACTTTTCCATAAATTTTAATCTGTTTCGTTTTCGTTTGGCCACCCTGTATATATATATATATATATATATATGTACATACAGGAGATCCACTTATACTATAACGGATCACTCTATATGTACATCTTTCGTCACTCTCTGAATCACCATTTATTTTCAGTTATTCTCTTACTGTTATTATCTGTTTTTAATTCCAAATTTTTAAATTTAGGACATACTTTTTCTTTCTACAGTTATCTGCCTGTTGGATACCACTTCGGAGATAACGACCTGACTATCAAAAATATGATGCATTATTGACTGTACGACAATTTCGAAAAACCACAGATTACATTCTAATCTTGTAAGTATCCATACGTCGTTCCCACAATTTGTCTCGTATTTATTTCCGTACTTTCGTTCACGATCGACAAAATGCAAACAAGCATATGTTCTTAGAAATTATGATTACACTTCCACATTAATGTATGATTATGATTATGGTAAGATATGCGGGAACTGAGGAAAACGAGAAAAAAATAACAAAACCGTTAATGTGTAATTGCTATTTTAAAATATTTCGCATGATTATATTTGAATAGATATGGTAACGTAAGATTTTGAATGTTTTTTCATTAATAGGTGGATGGAATGAAAAATTTCCGGTCTCGAGGCAAAAACAAAGAAATTTAAGCTACAGCAACAGCTGACGAATGCCATTGTGTTGTATCAAGACGAAATAAAAAATTTTGTTTCAATAATCCCGGCCATTTTTCGCGAATTATCAATTTTAATTAATCAAGCTATGTTCATAACATTCTTTATTTATTATTCAGCCTTTTAGGAGATAGTTCACAAAATAACACCTTTGGTATCCCAAAATAATTTTCCTTTAGATTAATTGTATTTCTTTATAAATATATAAAGGATGAGTCAATTATACTCCAACTTTCGCTATGGTCGTTACCTTGAGATATACTCTTTGTTGAATATTAAGCACAGCAAGCCAGTTTTAATACTAAGATTATTAATAATTGTTAAACAAAATTGATAAGCCAAATTTATAACAATTCCGAAAATATTGTATGTATCAAATTTAGTTTTCATTTTTAAAAGTCGAAATAATAACTGCGACATCTAGGTAGTCGTGGCTTTTGGGTAACTCTGTATACAAAATAAACTTTATTAATATTTTCATTACAATCTTGTTCTAGTTCATATTTTCCAAACGAGAGAAATGAGCAGAATCCAAATTTAAAATAATACAGAGATATCCATTTAAAAAAACATGACTCTAATATGACCTGACTTTATGGAACAACCTAGTATATGTATATAAAATAATGTGAAACTTGACTTTCATAAAAGTACATATCATCTCTCAAGACAACGGACATATGGAGTTGCGGATTATGACTTATCCGCCTTGTACATCTATTATGATCATGTGTTATCAATATTTAAGCACTTAACAAATATCCTACTCACTTGTTGCCACATTAGATCGTGGAATTCTGTAGCAAACACAGAAGCGACTGCAATATGCGCCGTACATAGGATAAACCCAAAGACAGCAGCTATGTAAGACTTCAAAGGCATCATGGCGTACGCCAAAAATACCACGAAGACCACCTGCCACGTTCCTTCTGCTGCCACTTTGGCTGCTGATGATGTTGGATACAAAGGCAAGGCCAAAGCGCAGAAGGTTGCTAAGAAGAAAAGAACTACGTAGCATACCCAAAGGAGGTAGGCGTCCTGCATGAACCTGGAAGACAAAATGGTACTTATAGCTTTGTGTGATCCAATTTGTAATTTAGTGTTTAATAGATTGACCACAATAATATAAATTACGAGGGATGTTCTCTTTCCGCTGAGCTTATCGACGATGATATTTTTGCAACAAATTTTGTCAGATACTTCAATCTAGTGCTAGTTGTCAAATACACCTGATTGTTTGTAAGTTACATAGGTTTAAAGTAATTATTTCGCCAATAGGTTTTTCTTTACAATGCACCTAATCTTGCGATTAACCGACATTTTGTATTTTTGTATTTGACCTAATCTACTACTTTACTGTCCTAGGTATTTCCAATGATCCACCTTAGAAATTAATGTTTATGCAAACTTGACTGAACTGAGCTTTAATTGTCACTTTTCACACAAGTTCAAAAGGTTTGATGCGTTTGAGCCTGCGGACTAGGTCTTGATTGTCTAGGAGTTCTAACACTACGCTGTTTACATGGTTATTGAGCCGTTCTTCATGACCTTTAGCAAACTTCTTTATCTCTTCTTTAACTGTTTCAATGTGGAGTTCCCAATGTAGATCTTTATTGCAGACATACCACGGGGCATTGACTATATTCCTTAGTACTCGGTTTTGGACTCTTTGAAGGCAAGCATAATTACTCTCACTAGTACAGCCCCATAGTTGTAGACCATAAGACCATACTGGTTTGAGGATCTGTTTGTATACTAGCACCTTATTTTTGATTGTAAGTTGTGAGCTTCTTCCTAGTAACCAATATAGCTTTTTATATTTCAGTTTCAGTTCCTCTGTTTTCTTTTTGATATGTTCCTGCCACTTTGTTTTGCTATCCAGATGCAGTCCTAAGTATTTAACGGTTTTCTTGTAAGGGATCGTTTTATTGTTTAGTATAACTGGGTGATTGTTTACTTTTTTATATGTAAAATTGATACGGGCGGACTTCCCTTCATTAATTTTAATACGACATTTGTTTGTCCAGGTATCTATTTCGTTCATTGGATTTTGGAAAGTATTTGCCGTCTCTTCAAATGACTCTCCAACAGTTAGTATTGCAGTATCATCTGCAAATGTGGCCAGTTTAACGTTTTCCGTAACAGGGACGTCACAAGTACATAATAAATACAAGAACACTGACCAAACTGATGGAATGGAATAATTTCGTTTTGAATAAGTATAGTTTGCATTCTTATTAGTAGAATCTTCTCAAATAGTTTGGAGATAATTGGTAATAATGAGATTTGTCTTTATGATTCTACTTTATTCACCGATTTTCCTGGTTTGGTAATCATAATTACTTCAGCTGTTTTCCACGTTATTGGTATGTAACGGAGCCTAAATGCTGCATTTATGAGGTTTGTGGGATTCACGATGGCCTTTCTAGGTAACTGCTATCGTATTTTTCCAGTTATTAAGTCAAATCCCGGAGCATTCTTGGGGTTAATACTTTTTTGAATTACTTTAGTTACTTCTTTGGGTGTGGTAGGCTTTATTTTTTCTCGCTCATCACTGTTCACTTCTTGATCCGTATCCTCACCATCGTCATTTTCGGTTTGATTATTATTTCCCATGTCGTGAGTTTGGAAAATATTTTTAAGTATGTGGCGAAGTAAGATTTTTGTTGTTTTGAGAAAATTATTATTATTATTAATTACAAATACGGGCAGAGAAGCAAGCTCTTGTTATTCCCAAAAATAATTAAAAAAAAATTGGTTTGCCAACCCTGTAAAAGCTCAATGGACTTTCTTGACAACTGACAGAATTCTTTCTTAGCCTGGGCAGTAGATCCCTCTTCGGGGACGCCTCTGATTAAAACATTTTTGGCTCTAGTTATACGGTCAACAGCTTCGTTTGCTAGTTTATACGCAAATTCCACCGATTTAATGGATTCAATTTGCTGTAATTTATTATTTAATTCTGCCAGTTTATTTTCGAACGCATCCATTTTATTATTAATATCTAATTTTAGATCAGATAATAGATCCTTAATTTGAGTAATATTAGCGACATTCGAGCTACAAGAGTTGCAAAGGATACAAATGCCCCGGAATTTTCGTCTAATTACGCGGTTTTCTACTGAAACCTCAGTGCAGCCCATGTGGATATGTCGCTTACATCCATCACATTGAAGTTTACCTTCGCTAGTAGATATCGGTTTTAAACAGTTGCCACAATTAGCTGACGTAGGCATAGTTATCTTGTTACTTGCACACTTATACTCTTGTATATATCAAGTCTAAATGTTTCTCTTGTCAGATCAGGTACAAAAGTCAAAAACCCAACAAATCAATCATAAATACCACAAATCGGGGCCGCACTGCAACACCAACACGTCCGTAGGTGCACTGGATCTCAAATTGGACAATACACAGAAAAATATAAATTAATTTAAGCGATTTCCAAGTTAAAATACTTAATAGAGCTTCTTGACAAATTGGGGAAGTGTCAGTAAGTGTGCTTGGTGACAAATCGTGTTCCTTCGCTACCGTAAAACGGCGGTACAATGAATTTCAACGTGGTCCATTTTCCTTATTCCATATTCGGAACATGATTAAAGAAGACCTGCACATTATCGTCAGAAACATTCAAACAACTTTAAGGATTGGTGTAACCTCATCACAGGTGATGAAACATGGGTATATTGCTTTGATCCCGAAAACAAGCAACAATTGTCAGTTTGTGTATTTGAGAATAAGTCCGCCCCGACATAAGTTATTCATGAAAAAAAGCCGAAGATGATCACCACTTCTTTGGAATTAGTTTGCAAGTTACCGCTGTAGCACTGGAGGATAGATGTACTGTTAATTCAAAATTGTAGACTGCAATTTGTGAGCCTCGGGTTCTCCAAAAGGTTCGCGAAACACGTCGAAGAGGAAGGATCATCTTATATCAAGATAACGCTCGGGTTCACACTGCAGCTCGAACAAACGAGTATTTGATTGCTCAAACCATAGAAATAATATTATGTCATTCGCCGTATAGTCCAAACCTAGCACCTTTACTTTATACGTCGGCCGAAGAAGCGGTTGATGCCTTTAAAAATAAAATAAAGAAACTACGGCCAGAAGATTGGGAAAATGTTTTCAAGAATGGTAAGCATTGACTGTGGAAAGTTTTTTTTGAATAAACTGTGTTTTACTTTACTAGGTTCAGCGGAAAGAGAACAGTCCTCGTAATTCCACAACCAAAACAAATCTTCTATTTACCTGGTATGCAAGAATCCCAACAACAACGCAAACAGAAGACAATGAGCAGCGTGATAGACATTTTGAGCAGTAGCTGCTTGCGCGTATGCTAATCCCAAGTTCGCCAATAGGAAGGTCAATAGGACGAACAACGCTACCACAGCGGCTACGCTGGAATGTTGCAGTTTGCAGATGTAACGTTGGTACAACTGCTCCAATTCGTCATTTTCGAAACGGTGAGGATTCAAAAGACGGGCCAGCAATCGCGGCGACGTCATGGCCTTCACGCTGTGATCCATGATGGTGGTTTTCCGGACGTCAGAGGATTATTTAAAAATTTTTTGGTGAAGTTCTGGCGGTTTTCTGCGTCGAGCCATTTCTGAAAAAAAAAAAAGCAAAATATTTAGTAAATGTCAGTCGTCTTAAAATAATGCTTTTTGTTTGCTGTTATAGTTTCCTGATTTTATTAATACAGGATTGTTTATATGTATGAAATCATTTATTTTTAAGCGCGGTTATCTTTGCTACCACTTTCCTTAAAGTATCCCAAGCTTTTGATTAAATTTCACTCCGAAGACCTAACACATTCGCTGCCTCTTAGATTCGAGAATTTCACTAAGGTGCCAACTAATTTTAAATAATGCTTTTAGAATTACATGGTTTTTTTATTGTATTTTATAAATAGTATTTGATAAATGATAAGTTTTTCTTGTTTTTAATAGATAATAGATATTTTAAGTTAGAATTAAATTGCTCATTATTATAGCCATTGTATATAATTATAACAATACCCCAAAAGGAGTATTTAAAAAAAAAGTGTGATTATTAACTATTCGAAAAAATGTTGAAACAGGTCAATTTTTAACTTGAAATTGCCACATTCAACAAGAAAATATTGCCTGCCATCAAATTATTCTTTTTTATTCCTATTTATTTCTTTGACACACAGTGACTGGTGAGGTTATTTTTGACGAACTTTTTAGTTACATTACAAATACTATAAGTAGACAGGTCTATTTGGTATTAACAAGATATAGCTCCATCGCATTTTTCATTTATGGCTAGAATTGATTTTTTCCCTAACATATGCATTGGAAGACGTGAAATTATTTAATGGGCTGCTCGGTATATAACAAAAGGATGTCTTTAGAAATTCTTAACTTAAGCCTTCAGCTCGATTAAAATATACGAGAATTCTAAGATTTCTTATCAACAATAGACTACCGGGATAATTTAAATTAATAATAAACTGATTTGGAAATACACTTTTAATAACATTTGAGATCATTTAGGAGATTTATTATGAAGGTAAGTACAAATTTTTAAAAGGTACAATTTTATATTACAAATTAAAAAAACTACTCATTTCAACCTGTTTTCTAAAACAATTCTAATTTAAAGCTTTTTTGTGTTTTTGTCACGTGTTAATTCAGAGTGGGTGAAAGTAATCACACTTAAAATGAATTTATTCTACAAACTAATTAGATTTTGCCGTTTTATATATCTTTTCAATGAAGTTAAGAATAACAAAGAACAACATAATGGCGTTGAAGTTAGCAGGACCAAATCGACAATATCGAAACGTATCTTCTAGTTTATTTAACACACAATGAGTACTAACTTATATCGTTAATAAAATTTTAAACAAAAGCGTGTTCCTGTTGACCCTATATGAAGTTAGCAGGGCTACAAGAAAAATAAAGTTAAAAAACGAAAACAAGTATATAAATAAAACAGGAAAATTTCTTATCTCGCGCCATTTTCAAAAAAACTTCATATGTTTCAGAACAACAATACCGGAAAAACAAAAATAAGAGAAAAAATAAAAAAGGATAATTTGTACCAATTTGTAACCTTAATAAAAAGTTTATATTTACATTCAGTTCCACGAACGCTCTACTCTCTACTACTTGCTCAGCAGAATTTGGCTCTCTCGCCAAGTTGAAAGTACAAAATGTGCAGTTACATATTTCAATATAAACAGTCTCATTTTATGCTGTTTTCGGTTTCATTGTTACTCATTAAATATAACATACATATGAAGTTGCAGCGCTACCGTTTTTTTGAAAATAGCATGATATAAAAAGTTTTCTTGTTTAGTACAAATTCTTGTTTTATTTATGTAGGTTTGATTCTTAATTATAGATGTGGTCCTGCTAATTTCATATGACGTCAATAGCACCACGCTTTTTTCAAAATGGCAAAATATACATAATTATTGTTAATGGTACAAATTAGAACTAAATGAGTATAAATAAAATATATGTGTTTTGATTTTACCGATTTGTTTCTGCCAGCTTCAAAGATTACTAACAGAGAAAGATATATAAGATAAATCAAAGTTTAGGTTAATCAGAATATAAATACTAAAAAAGAATACTAAAATTATCTTATTTATGAAGATAAGAGAATGCCTTATATATCTATCCTTAGAAATGGTTGACCCCCCATAATACTAAAAACTACTAAATATTTTATTATTCAAATTATCTTAATTGTCAATATTCTAGGAACAGGTAAGTTTGTAATAAAATTTTATGGTCTAAATAATTTAATTTAAAAAAGAATGCACTCTAGGTAACATTCTAAGAAAAGACATAATATCTAAACTACCCAAGCTCGCGTTTTAGATATTACCAGGCAATATAAAAAGCAATTCTAAAAATAACCCCCCATATTAGATTTCGTGTCAGTAATGGCTGTAATATCCAGCAAGAACGTATGTCAAGGTGTGCAATTTTCTCTCGGCCTTTAAACTCAAAATTGGTTCTCTAAAATTAGCTGATTATGGTTAGAGTTAAGAAGGTACGCCTTGAGGATGAAAAATGAGTCCTTAATATACCCATAAAAATAAAAATAGGCATACCTAATGTTAATTAATAAAATATGCAGGTAAAGGTCTAGGTTGAATTAACACAGGCATTAATGGTCTGAATTTAAATACTCGTACATTATTTCATGCAATGAACAAACCTACAGTTCGTCCAATAGCTCCTGTGCATTTTTAATTAAATTTAATTAAATACACACCCTTATATCTGATATTTTTCAAGCAGGCAAAGTTACAACTTGACCAATACAGTCAATACAGTTCCTTTATTGTCATAATTCTTATTATTGTGGTTCTTACTGTTGTCAGTTTGATTTGATATTATTGCCTTGTTGGTAACAAACACGCGTATTATACAAATTTATTTTTCAAACTAATAATCAATTAAACTCAAATGTGGTATGTAGGATAAAACCAAAGAAAATTCAAAATCGTTCTACATACATTTTAATAACATTGACAACTACTTTCGACATTAATAATCATCATCAGGTCACAAATTGTTTAAACACAGCAAAATTTCGAATTCCAAATTAACATATGAAATTAAAATGTATTTTAGATTACACGTGAAATTAAATTACATTAAATTAACAATAATAAGAATAAATGATTAGTAAACTTAACAAACGGTCATTTAATATTTAAAGTAAAAGCAAATCTTGTTAAAAAAGAACTAAAGTGGGTCCACCCTATGAGTGCTAGTTTTAGACTAAGCCAACAAAACAGTAGGCTTACAAAATAACGTTCGATGATCAACTAAAAATCATCATGATAGGGAAAGGAAAGCAAAGACCAATAAAGGGAAATAAACTGAGGTTAGTAAACTTGAACCATAGGAAACACAAAAATGGGTTGGAAATATAGTTATGGTAGGTGGTTACACAAGTCATACAATCAATATTAAAGGTAGAGACCAATAACCAATAACCCTCTACATCTGACTTCCAATAATAATAGAAGATACATGTATGAACTCGGTGAGGTCCCACCATCAGTGCCTTTTTTTTACTAGTATGTCCCCCACTATTTGCGAGTTTCCTTTTTCCACCCCTCTTTTGGAGGATGTTTGTCCATAGTCCCTCATGGTTTATACTTTTTTGTTATGTTCCTTTGACCCTTGTTACGTCCCTTTTTTGATAGGGGTGATTTTCACACAGGTCTCTACCTTTAATATTGGTTGTTTGATTTGTGTAACCACCTACCATAACTGTATTTCCCTATCATGATGATCACTTTACGTTCTTTTTTAACAAGTTTCGCTTTTACTTTAAGTATTAAATGACTGTTTCTTAAGTTTACTAATCATTTGTTCCTATTATTGTTAATTTAATGTAATTTAATTTCACATGTAATCTAAAATATACGCAATTTCAAATGTTAATTTGGAATTTGAAATTTTGGTGTTTTTAACGAATTTTCGACCTGATGATGTCTATTAATGTCGAAACTAGTTGTCATAGTTGTCAATTTTATTAAAGTGTATGCGGTACCGATTTAGAGTTTTCTTAGGTTTTAATAATTAATAAGTGCATTTTATCCAGTTTAATATTTGCATCATTTTACTGGTATAGAGATAAAATCTTTGAAGCTAGTCACAGAAATTACTATAAGAATAAGAATTAGAAGTGATGTAATTTGCAAAGAGATGGGTGTTGAACGAGTTTTAAAGGCCAAAGAGGACAACGATGTGGCAGAATGCAAGAAAGACCGGAATTATCATGAAATGACAAATACAAAATTTGTATATATAAACCTGAACATTTTATATTAAGATTTCTGAATGGAAGAGAAATTAATTAATTGACATTTGTTAAGAAATGTGTGCCACATTAGTAAAGCAAGAAGTTAAAATTTAAGGATAATGTAATAGATTAAGTTTTTTTAATATGTTGATCCTTGGTAACTTCCATAAACTAAAGTATTATACACAGGAAATCCTGGCATTAAGATACTGAGAATTCAGGATAGTTAGTTTAGTTTGGTAATAACTCTTGCACATAAACTTCTTGAAGATTAAGAGTAGCATTCTGAAATAACTGCTGTTTAATATGGTCGCATAAGAGTCCAGCTAGCAAATTATATATGTCCTCCCTGATCCCTTTCTGTTGCAAAATTAATAAACCAAAGCCAAAGTTTACACAGATCAATCATCCGATATTTAAAATTTTAATTTTTTTATCAAATGGATCGGGCTATTCCCATTCCTACTTCTATCCGAATATCTTCCAAATAATAGTTAGTCATTTAATTTGCTGGGCATTCATAATATTAAAAATGACACAGTACGTCTTGTAATAAATTGTGAGAGTGTCTTCTTGTGTTTTTCTGTTTTGAAAAATATTTAGTATCCACAACCTTAGTGCATAGTAATAAAACATTAAAATCTATTTTCAATCGCAAAACGTCGAAAATATCAAAGAATTTGACTCGACTGTGGAAAGAATTGAATATTTAAAACCAATTTTTAAAACAAATATTTGACATTCTATCAAATTTAAATATTTGCAGCAAAGCCAAATATTTTGAATAATGGGATCGTTGAATGATGGATCTATGGAAACTTACCTAAAAGATTGTGCATTAGGCCTTGGTTTGTCAAATTGTTTATTTCAACATTCTGTAGATGCAGTGATGACTGATTAGTATGAGTAATAAGATAATTCACAGGAATAATTTCCTTATTTGCGACAACAAAATACTAGATTTCCTCTTCTAAAGTACCCAATCTTGATTTTCTGAGTTATATGATAAGATAAGAGTAATTGATGCAGTATAAAATTTGACTATAAGAACAAATAAAAAAAATGGTAAGTAAATATATAATACCCAACTTTATAACAATTTCAAGATTTGTCAATGGTTTAACAAAAATTTAAAATCGTATGTAAAAATAGAAATTAACGTGAATACCTATTCTTCCTATTTATAGCCTTTTCTTGTTTTCTCGAAGGTGATAGAAAAGTTTTCGAGATTGTTCGGGTAATTGTCACAGGTCCCAGTAGTTTTTAGAGCTTTTTCTACATAGTAAGAGGAAATAACTACATGTAAGTTGTCATTCTTATTAGTAGATATATTACGAGTTCCCTGGTTCTCCCTTTCGTAAAAAAATTAATATTTGCAGATTTTAATATACTAATGAAATTACTGAATTCGTAATTTAAATTTTAAGTGAACATATGTGGCGGACTTAGGGTCATATATTATTAATTTACAGTATTGTACCCGTTGATATCACTGTACTGTGTAATTATTTTTGACTTTAGTATGTAGTAAAGTAATATTATTAAAGATATAATTGTTTTATTTTTATGGACGCTTTATTTCCATATTTATAAATGTAAAACGACGTTTATATAATTAACATTATGTGTGATATTTATAAGTTCGAAGGAGCGGTAGTCACGTTATGTTTAATTTCAAAATAGGCAATGTTTTGACCAAGATTCGCAGGAAGAACTGTAAACACTTTGATATCAGGAAGTTTTTTAATATACAAAAACCAAATGCCACTAGAGTCATACCGGAGGAAAAACTGATTTATAACCATGAAATACATAAATAATACAAATAATAAACACAAAGTATATGAAGTATGTACAAGATAGAATCGGAAGTCACACTAGGAGTTTTGCATTAATGTGCAAGTATCTGTTAACGGACTTCTATTAAATTTATGTCAACGAATACATAATTTTTGCATAATAAAAATGTTGACCCACTGTAAGTAAAACTTTGTTAAGAAAACTCGATCCCATACAAAGCTCGGCCTTAAAACTAGCCCTTGGGGCTTTATGAACTACTCCCAATACTAATAAGCTAGTAGCTGCTAACGAACCTCCACTAAATTTGCAAATGCAAAATCTTTGCATAATAAAAATGTTGACATACTAAAAATAAAATATTAATTCACTTTCCACTCATCCAAGGAAAACCAATCCAAACACCTAAAACCGATATATCCTTAACAATCTACCCAAAAAACTCCATAAAGCTACCAATCATTCACGGTGCTTTCCAGGAAACCATCTCTAAATCCTTCATTTGCATCCAACTTTCACTGACGCATCTAAGACCTTACAAGGGTAAACGGCGACAATAGTTCCTCTTTAGGCCTATCACAAGAACGCAGTATTTTCATAGGCAATATTACAGCCGTACAGGAATCACTCAAAATGTGTATAGGAGATCCTAGAAATAACTTCATTATCATCACAGACTTATGCTCTGAAACAATTATATCCATCCCATCCAAATCTCTTAACAATAAAGTGTACCAAAATGAAGGAAAAATATTGTATTTTTATAAGCATCCTCTATCGTTGGGAACGAGGGAAATAAAGAAGATGCCTGTAAGACAGTTTTTGATAAGGATTCACATTTCAAAATAAAAAATTCATAACAAACACGCGGCAATCAACGTGAACTAAAGTAATGCCCAAAATCAAAAAATTAGTAAATTAGAACTTATCCCTACCCAAGATAAGGGGAGAACCAAGTCATTATAATCGCACTATGCAACAACTGTGCTACCCAACTCACAGTAAAACACCTCAGTGTTGTATGTGCTTTATGCAATGAAGAAAAAAATCAAACAACCTAGATATCAACATCAAAACTATCCTCAACGGTGATTTATACAAAATGCTATGTTTCTTAATGCATATTGATCTGATCTCCAATCAAATCGTGCTTTTCCCCTGTTAATAATTCATTTTAGTTGAAGCGAGGTTATTTTTGTTAAAATAAAAAAAAAAGTTGAAAAACCAATCATTATTTTGTGCGAAACGACGTGACGTTTTAAACTACGCTGTAGAAATAGTTTCAGTTTTAATCAATGAAACAGAACGTTCTGATTTGTGAAGTGGAAACGACACACCGCGATAAAGAAACAGTGAAAAATTGCTTCTCGTTGCATTTCTTTTAAACTAATATTAGCGTATTAGCGATTACGGAGGAAGTTCCACTTTTTTCTAAAAAATAATTCTTGAATGGCATTGTATGTCACATATACCGATCTTCTTCATTCATTCAACGTACCTTATTAATAGCATAATTCACCTATATCCATCCGGTTTTGAAATATTACCTGGGTGATCTAGACTCCGCGCACTCCCACTCTTCAGTTATTGTAAGGGAAAGAAAGGCAATAGAATTAAGTTGGCAATTTAAAAGTACGTAGTTTTTTATTGGTATCACTGTTGTGTTTTGCTATCCCAGTTCTTGTTAGTACTTTTGACCTATTGTCACTTTTATATGTTACTGGAATGAGGAATAATTTTAAGGTGGTGGGAGATGAGACTGAGCATTGTTGACCCGGTGTTTTGTTATCAAGAAAGGTCTATCTATAGCATAATGTGACCAGTACTATATTTGCTCTTCACCAACGTTATCTCATCTTTAGAACATAATGCGAAAGCAACATTTGCAGATGACACATCTGTTTTAGCAGTTGAAAGAAATCACAAAGAAGCAGAAACCAAACTGTAAGCTTCTATTGAATAGTTAATGTCTGAACCAAACGCCGGTGTATCAAACTAAACGGAACAAATTCTATTTAGTCAATTTTACCAATAAAAGAGAATAATATATTTCAGTCTATACAAATAATAACCAAATACCTTTTGCAAATAAGGTAAAATATTTGGGTATTACACAAGAAACAAAGCTAAGCTAGAAGGCTCATATCAAGAAAAAAAGAATAAGGAATTAAATTCAAAAATATGTGCTGGTTGATGGTAAAAATTGTACTATGACTACCTACAATGGATTGTTGTATAAGCAAGTTTTTACATTGGTGTGGGCAGCTTTGGGACTGTGCAAAAGAAAGAAATATCCAAATTATACAACGCTATCAGAAAAAAACTATTAAGATTAATCGTCAACGCTCCCTGGTACTTCAAAAGCAGCGATCTTCAACGTCACCTTCAGATATACTTCGTAAACTTAATGACTACATGGTATATAAACTGGCAAAGATTTTAACAATCGGAAAAACTGACTCGTTCTGGACATATTTATACTGTATCGATTCTCAGACGTAGCTAATTCACACAGACATAAGCAGGGTTGCCAGATTCCCGAATTTGTCCGACTGTCCCTCTTGTATAAATAATAAAAAATTATAGTATATTTTTATAATTTAAATTACTTAAGAACCGATAATATGAACTTCCTTTTCTCAATCGTTTTGACACATGACAATAAATCCTAATGATAGTTTTCAAGGCAGAAACATCGAGCAGCTCAAAAATGTTTAATGTTTTAATGTCCAGGATAACCGGAAATTATATAGATTTTTGCATATTTGAAATGTTGGCAATTATTCTGTGCGGAGAGACGTGACGTTTTAAACTACGCTGTAAAAATAGTTTCAGTTTCAATCAATGAAACAGAACGTTCTGATTTGTGGAAAATACAGTGAAGAATTGCTCGTCCCTGCATTTTATTCAAACTAATATTAGCTATTAAGGAAGCGGTCCAAATTTTTTTTAAATATTTTCTTCGTTTATGATATGGCAAAAATTGATTTTCTTGTTATGCTCTTTACTCTTCTGAGATATTTCATTTCTGCAGCTTGTATCTAACTTTTTGTAGATGTGTTAGTGTCCAATTTTCGCTCCCTCATATTATCAGTATTGGTATGAAAATTGTTTATAAAGCGTTAATTTTGTTTTCTTTGTTATTTCTTTTTTCCTTAAAAATATTTGATTTAATGCTTAATGTACTTTTGTTGCATTTTGTATTCGGGTATTGTTTTGTATATTGACTCGCTAAGAATTTAAAGTTGTTGTTCTTCTCTAGTTTTTTTATGTTTTTAGCAATTGTTTTTGTGTTTCATTTTTTACTATTATCATTACTTTTTCTTTTATATAATAATTTTTAGATTTCTATTCAAAAGTGTTGTGTCCACATTTCTAAGTGGTTTTGTTGGAGTTCTTTTTCATTTTTGGAACATATCACTAAATCATCTGTATAAGGACATTCCAATAGATTGGTCTTATATTTTTGGAGCCCCTTAGCATCTTTTTCTAGAATAATCTTAAATAGTATCGGGTTTTATATTCCGCCTTATTTTAAACCCTTCTTTAGTTATAAATTTATCAGATTCTGAGTTGTTTGTTCAGATTATGTTGTCCGGTTGTGTTTTATTTGCATGCTGATTTCATTAGTGTTTTTACATCTGAACTGTTTACTTGATATGTTTTGTCCTAAAGAAGGAACATTGATAAAGTGTCAAGAGCCCGAATTAGTCCAATTTCATCCCACATAGATATCCTGATTCTAGCAACACTGTATTTAAACACAAAAGCCTGTTTTTTTTCGCCACTTTCTAATGAGTATTAATGATAGACTCTGTTTACCTCCATTTTCTGCAAAACAGTCAAGACAATGGTTTATTTAACAGACATTTTTTATGAAACGCTGTGTGGAGTTCTTTGATAAAATATTTACTCACTAGCGATTTACCACCACAATTATTTCCAAGATATGTTCGTGATAAGGTACAGTTATTACGAATTATGTGTATTATCGCAGAATAGTGGGATTTACGAATGTACAGCCTTAAGCAGAGGCGTAGACAACATTCAATTGAGTATTTCATTTATGAATATTAGAATTTATCTTCAAGTAATACAATAATTATCTGTAATCAACTATAAACGATAATATATTATAAACAAGTTAGTTTCTAAAATAGAGAAACAGGTATATTATAATTCTTGTTAACGTTAGGTATTACTACGGAAAGTATAAAAAAATATACAACTGTAATGTAACTTATTAAATTTACCTTATTTTCGTATTCAGTTCGTAAAAATGATTTAATAATAGTAGATTCTGTAACAAGGTTAGAATGAAAAAAATTCGATACGAGTGGAACATTCCGAACGCGTAACGCTAGCGAGCGTGAGGAACCACGACTATATATTTTCCACGACCACAAATTTACTCGTTTTCACTCATTATTTTATTTAAATCAAAATTCGTTATTACGGCGCCGCCATTTACATCTGCCATTGACAGTTTTGACATATCCATGGTTCCCGATATTGTTTAGAACAATTACGGAATATCATTCCATCACTTGTTATGGAATGAAACTACCTGCAAAACACATAAAAAGCAAATGTTTCAGAATAAATATTCTCTATCAAGAGAAAGTATGTTTACATTATATTATTAAAAATGATTTTGGAATTATCACATTCCACTAATGGTCGTGGAAAAATACTTTTTCATAACAGATGAAAACTACTTAACTATTTCATTCTTTCTTTCAAGCAATGTTGTAGTCAAAAAATGGTAAAATAAGCTTTTGAAATGCAGCTGGTAAGTACTAATGCTATATTTTTAAGTTAATATTAGAACAGTTATATCAATATTGACTTGGTTCAGAAAGATAAAAGTTTACTTTATTATGCACTAGAGTTCGGTGCAATAGAGAGCAATAAAATTAAAATAAATGAATTATCATATCCAGCGGTAATAAAATTTAAATTGAAAATAATAAATCGCAAGTTTAGAAATAAATTTACTCATATTTATATACCGATATTAAAAGCACTAAATAATATGACCTCACGATATACAAATTGTGCATAATTTATTTATTTAAGTTTATACTCAAAAGATGTTCATCAAAGGAATTACCTTAAATAATACAAAAAAAAAACCCAAAGACTTAAAATTAAAGCTAGACGGAGTTACAATCTTTATAACCAAAAAACTACAGTTGTTTTGCTCAAAATGTGTGCTTTGAATACATCCACGGCTTCTTCAGGGCAAAAAAAATATTGACCACGTATTTTATTCTTAATTATAGGAAACGTAAAAAAGTCACTTAATGCCAAATCAGGACTATGGGATGGGTGCGGCAGGAATTCAGTGTTTACACCTGTACGGTATGTTTTCGCCACTGGTAAAATTACGTTGAGCTTTCAAACTGTTGTGTACTACTCTGAATTTATTGTTCGATATCTTTTAAGCCAACTCTAGCCATTTTCTTCGAAGTCCCTCTTGAGCGTAGAACTTTGCTTATTAAAATTTGATTTTGAAATACTCAAACTGTAGATTGTTACTTTGTGGTTTGTAGGAATAGATCCACTGTTTCGTCACCAGTAAAATTATCATAGGTGTGTCTAGAATTTCCGTTCTTGAATTTTTCCAGCAATGCTTTGTACCAGTTCACACGGTATTGTTTGTGAGTTATCGATAGATTATATGGTAGCCATCTAGAATAAAGTTTCATCGCGTTGTTAACGATGCTTCATCACCAAATGCAAAATTTGGAACTACCATACATTGTTAAATTACAACAAAAATCATAACAAATCGTAGCACTCACGTTTTCTTTGTTTTTAATATGCTCCTATAATTTAGGTACAACCCCACACTACACAAATGGACAAAGATTTTAACAATTGGAACAAACTCATAGATTCTGTATATATTCTATTGTATATCGTTGCGCTGGTGTCGCTAATTCACACAAGCAGGGCGTCTCTAATGTAAGGATTCCAAAACTGGTAAGAAAAACGATAGAAAACTTTACAAATAATAGAAAATAACTTTATTTATTTATATTTATAGATACATTAGACTTTTGCCAAACTCTGTATATTTTGTAATATTATCGTTTGTTTCTGGAACATTCGCTTATAAAAAAAGCTTATTGAAAAACAATCCTGCTATTGAAAGGCGAGTAACAAGTGCGTCTGATACAGCAGACAAGTTGTCATGTCGGTTAGAATGTGGCGATTTGATAGACGACATTAGCAATAAATTTATAAAGAGCCGCAAAGTCTGTCGGGCTCGCTTCCACTTCAACAACGTTCAAGCCTGTAACAGAAACGTTGAAAATAATGAAAACTGACTGATTTATTAAATGCAAGAATCTAGGTTATACAATGCGATGTATTCACAAGATTTATTTATGAAGGAATTAGAACGAACAAGGATTTTGCTAGGTTTAGATGAAAATTAGAATAATCCTCTCTGTTAGCTGTCTACACTTAACGTTGTTTATTTTAAAGGGAGTTAATTTTCTTTAATTAAAAAATTAACTGCATACACTAATTATTGATTTAGTTACAAGTATAAAATATTTTTCATACAATGTCAACACAACCTTTTTATAGCTATTTTCATGCCAAAGGTAATAAATGGACTAAGGATACTCCCTTGAGGTTCCACATCTGCAATATTTTTAAATCTGGAATGCTTTTTTATCTGTCAGGTAGGATTATATTGTGTCAAGTATTAATTCACTGTAAAATAATTTATTATACTCGTATATCCCTTCCAAATATATTTATGCTGCGTTTAGAAACAATGAGGAGGTTCTGCTCATTTATTCCATTTTTTTTCATGTTTTATTCGTTATTCTGTAGAATCAAAAGCGTAATATGAAATATGAGACAAGTTTTATTTCGAAATATTTTTCATACTTTTCTTGCAGAAATATTTAGACGGTCTTTAAAAAGCATTAGCACTAAGTACTTTCTGCAATTAGTCGAAATTCAGTTTTCCTCGATGAATGTGAAATTGCAATTAGTACGAATTTTCCTCTCGTCCGGTATAGGCGGTTTTGTCGAGGGCTACTCCTCTTTCCGGGCCTTTTCCTGACCCGCATACTCGCCCACGATAGGGATTTTATCCTTCATTTTCTATACTGCAGTTTATATAGAGCTACTATCCTGACGAAACCGTTCTAGCGTCCCATTTCCTTTAGGACGGGGAGAATAAATTGTTGGCCTTGCGGATTTAAACGAGTGAATTTATTTTTATTTTCGTCTTTACCGTCATCTTACAGAGATCCAGCTGTTATTTTATAAATATAAGTTTATACAATAGAAGAAATTTACAGAGTCAGAAAGCAGATAATGGCTTATCCAGTATTTATGGAAAAGGGACTGGGCAAATATACCTGGAAATTGAACGTTTGGAGATCAATCCAACAATGTTATTTTGAATGCGTTACATTATTTTGTAGCTAAAATATTATTGTTAAACAAATATTTACATATAGATGTTTAATATTACTTAAATAAATTAATTAAACTTTCTAGAGTCTACCGGCCGTTTCCAGGCCAACCAATTATTCAAGCAGCTTAAAGCACGCCGTAAAAATTGACCAATCAACAATTAGCTCATGCTCATGATGCTAAAACTCGCAGATGCCCGTTACCATTTCAAAGATAAAGTTTTCCCTCGCGACAGAGTGAAAAGGCCGGTAAAGTGTCATTGACTTAATTAAAGACATTGTGCAATTTATAACTATCTCTCACGTCAATAAGTTTAACAACTCATGAGTAAAGATAATATTTGCAAATTAAAGAAAATTAAGTTGTGAGGTGGTACAAGGTGAAAATTTGTTAATTTGACTTGAAAGCAGTATGTAAAATATTTTAATTAGTTGTATATAAGTTTTTTTTCTATTCTACTAAAAGAACTCTATTTATCATTTATTTTAGCATGACTGGAATACGGCGAATTAGTGGATATGTCACAAGACCTGACAGCCATATTTGTTAGTCTATACCCTTAGGCCGAATTGGATGGCCAATACGCTCAGTTGATGTCATTTAGTCGACTGAGAAATCAGTTACGCAAAATTAGTAGGACTAGTTAAATTAATGCCGTCAGAGTCATCCAATTCAGCCTCTTAGTATAGCTGTATTCAGTATATAAAAAAAGAGAACGATTTTTGGCGTGTAATTTTGAAATACGTATACATTACATTTATCGATAATCGCATGAGCTACAGTAGATCTTAACTAACTTATATTAATAACCTGTCAGAATAATTTGAAACTCTATTTACGCACCCAATATAATGTAACGAAAAATTAGACGTCACTAAAGCCTGCTAATCATGTTTCCCTTTTAGTTAAATAACATTGTTTAGCTCGTGTACTTAGCTTTATGTCCTCTGTTCTTAGGTAATATTATTAATTAGACAAGATATCTCGCCTTATTGTGTAATCAAACTGAGTTCTATTAAATCTGAGGTTAAATACGCTTTTCCTAGACATGGGAGGAAATCGAGTTACGTGAACAAGATTTTCTCAATAATAAATTGTGTCGCAGATAGCTTGTTATATAAATTTGAATCATTTTTACTCAATATTATTTGCATATTTTAGAAGCGATGTAAATTGTATTTGATTTTGTTTTTAACAATTACAGAGAAAGTAAACATTAACCTTAGGAAATATTATTTTACTAATGAAAAATAATTTTATATATTTTTATATATTTACACCAATTATTGTTGTTAATTTATGTACATTATGTATTTTGAAATTGGATTTTTTGTAGCTCTCTTACGATAAACTGACCGGGTCGTCATTTTTAATTATTTTTCGTAGACCATATATAAACTGGACAGAGTGTGACGTCAGTTTTGCATTGCTATCGTTGTAATGAACATTCATAGAGTGAGAAGATACTAGAAAGATCTTAGAAAATATATGATCTGAGAGAGAGATGGAAACAGAAGGGGAAATAAACCACCCAGATGTATACACTTTGTAAAATTGCGATAACCACACTACTGATTGTTTCCCCTTCTATTGCCCTCTCTCTCTCTAGTTATGTTCATGACCATTCTCTCTCGCACACACTCGGTCCAGAGTTTATATATGTTCTAAGTTATTTTTTTTAAATTAAATTTTTAAGGTTGTCTACATATTGCCAAATCAACTTTTCCAAAATACATTAGTTTCATTAAATCTATTTAGTTATCTTTGGCGGTTTGTATTTATGTTTCTTTAAAATATATTATAAACACAATAATTATAAAATAAACTAACACAAAGCACAAACAATATTCATTAAATGGTAGCAAAGCTATGAATAAGAAAGCTTATTTTGTGTGTAACTTCAAATTTTTAGATTTTACTGCCAAATGTAAAATAGTTAACTATTGATCTATATATTTTTAGTCTTTAAATACAATAATACATTAAGATTTGTTGAACTAATATAAATATTTGGTATATTTAGGGGTACATAAAAGCAAAGACTACATACTAAATTAAAGCAAAGATGTAAATATTTATTCCAAACGAATTAATTTGTATAATTTAGATTGCCAAATTATCGAATTATTTCCCACTGAAAGCTAATCTATTATCAAATTACAATACATACATAAAAAATGTTCAACAACACTTTCTAAAGACATCTCGTGGGATAAAAGCACCAATAATAAAGAGTGTCCAAATTTGACCTTCCAATTTAATTTAACAATAAAAACATTTACTACTGCTCCATATTGAGCAAGCAAGCAAGCAAGATATCAGTTACTATACGATAACTGTCAATAAGATTAATATAAACATAGTGTTCCACAGGACTCTGTGTTAGACCTATTACTTTTCACAATCTACATCAATGATCTACCTGAATTAATAATACTCTAAAAATCAGTACTATTTATACAACATATCACATTTATTATATTAGTTCAAAATATTACTAGTTTAGCAGGCACTTCATCTGAATTATCCGATAAATCCGATAGGTGGTTTATTTCTAACAGGTTAAGTTTTAATGCAGATAAAAGCCAAAATATGATAATACTGTTAATAATCAATGTGTTTTCAATGAGGAGATAAAAACTTTAAAATTATCAGGAATTCAATTACCACAACAAACTCAATTGGTCTGCTCACATCAGTTCGTTGAAAAAAACTCTCAAGTTCTCTATGTTTTATTCGTCAGTAAAATAAAGTTACTAACTTCAAGGATCGTAAAAGGGCTTACTTCTGAATGTTTTATTCCCATATAAGTTAAGGTCTCCTTCTTATTTGGGATAATTCTGCTTTGTCACATCATATATTTAGAATAAAAAAAAGGCTATTAGGGCGTTGGATATTTTATTAAATTTAAAATAATGCCCCTACCTACTTGATATATCTTTCAAGTCCAAATTGAAATTAAAAAACAACAATCGGGTTTAACAAAAACTTTAGATATTCATCAATATAATACGCGTAATTCGCATTTAATTAGAAAACCTAAACTTAGACTGCGGATCCCGGACAAAAACTGTCTAAATGTTGAGAGTTTAACATTTTATCAGATTATCTTAAAACTTTAAGTTGCAATGCTTTTGAAAGTTCAGTTTGCACATCCTTTAACTTACAGTTTCTATTTTTTATACAATAGAAATTATAGGACTGTTTAGGTAAGTTTTTACAGTTTCAATGGAATTTAAAATAACAAACAAGAGAAACATAGAAGCTAAAGAAATGATTAAAAATATTTTACTCATCACCACCAATGCCTTTCAGTTCCTTAGGATTATTTTGCTTAATAAAATTGAACTGTGGGGAGAACTTATTAGTACGGACATGGAAATTATACACCGATATTTTTATCATCAATGGGAAGTATATTCCAGTGTTATTGACGAAAAACTGGGAGAAACAAATAGACGAGGAACGAACTGCGCTCAGAAAAAGGAAAAGACAGGTGACAAAACAATGAAAGGATGTTTATGAACCCGAGAACTGCTGTTCATTCGATATTAGATGGATTTTCTGGTATATAAGGAAACAAATGTAACTACTAAGAAAACTATTTCTATTAGAATGAAAAGAATAATATAACTCAAATCTACAGTTAGTCAATGCTATTTTAACAGAAAGTCATGTAAAATTGGAGGCTATTTGGGACATGAGTAGAAGAAATAGGAAAGACTGAAGATGAAAGTTAACACAGGAAAATGAAAAAATATAAAAATAAAAATCATTTAATGTGCAACTGAATTAGATGTAGGCAGAACAACATTATAATACAGTACATAAGACATACAAAAAAGAAAAAAATAGTATATTCTGTAACAAGGATAGAATGAAAAACTTCGATACGAGTGGTACATTCCGACTATTCTAATCAAATAACAGACTATATTTTCTCCACGACCAGAAATTTACTCGATTTTTCACTCAATATTTTATTTCAATTAACATTTGTTATTACGGCGCCGCCATTTACATCTGACATTGACAGTTTTGACATCCATTATTATAACAATTACGGAATATTCATTCTGTAACTTGTTATAGAATGAAAATACATGCAAAACACAAAAGAAGCAAGTATTTTAGAATAAATATTCTAACTCAAGAGTGAGAATTTTTACATTCTATTAATAAAAAAGATTTCGGAATGAATACATTCACTAATGGTCGTGGAGAAAATCTGTTATACGTTAAAGAGGATAGCTATGACTGAAAAAAGTTCATTTAAGATATTGTTATATGCAAGCGAAGTATCATTAGCAAATAGAAAAACAAAAATTTGTAGAAATAAATAACAAAAGCGATTAGGATTTTAAATAAATTAATAAAACAGGAGCCTGTAGAAGGAAATTATCTTCTATAAACCGTTTACAGTTACATGTTCTTCTGGCAACTCCCTTTTATAACTCCCCTTAACGTCACCAAGTTCGTGCTTCTAAGGAAAGCAGCATTGACCATATCGTTCGCTAGGGCTTCTCCAAATTTTTTGACGACTATCCGGAGAATATGTTATGAAACGGGACTCATCTGTAAAGAGAACATGTCACCCATCACCCATATCCCAATATGCAAGTCATTAAACAAATTCCAACAGATGTCGCCGATAAACTCTATCCAATAGAAGGTCTATCGCGGTTACGTGGGAGCTCAAATTTTGTACACGAAGCTTTCTACATACAGTATTAGATGAAACTAAGATACTATGTACATTCCCAAAGTTATAGTTAGAACTGTCCGTTCTCGAAGAACTTGTAGATCTTCAGTTGTGTTTGTAAACATTGGTCTATCTTGTCTGAGCAACAGCTTGAGCAGGTTATTTTTAACTCATTTCCAATCCAGGAAAGGATAAAAGATATTGTCAGTATAGTATGTAAACGGATTTAATTAAATACCGCTCTGTACTTATTTCTTGTTTAACATTTATTATTTACTTAATATTATGTGAGCGAAAGTTTTGGGGAAAGGTCGCGATCGAATAATAAATATTTTTATTTGTGTAATCGAAATTAATAAGCATTGGGGGTTTTCTTGGTTTAAGATAAAAAGAGATTAAAAGTCTAGTTAGGAGGTCAAGATATCGATACGTGATAGAGCCTATCCCTGCAATTAAATGCGGTAGTTATTTAAAGACGTAAGTTGCCCTACTATTTTAAAGAGTTGTTTTTATAGATAAAACAAATTATTATTGTTTTTCTTCAGCCTCTTTCATTTCCAATAACCAAGTTACGTATTGGGTTAAACTCCCCTGAAAATAATATTTAGATTTATTGAAAGAAAATAACCCAGTACATAACATATATACAAAGAACCCGATCTTAAATAGGTAAAGATATAAAAAACTTTCATTAATATACAACTTTGTACCAAATTCATACCAATATTAGGGTGGTTTTTCACGCTAACATTATGATAACATAACGATGAAAACATTTGTTGGGATTTTTTTTTGATAAATCATATTTTTGGTATAACCGCTATTTGATGGAAAATCCTAGAAAATTGCCGAAAATTAGCATCTTTTGGAAAATTTACTACATACCAAAAGATACATTTTTTTTGATTCAGGAAATTAAAATGCCTTCGAAAATGTTACGAATGTTAAATTATAAAGCATTTCTCAATTTTATTATTCCACTAACGGAAGAATAAAAATATTCACTATTGGAATAAAGGATATCCTCACATGAAAAAAAGTTGAGATCAGTTAAAATGGCTTTGGACAAAAGCCAAATAAAAGCATTTTCTCAAAGCCCTTTCATTTCTAATACCACGAAAAGTGACGACAAAAAGTTTTGCCTCTGAATTGATTCAAGCCTTATCTGATTGGCTTTACAATAACTACTCGGCTGCTGTCTAAAAGAAGAACAATATACGACATACATACATTCGTTTTACTACTGTTTACAAACAAGATCGTTGTTTTGTTGAACGTTTTTATATACAGGGTAGTTACACTAACACTATATGTGGACTCTTCAACAAACATGAGATTATACTGTTGTAAAAAAAAGATTGATTAGTAGCCACTTATTTAGAATCTAGCAAATGGATATACAGTAAATAATAATAAAAATAGATTTTATACATCAAAAACTTATACGATCATGCACAGGAAAATTTATCCACACTATTAACAATTTTCGATTACATTACATCTGAACCAAGCAAATAGCATCTTTAATTGAATTTTTATTACCATGTCTAGTTGAAACATTTTATTTCCTTGCTTACAAACAGCGAATTTTATTATATAGCAAAGGCTTATGTAAATACAATGAGGCATAAATTTGCCTTGTTATTAAATTCCCTTTCAAGTTTTTCATTTGAACGTAACCTCTAACTATAAATTGTTTTAATCAAAAGGATCTATTTGCTGATAGCTCAGGATTATGAGGGATTTACGGATTGCACTTTAAATCCTATGTACCAAGAGTATTTTATGAACTAATTAAAAATCAACCTATTAAGGGAATAAAAAATGTCAAACCTTTTCACATATAATTATTGATATTTTATTATACAGGACGATAGATTATAAAAAGCGCGTAAGGATAAAGGCCGCAAAGACTATGCTAGGTTCTCAAATATGCTCTACAGCATTTGCAAAAGTTTGTCTGTGTTAGTGCTAATAGTCCTAATAAAAGTAATAATTAGATCAACAAGTTGGATGATATTTAATTATTTAGTGTTAAGATTTACTTTTTTAAAAACACAAATGACAATGAAAAAGTTAGAACGAAATTACCGTGAATATATAATTTTAAAAGGGAGAAAAATGATACTTTTCGCCTATTTTTACTGCGACTTTTTAGGAACGAGATGAAATCTTATATGCAAGACAATAAAGTTATTTTTAAATTTTTGTTCGTGCGATATATAAATAATTATTTCATAATTTATGTTTGGAGTCTACAAATATTTTTCATATTCTAAATGTTATTTATTTAATTTTTTTTTCATGTTTAGTTTGTGTCTTGCATATTCAACGTTAAATATTTTTAATTTCTCTTAGTTTCAAGAAAACGCGTTAATATGAGTGAATCTGAATCTGAAAGTCTTGCATCAGATATTAAAAATTGTGTAATTAAACCAATTTCGTTACTAATTCCATAAAAAATCACGAATTAAATATGAATAAGTTTATAGACGTTTTAGCAAATGGTGTGAGAGAAAGAACATTAAAAATAAAACGATTGAGAAAGTTTACTAGTTTATTTCGAGAATCTATATAAAAGTTATAAATCTTCAAGCCTTTGAGCCTATTATACGTGCGATGATATCCACAAAGAATAATGTGAACATGAGAAAATATATCTAATTGATTGCGTTTCTCAAGCGAAAATTCGAAGGATATAAACCCAAGAAGTCAAACATTTCAACGAAGTAGGATGTAACTAAGTTTTTACAAGAATCTGACAATGAATAGTGATTACTAACAAAGGATTATATATAGCGTAATACTAAAAATTATTAATTTATATGCATAAATGAGTAGTGTGGATTTTTGGACTTTGTGGATCCTACAGGAAGTTAAAACTCACTAACATGTAAGAAGACGTAAAGGGTGAAGAACAGTTGTTCTTCATTATAATACCAAACGCAAAGGCGTCCAGTGAATTTGTTACAACTTTTGGAGGCATTAATGGAATAAATTTAGTGGAAATAGTAGAAAAATAAATAGTATTGCCTCCTTCTAATACCGATAACAAAAGTTTTTTGTTGGTTAAAGGAGAATAGTATGTGATAAAATTACCAGTTGGCATTAATACAATTGGCCGCTAGCCAAAAAAATGCTTCTTTTTTTGAAATTCAAAAACGCACGGAAGCTGGAATAGCAAAATTAAAAAATGAATAGCTACAAAAATTCTGAGAGACAAGAGTTTGCACATGGATTTATCAAACAGTAACCGCAGTAGTAATTTGGAAATTATTGGCTCTTCAACAGAACAGTCTTCGTCTGGAGTGAACTTGTTTAAATGCAAAAATATTGTCATCAATATTTATAAATGGTTGTTTTAAAATTTTATTAATAAATATACACTTTTGGCAATTATTTTTTAATAAAAACAATCTATTGTCACTTTTTTGCTGTGTTCGGTTTTCGATTCTACTGCGAAGTTCAACTCTGAATAACCCCATTCATAGTTACGGCTAGCATTTGGATTTTTCTCAGATTTTTTTTAATTACTACCTTTGTCGTGTGGTCATTTATTTACTCTTGGTTTTGTTGAAATTATATATTGTAGCGTGTTTAGTGCTCTTGTCTATAGGTTCTTTTAAGAACATTTGTTAGGTCACCCTGTCTGCAGTTTTTTTATGTTCCCTTATCGATCTTTTTCGAATCATTCTTGATATGGCAACGATAAATAGTTAGTTTCTCTGAAAAACAAGTTTATTGGTTGTAGCCAGACACGAAATAGATTTAATTGTCACTGATTTCAAAGTAAATGTGGATAAACGGAACACAAAAAATATAAATCAAATTTGGTAAAAAAATTGTAACATAATTAAAAAATATTTTTTATATTTACAACATTAAATATCAAATATTTTAATTATACATTTTTACCAATAATGTTCTACTCTCCTTAATAACTTGACTAGCGTGTTGTAAAAATAAAGGTGACATATTTTCACGGTCTATTTGTCTTCCAAACGTAAATATCATTTTCAATAAACAAATCTGTCAATAAATTTAACAATGAGGCCAGAGACAATGAAAGAAAAATAATATAACCTTTGACTTACAACTACGAGCTGAATATAATTTAAATGTAATTATTACGTTATTAGAATTGTTAAACGGTTTATGTAACATGATTAAGGCTTTGGTAACAGTTAATTTTAACATCAAAATTTGAATGGCAAAAATAATGACTCTACGAATTTTTTTAATATTTTTAAGTAATATAAAAATTTTCAAAATTGTCAGTTAATATTTAATAGAAATAGAAAAAAATATGTGTAGCCTTGTTTAATTAAATCATGTCAGAAATTGTTAATGATAGGGCTGCAGATTACTTTTAAATGACTAATACTAAAACATTTTACAATTAATTATGATTTATTATTACCCTAGGGTTACTATCTTTTTTTTTAATTATCGTAAACTTCTAATGTATTAACTCCATTTGTGTAAACGTAGCTTTAAATGTGGCCAACTCATGAATGAAATGCCAGTCTTCAAGGCTAAAGTTGTCATAAAAATTTGCTACCGACGTGTTATCTTTTTTTAATCGATTTTCCAGTCATTACCTATTGAATAATAACCCATTATGAATTAATGCCATCATTAAAAATAAAAGTATGAGTTCATTGCCAATAAATATAATTGGAAAATCAATCAAACACCACCTGAATTTTAAAATTTCTACTAATAGAAGTACTTCAAGAATAACAATTGATGATGACGAAACTTATATACTTCGATTAATCGATTATAACTTATCGATTAATTCAATTCGTATCTGTCGTCGGTCTTGCATGTTTTGGATATTGGTTCCAGCGACCTTGAAAAGTCCTGTCATTCATGAACTTCAAACACCACAAAAATAATTTACTGTGTATAAATACTATTCTGGTATTATGTTTTTTACATTCAACGTATAGGAAATCACTTTTCCAGCGTTTCTTTACCCATGCGTTTCAACTAATGTTCATATTATGAATTAAGTCGAAAAATTCTTCGTATGTGTTTCATATCAAAACCACTGATCCCAGTGCATATTTATAATAGTTTAATAATCGAGGGTTACATTTTTCTTCGTTACTAAATAATTACCATCAAAATAGTATAAAGCACAAGAAATTCGTTCGACAATCTTGCAATGTAGGCCTCGACCTAGGCTCTTTAAAAATACTTCGTGAACCAATAATCAGTTGACCATAAAAAATATCGACGTTGATGTAGCTCGTGGCATAGCGACACAAAGACCCTTGTAGGCCATAAGTTAGCGACCAATAAATTCCTATTTTCAAATTGTAACCAACTCAGGTGTGAGGTGTTACAGTCGCGTTGTCCGTTTGATCGGTCGCCTGTGAAATACACGCTCTCCGCTTTGTATGTACATCCAACCATTCATCGATCTTTTAGTCCGAGAAAAAAATGTTTCGGTTTTCCTGTTTATATCATATATAATTTAGAGGGAACTGTTGCGCTGAACAATAGCTCTTTAATAGTCAAGGCTTTAAAGTTTCACATGTCTTAGATATCAGAGAATGTTGATTTATAGAAATAGTTAGAGATAGAGAAGTACGGAATCAACCAGAAAAACAGCTCTTTGGCAGCAACAAGACCCCTCAATACTGGATAATCAATGACTTAAGAAGAGGAAAATAGTTCAGAGACTACCCGTTTATGGAAAACGCAAAAGATGGAGCATTATGGGAACAACTCGGAGACACACTTTCTTCAATCGCTGAAGAGCATAATTTAAAGAAAGCTCATTTATCTGAAATGTTAGAAAAGTACCCTGTGGAAATCATAAGAGACATAAGAGCAGAAAAATAGTTAGAGACTGCATGTTTACGGAAAAGGCTAAAGAGAGGGTAATATTGCTGAGAGACTCCTTTAGCCAAAACTGGATGAACAAAACGCAAGAGATGGAGCATTATGACGATAATTAGACGACACAGAGTTGTCAATCGCTGAAGAGCATGGTTGAAATAATGCTCATAATATGAAATACTAGAAATAGGGCCCTATGGAAACTGGAAGAAATCTTAATACTGGATAAATAATGGCTGAAAACAGGAAAATAGTTCAGAAACTGCTCCTTTACGATAAAGTCTAGAAGAGTAACATGGAAACAGTTAGAAGATTCCTTTTGCCGTAACTGGATGAATAATGCTCAGTACTAGACGAATAATGGCCAAAAAGCAAGTCAATAGAAGATACAGAGTTGTCCATCTCTGAAGATCATAGTTTAAAGAATGCTCCTCTATGTGAAAAGCAAGAAATAGAGAGCCATATTGAAACCATAAAATGGGAATGGTTAAAAATAGAGTTCAATAGAAACAGCTAGAAGACTTCTTTAGTCAAACTCATAACTAGTTCAGAGACTGTTGGTTTATGAGAAATGCTAAAGATAGACCAATATGGAGACAACTAGAATACTCATGTAGCCAATGCTAGATAAACAATTGCTGAAAAGTAGGATAATATCTCAGTGAAATGTCTAGAAAATGCTAGAGACAGAACACCACGGAAACAGATAGAGTACCTCTAATTTGAAGACTAGGAAAACAATGGCTCAATAATCGGTCGATGGTTGTTTTTATGGAACCATCAAGAACTGCTTTTTTGCTGTAAGAATCAATTTCGTCTATTTTTTAAACGACTTTCCAGTTACAATTAAGGATTTTTTATTCCTCTAATCTGTAAAGTGCATCTAAGCCAAAGACGTTTCTAACCAAATGACGCCACTGGAATATTGTAGTGCAGACGTAGCACACCAACATTTTTCGGAATTCTGATTTAAAAAAAATATTCAGTGATTATAAGTAATTATAAATTAATTCATATCCTTGATTTTTAATGTTAAATCATAAATGTAGAAAAATTACAATAATGAATCACCATTCATGTGGCAGACGTATACAGTCATAAAATGTCGGCTTAGTATAGATAGCATATTATTGGGCTGCACAATATGACTCATAAAACTGTGTTATAATGATTGTACAAGAGCCAGTGCATATTAAATATGAAATAAAAACGAGATCTTACATATTTCATTTTATCGTTTGAGAATAGATCGTTATCAAATAGTGATGATACTATTGCAAGAATTTTAATTTATTTCAAATATATCTAAAACCAATAATATTTTTTACTATATTCAGAACTGGTACATACACTCTACATAATATTCTTTGATTTGTATGTAGAGAAGACTCGCATTAAATGATATGAATATTTCTATGTATAATTTTACCACACTATAATCAACTGATATTATCAGTCCATGTTCTTGGTGTAAGATGACCTGCTACAGAATGAGATAGGTCGGTTGAAAATCCTATTCTGACAGCTAGACACTGGTTTTATTCATTTTATTCATAATTGAAGTTCCTGATAACGAATCCAATCATAGAAGAATTATATGAAGCGAAGACAGACAGCATTCCTAATTGTGACATATGTAAATTTTGTTTGTGTATGTATAAGTAGCCGCACATGATTTAATCCTCGTGTAATATTGCTATTATATGCTAGTCAAATACTATGTTTATTCTACTATTCCCTGTTATTGTTATTAGAATCCATTTTAGAAATGAGACAAACTTTAAAATAAATTAAGGATGATGATACATTTATTCGAATGTGTCACTTTTAATAAATGTCAAATTCTGCGTGATGACAGTAAAGCTTTTGATAAACATTGTAATTTTAATATAAACTTGTTAAATTTATTAGTATAAATAAACTACTGGGTCGGATACTGAAGCGAGAAAATTAATTTCTAAAAATTGTGGCATAATGTTCTGAGCTTATAAGCGCTCTGCATCAACAGATGGAAAAAATATAACCCAATAATGCTAGATGATAAAATTGTACATCACACCTTAACTTTCGGACGACCTAATGGCTTTTTATGCAATTCGGCTGGATTTGACATTATTCCAATATCAACTATTTTGTTTATTTACGTGTATTAGTACAAAAGTACAGAGTGATAATTTTAATAAAACGGGTTTACTCAAAAAACACTGTACACCGGACCACTTCTAACAAATAGTGTTAAATTTCAAATAACAAAAAAAATCTTGAGGCCCCCTAGTGAGTACAAAATGACCTATTGGACTATTAAAATTTTCCTTTTCACTGGCGGACCCTCTACTATTGGCATATCAGACTTTAATTATTTAATTACTTATGCTTTGTTTAGTGTGTGTGAGGTCATGTTAAATGAATTTATCTCAACAGTTTTGGAGTTACGCATGTAATATGAGTCACCATGATGATTTGAATTTGTATTATGTATTACATAATCAAGGAAACAATAATTAACCATTTGTAAATGAAGTACTCGAAACAAAAAACAAGGAGCTTTGATGAACCACATGTTTTACATCTTCATTTTATTTTACCAAATGTCCAAGTTCATAGCTTTCGTACTAAAGTATGGGATATTCAGATAACAGTTTCAAGTATAATTTATTTGAGACCAACTTTTTGATTTGTGACTCAAGTTCGTAGGTGTGAATCTGAGAATTATTGCTTCCGGGGGACAATGTCATTTTTGAGATATTTCTCAAGGTCATAAGCGGATTTTTCAGGAGGTGAGATGTGTACAGTAAGTAGGGGTTTATTTTGGGAGTTTTGGATGTTTTTGTATTTCTATTGCTTCTCGAATCTTCCGATAGTAGAAATGTGGACCTTTTGCTTGTGCTACTATATAATCAAATAAAAACTTATGATCCATCTGGTGCTTATGTTCGGCAATAATGGAATGTGTTAACTAACCAGACTTCATGTATCTACTATTCTTTGATACGTGTTTGTCCTATTATATGATGGACTTTAAGGATACGACTGTGACGGAATAAATGTTTTTTAGTAATCTAAAGTAACGAAAACAGAGAAAGAAATGAAGGAAAGAGAAAAGAGGCAGACCAAAGAATAAATGGATAGACGAAGTCAAAAATGACCTGAAAAAATTAGGAGTAAATAAATGGAGAAAAAGATCAGAAGGCGTACAATTTGGAAACAAATTGTCAATTAAGCCAAGGACCATGACGGTCTATAAAGCTCTTATATATTTAAAGTACCATTGGGTCTAGTGAGATTCAAACATCCATTCTATTCCCACGGCAAACGTTATGTTGGAGTGTTAACCATGAAGCCAAATAGTATTGTCTATATAATAGCGCCAAACTTTTGATTTAACGTGAAAGGACTCAAAATAAATACGATTTTCTTGAGACTACTAGTAACACTTTAAGATCGGCATAATATTTTTTTATAAAATCATACATACATATGGACACAGTGAATATATTTTAATAATAAAATAATCCGAGTTTTCGTGTAGTCTAATTAATTTTCCCTTAAGAATTAAATTCCGATTTATCGCACTTTCATTATTTTTTCATTTTAGTTGTTTTCAGGTAAACCGGTTGTATTATTTACAACCCTGTTAAAAATTTTGCTGACTGTTTTTGTTGTATGTATTAAAAACAGATCACGAAATTATTAGAAAAATAGTCAGTTATTTTAATTGAAAATAAACTTATCTAATTAAATCATTTTCCTGGCAATGTACTTTTGATTAACAGGTGCCAGAACCCACACTTTCGCGGTTCTAAAAAAAGCTTCGCAATAACTCATTGGCGAACAATTTTATTATTTTTAGATTAATTGCGTCAAAGCCGTAAGTAACATTTGGCACTGTTTGGGAACGGTATGTTTCTACCTTTTTCACGATTTATCAATATGAAATCGAGCGAAATACAGTGCAGGAATAACCACCCAAATATTTTAAGCTGTTGAGTGGTATCGGCATTGATGAAGGATTATTTAGCTAAAAATACCAAATGATGCAGTTTTAAGTAGCATGATGTTTAGACTGGAGTATAACTGGATCAAATCATTTTATTCACTCAATTTGATGGTTAATTTATTGTAGCAAATGGTGAAAACAAATTTTAATGTAAAAAAAGTGTTATATAAGGAAAATATTTATTTATATTATGAGGATCGTAATAACAATTATTACAGTCCTAGTCAAGAATATTATCATTGATAACACAATCATATATTTTACCATAATGATCGTTTTATGATCTAAATGTCAGACGTTTATTATAAGTACTTAATGGTGATTCGGTTGGTACTAAAAGGCAGGATCATACCATTGCTACGAAGGTAGTCACAGAAATACCCAATCTAATAAAGAAAACAAAAAATTGGGAAAAATATATTTATTCCCTTTACATAGTCCCCTTTTTGCTCGATACACTTTTCGCAGCAATATTCAATAGCTTCGATAGTCTCTTTTTAGTGAGAATGGTCGGGCACCTCAAAATAGGCATCAGGCATCAACCATACACTCCACCTTTTCATAGTTGACAAATCTTTTATCATGGGATCGTTTTATCAGCTTGGAAACAGATAATAATCCAAGAGGGCTAAATATGGTAAAGAGTCCTTGAAAAAGCATGAACTTTTGGTCATAGCGATAACGGAAGTGGGAACTGGTGCATTGTCTTGATGCAAGAAATTTTTTCTTGATATTTTCATTCAAACGCTGCAATAAGTTCGCATAATACTTGCTGTTGATTTGTTTTTCCTTCCTGGATATCATCAATGAAAATTATCCCACGAGATTCTCAAAAAATTGACGCTGTGATCTTGCCTTCTTTGGAACTGAATCTTCCCTTTTGGTACTTTGTTTTGCTGTTTCTACATTTCAGATGTGAAGTGATGGACCCATGTTTCATGCATGGTAATGAATGGACGCAATCAACTTCTTGGTGTGAAACTTTGCCTAACACTCGATTGAAACATCCTCAAGACGCTGTTTTAGTTCCATTGTGACTAATCGAAAGACATATCTTGTTCACAGCTTTCGCATGTTATATTCAAATCAGCCAACACCAACTACAAATATTTTTATTATATTTTTAAACAAGTAAATGCAACTAGTGGCACCAGTCAACATTTGACCTGAGCAATTTTTAGAATACACACTTTCAAAAAACTTTGGAAATGCATTTAAAATGGTTTCGGATTCATCTAGAACATATCCCTGATATTTCATTTTTCCTGATATTCTTGAGCTTCGATTCTTCGAATACATGAAACCCCAGAATTTTTTTGGATTAAGATGCAGAATTTATGTCTCTTTTTGTAATTGATCTAAGTCTTTCAAATTCCCGAAGATCTGATTGATAACTAAATTTTTTACATTTTTTTCTATATTTTGCATTTGGTATACTCGTATGTACCTAATTGTGGTATTCATTACATTTTAGAAGAAATACCGCACTAAGGGATGTTTGGACGAAAATAAATGCATTAGATGTGGAGAATACTACATAGAAATAAAAGAAAAAGAGAGATGGTTGTGCAGTGTCAAATATGGACCAAGGCCAAGAGAATTTTCCTGTTCACTTTTATATTTAGGGCATGTAGTAGACCTTCATTTATTTCCCATTTATTACTACAACATCTTTTAATATGAAATAAAATGTTTATTTACTTATTATTTTCGAGAAGGTGGTCCATCTGCTTTTACCCTAATTTGCAACTTTTCTTTTTTTTTTAATGACAGTAAAGAAAGAAATCAAAAACCATTCTTGTATACCACCTTTCGTTCATGTAGAGTGAGTCATAAAGTCAAAGGGAGTTTAAGTAAAATAAATATTTTTACTTCTTGAAGCAGCTTTTACATTTTGTCCCATTCTTTATAACCTTTTATGTTTTTCAGTAATTTTTTGTTTATAAAATATTACGAATTCTCCCTGAAATTAATAATTTTTTAAGAAAAATAAATTAATCAATACTACAAAATCAGTAATATATTTTTATCAAATTCCAAAAAGCTAATTGAACTATTAATGTCTCGAACCTGAAAAATGCCACTAATATTTTTCCCGCCGCCGATTAAAGTACATTTTTTTCACTAATTCAAAAATAAAATCTTGTACAAAAATAAAATTAGTTAAACACTATAATTCAATGCCAACCAGTTATTTACGATATTTTAGAATACGAAGCCAGTAACATGTGCCTTTACAAATGTACCTAAATTATTATTAGACTAATGGGACCTGTCATAACTTGTAAGTGAAACACATGCGTTTTCCTGAAAATGATAGGTTTGCATTATTAATGTATTTTTATTCATGGTGGTGTCTTCTCGAAAAAAAAATTGCACAGTTAATGGAGTACGCAGGATGTGAATTTTTTGTCTTCTGTCTCCTTTAAAAATGTGTTAGATAATTTATTTGTTTATTTAATTTTATACCACCAGCAAAAAATTATCTGCAGATGTAGGAAATAATAACTGAATTACTTTGCTGTACGTTTGAAGTATACACAGGACTTTTATGAAATAGTGGACAATTTAAAAATAAAACTTTTAGGAAAGACATCCAAACCCGTCATATTTTTTTTGCATTTTTTCAATTTATTAATTAATACCTACCTACAGAGTGAATCGTATATATATTTTTTTATGGCAACCCACATTTTTATTTTAGAATTTGCAAGAGAATGTTTGAGAATAGAAAAGAGGTTCGATTGAGTGGCTAGCCGGATCGCTAGATTTAACACCCTTAAATTACTTTCTGGGGAGGTCCTAAAAAAGTGAAGTATACTTTAATACACCAGAAAATTTAAAATATATACCCTCTTATTTGAGTCGATATACAACAGGTAGGTTTAATTCACTTGTATTGATATTGTCCTTTTCTTTTCCATTCTTATACTTTCCTTTTTTTTAGGTTATACACTAATATAGTTTAATTTTATACATTGTCTTTATAATAATAATAAACAATACTTGAAGACTTTACGCTTTCAACCAGCAGTAATAAATTTTAAATTTGTTACGAACAATGGTGTTTCTTCTATCAGGTCTCAAACTGAAGAGAGCTCTGTCAAATTCTGACGGAATTTAAATAGTTTTTCGAAATCATAGCATTCTTTATGTTTATTTTCTTGACACAATTTTGAATAATTTAAGACTTACAAGTATTACATAAAAAACATTAATTATATAGGTTTTACATTTACTTATTGACACATATAGCACAATCATGATAAATTATAGAAATACTTATTATCTCTGTTCAGAATTCTTTTATAATCATTGAAATTTTTCTTAAATATTGTTTTAACCACTTTTTATTTTATTTGTGAGTTTACATTATACTACCCCATAAGATATCTTAAATTACAATTTAATTTTTGTTTAATCCAAAGTTAAATTATTTAATTCCTCTTTTTAGACTGTTTCAATATCTATATTTTTTTATACAAATATAAATAAATTTGGGTGAGTGTGTTTATATCTCTTAATATTACATTAAAGTTTTGAAATTATATCAATAAGCCACGCCTATGGCTGCATCAGATGGACCCGAGGTTGAATCTTTCAAGACAGAATATTATTATTATTCCGACTACTGTTTACAAAGTCAGGTAGACAAATAGTGCAAATAGATGGGAGAAGTATTACTTAAATGTATTGAATTTATTTGTTCCACTATGTTAGTTCTTGACATTTCGAAACACAGTAAATCCAATATAAAAAACAAGAATGAAATATATAAAAGAACAAAAAATAAATAAAAATAGACGCTTTACAAATATATCAAATTCAATGCCAAATTCCTTCCAAAATATTTCCTATGACAAAAACAAAAATAAACATGGCGATTTCGTTAGTAATTAACATTTCTAAAATGTGCTATTAATAAAAAAAGTGAATAAATAAATAATACATTAAATCTCACACGAAATTTTAGCTTGAATGCTAATTTCAGGCATCATATTTTCGCGTTCGTTGTAAAAATTGATTGTTGACCGTGTTTGCTTTTAGAACAAATTAACAGATCGTTAAGAACTTTATGATTTAGTTAACATCTCGGGATTCGAATAAAATCTTGTTTGTTTTGGTATAATAGGATATTCAAGTGTTTTATTTTAATTAACTAGATTTTATGAACGAAAAACCTACAATAAATTATTTTGTTTAGACACATAAGAACGAAATGGAATTTTTTGAAAATAAATCCTAATAAAACGATAGAAAACATTCTATAAAAATCGAAATATTGTGTTTGAAGATGAAAAGAACAAACTTCACTAGATAATTGATCACACCAAGGCAAATGTTTTTAATTTTCGTTGTTTGTCCCATACATCATTAAAATTGTAATGGACATATTTTTTTCCATTTTGATTTCGGCACTATCTTTGAGACTGCTTTTCACCCTTCTATGGAATTTACGATGTTTTTAATGTTTATAGGGAGTATTTATAACATGCAGGTATAAACAGTCTATACCAAACAGGTATAAACAGGTTCGGAATTAATATATCTATAGTATCTATAGCATAAGAGAACGCATTTTGAATAAGTAAAAATGCATTACAATTTCTCCTCAAATATGTTGAAGTGGAGATATCGAGATGGGATCAGTGTTCCAGTCAATTCGATAGTAACGTACCGTCAATCGTCATGGTACCTCTAGCACTGCAGATTTCGATAGGGAGGGGACACATTATTGCTCTCTCTTAGTTATCTGGTCATATATTATTATTCGGATTCTTTTACTCCTAGATTTTCGCCTACACTATAGATATTTTATTTCCGATCCTGTATAATATGGAGAACTATAAGAAAAAATAATAAGTTTGTGAAATTATTATTTTATATGATAGGCATTAAATCGATCAGTATGTATATTTTACATATAAACGCAGTATAATTATGACAAATGTTTTGTTTTCATGTTTTGTAATATTCATTATTACTGTAGTGAAGCTCTTTTAGCACTGATGCATTGGAAGAGTTTTGCTCTTTTATTTGCGAAACCAGGCCTATCAACGATTTAAAATCAAGTCGATACATGTTTTGTAATTGACTACTACACTGACTATAGAGTTGACAAATAATGGTAACCACCATTTTTTGCCGTTGTTATTACATTAAAGTTTTGTTGCTCAATGTTGATATCTTCTTTTTTTCTATAGAGTTATATAATTTTGCTATAAAAAATGGTTGAAAATTCAAGTGATTAATGATAATAGTAACGATAGAGTTGTCGTTTCAGCCAACCAAAGATATTATTTAATCATGATTGTTTATATCTTTACTTTGTGAAATATATCCTTTATAAATGTAAAAGATAAAATATATACAAAATTCCACGATTTTCCAAATTACAATTGTCATCATAAGACTATTTAAAAAGTTTTGGAATATCCTGGAATTTTAAGATAAGTAATTTTATCTCTTACATTTACAAAGATAACAACTTTAGTCCGAGCGTTTCTAAATATCGCAGATAATTTGTTTTTGACTCAGAAATTACTAGTATGCCTGGCTGTCATTTCTCAATTCTTGTCTAAGTTCTTCTCTCCTGTTAGCCCTTACTTATTCCTGCTTTCTACATTTGGTTGGTTGTTACTTCGGCTCAGTTCATGTATTGTTTCACTGTTAGTTCCCCTTACCATTTCATCGATATTTTCCAATGTTCCATTATCATTATCTTCTTCTATTGCATCATCCACCATAAGCGTTCCCCCTCTATGTTTTGTTACCTTTTTGAAGTACTGGTTGTTATCTTTTTGCTTCCTTACTATTTTTTAATGAACCATTTTCAGTATTTATTAGTTTTTAAAAAAAACCCTATTAAGAACTTTCCTTTATTGTTAACTGGTCCATTTATTATCGCCATTAGATAATCTGCTGATAGCTTAAATGCAAGATAATATTCCTCGCCCCTGGTAATTACAATTTTTCCCCTATCCACCTTAATCTCTGTAATGTATTCAACTTCACGAACGAAAATTAGGTGTAAGGGGTGACATAAATCCCCATAATACCCACCGTCACAGCGAAATGGCATCGAAATAGTGTCGATGTAATGGAAAATCTAACATTAGAGCCGTAAATTTAAATTGAGATATAGTTAAGTGTCTGAATTTTGTTTTATTACTTTTGTTATTGGTTTTCGTAGCAGGAGTCTGTTGAATACATCAGAATTTTAAAAAATGTTTATATTTGACAAAATTCACAATATATATATATATATATATATTTAATCGTATCGAGCGTAAAACTATCGTACTACAACATGGTCACATTAAAGTAGCTTTCAAACAAGGTGTCATATAATCCTCCTTTTCATAAAAAAATAAGGTGGTATAGCTTACAATGCCATAATAATAAATATTTAAGACTTATTTCGAATGTAAAAATGACATTGTGATTACAATTTTTATACCACCGATTTCTTCTACGAAAATTAATAGTTTTTCTTCTTACCCTTCTTCGTTTTATCCACTGATTCAACCTTCACATACTGTTTTATTTCTGTTTATTTCCCTGTCTTCTTTCGTTTAGCGCTTCGCATTATTTTTAAACTTTTAGCTAAGTAAATACGTCTGTGTATATAAATATATTTTTTTTTATAAAATATATCCACATTTCTATTATTATCGCTAATGGTACGAACGTGACATCGTTACAACAGAACTTTTTGTACGGAGTGATGCAACTTTTAATGTCTACGGACACAGACAAGGCTAACTAACAAGTACTCTTGAGAATGAAGATTTTTTTTCTTCAATTGCATTGCTTTGAAGAGGATGTTCCAATTAAAATTTCTTTAGTAAAAAAAGGATACATGACAAATTAATTACAGACATGAATCGGACGAATTGAATATGTTCTTATGTAACAATTTTCTGCGTATAAAAATAAATGCGTGTAAAGCATCAGGAAAATAGGGCTAGGAAAAAATATTTTCTAATTATTTTTCCTCTTACAAAACGTGCTTCTTGTAGTGTTTTAGTGTTTTTGTATAGTTAAATTTTGGACGAACTGTTTAAACATAATTAAAGAAGTAATCAAAATGGGCTAAAATTATAAACTTTCATCCATTGGGCTCGAAAATATGTGAGCTAAAGTTGACAACACTCATTATAGCACGCCACTGAAAAAAATTACAAAAAATTGCAATTATCGGTGTAAGTTTGATACTCGAATGTAGAATCATCCAGAATATCTTAATTAACGTGACTTCTCTTTTTTAATAATTTCTTCCAATAATCTAATAATTTCCCTCAATAATCGAATTTTAACGAAATCATTTCACTATCGCGTTTATATTTTCCCGTTTTTTTTTCCGGTGTTTTTAACCTTATTTGATTTACATTTACATTTACGTATTTTTGAAAGTTTTCTTAAAAGTTGAAATACATTAATATGAGAGAGCTAAACTTGTTTGTGAGTGTTTTTTTAAACAAAATCATTACGCAAATATTTTTAAACATAATACTAGTTGAGGTTGGCAACAGCTATTTTGCATAAAGTGGGCGAACAAGGTAAAAGCAAGGCAAATTACATACAGGGCCATTCAAAGAAGTGTTTTTTTTTTTAAACAATCAAAACGCCCGAGGATAAAAGAGCATCATAAAATGTCATTAGGTGGGTATTTGAAAACCATAAACAAACATTACGAGTTGTTAAATAATTATTTAAAATTTATATAATTTCTAAGAAAATATAACGTATTAACACTGTATACATATTTAGAAATACAAAAAATCGTCGTCATCTAAATGTTTGCAATTTCAGTGAATTATTTTTACTTTCAACCTGTATTTGAAGAAGTAATTTGAAAACTTGACAAAACAGACAAAAATAAAACTTGAACATGACACATTTGTCTGCTTGTTTTCACAGATTGAACACGTAGCCGTAAGTAATTTTGTTAAAATCCATAAAATAATTAATAACACTCATAATAAAATCACAAATATTTTTGAACGATTTGAAAATATTTTCCTGGTAGTAGAAAATTTAAAATAGAATATAATTTACATTTAGAAAATACTACCCTGTTTTCTCGTTTTTCCAATATGTTGGGCGATGCAATTTAGACAAAGGGTATCTAAATGCGCTCAATATAGCCAGATTGACTATTCTTTTTATGTTGCTTTGTTGCACAGGACTTGCATTTCATAAAACTAACCCCTAATTGAATATGTTATCTCCCTTTGAGTTGCAATGAAATGACTCATATGATTCAGTGACGTGCATGTCTGAAGATTCAAAAATAAAATCAAAACGTCATGAAATGATTTACCTTATAATGTACAAAAAAAACACAATAATACCATTTTCTTTCAATAAAAAGTAACACAACTTTTTAAAGGACCCTCTATTTAAGTAGATTTTTGAAAGTTTGTATAGAACTCAAGTAATTGAAAATTGCATATTTTCAAATAACTTATTTCGGATTCAATAAATATTTCTAGGTGATCCAAAATATTTATTTTTTCATTTATGACATTCTAGTCTTACATTTTTATAATTCAATTAACTTGTCTAAATTATTAATTTTTAATATTCGGAGCCACAAAAATATGTAGAGCCTTGGCGAAGCTAAGTTTTAACCATAATATTTCTAGAATAAATGCTCGATAGAATTTGGCCCATATGTACATACTAATAATAAATTTACACGTGAAAATTTATGTCATAATAAAAAATCTACAGCTTGTGAGCTACGCCAATGTTCTCCCCAAATAGCCTAAAGGTATCATATATTTACCGAGAATTTGGATAATAATAGTATTTGTTTTATGGCATACAGTCCATTTTGCAGAAACAAGATAAGAAAAGAAAAATGATAGAGAAGTTAATGTACAGGGCGTTGTAATTGAATTAAATAAAAATAGCACTACATGTCGAACTAGACGAATTAAAAAACAAAAAATTCAAAGACGTGCTGAAATATCTAATAATAATGTAGAGGAAAGTACATATACAGGCTGAGGCATTAGTTCGCTATTATTAAAGTTACGAAAAAAAAGTATTTACAAAAAGAGTAGGCAGTCTTGAGTATCACATTTTAAAATTAGTCCCAAATATACAGTGTGTTCAGGAACGTAGTACCAGACCAAAATTTTGTTTTTTTAAATAGGATACCCAGTATATTTTTACATTCTCTTGCCGAGCTAATTTCAAAGATGTATCACACTTCATGTCTATTATGTTTCATTTACAGCCATCTGTAAATCACATTTTTTTTTATTTAGATGTATGTAACAGCCAAACTGTTGAAAATTAATAAAAAAAAATTTAATCGCTCTGTATCAAATGTCTTTTTATGCCGTAACATAGAACTTAAAAAGTTAGGATAGGAACATGTAAGCCGTTTATTGATTTTCAACGGTTTGGCTCCTACAGATATATTTACAATCAAAAACATATTATTTTCAGGTGGCTGTAGATCCTTTATTAAACATAAAAGACATGAAGTGTGATATATCGTTGAAGTTACCTCGGCAAGAGGTTTATAAAAATGTAAAAACATATGGAATATTCTATTTGAAAAAACATTACTTTGGTTTGACACTGCGTTCCTGGGACTAATTTTAAAATGTGAATCTCAAGACTGCCTATACTTTCTGTAAAAACTTTTTTTTCCTAACTTTAATAATAACGGACTAATCGAGCTTTGCCACCCTATAGATAGAAATTTAAAAACGTTAACAAAAACAAGACGAAGATGTAGGACACAAAAAATAGTAGATACTATAGGAATTAAATGAGAATGAGATTCCAATTTTTATTGGAAAAAGTGGTGTAATATACTAACCAACTAACCTAAACGATACGAGGGGTAAGACAAAAATGGCACTAAATAACTAAATATAATAAAAACAAAATTAAATTTAACATTTTCCGAACAGTGTTATATTATTATCTAAAAGATTAGCCATGCTGATACTTAATTGTCTGGCGTTAACATTCTGTTAACCTCCGTTTTGGCTTTGGTAATGGTCAACCATAAGAATAAATAAATATATTAACATATAAGCTTGACAAACAAATGCAAACATTTTTTATTATAATTGAAATTCTAATTAAATCACCTTTAAATCAATAAAAAATAAATTATTATTAAAAAATACAGTTATTTATACATTAGTAGTCGCTTTCCGTGGAATTTATTTAATTTTTCAAAAACCTTGACACTGGTTTCTATAATATCTGTAGAATGTGAAATAAATATAACCACTTAAAAAATCTTGTCGTACAAGTTCAAACTGTTAAAACACTCAAGTTCGCCTAAGTATATTTTCTCTGTGTTTTGTAAATAGGAATATTAAAACATGTTGACAAAAAACTATAAGATGTTTAACAATTATAATTTCACGTTTTTATGTTCAATTAAATATAAAAGTAAACAAAATAAGATATGTGTTCTTTTTTTTATTACCTTTTAAAAATAATTGTATTCCTGTAAAATCGGAAATGTTGTACATATCTATATATATACAGATTCGGAAAAAATTTTCAATGCCTTAGGCAAAAATCTTAAGGAGTAAAAGAATACGAATAATAATGTATAACTAGATAACTAAGAGAGAACAAATGTGTTTTCTCCGTTAACCCTGCTCTCTCGACCTCTTCTGTGCTAGAGGTGCGATCACGAATGCCGATTCGTTACTATTGAATTGACTGAAACGATTTTCCCACCTCTGATATGCCCACTTCAATAGAGAGGAAATTGTAATGCATTCTCGCTTCTTCAAAACGCGTTCTCTTACGCTCGCATGAATTCGTATATGTGATTACATATTTCCTCTGAATCTTTATATACCAACATATTGTAATAGAATTTAGTACTATTGGTGGATGGAATTGATTGATCAACTTAAAACAAATTGGGCGCCAAAGAGAATGAATAAATAAAATAAAATAAGAAATCATAATAAAACTCAAACTGAAATTTTAGAACACAAATAATTAAATATGAGCTAATCTCAGGATTCCTTTTGTTAAACCAATATAATGATAATAATTATTTTTAACAAAATTTTCTTATTTGTGTTACTTAACAATGAATTTACAGAAAAACAATATTAACTAATTAAGTATTTCGCAAGTTTAAAAGCTCGGCTACTATCATTGACGTAAATATCACTAAATGTTTGTAAGAGTTATTATTAGTTCGTTGAACTTTCACTTTTTTGTTTAATTTTAATAATCTGAAACCATTGTCTATCTACCAACATACTTACAACTTCAAAAATTAAAGACTTTGTTTATTAGTTGAATATGGCAAATTTATTTCATAGTTTGATAAGTCACTTAAAAATGGTTTCTTGAGTTTTCTGAAGCTCCCACTGCTGCAAAATCTACTAACAGGAAAAAAATTAAAAATGATGATTGTTGCAATTCAGGATGAAGAAAACAAAATAATCAAAATTCAAATTTTTTTAGATATTAGGAAAATTCAGACTTTCTTCTTTAGTCTGCAATCAAACAATTCGCTTTCGTAATAAAAAAAAAACAATAACTTTAATATGATACAAATCAATTCATTGAAATGAAACCATGATCAATCTAGTGTATATCTTTGCAATTAAAATGAAAACCGGAAGATCATGTTTGCCCTTTCCTGCGGATGCACAAAATTCGGAGATTTTTTTTTTTTTTATTTAATTTAAGAAAGCAAATTGTTTGATTGCTGACTAAAGAAGAAAGTCTGAATTTTCCTAATATCTGATAAATCATGAAAGCTGTGTCGTCAAATTTTGACAGCTCTCTCCGAATTTTGATTATAAAGGGTCAATTTCATGAAAGTAATTAAAATTCTTTTTTATTAATAAGTGTGAATGCCATTAATTATTTCTCATATACATAATCTCACTAAACACAATATAAACAAACACGATTCTAAATTTAAAAAAATTGGCCCTACTTCTAAATTGGTGAAGTAAGTGTTTTGTTTTCTTCATCCTGAATTGCAACAATCATCATTTTGAATTTTTCTTGAGTTAAGACATTTTGCAGCAGACGGAACTTCAGAAAATACAAGAAACAATTTTTAAGTGACTCATCAAATTATGAAAGAAATTTTCCATTTTCATCTAATAAACAAAGTCTTTAAGTTGTAAGTATGTTTGTAGGTAGACAGTGGTTTCAGTTTGTTAAAATTAAACAAAAAAGTGAAAGTTCAACGAACTAATAATAACATTGGTGATATTTACGTCAATGATAGTGCTTTTAAATGTACGAAATAATTAGTTAACATTGTTTTTTTGTAAATTCATTGAAAGTAACACAAATACGAAAATTTTGTTAAAAAAATATTGTCATTATATCGGTTTAACAAAAAGAAGCCTGAGATTAGCTCAGATTTAATTATTTGTGTTCGAAAATTTCAGTTTAGTTTTTATTATGATTTCTTATTTTAGTTTATTTATTCATTATTTTTGGTGCCCAATTTCAATTGATCAATCGATTCCACCATCAAAGAGTACTAAATTCACAATTATCGATTCTATTATTTTATGTTTGTATATACAGATTCAGACGAAATATGTAATCATATACACGAATCCATGTGAGCGTCAGAGAACGCATTTTGAAGAAAAAGCATTGAACGAAAGTCAAAGACTGGCGTGCCTAAGTGTCATCTGAGCTATTAAATCAATTCGACAGGAGCCCTAATGTTTTTTAAACCTTCCACTGCGCTTCTTTATTCAAGCCAGTGTATAACATTTTTTAAACCCGTAGTTACTTGCGTTAACTATTTGTAAGCATGTCTTAATTGCCAGCAAATTCGAAGAATTTTTTGTCAGATAAATTTTGAAATTCCTGAAACTACGGATTCTTGGCGCCACTAAATTGCATCTGTAATTTAATCAACACATTGCAAATATCCCTCAGTACAGATTCGTTATTCGTAGCGACTATTGAAAAAGAGGTTCAGGTCACAATAAAGGCTAGTGCTTGACCATGGCACATGCCTTCTATTAACTTCAATTCCATCATATATTTTTAAATTCATTTCAATTTTCCTTAAAAAAACCTGCCGGGTCCTCTTCAGAGAACATTATCTGATACAATAAAAAGTATACACGTCTGTAAAATGATTCTCGTTTCATTTTCTGTTCTATGATTCTTTCATTATCACAATTTGTATCCAGCAACGTATGGTAATAAAAAAAGGGCAATTTTTCAAGTGAGAGTTTTAAGCCAAATTTTTACAAAAGCAAGAAATTTATTAATAGACTATTTAGAGAACCATCTCCCATAAACAAATAAGAAACTTACTGAGCTAATACAATAGTATTCCTTCTGAAATTACAGCAGTACAACAACAGGCGCAGGAGCTAATAAGCTAAGCAGCGCTAAAAGCTATGCAATTCAAAACTAATTTTGTGTGGAGCCATACAAAACCTGGATGGTAAGAATAAACCGATTCAAGCCTGAGTACCAAGTCACAGAGGTTACCAAGAAAACGAAGAATCAGACTGTGTCTAAGAAAAAATTGTTATAACTAACACTAAAATGTGGAGCCTAGTCAATAAGCCCCAACTATGGAAGATGTTCTAACGTAATAGAATATGACATAAATAAAAATATGCATTTAATTATGAAATATTTCATTGGCAGTGTAATCTCTTGTTATCGATGAAATGGAGTGTAACTTTAAAGCTATCTACATAGGATAAATTTACCTACACATGAATTTTTTGGAGGTCATTTTCCGAAACACTTACTCTCATCAAAGAAAAAAATTATTTATGCTCAATAACCTTAATGAAAGAACTAGAATACGAACGTAGAAAACTTACAAATTAACAATAAACCTTTTCAGTGTTCAATGTGTGAGTTCCGTTTCCACTTGAACAAACTTCACTGCTCAGAAAATCAAAGTTTAAAACTAAGTTACAAAGGTTTATCGTATTTACTGATGAGTTGTTATTTATTAACTTGATAAATGGAGACAATAATGATAAATTGGGCAAAGTCGTTAATTATAATACACCTCCAACCAGCTTTTATTAATTCGCCGTGAGCAACAAGTTTATTTGAGAGTGGAGTTTATGTATCTTAACTTTTCGAGTTGATGGCGATCAATTGCGAATTTGTATTGGAACGGTAATGGTTTGATTGGTCAAATATATGGTAGAATCTTAGATAATAATTTTGTTATTTGTTGAAAAAAAACTTTTTGGTATACGTGACCAACATATTGTAAATGCATAAAATTAATTGAAGACTATATCGGGGGCACAAAAGTGTGTTGGAGAGTATTTTATGTTGTTTAAAATGAATTTTAAATAGGTTGTTTGGGAGAAACTCGATATTTATAAATTCGTACACATTTCGTATACTCCCCGAAATTAATTGTAATCGTAGGTGTGTGCTTTTTAAAAATATAAATGAAACCATATACGTATTCGTTTATAATTTATTATATGCCTATTTTATTTGCTTTCAACGATACCGTTATCAAGGCGAATTTTAAAAAGCAATTGTTTTTATCACCTTCCTTGGATCGTAAATGTTTTCATTTGCATAATAAAATTCTGTTTTCCTTATCACTGGACTGTTAAAAATTACAAAAACAAGAAAAAAGTTGTTCTGTATTTGGTTTTTAATAATGTCATTTGAAGAAATTTGGCAATTCGACATGAATTTCACAACATTATAAATTACCATTATCGTTATCTCTGTATTTCCTTTTTGGATAGTGCTACCAATTTGTGCTATTAAGCGGTAGAGGGATTAATTACCCAAAGTACATGATGTAATTAGTTAAATGAAAAAGCCATCTACAACAAATAAATTAGCAAAATCACCATTATATAATCCACTTCATCAACAGTGGAGAGAGCATCGGAACCATAATTATATTTAAAATAATTTTTAATTGAAAAAGCACTTAGTTTCTCGATAATTGCTTGTCTTGCTAAAGAACAAAAATGTACAGTATTATTTTAATAGAGTGATAAAAAATTATGCGGGATTTTTATGCTTCTATAATTACAGGTAATAACTGTTCATTTACCCCTACAAATCCTGCTAAAAAAATTTGAGCAATCGTTTGGCGAGATATAAGGCTTTAAAAATTACATTTTTTTGGTACAGTTTTTGTTCTTCATTTGCTATGTCAGAAGTTACTGTACATATACCATCATCCTTCTTTCTTGTATAATATCTTCTTAGGAGTTTAGGATCTGTCCTAACCTCTTTTCCATTTGTTAATTTTGGTCTTTTAACTAAGGTTCTCCTCCATCTGCTTTTCTTTTTTAACACCTATTCTTGTCGGAATTAAGAATTTGCAGGATATTCGGTTGCTTTCACTTTAACCATACATTACATTGCAATTATCTGTCTTTATGGCCGATTCCCTATTATGTATATATATATATATATATATAGGTTCAGAAAGTACCTAAATGGACATAGGCGATATTTTAAGCAGCGGGCAGTGATGTGTCTCCTCTCAACCGAACTAGAGGAACGACTACGAGTGCCGGTACGTTATTATCAAATTGACTGGAACGATGTTCCCACCTCGATATATCCCTACTTCGAAATATTAGTAATACGTTCTCTGTTTCGTAACGAATTCTTTATCACTCGTATGGATTCGTGTATGACTAGAAATATTCAGGCCGAATCTGTATATCAATTACACTCGTATTCAAAATATTCGAGTTTGTTATGTACGTGTATCAAACAAGTTACTTGTTTAAACTTAAATCAGTAAATACTTGGTAACCTAAATTTAACTTCCAAAAGAATAACAATAAATTGTAGCTTAAAATTTATTACCTTCTGTAGAATTTGGAACAAGCATCGACATAAATTACTTATCATTTAAATTAACGTCGTTCTGATAATAATTCACCATGATTTTTGTACACCCGAGCATATTTATTGGGTTTACTTAACACAAGATCATGAGCATATTTTTCAACTTGATATATGGGATTTACGAGAATGATGAATGATTTCGAACGTAAAAAAATTGGAGGGAGAAAGAAATGGTTTATGGAAAAGTTCTGAGGAACTTTGGTATGACAAATTATCGAGTTTTTATGTTTTATCGACATTTTTTTAGCCAGATATTATAAAGATCGCCTAACAATGGAAGCGTTTATTTTTAGTTGTTTCTCAAATTGGCCTTTCTAGTTTCCCCTTGAATTATAAAGGGCAAAAAATTTAGAGTGTCGACTAATTGCAGGCATCAAAATTACAAAAATAAAATCGCTTTTAATTGTATACATATATAGGTATTAGTAAATTAGAAACTTAATTTGTAAATTATTGTTAAATATAACTATTATATACACAGTGTGTATTCTTAAACTGGAATCCTATGGAAAAGTGATTCTTCATAAAAATATTTGTTTAATATATAACCCAAAATCAAATTAAAAAGGTGATCTGACGAAGCGCCCATTTAAAAATAAAAATCGACGGGTTTCAGAATTTCCATCGTAATACAAAGCATTATTTGTTTGACCAAGGTTTCGTCACTACTGTGACATTTTCGAAGACAAAATAGATTGAGAGATTTTGCCAACTTCACATCACAAATTTCAACCAACCACCATTAAGCAATATATGCAATAATCTTCTTTTCTAAAAAATATTTTTGGTTATTTAGTCTAAAAAGTAATCTAAAATAATTGAACTTCCCATTTTATTTGTTCATTCAATTCTATATACTGAGGACATTTTAGATATTTCTTTACTTCATATTCTTCCAAAAAATCAAGTTCTTCTCTCTTTCACTTACATGAAGTACCTACACTGTTGTTTCAATTGTGTTAAGTGTAGGTTTGTGTATTAATTTTAGGTTTTACATTTAATAAAAATGAACCTATAGTATTTTTTACTTTAAAAGATATTTTAGAAGATATTGTACGACGTTTTAAAATGATCATCACTCATTGGTACTGAAAAAGCTCCATGAATCCAATATTCTTCTTCGGTTTCAAGATCTCACCTATCGGGGCTATTCGTCCTGTAATTTACTACGAAGGTTATTAGCCTCGTGTTCTGTGTAGGTTTTGTTACTGTTTCTTCTGTTAATTTAAAGTCCAGATTGAATTCTCAAGTCTAAAATCACGTTCTAACTTGTTATAATTCTAGAAAATTCGTATCTGACTGGAATTTAAATTAGAGGCTTCGAAAATTTATCTCTGAACCAGAAAAAATCGTACCTGTTACCGGGATTCGAACCAGCGAGCTTAATCACCAGCCAAAAAGGTATAGAACTAAATTACAATTATTTTGTCATCATCAATACTAGTAACCAGAGGAGCCTTGACAAATTTATTATGAAGAAAAAAATATTGATCATTTTATAGTGTTTTGTCAAGTTTTTACTAATTTTTTGGCTCTTTCATCCAAGTAATCAAAAACTTCATAACATTACTCTCATTAGTATTCTTGTTTAGCACCAGACTTCCTCGCAATGTCGCAAAAAGTGGCTGAATACCTAACAGCCGTGTAATTAACTGCATAGAAGAAGTAAAAAATCAACTGAACAAAATCGACATATAAGCACGTACTAGTGCGTCGCTTCTGTGCTATTAAAACTGATATGATTACTGAAATCAATTAACTCAAGTCTATAATTAGAAACAATTTGCTAGCGGTTTTAATGGTAGGATTATACTTTTCCACAGTTGATACTTATTAAGGCTTGATGATATGATGGAACAATCACACCAATATCTTTTTTCGGAAATTTGATGATTTACCAGCGTTATTATTAATTATAATCAATCATATGAACGAAATAATGTCGGTGGCTTTCAACCGTTAATAATTAATTTCCCATAATTATTATATTTTTATAACTTTATTAATGTTTTTTCTTTAAATTTTGCTAAACATAAACTTTTGATCTTTTAAATCAATCTTTTCCATTACATAAAATCTCATAACGTATTTCTTTTCTAAAGACCAATTTTTTTAAGTAACCATATCGCTTTATCAACAAGAAACTTTTTCACTCATCTTCATTTATTTTTTATTTATTTAATTAAAGACAAGATTAAAACGTCAGTCATTTATCACGGGACGTTAATATCCCAGTTACAAGGAGATTCGTAAAATATAAGATCGAAGAATGAATTATATGGACACGGAACAGATGGTCGAAAAAGTTTCATAATTAAGAAAGAAGAAACTAAAATGACTTTTGGAAGGTAAAATAAATGGGAAATGTGTGACGAGGACATTAAAATTTAATAGTTAAGTTTTCTGGATTAAACAGGAAGAAATGAGGTTAGTGTCCTTGAGGTCGTGTCTGTCTCGCCCACTGTAAATATATTGGAAACATAAATGTATTAACTAAAATGATTTTTTTATATTTTCCACTTTATTTACAAAATTATTAAATTCATTAATAATTGTTTGCAGTCTATTAATTCTACCTCTACTGCCATTTTGGAAATTGGAATTTTCCTTAAATCTAGGCGCGAGCTATGGAAGACGGAAATCACTTTTAACGATACTCTCCAACGTTTTAATCAATAAATTTGATAATGGTTACTCAGTGGTGAGTATATAAAACGTTGAAGCAGCCTTGGTTGATTGGCTTTTCTTAAAACCTCGAAATAGACAACCAGGAAACGACTTAAGGCGTTTATTGGAAAATTATTCATAACTCTTATCTGAATTAAAATCTAAACATTCCGCACGCAATCAAACTAGAATGTGCATCCGTTTCTAAAGCTGAATGGGATACAATTTCATAATAACAAAATGCTGTGAGAAAATTTCACATTCATCCGCTTTTATTGAGAATATTGAATAAGCGAAGAACTGAAAGATAAATAAAGCAACGCTGCAAAAGAGAAATATATTGCTTCAAATAATAAATTGTGAGAAAAATTACGTTAGTTCAAACTAAAGAGTTTACTTTGAAATTACTTGGATTTTTTGGATTGCTTTATAATTTATTGATTACGGAATTTGTGTGGAATTAATAAAATCATTTCAAATTATGGAAAATCGTTTGGAATTATTTAAGTTTATAAATGCTTTAGAATTATTCTGATTTTTAGAATTGCTTTAAAATTAATTTACTGCTAAATTTGAATTTGCATGGAATGAATAAAATAATTTCAAATTACAGAAAATCTTTTGGAATTATTTAAGCCTATAAATGTTTTGGGAGTCCTTTAAGGTTTTAAAATTTTGGTAAATTTGCCAATTAGTAAAGATTTAACGAATCGTTTCAAAACAAGACAAATTATTTGGGTTTATGGATGTTTTGAATTACTAAGAAATCATTGAATAATCTGAATTATTGAATGCATAAAAAATAATTAAAATATTACATTAATTTTTAATATATTCGGACATTTATTTTGGAATTACTGATTTAATCATAGAAACGAATGTATTTTAGAACGATTATTTGGATATAAGAATAGTTTTGAAATTATTTGAACAGCGTTTAAAATAGTCACTAGAATTTCGCTGTATTATTTTAGATGTAGTTAAAATTACTTTACATTAAAAATTTACTTCGAAATTAATTTTAAATTGATTCATGAAAATGTTTTGACATTACTTCACTAAAATTATTTTTAAAACACATGTTTTATATTGAAAATTTCCGTCAATATATTCCTGAGCTATCTACTCTCAGATTGATCAAAAGCTTGTGTGAGTGAATGCTAACAAAAAACAAAATATCTTACATGAAATTGAAAGCACAAAAGGCGGAGTTTTATTTCACAAGATTCGATTTGGACGTATTCCAGGGGAGTTAAACTTGACACGATTTTATGATAAAACAAAATATAAACGAGCACCAACTGGAATTTGTAGACCCGCCTAAAACAAAAAATGTATTATACGAAACATTGTCATGAAAAGCAAAACAAAAATACTCGAAACCATAATAATAATATTACTAATATAATTACACAACAAAACGTAATTAAATGAAAAAATGTAAACATTAGATAATTTAACTTCACAGGCGAAGTGATTATTTTAAATTGATAGAGATAAAAAGAAGGCGATGAAAAAGAACAATTTTTGTTATTTCAACTTAAAAAAAAGCGTTTTCTAAATTCTACCTTAAAATTAAATTTCAAAATAAAAAAAAATAGTATATTGTAATGGGGGTTTAATTTTATTATAGTTATGTTGTTATAATTATGCCCACCCGATATAAATTTAATAAGTATAATGTAAGATTGAATTGACTACATATCTCAGGGTGAATTCAAATAAAAATATGGTTCAAATAATGTAATAATAATATAATTATGTAAACTTACTTTTAAACAAAGGAAAAGTAAATAAAAAAATTAAAATCATGAACAGTTACTACTTTATACTTTCTTGTGCTGTAAGTAAAGGTCCAACTCTTCTTGCTTCTTACTTGTCACTTCAAATGTCCATCAAATCACGGCCGTTGACCCAAATAATGTTTATTAACACTTTGCTTGTCCCAAATTTGAAAAAAAAATACAAATTTTACATTCCTGCAGGAGTCCATCCTTAAAAAGTAAGATTTATTCACTTCTATTGATCGCACTATTATCCTTTTCTTATATCTTTGCTTTTTTTAGGTTCACACACAATACAGTTTGTGTTTATGTGATAATCTAAATAATAATAAACCAACATTAACTGAATATTTCAGTTGTATACTATCAGGTAATATTAATAACTTTTAGTTTGATTATTTTTTTTAAGAAAATCTGAATTTGAGGTCGAAAAATAATTTTGAATTTCTTACTAACAAGGATGTTTTCTCTTTCAGGTCACAAACAGAAAAGAGCTCCGTAGAATTCCAACGGAGCTTAAATAGTTTTCCCTATTCATAGCATTCTTTATATTTATTTATTTATATTATTTATTATGTTTTTTTTTAGTTTTGACACTTAATAATTTAATTATCAAATACATTATTGATTACAAATTACAATGAAAAATTTTACTCAATTTTGATTGTATCCAAAGAATTAACTATATATAAATAAAATATGATGTTTTTACTTGCATCTTGGGATTATAATTTTTATTTCTACATTAAAATGTAGTTTATTATTTAGCTACAGCCAAGCCTAATTTTTTTATGAAATACTTTAATTTTGTTATAATTGAAAAATGATAAATTCTGACATATTTCCAAATAGTGACAAATAATTAAGAATTACTATTAAATTTATAGAATTTTGATTAGTTTAAGTATTATAAGTATTACATAAACATCATTAAAAATGTTCTTATATTGTTTTATCCAATTTTATTTGATTCATGTGTGTGTACCCATCAATTTTTATTTAATCCTTAAATAATTAAATAATTAAGCAAATTATGATAAAAGGAAAAAAGAAAAAGAAAATAATTTTTACACTATTCGGACTGGGCTAAAATATTATGCGTACTGTCACGTTTTCCTTTGATTTGAACTTGTCGGTAGTAGGACACTATTTTCGTCTTTGGGACCTTGACATGCTCCCGATGTGCGTCTTGGGTTCATTTCACAGCAAATATTTCAAATTAGAAGTGACACTGAAATCATACCGAAAGACTCGCAATAACGCACAAAAAGCAAATCAGTTATTGGTATTCTTCACAGCAACTTATTTTTATCAAATAACGATGGAGTCGAAAAAATGGTCGTTTTTACGAGAATGAAGTTGATTTGTGACTTTGTCAAAAAGAGATGAAAAGAAATTCGATCTAATCTTTTTATGTTGTTATGTATATGAACGAATAACGATTTCGATAATACAAATAACCAAATTTATATGGAATCAATTCTAAGAACGAAATGCCTACAAAAAAACTTTTGAGAGCACATTTTTTTCGTATTTTGTCATATTATGTTTTAGATTGGGTTGTATAATGTTCAGGGGGTAGAATAATTGGAATAAATGGAACAAGGGATCTCTTAGAGAGATCTTTCTCCAAGTGTTGTTGCAAAAACTTATAGAACATTTCAAGAATTGGACACCTTTAGAAATCATCCAAAACGCAGTCTTCCAAAAGTGGCCACTGGTGAACAAAATCGTTATGAAGCTCAATTTACTCGAAGAAATCCATGCTCTTCACATCCACAGCATGAAACGCGATTTTTAGAAGTTACAGGACCAGACCAAGAAGACAAAGCAAAATTTGTTTAGTAAAAGAGAGCCAAGAGATCCCCAGTTGTATGTACCAAAAAAAAAAATTGATCAATTGATTGACTTGCAAAATTTTATGTTTTCAGATGAAACTAGTATCAGTCTAAAATCCGGTGATCACAGAATTCGAGTTTTAAGTGGTCGAGAAAAAGCAGGTCGACTGCAGGCAGCTAAATGTATCCCTAGATATAAGGGAGGAAGCGAGATGTTTGGTACAGGTATTATGATGGGAGAAAAAAATTGATTGATCGATTGACTGGTAAAACATGATGTTTTTAGATGAAACTAGAATCAGTCTAAAATCCAATGATCTTAGAGCCACACATTAAGAGTTTTAATTTGGAACATAATAGAGTGGCCACCTCAACCCAGAAGAAGACTTAAAAAAAGTTTAGAGATTATCATCATGGTGATGCAAGAACAACTAATGCATTTCATTCTTTTCGCCTTAAATCAATGGAAAAATATCATTCATGAAAATATTGACAATTCAATTAAAATTTTGCCCAAAAGCATTGGGGCTTGAATAAGAGCCAGAAGTCAAAATACGAACTAATTAAATTAAATTACTTTTATTCGTTTTTTCCCTAATTTGTTACATTAAAAAAGTATTACCATATTTTATTTTTAGTTATTAGTAAATATATCCAAAGTATGATTTTAATTTAATTTACTGCATTTTATGGACACATGTGCTTTTATTTACCAATAATTTATTTCTGTACAACTAATATACTCAATAAATTTTATGCCAATCCATATAAATTTGATTGTATATTTATATTCAATTACATTTATATTCAATTAATATTTACATTAAATTCAAACTACAAGCATTTATTTCTCTATATATGTCGAGAGGTTGCATTAAAATTAGAGATATTATTAATTAGTGCATTTTTATAAATTTATTTTTGAGCTCGCGGTATGTTAATTAAATCGGTTCACAAGTGTTTGTTTATAAAATTCTGAAATTACTCTAGCAATTAATTGTTTGAAATTACAAACTTTAAAATTAGCCAATTGACTGAATTGTATAATAGTGTTTATAAATATTTATGCAATTATTGAAATAGTAAAAGCGAATTTCATTTTAGATTTATTAATGATTTAGAATTATTTGTAAATTTCTGGAATTTGATTTAAACGCCATTCTTGAATTTGATGAAATTATTTGGTTTAATAAAAACTAAGCGATTTTTTGAATTTATTTTATCTCTTAACTCCCTACTTGTTGTCCATTACGACATACAAACTAAATTCGGGCTACTAAAATAAGGGTCAGTGTGAATGAGGTACAAACTACAATAAAACTGTTGTGCAATTATTTTAAAGTTCGAATTAAAAACGCTGATCGCCTTGAAGGGGTTTCGAATTGCGTTAACAGCCCGTTAAAACTAGTAGGTACATTTGAATAATAATATTGACAATATACACAGATGCATATTTTTTAATGAGCCATCCAAGGTCTTTAAGTGATGAAACTTTCATTGTACCATTACCAATTAATTAATTGTATGATCCTCAAATCTATATTCTTCTACCTGGTTGAATGGGTTTGGTTTGATATTGTGTTTATTAATTTTCTTGCATTAATACTCATTCATAATCATAGGCTCAAATTCGTATCCCTGCTAGTCAGATTTCACTAATTACACAACTAAATTTGACCCCGAATAAGGGATTATAAGGGATTCTTAGATATTACTGCATTAAGGAAGTTTGTCATTAGAAGAAATTAATAAATGAAAAAATATTTTTTTTAAATTAATGTTAGGCTTTAAATGTTTTCTGTGGCAAAATTGAGACGATTAGAAAGCTCCTTGATAAGAAAATAAAAAAAAAAAAAGATTACATGTAGTCTTAATAGAAAATCATTTACGTTTGGAATGTTTTTTTTCTTGATCGCACAAAATAATAATCGCAGAAACAGCAAATTTCAGTATTATACTGTAAACTTTGACTTTTTTTCATACAAAATAGATTAGCTTTAGAAAGCTCATTCTTTATTAAAAAAATAATTATATATCAATGACTTACAGTTTTCACCATTAACTAGTTTGTGAAGCGGCAACGCTGTATATGCCATAACTAGCATTAGATTTCCGTTTCTCTGCGGACTCAAGCCTTAATAATATAGTTTTTTACTGATGTATTTTCTTTTCCAAATATATTTTTTCTTCCTGTGTTTATCAATTTTCCTTTTCGAGAAGTAAAATTGAATTCTAACCTTACATACACTAGCAATGTCCAGGCTGCCAACTGACTAAAATTTACACCGTTGCCTCTTCAAACCGGTTGAAGATAAATAATTTTAATCGGTAAAAAAACATTAAAAAATCGACATATTTTTGTATTTATTTGCATGTATAAATCTTATTTAAATTCTGTATCATAAGTAACCAAAGTTTTCTATATTTTTTTCTTTAAGTTTCATAACCACCATCCTCTTATTGTAAATTATTCCTAAATTATTAAATTAATGACTTTTCATAGTGAAATTGAATTTAAAAAATAATTATTTAAAATTATTGTGAAAAACAAATTATCAATACTTTTGATCTTGACCATCCCACCATAACTCCCATAATTAGAAATTTTTATCATTTGTTACTTTCTCAAAATTTGAAATGAGTTTGATTTAAGTTAGATTTTGTAAAAATGGATCTACATCAATATTTGACTTCCTTAAATGTATTTGATTCTTCTATAATCGCTAAAATAGTTCATTTTCTATTTTGTAATTATTTTTAATAAATAATTTTTTATGTTATTGCCAATCTTTTCATTTGGGAACAAGTTTAGCTTATTTTTGTGGACCTACCTACTCACGAACGAATTTAGTTATACTATTATACTATAGAATATTAACCACAAAATTAAATTTGAAACGGGGAGCAAAATTGTTTATTTTTAGTATTATTGTTTGTAAATCGTCATTTTGAACATAATTAAAATCTTTTATCTGAGTAGTTGGTTAGACGAAAAAAAATGTTTCTATAATTATTTTCCAGTAATATTAATATTTTTGTTGTTAAAGAAGTTAAGATTTTTAACAGTATTGCATTATAAAGTTTATTTTTTTATCAAGACTTTTCACCTATTTTTGGAGAATAATGAACTTTTCATTAACCACTTTTAATATTTTATATTTAATCCAATTATTTAATATAAAAGAGCACTATGGGATCAGATAGATCCATTACCAGATTTTTTTGTTTTGCTTGATTTCTTATAAAATAAACTTATTATGTCTGCAGAAATAACCGTTGTGAGCTAGAGATTTTATGTCATTTTTTCAAAAAAAAAATCTTGTTAGTTTCCTAAACTATGTGTGACGTCTTCAAAAATGACGGCGATACAAAACTATTTTTTTTGCTAAGAAGGTTATTTCTTACAAAAAAAATTTCACCATCTAAGTATTTATATAAAAAATATAATTTGTGCGTTTGATATTTTGCAGTTTTTTTTTTAAAATCACCAGACTGTTATCAAATTTTTAAAGGTTCGTTGGCCTTGACTAAATATTAAAAATAAATTATTGCTCATTCAACCGCACTCAAACAAACGACACAGTTACTTAGAAATATCACTCCCAGCCGTAAGCAATCCTAATATAAAAACATATTTCATTTTTTATGATTTCTTTTTATCTATAACTGGCAAGAGCTACGAGTTCAAAAACAGACTTATAATTAGGAAATATGCTTGTCTGCCTTTTGCTTCAACCCTGCCATTAAAAGGTTATTAGTAATAAAAGTTTATGTATAGATATGCTTTTCAATGAGATTTCGGCCAATTTCACTTTACCAATAGAGGGTGGCCCAACGAAAACTTAACATGTGGGTTTTGGACAATATTATCGTAGGAATAGAAAAACGCTCGGACAGGTCGACGATTTTTGTTCCGAGGGGGACATTTTTTTACGCTACTCGCATCGTCACTTCAGACTAGTGGGGTGAACATCCCCTAGAATTTAAATAGGGAATATTGGTCGAGTCGCATATCGTTTGAAATTCTCTAAACAACGATATGTAGTTTTTTAAATTTGGACAAATCATTTACAAAAAATGATTTTTTTCTGCAAATGAACCTTTTTCTAACTTTGAAACTTTCAAATTTTTGCAAAAACAGTTTTTTTAAAATTTGAGTTTAGAGTCAAAATTACTTACTTTATTCTCATTTTAACAAATGCTCAAAATGCGCGCCACCAACTTCCATACAATGATAAAAATTCTGTTGGAAACTTTCCCGGATATTTTGTGTCATTTCTGATTTGGCGACATTCGATCGTGATTCGTTATCTTAAATCTTCGAGTGAAACAGGTGGAGTAGAATAAATTCTGCTTTTCAAATAACCCCACAAAAAGAAATCTAAAGGAGTAAGATCTGGTGATCATTGGGGCCATTCGATTGACCTCGTCTCCCAATCCAGTGATCCGGAAAGTGTTTTTATAATAAAATTCAATCAACTCAATCCTCTCTGCTACTGAGGAAACCATTGTTTTCTTTTAGTTTAAAATTAAGTTCAGTACCAAACACTAATCAAATTCACAATCAACTGAGAAATAGAAATTGCTTTCAAACGATATGCGACTCGACCCCTATTCCCTATTTATATTCTAGGGGTTGTTCATCCCAGTGGTCTAGAGATGTAGTGACGATGCTGCGAGTAGCAAAAATCGACCTGTCCGAGCGTTTTTCTTTTCCTACGATAATATTGCCCAAAACCCTGGTGCCAAGTTTTCGTTAGAGTGTCATAGCGAACTAAACTCACAATCTTCATATTAACCCGGTGTTTATAATTTTCATAGAATATAGCTATTGCTTTGAAAGATAAATGAAAATAAATAAACTGTGTTTATCTTGGAAGACATCCTGTATACAAGCGCTAATCAGTAAATGTTTGTTTATTGTCGTTCCAACATTATTATAACAACAATTTACTGAATTCTTTGTTCTTTGGTTAACAATATTTTATCATAACAATTTATGTCCGTAATACTAGGAATATTGTGGCTTTAATTTTGCGGATAGTTGAATTTCTGTTGAGAATACAGAGCATTTTTTACTATTTGCTATCGTAATTTCAAACAAATATTTTTTTAGAAAAAACAAAATATTGAATAAATATTCGGTAACCTCTAAATATTTTCTATAATTTATTACATGTCAACATACAAGTGTTGTTTTTATAAATATTTTCCTACTATGTAATTTTATTTCCTATCGGTTTCTTCTTTTTACCTAAAAATCGGTAAAGTTTTTTTAACAATGCCTTGTTCATTTTAAATTTTCCAATTCACTAAAGACCATTTTCTGATAAAAATATATGTATTTAAGACGCATTCAGAAAATATATTGTGTGGTTCTATGTTGTCCAAGATATCAACCTCTGCTTCCGACAGCACAATAACGTCTTCACCAGAATCTAATATTTCATTTGTGGTCAACATTTTTCTTTTATCAACATTTTTGAAACGAAACAGGATCGGTTTTTCCAAACGTATAATATTTATTAAATCATTTAGTAGGAGGTCCTGTTCTTTCAGATATACAGGATGTCCAGACACTCACTTCACAGAAAAAACCAGCAAAATCTAAAGCTCATTTTATGACGATTTAAGGGAACTAGAGTTCTTTAAAGATGGAGCTCTAACATTGGTTTAATTAAATTTAATTTAATTAAATAACTGGTGGTCTTTTAAGTGACAATATTTAGCATATTTACTTCTTGTATTGTGCCCAATTAAATGACGTAAATACGGTTTCTTAAATGTAGTCATAAGCGGCTTATTTAAGTGGTGTATTTGATATTTTTATTCATAATTTTTTCTCTCTCAAAATATCGTCACTTTGAGATGGTATTTAACAAATCTTGACATTTCTACGAAAAAATTATACTTTTATCTGATGTCTCTACGATGAACCGTTTTCGAGAAAATGCGGTTTAAATTTTTCGTGTCTCTATGTATTCAATACCCCACTCAAACGAGCCGCCTATGACTACAATTAAAAAGTCACATTCTAGCAGTTTGACTGGGCATATTTTAAGAAATAAATGTAGAAAATAATGTCATACAACAAGAATCCGTTTTAAAGTTATTTGAGGTAGTAAGGATGTTAGATCGCCATTTTTAAAGAGCTCTAGCTCCTTTAGGAGGCAATTATGGATAAGCTGATTTGCGTCAAATCGTCATAAAATGAGGTCTATATTTTGCAGGATTTTTTCTGTGAAGTGAGTTTGCGGACAATCTGTATAGTGCATCTTAAATCAATATGTTTAAAATTAATAAAGTTTAATTGAGTTAAAATAATTTTCGTTCAGCTGAAATGCTCTTCAACGGCAACCGATTAACAATCACACCAAATAAAGTAACTCCAAACCATGCAAACTTGACTCGCAAAGTCGCAGTTGCCCGTTACCAACTCCAAAATAATTTTTTGTCTTGTGGTCAAGTAAAAAAAAGGCGGTACAGTTGCATTGTAATTAATTAATAATAAAGTGACATTGCTCAAATTCTCATTTTTTCTCGCTCTCTCACCTCAATAAATTTAACAATATACGAAATATTTGTGAAATCTAAATTTAAGTTGTTTTGTGATGAAAATTGAAAATTTATACACAGTGAAAACTGGAAAGCGCCGTAAATATTATAAACATAAGTACTTGTTTTTTCTAGTCATTTTCAATAATACTACTAAAACGACTTAGTTTACCATTCGTTTTTTGGATGGTTGGAATTGAGTGTGTCATTTTGAAATACTCAGACCATTTGTCTATAATCAAATTAAATCGTTCACATTAATTGGTCTCCATTGAAGTAAGAAAGCACAGTATTCCGTTTTTATTTCTTTAGTATTTATTTATAAATTTTTTATCGCTTTTTCCCCCTTCTAATGCGAATTGGACCAAGTGAAATCCTTTTCTAATCTGTGTGTACACGTGCTGCAGAGTCACCTGCAAATCGAAATCTATTCAACCTATTCACCTGTTTTTTTTTATATTCGAATGCCATATGGAAGTGTTTTGCTTGCTTAACCCTCGAAAATTGAAAGGGACGTAATAGATAGGGGAATAACGGAGGGCAACAACCTTCAACTATAGGTTGAGAAATCTGGTCTCAAGGACGGTTTAAACAACCCGTTACGCAATCATCGCTCTGTTGTTACGGTTAAATTACACTAACCACGATAATGAAGAATACAAATTATATTTTGTGGAAGATTTCAGTCCTTTACGTTCACACGAAGGATTTTTAATTTTGATTTAAAAAAGACCTAATTTTATTATATTGAAAAAGTAATTAAAAATTATTATTGTCTACCTTAGCGTAATTATGAATAGAATTTACAAAATAACAGCACCGTTACGGATTTACGATTAGCATTTTAAATAGCAAAACAGAAATCCAAATTGATTTTTTTAAATGCTTTAAATTATTTTAAACATTTTACATACTCCGCTACTGAACAAACCTGAAAAAAGACAACTACTGAATGAAGATAATTGAAAACTCGAATTATTAGTGTTTTCTAAATATACCTGCTCTTCGACGTCATATTTTGAGGTTTTTATTGTTTTCATTTGTGGATCTTCTTGTTCGAATCCCTTTTTTTGTTGGATTCAAAGGAAATGAAAGGTTTGTTGACTTCTTCTATTGTAAAACTTAAATATAACAAGGAAATGAAGTTTTTGGATCGTATGAAATTTTGACTCAAAAACGAATCAAGTTGCGCGTATAATACAATGAAATTTAAAACGGGTTCGATACACGTCGAAAAAATATAATTTACTTCTCAAGTTCACAAAATATAAACGAATGTAAACAAATATTTCGTTTTAAAATTTGGGAATCAAAGTACACATTTCGGTCATTAAAAAATTAATACTTTTGGTATTTGTATTTCATTTCTGTGTAGGTCATTCAGTCACTATTTACATATTTTCTCTTTTATAATTGTACCGTTTCATATCTATCCCCGACTCTATAAGGTCAAAATATTAATAATATCACATCAATATCTGAAAATATTGACCATAATATTGACAGTGTAATGTTTGTATTAATGAATTGATGGGAAAATTTATGGTAACCCGGATTTTTTTATTTTCGGACATCAATACCGGCACTAAGTGGGGATAAGAGCATGTTGATTGTATAGGGTAGTCAAGAATCTCTTGAATAACCAGTTAAAATTTTACAACGATACGTAAGATCACATCGAGATGAAGAGTATAGAAAGTCAAGTGTTGGAAGCAGACTCTCAGCCATTCCTTTATCCAACATCGACGATTTACATGACGCTTTTAATGCCTTAGCCAAAATTTTTGGAAAGCAAAGTGTTCAAAAATACGCACTGATATTAAATTGTAACATTATTATTGACTGTGTAAGGTAGGAAAATATTGATGTTGTATTGATGTAGTATTGACGAAAAATATTGAAAATAAATATTGACAATATTATTGATCGTGTAGGGTCTGTTTTCATTTTTTGACCTAAAGAATTTGGAGGAAGCAAGCAAGTGTTGTGTACAGGTAAAAGGGACTTTTTTAAATTTGTGGTTTTCTTTGGTGTCCCGGTTTCAGGCAGTGTATAAAGAAGTAAAGAGAATCATGGTCAACGAATTTCTAAATGATTCTGACGAGGGTTTGAGGACGAAAATCCGATTCTTAGGCGACTTGTGAAAAGGTACATTCGTGATTGGTAAAATCCGCTGAAATTTATGGAACATTCCTTTTTAGGAGATGGTACAAATTCAGCAAAGGATCTGTGCTCAGAAATTACATTTTAGATGCTTTCTTGGGTCTTTATTTTAAAATGCAAAAGGTAGATCTACCGAAAAATCGGTAGAGTTAGTAAATTTTGTTAAGTTACTGATGTCATAAAACGGTGCTGCATCCTGTATTCAGTAAAATCTCTAAATTATTCCTTCCGGAAAGAATACTAGAGATACTTTTGGAATAAGCTGCGTTTAAAATGCAAGGAATCCTTCATGGAGGTTTCCATTATCCTTAAAATAAGGAACGACAAAGCATAAGAGTATACGTTCCTCTTCAATAATCATCAACATGCTACCTAAATCTACAGAGTATACAGATTTGGCCTAAATATATAAGAACATACAGGAATCCATGCGCATGATAAAGAACGCATTATGAAGGAGAGAGAATGTATTACTAATATTTAGAAGTAGGGATACATCGAGGTGGAAACATCGTTCCAGACAATTCGGCACATTATTGTCCTCTCTTTCGATTATTTGATTACAGACATATATTTCGGATTCTTTTAGTCCTTAAGATTTCCCCTATCTCTTTTTAAATACTTTCTAAACCTGTATACGCTCAAAGATTGCTCCTTTCGAAATTTTAGCAACAACGGTCTATTTTTTACCCTCTGATTATTTCTTGTATTTATTTAACAATGTTCATTCGTAGTAAACCAAAACGCTCATAAAATATAACATAATTTATTGAACAACAATGATATTTACAGTCGTATGCAAGAACACTCATTAAAATTATTGATTCAATAAAGTTGGAGTAGCGAAAACGTGACAATCGCTGTACTTCGGATCGATCTTAAATGATGCTGATAATTGTACGGTTAGTAAACGAATCAATAAACACACGATTGTTCTTATACGCGGTTGTAAATATTGCAAAAAATAGAACAAGTTATTAATAGGCAGGTAACTTTTCATAGAAGATATTATAATTATAAATCAAAATCACATAGTGTCATTTGGACATTGTTGACATTTGTAGTTCTTTGTTAACATTAAAGCCGGCAGTACAATGTATCAAAAGCCTTTTGAAAGGTTCAAATAAGGTGAATTGAGATATAGTGCTTATCGCTGGTTATGTTTTCGAAAGAAATTTCGGTTGGTTGAGACCAATATGTGGTTGTACTTGGTATACTAATACAGGAATGATTTTTCGTTTCTATAAAAAATTTTTGTATACATTTCATTTATTTTCCATCAAAAAAAAACATGAGAGCTGTAATTCGGGGCTATTAAAAGTGAAGCAGAAAGAACAACCAGTTTTAATTGGTGAGCAATATTTTAAAAATAATGAGCAGCACCAGTTCGCAATTTTCGTTTAAATAAGGTCAAAATAGTGATTTAACTTCATCAACTACGAGATTAATTAAAAAAATTGGGGAGATTGGATCAATTAGCCGCACAAAACATCAAAGCAGTTCGCGAGAGTGTTGCTGACATTCAAGAACTGAAGCCACGCGCAGTGAAGAGAGTTCGTTGAATGGATTATGGAATAACAACAAGTGGCTGCTGATTTTTTTAACAAACTCATCTTCAGCAATGAAACTCATTTTCATCTTGGCTTGGTTAATCAAAATCGTCGCATTTAGGGTGTAGAAAATCTACGAATGATTGTTGAGAAAGAAATATATCCATAACGTCTCACTATTTGGTACAAAGTTTTGGATCGAGGCATCATCGGACGAATGTTCTTCGAAAATGCCACTGGTCAGTTAATAAGAATTAATCGACTAGCTGTCGTGACACGATAATTTAGTTTTTTGTCTGAATTGTAAGATATGAATATGGACATGTTAATTCGTTTACTGTATGTACCATTTCCTGGTCATTATAGTAAACAAAATTGGCCGCCCAGATCTTGTGATTTAAAGCAGTTCGACTTTTATCTCAGGGGGTTTTTGAACTCTAGGTTTATGCCAACAAAACCACGAACAAACCGCCTCGAAGGAGAAAATTAAGCGCAGTATCAACAAAATTAAACCCAAATTTATGGAAAAAGGGGTCATGAAAAATTTCAAATAAAGAGTACAAAGCCATGAAGACCGTTTTCTCGATATGCTGTTCTATACACAACCCTATACTGTAACTTTATGATAAAAATAATAAAAATCGGCATTTTCTATCAAAATTACTTCTTGCGTGAATTTTGGAACAACCAGTACATATTGGACCAGCGATATTAATTATCGTGTTCTTTGCATTCTTCCCTCTTCACACCATGCCAATAAAACGAAGGTGGGAGATAGTGTGAGTCGAAGTGCAAATCTCTGTATAGAATGGAGTATTCAATAGAAAAGGGGTTAAGGTATGGCAAACAAACATAGAGGAATAAAAATACTAGACTTAGAAGAGGAAAATTATTAAGGCCCTATACCAAAGCTGTTAAACATTGTCTTGGGTGTATATATAATGTAAGATATAATTGGTATACTATAGCTAACCACCTATTTTTAAGTAGACATGAATACATTATGTGTTTATAAAAGTCTACCTGACGACTATTCATAGTCATCTATCTGTGGAATTGTTACAAACAGATCAGGGCGGAGCATGGGGTTCCGCCCTCAGACTATTTACAAATAGAAAACAACAATAACAAAAAACGTAGATGTTGATCCTAAATAATCTAATAACATTAAAAACATTTCCCCAGTGACCCGTGACAATCCTGTGGGATTCTATATAGTCAAAACTTTCATTATAACTTTAAAAACCAATTTGTTGTCAGATTTTGATGAATGTGCTTTTTAATTAAAAATAATATATTTTATACTGTATACCTATTCAAAGGTATATCTGAATTTAATCAGATCCATATTCTCTCATCAAAGTTTTGTTTACTTTAAATATTAAATATACAAACAGAATAAATATTCGATCCTCAACAGTGACAAACAAGTTTTACCTGCAGCAAGATTAGTTAAAAATGATGATAGATTCCAAATGTATAAATGAACATCAGGAGAGTAAAGTAGGTTTTGTTTATTTATAAAAATAAATGGAATTTTTGTCTGTATATAAATACGCCATGTGAGCAGTGTGGAAAAAATGTATTACTTAATCCCAGACAAATCTTTTCAAGAAAACATACACAATCAATCTATAAATACAGTAACTAGTCACATCTTTGTAAAAGCTTGAACGATTTAATTTGCATTGATTAATTTCGGTATTTAAAAATATAACTGACATTAATATCTTACCTTTTACATAGCAGTTTGAATTGTCTCCTTTTTCAACAAAAAAATCAAACAAATAATAAACACATCGGAACAAATTTCCGCAAAAAAAAACAAAACAAAACCCAGCGGCGGGGGTGGGTCAAAAACTCGAAACCAAAACAAATCAAACGGAAATTCACTAAATCCACAAAACACGTTCACTAATTTTCAAATGAAAAATCCTTTCTGGCGTTCGACTTGTCAGTTTTTCAGTCAAAAAAATGGAATTATATTCGGATTTTATCAGATCTCGAAACTGGAAGACACAAAAGACACACATATAACCAAGATTGTATCCGAAGACTGTCAGACAAAAACAAGTTGAACGGAACACGGAAAATCAAAAGCCGGCACAACATGAGTTAGAGAAAGAAAGATTGCCGACATGCGCTTTCTGGAAAGTACAATCTTTTAAAGATTGAGGCTTGAAGCGCTCTCTAACCAATGATACTATAACTGATCATCGGCCATTAAAGAAAACTGCATTATTGGAATCTTTCATACCTAATGCTTTTATTAGATACAAAAGTTGATATACAGGATGTTTCAATGGGAAAGGGAAATATGGTGAATAGAGGCCTTGAGGCGTTGTTAAATATTCCACATATTTGGCTCTGACAATCTTTCTAACCGAGATTTTACTAATTTCTTCCTGGGGAAATAACTACATCGAATCACCCCGTATATTATTTTTATATTTGGTTTAGGTGTATTTAATTCCGAACCCATTTGAATCACTTACTAATCATAAAAAAATCCAGGTCCAAAGTATCAAAAAATTTTTAAAGCGATTGTGTCCTTGAAACAAACCCTGTATAATATATAAATTTTCGAAATTCATTTGCTAGTTGAAAACAGTACAAAAAACTGAAACGAAAATGTTGTTTTTAGATCTTTGTACAGGCAATTCCGGACCCATATTTACTATGTTTAATAAAATGTTGTTTACTTAATTGAAAAAGTTAATGCGCAGTTTAAAAAATATTATAGCTCCAGTGATAGTCTTTTAAATGCAAGACTTATTAAATATATTTTCTGTTTTTCTGTGAAACTACATTATGTATGTATAATTAATGAAGGTAAAGTTATTTTAAGTGTTTTTATTGATTTAAAGTGGGCTTTTGAAATTGTAAACAGAGAGGTCTATTTGTTTCCAAGTAACAAGCACTTAGAATAATTAATGGTAGCCATAGAGTTATTAAAAAAATGACCTTCAATCGACACAATCAAAGGAAAATAAATAATAATATTTCAAATAAAATTGAGTCTCAGTATGTGTCCTCAAAGAAGTATTCTGCTCGGTCCTCCGTTGTTTATACCGTACATAAATGATGTACAAAATGTATTAAAACACTTTTTTTACTGATGATTCGCTAATATCTGTTGCAGGTTCAAATATTTAGAAAACAGTTAATATCTTAAATAATGATTTTTGAGTATTCTGTATGACTGGCTGTGTGTAAACATATTGAAACTGAACTCAAACAAGTCAAAACATATGGTACTAGGAAAAAAAGATAACTTGTCACAATTTTGCAAACAGAAAACAAACACCATGGCACTAGAACAAGTATAGGCATACAATAAAATATCTGGAAGTTATTTTGATATCCAACAGTTATACAAAATATTTACACAAGAAATTGGAAAAGAAAGTGAGGTTTTTCAAAAGAAGCAATAGAAAATAACATTGACCCAATACACATACCATATTTTATATGTGCATGTAACGCGTTTAAAAAATGTTCAAAAATTCATACGGACCTGGAAAATACAGAATGGATTGGTTTACAGGTATAACAAGAAAAACCAACGTAGGTTATAAGTATTTAAAAAATTTTAAACTTAATAATTTTAATAATCTGTTACAAATGTCAAGAAACAATCAGAATTCAAAATTTTTACCATAAACTCTGTTTTAATTAATACGGTTAATTACAAAATTGACGACTAGTTTCGGCTAAGCAGCCATCTTCAAGTCTACAATAATAATATACGAGATGAAACACTATAAAATCTAGAGGAAAACTTAAAACTTACCAAAACTTGGATTACAAAAAAAATGTCAATACTAATTCACTTTTTAGCCTTTATAAGTGCTTAAAAACTTTATTTGAAGTTCAATTTTCTGCGCAAAAAGTTAAAGCGCACTTTTTGATTTTGTTTTATTGTGCTCTTTTCAAATATACAGATTTGTAAATAACGCTATCGCTTTCTAATTTTTTCTAATCTGGAAAATATATGAAGTGGTTCAATAGTTGATGCTTTCATTGATCTCTCTGAGTGCTATTTAAAGTACCAGTATGAATTAAAAATCAAAATTTTTATTTCTTAAACTTGGCAGTTGCAACAGTTTCTAAGTGACTGTGAAATACAGACCATATAACAAAACGCGTCTTCTTTGCTGATCAAAATTTTCTGCATAGAAAGTTACATATGTATTTTTTTAAACCTTTTACTATGCAAATAATAATCTTTTCATCCCTCAACAAGAGTGATTTAAATCTGACTGAATTAAGTGTATTTTAGTTCAGTTTGCTGCTGTTCTACATACAGTAAATCAGAAGGTTTTAATTTTAAATTGATTAAATAATTAGAACAGAAAATTAAAAATACCTTTAATTAACAAAATACTTTATTTAACAATTCAAAAATAGATCGCTTGCTGAGAACAAAGTGACCTAATACAAAATTCTTAATTTTATGGAAATGAAGAAACTATATAAGCCTTTATGATACTTTTTTCATGTATCCCATATAACTTTTTTTATTTTGATGTTATTTTTAAAATAATGTCACATATTTGAATTTCTAGATAGAAAAGTAGGCTGTTTTAAGTCAATTTTGGATTGGGTCACTTTTGTTCTCAGCATGCAATATCACAATTTAATATTATGTACTTACATACAAAGTTTAACTCTAGGCTACCAAAAAACTATTCTTGTGATGATCGAGTCCATTTATTTCTTCCTTCATAATTTTCAATGGCGAGTGATTTGCAGCGTCTTATTTTAACACTTATACTTTCTTCTTCTCCTTTTGCGGACAGAACTTCTAATCTTGCTACTGACAAAAAATCGGGATTGGATGGACTAAAACCCATAATTACGTCTATTTCGTCGCCTGCTTTTACGCTTATACTCTTTTTTAATAGTTTTTCACCATTAACTCTAATATTACTTCCGTAGAAGAACACTTCTATCTTGTTTCTGGATAAACCAAGCCCGGCTCTTAGTAAAGTATCAACCCTCATAGAAGGTACATTTATCTTCATAGTTTTTGTGTGTTTATCTTGAATGTCGTCAAAATCCTCATCTTTTTCTTCCGTACTTTCTGACTCTGACACATTTTGGGGTACCTTATTTTTACCAGCTTGACTTTTAAATCTTAAAATATGTAGGTTAGAATTATCTACTAGGGAAAGTTTGGATAATAACGTGTAATTGTGATATAATGATTTCTGAAGTGTATTATCTAATAATATTTGGAGAGATTTTTTATGAAAAAGTATTCTAAATAGACAGGACATGATAAAAATAAACTTTGTTTTTGTTGGGATGATTTAACATAGTAATTTGAGATAAAATAAAGTAAAATTGATCAGTACTAGGTTTATATTGGACGTTCAGCTACTCAAGTGAAGATGAATTTTATAATTGTTTGACAATAAATTGTAGGTTTTATTTTAATTTTACACACAAGAATTGATAATACTAAAAGGTTTGAGTGAAAATCAAATTTAGATTAATAAATTAATTAAATATAAAGGGGCTGACGTCTCATTTAATTTAGGCCATCCAGGTTAATGGAACCACAATTTGACGTTTATTTTTTAAATAAGATGGTTATGTTATCAGCAATGAATATTATTTGGGAGTTTTCGGTTTTAGGCTTTATTACAAATTTTTATTTATGTATTTGTGAAAAGGAGTCTCATAAAGTTTATTGCACATATTTTGTAAAAATGAGAATGTAGAATTACATAGTTGTGGGAAAAGTTATAACTATAATTTTATTAAAAACCATTTGTTGGAATCCCTGGAGGAAGCTCCTCTAAATACAAGACTTAATTTGTTGTTCTAGCAAGACGGAGCATCTTTATTGTTCCTTGTGTACATAGGCGGTTAAATCAATATTTTATCAGCAGGTAGGTAGGAATGTTAGACTGATTTTGTGGCTCCTCAGTCTCCAGAGCTTACACTAATAGATTTTTTATAGGGATACGTCAAACAACTAGTGTATCAAACAGAACATACTACGCAGAAGGCATGAAAGAAATAATTCGTAACGCATTCTCTACAATAATGTCAGATATGTTAAAAAAAGTTTGATCCTCATTTTTAAAAAGAATTAAGAATTGTATGAAGCAAAATTGATTACATTTTAGACACTTTTTGTAAACTGCCCTTTTTACAAAGTAATGTTAAGTTTGTTTATTTAAACGTACATTTTTTAATGATAAAATTGTTGTTGCACTGTTTTGACATGGGCTTACTTAGTTTAAACAAAAATGTCGCTTTCAAGATCATTCAAATAACTATTTTGAAGTATACCGTCTTCTGCTAGCATTATTAAAAGATATGGAGACATCCCTATTCACTTTATTGCAGAGTGTTAAAGGAGGAGTAATTATAACTACTATTTGGATATCTTTTAAAATACACTATAAGTAAAATATATTGCAATGTTAGTTATTATTTTTTGAACGCTCTCAATGAGATCTTTTTGTACTTTGAATGAAATATAGTGTGTTTCATTTAAAAAAAGGTTCAGGCTGCCACGACTGTTTGGAATACCTTGTAAAAGAAAATATTTTCAAAATTTTCACTCTGTAAATGCAGTAGTTCTTACAAAATTTAAAAGTTCTATCTTTTCCCACAATTATATGATCTTATGATGTCAGAAGTTTACGCCACCCTATATATTTAATTTCAGAAATAGCTTGAACATTAACATCTAGAGCTAATTATTCATAAAGTACTTAATAATAAAACACTACACTGGAATTATACTAAAAACGTATCCATCATAGATTAGTTATCAGTGATAATACATTTTCTTCAATAAATTTTAAATCTAGGGGCGCCAACATGCGGCATTTCGTCTGTAAGTGTAGAAAAATATTGATGTGGTAAATACCCAATTAATTACAGATTTTTTTGTTTGGTAAATATTCATATATAACATTTAAATATTTCATCTATGTTAAAAATATACTATAAACTTACAAAAATCTAGTAAATATATATAATTTCGGAAAGGAACAATTTTATTAAATGATTTATTTTATTAATAAATTTTCATAGAATTTGTAAAGGGTGCTGCTTGAATTTGTTAGGACATGTATACACATACTTAGTTATCGACACAAAACAAGTAATAAGTTGCTTCGAAACGCTCCAATTTTGAGAAATTTTTGTTGGGTTTGTTTCATTTTTAAAATATGATATAAATTTCTTGGTAGCTACATATTTTTTGGCTATGATAAAAATCAAAATGATCAAATCGAAATACTTTTAAAATGTTGTCATAAAACTATCTTTCCTATTAAATAAAACACTTTCTAACTATTAACGTTTATTTGTTCAACAGGTTGCTCCTAAATAATAAAATTATTTATAAAAATACTGGCAAATTGGCGTGATATTCTAAAGTACAATAAATATAGTATATGTACAACAAACATAAATTTACCAAAAATAAAAACACTCATGGTATTGTCATTTCACTAGATGCAAACTCGGCAAAAATTCTTTGGAAAGACTAAATGGAACATAAGTGGGAAATAGTGCGGAATATGACTTAGATAACGATTATTTTGGAGGAATTATAGAAGAGCTGAGATCGTTCACTAAGAAATTGTAAATAAAATTGGATTTTCCTCTGCTAGCTTGAGGTTTGGAATTTCTAATAGGGTCCCTAAGAAGAATGTCACCAAATAATGAAGCAAGAGTTTTCGCATCGTATCCATTGTCACTTTGCCACTTCAAAAGTTCTTGGAGAAACATGCAAATGTATAGAAAAACGTTTCGATGCAAGTCCGTAACTTTCTGAAGAATAATCTGTAAAAAATTTATAAAAATAAAAACTATAAAAGTCAATTGGGCTTGTGAACTAATTTTAACACATTAAATGAACTGTAAACAACTTCATAAATAAAAAAAAATTAATTACAAATATACCTATTTTTTAAACAACTTTTAGTAAAATAAGTAGTTTGAGGATGTTAATATTCTTACTTGTTTACAATTTTGGTAGTTACTCGCAGCAGCTATACAGCTATCATGTAAATCATAGGGTATCACAGGGTCCTTGGTATAAGAAAGAAATAACAACAAAGTTTCTGCAGCTGCCTGGACTGTACCAGCTGTATAAAAAATTAAGGAAATTAATTGGATTAAAATTATTCATATGTATTCCAAAGCTAAAAAAAGGATACGGAATGGATCTAATGATCCAAAATCCAGCCAATCCCTTATTTTAATTATTTCTTCATGAAGGGCGCTGGACTCAAAAAGTTCCTTAGTTTTCATTCCATGTCTATAGATATAATCGACCAACAGCCATAATTCTCTTGGCACAGAATACAGCAATGCTATTTCACTTCTTTCCTATAAGAAAAGAATTCATTATAATACTATAAGTATGTTCCAAAAAAATGGATTTCTTACTGCTACTTTCCATTCTTCTTCAGAAACTTTCATTACAGGCTTCGATATCCTACATAATAATGAAATTGGTGCTGTAAAACTAGATTTTTGGCATTCACCGCTAACTATTATAAACATGTCTTTTCCACCTTTTAAATGCAGTACTAATATATCGTACAGTTTTGGAAGATCAGTTTCTAAGTTTACTTCCAGCTTCACATCACATTTTTCTCCTAAAATAATAAGTTTATTTATTATAGCGGAATGATTAAGGTCAACAAAAAACTAAAAATCGAAATTACCTGGATTTATACTGCCACAATATGGTATAATTCGCATCCAATCTTTGCAGTAACTCGTTTCATCCAATTTTTTAATAAACTCAAATTCTGCTGGCACCTAAATACAGAAAATGTATTTGAAATATGTCTTGCAAAACAAACAAGCTTTTGTAAAGTTAGCCAGAAATTCCGTGTTCAATATGCCTTAAACACTGTATATTTTAGGCGATTATAATGTTGGCGATTTAAAAAAAAATATTCGCTTCCTAATTTTTTATTATGAGTCTTTTTTGTTTTTTGGACTTCTTTTGAATTTATGGCTAAGTTCACACAGATATAATCAATAAAATATTTTTAACTTACCACCCCTGTATTCGCAATGGTAATCTCCCTACTCTGCTGTTCTCTAAATTTAATCAAATCATAAACAACTTCCGTTTGGTCAACAGTAACTTGAGGTAAATATTCATTTTCAAACTTGTCCATTTTTTTGAGCAGTTCTTCGTGTATTTTCCTATATTTAATTGGATCTACAACGCTAATTTCGGACTTAAATATGGCGCTCACTGGTTTGTGGTCACTAATGCGCAAGTCCATGTGATTTCTATACGCCACTTGGAATATACCTAGAAGAAAATGCAAAAGTTTAATCTTCATTAAGTAATAAACTGTTCACAGGAAAAAATAGTTACCTCGTCCTCTCCACAAGATCCTGTCAGTCCATGCAGGAGGTCTTGCTTTTTCGCTTGTATCGTAAGTATCTGTCAAAAGGTCGTATTTATATGTGGGTTGGAAAGTTATGTCACCCTCTCGATAATCCTAAAAAGTAGCATTTATTGAATGAATAATATTTCTTCTGCATGGTTCAATATGTTATCTTCAGGAAAAATTTGGTTGTACGGATGAAAAGATGGAAAAATATTTTCTGTGAACTGTTTGTAGTTGGTAACACACATACATTCACACACAAAATACTCTGTAATTAATACGTGATATAAGTCACTCTGAAAAAACAATGAGGCATTTATTCCTTATCTACTTTTAACGGAATTTCTCGTAACGCTGTCGTTGACAATAGAAATTATTTAAAAAAATATTCCAACGGAAAATATGTTTTGTTATAGAACAGCGACCCATATTTTTTAAGTGATGCATCAATATTGGTCATATATAAGTAATACATTTAACGATATAAAATTAATTATTAGAAAGCATTGAATAGCATAACTTCCAGTGAAATAATAGCAATATAAATATTTTGTTTCTTAATAGTTAACGCAAAAACTCTAGCAAAGACTCAAGAACGGCTTATATTTTGGGCAAATCAGGTCCTATGAGGATCAATGTATTAGAGAGAGACAATACCATAGATTAAAAATTCATGCTTATATATATAATAATAAATTATAAAAAGAAACTTATTTTTGTAACATTTCCTAAGATAATAAATATTGATAAAAGCAAGTAACTTATAAAACTTACAAATCTTATTATATTTTCACATTTCCAACAAAAAAACTTTTCTATACATTAACACGAAGCAACCGACTGGAAAACTTGATAACTCATTGAATGCTTGTTGAATAGTAATTAACACTAATAATATTACTCATTATATCGTCATTATCTCTGTATTCTACACCGTAAGAATAAATTTGATTGTTGTTATTATTAACGGGTTAAACCTAGAAGATGATGTAGGTTTTGCTTTAATAAACCGGACACTGATAACTGATAACAAAGACATACAGATTTAATTAAGAGGCTTATAGCAAAGTAAATAAATGTTGCAAATTGGAAGTCAAGGCTTTGCGGAGGTTTTCATTCTCTACTGAATTAACTATTATTGCAACAGGTAAACAATTAACATTAATTAGTTCGGAAGTAAAGTTGTTTAGGTCAAGGATGTCAGAAAAACTAATTCGATTTGAAAAGTTAGGAGGGTAGGTCGTCTCGTAGCAAATAGGCCTCAGTCTGCCCATTATAAGCATTAGCAAATAGTTTAAATCAACTTATGATAAAATATCATTTTGTCAAGTGATTTGTGAAATTGTTAAGTTACACTTTTTTTTTCTACACTTTAATGTAAACTTGTGAAGTACTGCTGTATGTAATTAAAAATGGGCATTTAAAAAAAGCATTGCTTGAACATGAGCCCTCTATTTATTAGTTCTAAGTTGAATTTTTTAAAATATGTAATTTATGTAAAAAATTGAGAGTAACATTGTTAAATTGTTAATAATTCTGAATACTTCATACTAAAGCTTTATTAACCTAATTTATTACATAATATGCAATAAACTTAACAATTATGCAGTTTGTGTATAAATGAATTAACCATTGTTTAAATTTTATTATTTCCCATTCAGAAAAGCATCTAACTATGAAATTAACGCCTTTCATAAATGAGTTTATCAAACAAGAAAGAAGAAAGACTAAAAATATAATTTATTTAAGTTAAATTCGTAACAAATCTAAAACTTGCCTCGACATTACGCTTTTGCTTATTATGTTTGAAAACTAGTTATAAGTAAATAGGCCTGAGCTGGGTAAAAGTCTGTTTAATAGTTTAATATATTCTCTTGACATTTAACTATTAGATTTAGTTGACTTTTCTAAAAGTTCCCCGAATTATAATAAAATATGCTGTACCATCTCAGCAACATGAATAAGGACTTTATAAACGGAAATTGGGAGATTGTATTAGGGATATTCTTGAATTAAGTCGCGGAGTTTACCAAGTACATTCATTAAATTTATCTGAATCAATATTAAATTTCGATGACAAAGCTAGTAAAATTGTAGAACAAAGATCAATAAAATCTTTAAGCCTGTAATTTCAATTTGATGTCCCACTTCCGCTAACTAACGGTTTTTTTATTAAATATTTTACGGCACTGGTGCCAACCAATTAGCCAACTCTTGGTTTATATATTCTGAATTAAATTATGCTTCTAGTGTATCTTATTTCCCTCTTATCCATTATATATTTCTAGTAGTTCACTTAGCGGTTTATCTCTACTAAACCTAGTTTAAGTCTAAACTCATTCTGTATGTATAATTTTCTAGCTGTTAATTGTTTCTTCTCATTATCTGACCTAACGTGCCACTGCTTAACACCCACTCCAAAAAGTGGTTCCAAAAATGTAACGCAGATAGGCCAAACTGATAACAAGTTTCTTTACATTGTTTTTGTAAAGAGACTTCCGTTTTGTTCGTTTTTGGGAATTGCTCTACAAATATTACACTTGCAGGATATGATGATTCACTCAAAGCAGAACACACTTTATATTGCATTATGGTTAACTGTAAATAAGTCTGTATCTAGTCGAAGAGCGTTGGGATTTCTTCCAAACTGTAATACTGTTTGAAGGAGAATTAACAACTAACTGAAGTAGTACATAAGATGTTACAAATAAACTATTAAAGCCTGAACAAATGAATCTGAAAAATACTGTTTGTATACACTATTCCTTGTACTACCATCAAATCCTCACTTTCAAATCAAATTATTAGTGGAATCCATTAGCACTCTATGAAACATTTCTTATCATGACTATAATATTCTAGAAGCTGTGTGTTTAATAAACTTTGCAACTTAATTTCTGTTGTACATTTTGTAATCGATCATTTTTTGGGGTAGCATTTCCTGTTAGCATATTTTGGTAAAATCGTAAAATGTCACCTGCAATTTTACTGTTATTAAAGTCCTTAATTAATAAATACTTTGTCAACTTAGAATCAACAAAAACTAATAAGACCTCGTCCGCAATAATATTAAGTTCTAATGTAGTATTAAGACTTGTCAGAAGTATTAAGTAGTGCATTTACAATAGAAGCATCTACTTGAGATATTTCCACTAGTCGACTAAATTTTGATCCCTTAGCTTTTAGACTGTTCTGAATAATCATTCTTGGGGTGTCCGCGAGACGGTCTGCAAAGGATTACTTGAATGTGCTTTTCATTACTTCTTACTAATTCGACACATTGAATTTCATTAACCAGTCACAGTACATAAGCAAAATATTTTATTTACTCCTAAAAACAAGTTTCCAAAATCTATCAACACTTTCATAAATTGACTAATTGACTAACTAAATTCATGTTACTATAGTCTCGACCTCGTTCAAAAAAGCTAGAATGGTTGTTGGTATCTGTGAAGAAAACTGCAAGTCACTGAAGAGCAAATTTCAAAGATATATAGCCTTGAAAAACAACATTTAATCAAATTACCTGAACACAACATTTAAAAAGTAATTTGTTCATAGGTCTATGAATTATGGTTGTGACATTGCCAAGCCCTTACAGTCGTAGAGACTGTATAGCAATTAAAAGTGCAAATTTTTGCAAAAAATCCCTTGTATTTTTAAAATTTTGTAGAAATCTTATACGGCGTAGCATAAAAAATCAAGTATTAACAAGTTAAAGTGTAAAATATAATTAAATAGTAAAAACATACCTTAGTCTTAGAAATCCATATCACAAATTTAACTAGCAAACAATACAATTCTGAGAATTCACTATTAAAAAACAATGCGTTGATGAGTCACTGATAACGCAAACTTTCACTTCTGAGGTCAAAAATAATTGATAATTAAGTAAAATGGGTTAACTATTTATATCTTTATCGTCTACTGCTATACATAAATAAATAATAGATATTTGACAATGAAATTTTGAATTTTTGACCTACAGCAGTACATAAATTAAATTAAAATTAAACTAACTGGATAAAACAATGACGCTGGTTTAATAATTGACTTTTTAACAGAAAAAAATGTCTGTTTTTTAATGCTTCCTTTACATTTTGCCGTGGTTCTCTGGTAATTGAAGGCAATGTCTCCCTTATATATTATCGTAACTTTATATCGGTTCATACGGGGTTTGGTAAACTTCAGACTTAAGATAACCCTAGAGAAAGAACTTTAATGAAGTAAGATCTCTGAGGATATTACACAGGTCCTCGTCATTCTTCCATGTTCCCGCATATTTCTAAGTATAGAGCACAAGTTAGATTTTGGTAAACAAATATTGATCCTACCATATGATTACCCAATATTCTTGCCCAAACATTAAACTTTAAAGGAAATTGGATATAATCTTCACACTGCAAAATGAAAAGGAAGCAACAAAATACACCGTTTTTTCCGTCAAGAAATCAGTGGAGAACATTTTTAATTATATAATTCAATTATTAAAACATTGTCATGTTGTTTTGTCTGGTTAGTTTATTTTAAACTTAATTTATTCAAAAACAAATAAAGCTGATTTACAATTATACTGTTGAATAAAGAATTAAAAACCCTTTAAAATGAGCTATTACTCGATTTATTTCGCCATTTTAAATTTTTAAGAGTGTACCTATCCTGCATTGGGACTGATATTTGGAATGTTATTTTTATATTTAAAATATTATTTATCAGAAATAAAAATCAACGTATATAAGCATTTCATCAAATATTTTGTTGTATGTTAATTAGTGGGGCGTGGTGGAATAACACTACGTTTGTGTAGTATGAAATTAGTACTGTATTCATCTGACTTACTTCTAACTTTGACGTCACGTTTACTGAATTGAAAAGCAACACAAAACATTTGGAGAATCTCAACATCAAAGTCATAAGAATAAATGATTGAAAGTTTTTTTGATGGTTAATAATTGTATTATTTTTACTGGATTTGTAGCTTCACAGAATTTAAGTTTGAGCCGACACCAACTGCAAAGCTAATAAAAAGTTGGGACCAAATATCTTAAGCTCAGCTGCCTTAAATTCAAGAGAATCAAGAATGTTGTTGGTAGAATATCAATTATAATAAATATTTTAAAATAACTTACCAGTAAAACATTTCCTCTTTCTTTTTGTTGATTAAGTTGGTCAGCTTTTAAGAGTGTTGGCATCTCGTTTCTCATTAATAAAGTTTTAACATGGCTTGTGGTTAAATCAGTAATTCTATAATTTAAGTCGCCTAGCCAATAAACTTGCCTAATAAAAAAATATTTAAGGCTATAATACGTCCTTCAACTTTTTTTTGACTTACTCATGATCTTTAATAGCTTGAGGACTTCTCCTGAAGTTCATTCTAGCATTAATATCTTTATAATCCTGATTTCTTCTTTCATATTCTTCTACATGAGCAGCCAAATGACAGTTGACAAAACACAATGAAGTATTGTGGAGTTCCAATCTTACACCTACACCACCTTTATTGCCCTAAATAAATTTAAAATGTATATATATTCTATTATTGCCTTACATTTATTTACCATTTTTCCTAATAGTCCTGTTCCAACTGTATCCACAGAAATGTTTCTTACATAATGATAATGTTGACTGTTCACCAAAACAACTAACTGCATGCCCACCAACCTGGCTAAACCCACTAGCTTATATTTAGCTTTCGGATGAACCCCTTCATTCACATATTTACTAAAAATAAATAGTCTTAAGCTGAGCCCAAATTATAAAAAGAATCAGAGGTAAACGATAAAATATAATACATATTCTAAGAATTTTAATGAACAAAACAGTAAAATAAAGGGAAGGAATGTTTTTAATCTTCGCAGATTTAGAAGCTGTTTTTAATACTGTAGAAAAAAATACATGCATTGAGAAGTATGTAGAACGTGAAGAACTAAATAGTCATATTCACATTATAAAAAGCATATATGAGTACGGGTAAAAATAGGTCTGAAGAGATCAAAAAACAATATTATAGAGAAACAACTAAATTGTTATAATCATTTTAACAGATATAAACGAGAAAGAATAAAAAAGAATAGATATGGAGAGGCTAAAATAGTCATGAAGGAGTAGACCAATTCAATGTTATTTGACCTATAAGCTGGTTGATGTATATGAAGCCCTTGATAAAGGGACAACCCACTCAGCAACACTAAATGATGATTAAATAAGAATCTCGGTACTATTGGGTTAAGTGCCACAGTAAGGTTAAAATTGTGAGATAAGTGATGAGGTCTCAGCAGACGTTTTATCACAGGCCTTGTCTCATATAAATCAACCACAGTAATCCTAGAGTCACCTTTCTTATTTATATTATATATATATATATATATATATATATATATATATATATATATATATGTGTTATTGATATAAAAGTCAGTTTTAATTGCTAAATACGTTAATGCATGTATATTGTGAGTAGCAGGAACAAGGTGTTGGCAGAATATAAAACAAATCAAGAAATTACTACTTCAAAAATATATTATTGACCCAAGCGGTTTTGGACAAATATTTCAGAAGACACAAAGATGTCTATTTTACAAAGAGTTCATTGTTTTTTTAATAAACGAAATCCCCACTTATGATAAAATTTTGATTAAGGTTAATAATAATGAAAATCTACAGAATTTCAAGAAATCAACATTAATCAAATTATTGAAAGAGCACAATTTTCGGTAAGTTTATAATATTAATATAAACACAATATTAATAATGGTATATTATAGGTTTAAAAAAAGATAACGAAATAGTATTCTGAATGAAAAGGACGAAAATATATTATCTTGAGTAAATGCAGGTCTTAATGTAAATAAAATTTGGACAAATACGTGACAAATATAACACTAGCATTTATTTAAGGTATATCTATATGATTAAAAAAACCGTTCTGGTAAGGTCGAATACTTGGTGAAAACGGAATAATTAACATTAGTAAAAAAAATCAGATAGGCTTATGAAAATTGTTGTAGAGCTGTTTATCATTAATTTAGAAAGCGATTCTGACATGTCCGCCTCTAGGTGATAAATATTTGTTAAAATTAAAAGTATTTAAATTATTCAATGTGGATTTAGGAATACATGTTCAATAAGTCTATTTGGTATTATGATACTATTTTTTTTTCAATTAAATAATAAAATACATAACATTTTTATGTGTTTATTTAATATTTTATTTTCTATTTAAATTATAACACTGCTTAATAGAAATGGGGATCTACGTATTTTTACAAGGGGCGATACAGATGAGGCCTTTATATGATCCCTCTGTTTGTTCATAATCATAATGTTATTAGTTGAATATACTTAAGTACTCAGTATTATATAGGATTTTTAATACAAATCCCGTTGCAAGTCATATATCAATTATGAGATCACGACCCTGCAGTGTTGTCGGCTTGTCTAAATTTTTTGGCATTTTGTAGAAATAAATGTCAATAATCAGCTTATTCACACTATGTTTGTTTTGAAAAAAAACAGTTTTTTTATAAGTTAACTATCTAGCAAAGCAAGAAAATAAAGACAATATTATAAAATTACCGAAAACGTGGTGAAAACACACAACTGGTTGACGGCCGGACGTCAGAAATCGTTGAAATATTTCAATCTAAATACTCGACAACGTCGCATCAAGGCATGCCAATCGCTACAATGTCATTTCTTCATCATAAATACGAGTCTCATGGGCGTAGAAAATTTCAAAATTATTTAATGTATATTATGGTTTTTTGAGTACTAAACATATAATAATGATTTATAAACTTTATATTATAAAGAATAAGACGTATATAAGCCAATATAATTGAAATAATTCTAAAATTATCAAAATAATTACGATTACTTTTTCGGTTTTTTGTACTGTGACTACGTTCATGAGTCCTCGTGAATTTTCGTGATGTTTCGTATGATTTATCTTAGTTAGGGAAATTTTAATTAGTTGGCAGTACTATGACGAAAGAGGTACGTCACTCCTGACGTGCAACGGTATTTGTACTAAAAATCCTATACAAACTTATGCTACTAAATTCATATATTAGACCAAAAAGAAACTGTGAATATTAAATTTAAAAAAACAAATGTGAATGAAAAGTTCTTACACAAGAAACTTCTTGTAAGATGTATAACTGTTGGGAAGAAAATGATAAAATATGAGATGATATCATGAAAAATCACAAGAAAAAAGATGCTAGACCCAGTTATAATATAATTAATATCAAATTTGAATACTTACTACCACTCAGCTTCCCTGGGTGTGTCATTAAACAAAAACGCTTCTTTACTTAAATCTATTTCTTGAAACCCCACTGCATATAAATCTGGAGGATTCTCATCTGCACTTAACCATTGTTTAAGAGATATTGTTGGAGGTTGGCCATTTACATTCCAAGTCCCAACAAATATCCTGCAAAATATTAGTTTAGTTTAATAATTATAAAAAAACAATTTTTAATTAAATGGACTTACGTAAACTCTTGTTTTTGGGTGTACTCAGCTTCTTTTAATTTCAAGTGATATTTTAACATTGATTCCCTATTAATAGCTGTTTGTCCGGTACTTATTTGGTGCCGGGTTATTGGTATATCATCCTATAAAAAGTTAGAATTATCTAATCTAACAAATATTGTTTTAAAATTTCATATAAGGCGCTATAGGAGTAAGTACCTTATCCAAATCTGAAGTGCTAGGCTGACTCATTGTACCTATATATTTGTCTAACCACACAAAATTCGGTTTATTGTACAGGGAAACTAAAAAACACCAAATATTTTCAAGAAAACATAATAACTTTAAGACTTACGTTCTTTTGAGCGTATAACTTCAGAGGCAAAATTAGAACTTTCTATGCCTATTTCAATCTTAAAAGCGCGTTTTATTTTCTTATAAGTAATTATAAAAATTATATGGCTTTGACTGTCTTCTATGGGTTCAGTATCTAAAAACAACTATAATCAATATATTCTAAGAAAATGCTAACCGTTTTCTTACCACAAGAAAAAAATTCATTAACGGGAGTAACAGTTTCTACAGAGAGATCAGATATGCTGGTTGGTTTAGGTTTGGAAGAAATTAAAACAAATAAGGCAAATGACTTATTGTATTCAACTAAGGCTAAAATACGGTTTTCATTTGACCAAATTTCTTCTAATGTAAACACATTAAGATGAATCTAACCTTAAATAAGGAAAATAATATGCCCTCCAGCTGTCTGTTATACTGTCATTCAAGAATATAGGTGATTTCAGACATAAGAAAGGATACACTTTTAACTATTTCAGTAGATAAAAATTTAGCCTGTACAATATTAACCACATCTCTGTGTACACCTAACATAATTAAATATAATCAATTCATTTTATGTAAATATTTACTGAAATAATGTAAAAATAAATACCCAGGTCTACAAACGTCATAAACATAACCTAAAATTGTCAATGATATCTACTCAATTTGACATATACATTCTTCTTATCTTCTCTTTTTTAAAATGAACTTTTTGGTATTGTAAAAAATATTTTTTTTGGGTCATTAAATCATCTTTATTGAGGGCACCACATAAAATTTTTAAAAAGTTCATCAAAAATATGTATTTGAAGATTATAACGTGTTCGGCCTGATGTAAGTAGGTTAGAATAATAGGTTTCTTCTTTGTCCCATTTTAGCTTTTTGGTATAGTAGATTTCTTGGTGAGTCATTTCACTTATGAGAGTAAATTTTATTAGTAACTGTTAGAGGGCGTCATTTATATTACTCCTAGTGTTCTCATTGTACTGAATTTAGATATTGTTAAAAATATTAAAAAAATGAACGAGTGGTTGCATTGTAATAAATGTTTCATTAGATTTCAACCCAATATTAAATTGTATTTGGTTGAATGCGCTCATGTATTTTGTGAAAATTGTATCAAACATGTTGGTAAGCATTTATATAAAATATGTATATCATATATACTTATAACAAATTGGTTTTTTATAGACGAATCAAAATGCTTGGTTTGTGGAAAGTCTGATAGATATATACCAATTGATAAAGAAATGCATTCATCTGCACAACCATTTTTTATACCGTTCGAAAGTCATCTAAAAAAACTAGTGGAGGTACCTATCTTATATAAGAATTATGTGTTTCTTTAGTTTTACTTTCAATATTTCAATTTCAGGTAAACAATTTTCAAACGATGCACAGACAAAGGCTTTACCATTGTCAAACCCAAAAATATCAATCTCTTAAAAAAGAAATGTTTAATTATCATCAAAAGATTAAAGGACTTATAAGTGAAAATAAAATGATGCGAAGCATGTTATTAGTAAGTCACTATTTGTTCTTTGTAAAATCCGTTTGTACTGAGTCAAAAAATATGTTTTAGAATAACAACTGCTCTAATTACTCGGCATCAGGAGGTTTTGTAGCCAGCACACCTTCTTTAACCAATGATCACAACATATCCTCCTTCCATGACACATCTGTTTTGTCTTCAATACCCTTCACACCTGTATTGCCAAGCAAATCCGTCCCTGGCTATGCTCACAGAATTTCTCAATCTAATCCAAATATACGAGGTATTCATATTCCACACAATCAACCAGTAAGTAATGAATGTATACATAAAAATCTAATATTCTTCAGCAGTAATAAAAATGTAAGTGATAAATATATGTATATGTGATTGTGTTATTTAAAATTCATGCTAGTTTAAGTATCTGCAAGTGTTATACTATTCTTGATATGTATTCTCAGGTGTTAGGAATAGGGGAAGGTTGCCAAATTTTTACAATTTAATTACTTAGATATATACAGGGTTCGGCAATAGTGCGTCGAAGTAGGGTTAGTCCGCTATTATTGAAGTTACGAAAAAAAAGTTTTTACAAAAAGTGTAGGCAGTCTTGAGATTCACATTTTAAAATTAGTCCCAAATATACAGTGTGTTCAGGAACGCAATGCCAGACAAAAATTTTGTTTTTTTAAATGAAACACCCCCTACATTTTTACATTTTTATAAACCTCTTGCCGAGCTAATTTCAATGATGTATCATATTTGATGTCTATTATGTTTAATAAAGGATCTACAGCCACCTGAAAATCACATTTTTTTGAATTCAGATGTCTGTAGCAGCCAAAACGTTGAAAATAAATAAAAACGGCTTACCTGTCCATGACGGTATTAAAAAATATTTGATACACAGTGATCAAAAATTTGAAACCCCCATCTTATGTTTAATAACTTTAATAATTGATTTTCAGGTGGCCTTAGATCCTTTATTAAACATAATAGACATCAAGTATGATACATCGTTGAAATTAGCCTGGCAAGAGGTTTATAAAAATCTAAAAATATACGGGGTGTTCCATTTAAAAAAACAACATTTTTGTCTGTCACTGCGTTCCTGAATACACGGTATATTTGGGATTAATTTTAAAATGTGAATCTCAAGACTGCCTACACTTTTTTAAAAACTTTTTTTTCGTAACTTCAATAATAGCGGACTAATTGAGCTTTGCGACACTAATGCCTCACCCTGTATATATATATATATATATATATATACTGGCTCAAAATATTTAAGAAAATGGGATGAGGTATAAAAATTGTGACTATTAATATTTTCAAATTGATATAGTTTAATTGTACAAAAATACAATATAGTATTAAAAAGGGTCGAATTTAAAATTACATCAACGGTTCAATTAAGCCAACTAGTTTTCTAGGTTGTACCACTGACTCTCTTAAGCACAATTTAAGCAAAAGTACTTTTTTGTCCTTGCACTAATACCGGCACATTGAATGAGCAACCAAGTGCGACAGTCCATTCATTGGATAATTTCTTTTTCCTTGGTAGTTTCTTCACATAAAATGAAAAATACGTATTTAATTAGTTTCTCTTTTGTGGTTTTTTTGTTAAATCTTGGTGCTTTTATTTTATTTATAGGGACTATAGATTATTATAACTGCTATTTTTTCATTACCATAAGTCGATAGACCACCTGGTTGTGGGTCTTGTTTTGATGCCGGTAATACGAAAATATTCTTAAATCGTTTTTTCCTTTTCTGTGAATTGTCATACCTGCATCATTACGATCGCTAAAAGACGTAGTTATTGGAATCTCAACCCTATTTAGAATGTTAACAGGGGTGTCAGAAGGTTGGACCAGTCTGGTAATCTTTAAAGAGATGTCTGTTTATAGGCCAAACACCAGAGACACGGAAGGCTTCATTTAGTAATCTTGTAATTTGAGTTTGTTAGATTTTATCTCTCTTGTATAGGCGAAGAAATGTTATTTGTGATTGAGTAAAATATATCTGTATAGAATTAAAAAAAAGGTATGTCCAAACGTTGTAAGCGATGGGTACTATGGCCAGCAAATTAAAGTTATACGATTTATATTGGCTCATATTGTTAGCATGTAATAAACATATAGACGTATTTTAGGTGTTATGTGGGCTGTTTAAACGCTGATAAAAATTTAAAAAAAATATTTAGAGGTATTTATATATGATTTTCTAAATATTCGTAGTTAAGCTCACCGGTGTCTTTGAATCCTCTTCCATGTAGAACATGAGAAAGCTGTATTTTAGACTATCTGCAACAAGGTTGAATTATTGATTTGTTGTTTTTGATTGTTTTGACAAAATAATTATAATACACTCGTGGTAACAAAGTTTCCGATGCACGTCATAATATAACTAAAGTTACTTGGTGCTACATTGTTACAAAATTCCGTACTTATATGATGTTATTCTGCATTGACATTTCTGTCAGCAATGGAAATTTCATATTGATCATATATATATATATGGCAACTTCCATTAAATAGTCCAGTCGAACTACTATTTCTTGTAAAAGAAAAGAGATATGGTTAACAAGTATGACTTATCTGACTGAATGGATACATAATTCGTGTCATTGATGATGTGCGTCGGAAAGTTTATTACCACGAGTATAGTCTATTTAAATATTTGTCCAAAGTTCCTTCTTTTTCAAATATAAACCAAACCGAATAGGAAAACTTTCTTGCACCAGGGCAGATAGTAGTTTGATGAATAATTTATGGATTATATGAATCTGCCGATAATGTTAATTCATTTAACTGGAGACGTAGATTATGTGATACCTCGTTTGAAATCTGTTTTGATGTTTTATTTAATGCTGTTTTGATTTAGAAGTTTCGTAACATGGTTGCCAAGTGTGGTACTTACTTATACTTTAAATCAGAAGTTGCAATATCTGATTAAATCTAAGCTTTATTCAGCCATTATCTAAAAGTAAGCAATAAAGTATCGTTCATTTCTAATTGAAGTAGAACATTATTTTAAAAATTCGGTTAGGCTAATGGACTATAGGGAAGATTGAAGTCAATATATACATTGCATATACACCAGCATCTTCTAAGTGATGTATCATATGACCCAAATAAAAAGCTGTTTAAAAAACTAAGGAAATATCGCTAGAAGCGTCATTTATTCATTTCAAAGTTTTACAAAATTTGTTGTAAATAAACAATTCGTAAAAAGTCTAATATCTCTTTAAAATTAAACGCAACGCCTATGTTTAGTTAATGTGTAATTTGTTTCATCTCGTCAAAAATAAACTTTGCAAATATTTACTAAGACATTTGTTAGCGTTTACCAGTGGTGCTAGTTAATCTAATAGGTATTTTTTGATTACATACAAAATGGCCTATTCTATTACAGAACGAGTTTAAAGTATTTACACATTAGCCAAACATAGGCGTTGCGTTTAATTTTTAAGAGATATTAGACTTTTTACGAATCTTTAATTTACGACACACGCAGTTAAAGAGTCAGTTTATCACTTATTTTCACTTTCACATTTATTACTACATTTAACAAGTTACTAACTTGTGTGTTGCTATTTTAATATGTATCAACAATAATGTAGATCAAATGCGAATGTTAAGATAATGTTTTTCGGTCAAGAGTTGATGAGAGAATGAATGTCTACGTGCTCTTAAGTATTCGATGTGCTCTTTTCAGGTGAGTTTGAGTTATTGCATTTTAGAATATGATGCAGGTGTGGGGTTTAAGAAAAAGATAATTCAATAGAAGCGTGAGATAGATATTTGTTTGTTTTAGCTGGCGTAGTAATTGCAGGCTATATGCGATGTTGTCAATTCATTAAATAAGTGTTTTAAGTTTGAGATGTCGCCAATACTTTTAATAACTAAGAAGTACAAAGAAATTACATGTACTAATTAAATTTTTCTTTTTAAAATTATAAAACCTGACAATTGCAAGCCAAGTTAAAATTATTCCTACGTTTGTATACAATTAATACGTTGATTGTTACGGTCACCTTATCAGAACTAAAGGAGAAAGTATAAAAACTGTCATAAAGGTGAAATTAAAAAAAAATGAAGGGATAGACCAATCCAGAGTAGTTTGACCAATCAGATGGATTGATGCAGATTAAGCTTTTAATAAAGGGACAACTCACTCAGCAAATCTAAATTGCTTCATAAAAGTGAGGCCCAATCATTTGAGGGCATCTCTTTTTAAAACCTTGGGAAATTTGAAAGGCTTCATTAGGATCAGTGCTCATTGTGTATTATTAGTTGAAGATCTCCAAGTAGTGAGTACTGCAAAAACTAGTGGCACTATCTGTATGTACTAGACTATGGATATGGATATATGAAATGAAGAAACAGATGAGAAGGAAAAGTTCTAAGACGAAATGAAACTTTTTGCAAGAGATGTCTCAAATATCTTGTTGGGTATAACAAAGTAAAATATTTCGTCATGTTCAAATTTTAGGAACATAATCTAGGTTTATCTAGGTAAATTTGTAAACACTTAATACTTATATATCCAAAGTATTTTGAGGGTGATCCAACTAAATTATCAAACCATAAACTACAAAATTTTTCTTTTTGGCATGGCATACATCATGAACGTGTCGAAGGATTTATTGGAATTAGTGGACCTTATTCGGCAGGCTACCTAAGAAATACGAGGGTCATTTTTAAAGTTCTAGAGTTATCACGTGACATATCTTAAAAATTAGGTACTCTCGGCCAGTCCCCTACTGTTTTGTGTCTCTGTTTATGTTTTTTTTTTCGTAATACTGCTTTGTTCGTCACTATATCAAAAATGAATTCCACTGATTGTGAAGTGCAATCGATTTTTAAACGCAAGAAATGTTCGGTCTGCTGAAATTCACCGACAGCTTGTTGAAATTTAGGGAGAAGGTGTAATGAATGATGGCAAAGTGCGTAAAGAAGAGTGGCTTTTTAAGGAAGCATGGAGAAATGTTAATGATGAAGAATGATCCGGACTCCCTACTGTCATAAATGAAGAATTGACAAAATGTTGATAAGGAAATTAGCCAAGACAGGTATAATTAAATTTAATGAAGGAGGAGCAGCTATCACTATTGACGTGCTTCATCAAAAATTTAAGTTTTAAGATCAGTAATTTATAAAATTGTTTCTGAGAAACTCTAATATAAAATAATTGAAACTAAAGAAAACTCTAAATTTTTGTGGTAAAGATTTAGTTTTCTTTGGTTTTTTCCTACATACCACATTTGAGTCTTATGGAGAACCTTCTCTATCATAAAATAATTAGTACAAGATGGTCGCCAAAGATAATGAAAGGAGCACACAACAAAGCGTATAACATATTTTTGGTCATTTTGGAGCATTTTTTCATTTTAGAATTGAACTTTGATTACATTCTTAATATTTGAACAGAAAAATGGAACACCTGTATATTAATTTTAGTCGAACATTCGGTGAAGGAGGTTTTGTTTTTTATCAAATGTCTTCCTTCTAATTAACTGTTTTTTCGTTTCATCTAATATAGCTAATCATACGCAAAAATCAATAAGTTTTCTGTAAATATTTTATTAAACATGATGGAGGTAAAAGTAATCCGCTTATTTCATATTTTTTGTTCGCATAGCCACAAAAGTATCCACTTAAGGATTAGAAGGGGAAAATCAAACGGAATGGAAATCATTTTAGACACAATTTTTTTCTTTGTAGTTATTTAGTGTTAAAAATTGACAAGAAAATATTACGAACTGATGGATGATGGGATAAAGGTGTATGTTTTTAGGTGTATTCTTTGCTTTAAAATTTTCGTTTTTGTTCACCTTCTAGGGGTGTAATGTGGGAGAGAAATAGAATTAAACTCATTCTGTGAAAGTGTTTGCCTGTCATGATGTATGTGACAAGGCGTAGGTTTTTTCGTAGCATTGTTGGAATTTACCATACATATTTAATTATGTGTACGGCTAATGGACTCCGGTCCAACGTCAATGCATAAAAATTAAAATACTTTAATAAAGAACATTAAAAACTAATATTGTTTCTAGATCATCAAAATTTAATAAAAATGTAATGTATTTGTGTGCTATTTTTCCAAAAACCACTTTTTTAATTAATAAAAACCGTGAAAACTACAATCGAATTTTATTATGTTTTGCAGTTATAAAAATATCTCCATACCTTTCTACTATCCTCCAAATAAAAAATCCAAAAAACAAAAATTGTTTTGTTGCGGGAGCCATTATAATCCCTAATAAAATCGAATGTATACGGTATACGCGTGTTTTATTTCAAATTAATTATCTCCGGCATTTTGTTCTGTACCTACGTAAATAGATTACGCTGGATTTAAGGGTTCATTACAAATGGCAAATTGAATAGAACGTCATTTTTAAATTCTACGTTGCGGCGGATTTGGGTTTTGTGTTATTTGAAAGCCCTGGACATTGTGATCTGAATGAAATATTGTGGGTTAATATTTTTAAAATTTACCTATTCACCCAAATTAATTAAAACCTTCAATACTGACATATTAATTAAATATAATGCAGGACTGCCGTTTACTTTTGTGTATTGAACATTTAGATACATAAAAAATGAGAAATCAATATAGATTTTCGTAAATATATTAAAATAATAAACACATTTTTTAGATTAAAATAGGTATTTGCTCAACTTTTTTATCACTTTATATGCAGATTATAATTTTCTATTCCAAGTTATTGATCTATTGAATCGATTTGCTACAACTCCTACAAAGGCCCCATGTAATGGCCTGATCGATTCCCTGATGTGACTCCCATGGATATATGTACATGTGGATATGTAACAGATAATCTCTTAATATGTAAAAAAGTTTAGTTTTTTGATATACATAAATTTTAATTGAGACTTTCAATTTATTTCAACTTGAATAAATGTGTTAATTCATTAATTACTTTTCGCTTATGAATAAAACATAAACAAATAAGAATTTTGCAATAAATTTATTGGAAATTATTTAAAACGCTATTAGAGAATTAGCAAATAAAAATTAACGTCGTTTATGCACATGCGAAATTATTTCTACATAAATCCATTTATTTAATCGATGTGTTTACTTCAAAACAGGTACAACAAATATAAACATGTGAGAGTATCAAATGATTTTTTTTTGTACTTCAATGATAATTTTAATGACAAATATCGAACTTTGTAATTACGAAATCATGTTAGTTTTAATAATTTCTTATTAGAAAAAATATATATTGGCCTTGTACTAGTTGATCACATGATTTTGATATTTATTCGGGATATCGAGAAAGAGCGGAGCAACCAGCACGATGTACCTCTATTAGACAATAAACACGAAAAATATTCTAGGTCGTATTAAGAGGAAGCGGAGATTAAAATATTTCCATCAAAACACTTTTTTTTTCAAAAGTATTTTATTTGAAACCATTTTTTATATACAGTATGGTCCAAATGAAAGGAATAAATTCATTATATCGTAAATCGGCGATTTTAGGGGAAAATTCTGAAACCGTCGATTTTCATTTTTAAATGGGCGCTTCGTCAGGTCAGCTTTTTATATTTGTCGTCATCTCTGTTCCTAAGTTCCTGCACTAAATTGACTTTATAGGGATGCCACTTCTCCTTTTTTAGCGTTCTAAGAACTGTTTGATGGCTAACTTCATTGTCTAACGCTACTTGTCGTAAACTGGTATGAGGATCATCTTCAAAGACTAGCAGAACATATAGTTTCTTGTTTTCAGATATTTGTTTTCTACTACCTTTAGGGAGGAGGTCTTTTACATGACCCGTTTCTCTAAATGTTTTCTCAATTTTGCTTACTGAGGACTGGGTTATTGGTTCTGGGTTGGGATATTTATTATTGAATAACGTACATATTTCTTTCTGCGTACGTGTTTTATCTCCACAACCAATTAATGTTACACTTTCAATTCGCCCCGTTTCAGTCAGCTTCTTTTGATAAAATAGTCAAAAAGTTTTTGATTTCGTCGACTACAATCATCATTAACCACTAGTTTTTTAAAAAAAAAAGGTAAACACTAGTTTAGACATATTTTCATTGTCACTGATGCCCTTTACCATATTTATTTTTTTGTATCAGTAAATACATCAACACAATACTTAATAAATTAAGAAATCTGTTCGAATGTAATTAATACTACTTTTTACAATAATACTTAGACATAATTGATATGGGTGAACAGATATTTAAGACCTTTCAATTGATGTATTGCAAGACCCACTTTATTTAAAAATTTTAAAAATAAAATCGCCGATTTACGAAATAATAAAATATTCCGTTCATTTGGACCAAACTATATATATAATGGAAACGATAATAATGGGTAGGTAATTTTTAATGAATAATTCTGTACTATGTCTTTGCAAGTTATTTTAAACAGGTTTAAATATGAAACAGAATATTGAATTTTAAATAAAAATAAAATAGATTTATTACTAATAGGGATTAAAAATAAAGGTATAATATGAATTTTTAACGATTTTTTTATAAAATATTCAAATATATATTTATTCAAATATTTAGGTTCAAAACAATGAAATTAATATTATTTTATTAACATAAATGTAATGAAAAGTTTGAAACCGGCGTAATGAGTTACATAAATATAGGAGCGTATAATTTTTCAGAAGCATTTTTATCCACGATTATTAGAACTTTATGGATAAAAATTTTTAACCTATAGCAGACAAAACAGATCCATAAATTTTCAATAAAGGTTGTCTTTGACGTGACGTGACAGTCAAAGGAAGAAAGATTCGAAAAAACCGAGCACCTGAATTAAAAATGACTTCGATTTCTCGAAAATAGTCTGTCTACCACAGATAATTTTTTATTCATTTATTAATTATATAGAAGGCAAAGGGAATATGATGTAATTAACATACAATATGTACTGAAAAAATAATGTCATAGATTAGAATAACATGGCGTGTGTTATGGGTTTTACTGTATTCAGGGTGGCTCAAATAATATCGAAACATCGAATATTTTATTCTGGTACCCAGATGGTTCCAAAACAGAGGTAAATGCTTTAAGTTAGGGCGAATTTTAAGTAGAGGAAATGGCATACATGAGTTGATTATATTAACAGGGAGAGATATATTGAAAGAGAAGCTTTCGACTATTGCTTGACGGTGGTAAACATTGATGGTGATGGTTCACTGTAATTTTAAATGTACATTGTCTTGAATTTTTGCTTCAGTCGGTCTTGCAATTGTTTTAATGTGAATACTGCTTTTGGGAGCCTTCTTTAATTTTGGAGTGTGACATTTTTTCTTGCGCCAATGAAAAATTCTTAATTCTTCTTATTACTGGCGTCTTATACAGTATTCTTAGGCTTGTTTGACTAAAGATACATTATCTATTAGGATTTAAGAGGATACAAACATCGTCTTTCAAATTTCTGTTGAACTATTTCTCTTTTCCTATTACAGACTTGGATGTTTCGCCTTGTGGGTATTTGGTACTAATTATATGAATGCCTCTCAAATGCATACCATGAAATAATAAAAACTAACTAAAAATAGTAATGAAGGGTACAGGGTACTATCACCACGTGATACAGTTGTGAAGTAAAACCAATTTAAAATGATAAAAACAACCCTTTACTTCACGTCTTTTTGAGAATATGTAACAAATATTACATCAAAAAATTCTTTTTTAATAATCCTTTTATGCGTTTCAGAATGAAAGACTTTTTCTCAAAATAAAATTTTTGATTTGAAGTCATTCTACTCCTGGACACCCCAAATATTAATAATTAAATAAAATTTAATTCAATAAAATTTTCTCTGAGAGTGTACGTCACGAAATGTACACTGCAACATACAGACATAAAATGAGCTCCCGCCTGTTATCCCTCCATTTGTCCACGCAAATCTTGAGAGCAGAGACATTCCTGCAATTGGTGAACCGTAATTGACGGAAAGTTTTAGTTTGATCGTATATACCAGAGAACAGACGACCTAAGCAGTAAGAAGTTTGAAAGAGGACGTAGGACACAACATTTTGTTTTAGCTGCTGTAGTAATTTTTTTCATTCCTTTCTGTTCCTGCATTTAATCTTCCAATCCAATATTTCTATTGATATAATGTCTTCCTTCAGGTCCTCTTTCCATCTCTTTTTCGGACTTCTTTTGCTTCTTACTCCCATTGTTATTATTTTTATTATTTCTGTTGGTGTTCTCTCATTATATGGCCTATCCATTCTAATTCTTATCTTTAATATGTTTTACTATATTTTCTTCACTCAGTTCCTGCCCTGTGTGTTTTTATTTGTTTTTTTTTCACCTTTAGTAGTTGTGTTTGGTCCTAGTATCGTTCTCATGATCCTTTCTAATATTTTGAGTTCCAATTCTTCTTTTTAACCATTTTGGTTGTCTCTATAGTGTATGTTATGGTTAATCGCATTAAAGTCTTATATGTTTTGATTTTTGTTGTTTTACTGATTGTTTTATTCTTTCTTTAATGCAAATATTTTTTAATTCCACCAACAGTTTAGTTCTATTTACAGTATCAGAAGCACTTCTAAAGTCGCTAAAGTCGATAAAAATCATATTCAACTCTTTGATGTAATGTTTGTACTTTTGGGTTATTTATTTTATTTTTTGTTGGTCTTCCAGGTCTAAATCCATTCTGGTAATCTTCTTATCTTCTCTGTGTAATTTTTCAATTGATGGTTAACAAGATTTGCGAAGATTTTATATGTAGCGGATATAAGGTTATTGCCCTATAATTTTTGATTGTGTTCTATGTTATTTTTTTTAAGTATTGGTGCTATAATTCCTACATTCCATTCATTAGGGATCTTGTTTTCAGTTCAAATTTGCTGTATAATTTTATTTATCTCTTCATGTAGCATAACTCTTCCATATTTCATACACTATTCCGTATTCATTGCTTTGAAGTTTACCCAGTCTTCTTATTTCTCTTTGACTTCTTCTATATAGTGTGGAATAAGTAATATTGTCTTCAGATGTATTTTGTATCATTATCTTCTGCATCTGTTGTATTGTGTTGTTCTTCTTCTCTATATACGGTTGATTCGTGGTATTCTCTCTATATTTTTCCAATCTCTGTTGGGTCATGTTACAATATACCATTTTTGAAAGCTATGAACGTAAATGAAAATACTGTGAAAACTAATGATGAAAGGGCATATTTCGTTGGCCAGAGAAAAAGTCACGGATATATGCACACGAATGTCCTTGAGATCTATTGCATCGTTATCTATGTGAAGACGATCAAAGATAAACAACCGATTGAAATCGAAATATCAAAACAGAAACTTAAGTGAATGTGATTTTTTTTATAATAAAAATTGAAGAGCTGTCAACATTTTACGAAGTTTTAGGAAAATTTTTATACAGTGTGTACATAATATATCTAATACAGTCTGGATTAAATTCATTTTAAGCTAAATAAACAATTTTGAGGAAAAATCCTGAGACGGTATACAGTGTATAAAAATTACTCGGAAGCTAGAAATGTCAAAAATCCAAATACCAACTATGAACTTTCGACATTTGTATCTGAGTTTTAGTAAAAAAGTTGAAACGTAATGGACTTTTTGACAAAAGCGTTTCTATCCTATATTATAACGAATGTTTGTCAAATGCTTTTAGACAGGGGCAATTAAACGTGTATTACTGTGGAATCATTTTTATTTTTTGTTCTATACTTAAGGGCTTATGTTAAAAAAATATTTTCTCTATTTTGATTTAAAAATATCCATTCCATCCTGTGACACCATGTACGTACATATAATACTCGACATAAATTTCTTATTTTTACATTGGGTCGAGTATCAAGATAATCAGAAAGCTCTCGATCGATGTTCGAATTGTGTAATAGCCTTTCATTTTCCTACTTTAAATACCAAAAGCCCATAGTTCGTTATGTACCTAACTAGTTGCACGGAATAAACGATACGTTAAGAACTAATTTACCATACATCTTTGCAAATCGACTATTAGCACACACAAGCATGCATTATAAAGAGTAGATGACTCAGTATTAGATAGCGATAGGTAAGTAGCGGACAATTTCGGAAAGAATTGAAAGTGATAAATACGAGGATGTTCCAGAAAATAACGAGACTGGTGCTATAGTATAACAATGAAACATTTATTTAAAAAACTTTAACAACTGTCCTTCAAAGTACTCTCCATTCTGTTCAATACACTTATCCCATCGCTTTATGCACTTATCCTAAACCTCTGAGAAACCATTTTTGGATAGACTGTTTAGTATACCCATTACAGCGTTGTTAAGCTCTAAATCCGACTCAAATCTTCGACCTCTCAATTCTTTTTTGACTTCAGGATATAAATGGAAGTCACATGGAGCAAGGTTGGGAGAGTAGGGGGGTGAACCATAATTTCTAACCCTAATTCTTCAATTGTTCGTTGAAAAAGCGCTGCTCTGTGAGCCGGAGCATTGTTGTGATGGAGCGTCCAACCAAAGTCTTGATAAAGCGATCGTTTTTTCTTTAAATTTGCCTTTAAGGGTCCTCGAAGTACATTAGAATAGAACTCCCCAGTTACTGTATCCGCTAAGTACAATGTGATCGTAAAAAACGCCACATTTATCAAAAAAAATCAAGTGCATTACTTTACCAGCGATTTTAACAGTTTTGGCCTTCTGCGGTCTTGGGCTGCCTTTATGCTTCCATTGCATACTTTGAGACTTCAATTCAGGATCGTAATGATTAAACTAACTTTCGTCACATGTAACCACATTATTTAAAAACTGTGGATTTCGCTGCAGTTGCCTTTTCCACTGCTGACAAATTGTCACTCGATTCGCTTTTTGTTCATCACTTTTGGAATCCATCTTGCTGCGACTTTCGGGTACCCTAAATCATCATGAATACTTTTTTGAGTAGAATCGTAAGACAAATTAACAATGACAGAAATTCGTTTTATACTAATCCGATGACCATTTTGTATCAAGTCGTTAATTTCTGAAATTTTTGTGTCAGTTCACGCAGTTTGTGGTCGATCAGGACGAGGTTCATCTTCAACTGATTCACAACAGTTTTTAAACTTCTTATGCCACTCAAACACTCTACATCGTGGTAAACAATTGTCTGGATATGCGCTTTTAATCATTTCAACAGTTACAGTTGGTGTTTAACCCAACCGAACACAAAATTTTATCGCATGTATTTTCTCCACTTTCATTTTTTTGACGGGTACGCAAAATACTGACAATTAACACATTATGAGCGGCTAGCTCAGGATATCGGACAGTGCTGCGTAGCGGGCCAATTTGCCAGCTAAGCAAAATATACGCGTGTGAAAATAAACTTGATAGACGTAAAAGTAATGGTTAGATTTTTGCTAAATTTGGTAATGGGTCTTATGTGGAACTATATTTTATATACATTAATTTATATTTTTATATTTGATAAGCATATTTCAGAAATTCGTGAGATTATGCAGGACTCACTTGTTTTATAAAAATACAATATTACTGTCGAATTTCTTATGAACAAAATTATACAAAAAAACAATACAATAAACATTTCAAAAATATAAAGCCATTAGAATTATAGGCCGTTGTTCCCAATTTAACGGGCGCATAATAAAATAGTCCGATAATATATACATATGTAAAAAAAAGTATGAAACCAAATATACAGTTTAGTTAAATCCTAAAATAGTTACAAATGTATATACAATATATATATATGTATATATATATATATATATATATATATATCGCCGTTAACGTTTTATTTTATTGGATATATATATACAGGACAATATACTAGTTTATAAAGTTTGGTGTAGTCAAGGCTAGTTCCTAATATTTTTCTTGAGTGTGATATTTGAAGAAACAATCTCCCCGATGCAGCGAAACTTTACAAAATTCACACATATAACACGTTAAACTTTTTTTTTATGTGCGGCACATACGCGACACTGTCTTTGAGGTTTCAATTTTGTTCCACCAGTGGTAATTTTAATCAATTTATGCCTTTTGGGATCTTTTGATAACCTCCCTGGAGGATCACTTCTGCTGGACGTAGCCGATGTACCTGGTACAGGATCATCTGTATTGCCAGGAAGAGCTTCGCTAATCCATTCCTTTGCCACATCATGTAAAAACACCTTATACTTTTTTTTTGAATGTGGATTTAATACTTAAAAAACTCTAAATGCATTAAATAACGCACAATTGATAAAAAACATAACAGCTCGTTTCGTCCATTTTTTGGTACGACGCACAATCGAGTAATACGATAAGTATTGGTCAGCGCGATCAACACCTTTCATGTATTTATTATAATCAATCACGCATATTGGCTTCCAAATTCTTTGTTTTGTTGCCCAGTCAATATTATGGCTTTCCGCAATGTCAGCTGAATATATAGTTGAAATCATTCGGACTGTTCTTTTTGATTGCCAACATTGTAATAAAATATTTTTGCGGCGACGAAATGTAGATTCCCCCCTTGCTAGGTCAGGATTTTTCAAACAACTGGGAAGGCCTCTGTTTACCCGAATAGTGCCGCAAGTCCGAAAACTATTCTGTAAAAGTAATTCACAAGTGGCAACACTATTGTAATAATTGTCCATGTATATGTGATGCCATAAGTTGGAATAGGGTTCAAGCAGATTTAAAATTGTTTCTTGCAAACGACTTCCTTCACCACAGTACATGCGAAAATTACAAATGTATCCCGTTTTAGCTTAACACACCATTCTTATAAGTAAACCATACTTTATAATTTTTGATGCATTATAAACTTTAAATGACAAACGGCCCCTCCATGGCATGATGCTCTCATCCAGTGATAACTCTCTCTCTGGCTTATAAACCTCCTGAAATTTAGGTAAGAAGTAAGATATAATCGGTCGGATTTTTTTCAGGCGATCTCTGTCATCTCTGTCATCATTATTGGAGAAATGCCACGCATACCATATCTGTCTAAATCTATCCCTGCTCATTACTTCCGCGAAAATTGGAGTTTGGATAGTTTTATCTGTAGACCAATATTCGTCTCTTGTATCTTTACGAACTTGTCCCATTAGGAGAAGTAGTCCTAGCATTTTTTTTAAATCTACCACATTCACATCCTTCCACTTCACAGATTTTGCTCTGACTCGAAATGCATCTGGGTTTTGTTCGCGATACCGATTGGTTTCCGTTGCCATATATTCAAATAAGTCATCTCCAATAAATAGCTTAACCACATCTATTACACTTTCTGAATTATCTGGCATTACAAAAACTCCACCTTGTCCTAGGAATTGTTGAATAATTGGTAAATTATCAGTTGTTGACCAATCAAGCACTTCGTCATCACTGTCTTCGGAGTCGCTAGATGATGGTATTGGCAAAACTCGATTTCTTCTAGGTTGAAATAATTCCTCGTCACTTTCACCATCTAAATCAGGAAATTCCGCGTCACTTGAAATCTGCGACAAGTCATCTGCATATACATCACTATCACTATTAGAATCCATTGTCTTTGAATAACAAAAGTTAAATAAATTTATACCGCTTTAAAAAGTATTAAAAAAATAAGAGTTGTTCTGAGAATGCAAACTCAACGAACTCTTGTGGCTTTATGAATTTAAACTAAATGAAAAGTCGGAAACAAAATATTATAAGACCTGTGTAAATGAAAAATAAACATTCTGACGAAACATTATATACCTATTATCATAAGGCTAATATACAAACCACAATAATTAACTTAAAATTACTTATTTTAAACGAGTTCTAGTACCTGCCTCGCTTATAAGTGGCAATACTCGCAACGGGTACAAATACCTGCCCCGCTTATAAGTGGCAGTCCTCGCAACGGGTACAAATACCTGCCCCGCTCATAATGTGTTAATAATTAATTTGTAATAAACGTCAAAAGTTAAATGAAAGCCTACTTGAGGAAAAGTAACTGTGAAGAAGTTACAGCATCAGTTTCGTTATTTTCTGATACATCCTCGTACACGATGTGTAAATATTAAAAAAGAAGAAACAAAATACGTAGTGAAAAATCTTTTTAATTTTCGATATAGTGTCCATGTCGCTTAATGTTTCGTTTAACGAAATTCAAGGTCTACAAAAGAGGCGTTTGTGCTGGCAATAATTTGCAGAACGGACGCATATTTCTTGCCAGCGTGACATTTTTGTAAGTTTGAAAATAAACTGAAGGCCTCTTACAAGTAGGGTGCATTGGGCAATAATTTAAAGCCCATTTCCTTAATTTTAGCCATCGTAATAATGAACTTGTGACACGGCTCATTATCTTGACAGAACATATTTTTTTTGTCGATAATCCAAGCTGATAAATAAACAATATTATAAATGAGTTCTTGTTCTGATGTGAGCCATCGGGGCACCCATTTTACGTAGAGCTTCTTAATCTACAAAATTTCGCATAATATGTGATGTTTCCGCTGTTTTGAGGCTCTTTCTTCCAATCTCAAGTGCCGGCCACTAAAAACAATTTAATAAACCACATTTTCCGTCGTAGCCGATTTTGGAATATCAGTTTAAAATCTGCAAATTAAGTTTCAACTGTTGAAAATCATGGCGCAGACGCCCCTAAAGTAGATTCCAAATCACCTTTAATTTCCGTAAAAATATTTTATGACAGTTCGTATTAAGTTTTTCCATTATTCAAAAAAGTTGGGATTTTATTATTATAAGGGGATGGCGAATACAAACCACTGGACCCAAACTTACAATTTTACAGAAAACCTAATGATACATGACATAAAATAAAGTATCAGTCTACTATAATAGGTCAGGCTGGAAATTATTCATCCCATCTTCGTATGGTTTTTTTAAATCAATGTTTCTAGGCTAAGAATAACGTTTACTATCCATATAAACATCGCGTAGGCGCTAAACGTCATTATTATCTCTAGAATGTAAAGTCCCAACTAACACAATTTTTGTTTTTTTGTTTTTGAATTTTCCCTTTTTTTTAAATAAAATATATGACAAGACCTACGTTGAGTATTCAACTCACTGAATTAAAAAAATCACTTCACTTTTTGATATTCGATTTATAATAATTTAAAATATTTTTTTGATGGTCAATGATGATACGGCATCGCTGTGCAAAATGATCTCGAATATAGTATAGAAAAAAGAAATGTACGAATGCATTTTTATTCAAATAAAACTGGTATCTGTCAGTATTGAATGGGAATATATTGATATATCTTACCGAGCTAGGCTTTGAAATTTATATTCGAAAGTTTTGATTGTTTATCTCCGACATGTACTTTGTCTGTCATAAGTTGACTTACAAAGAAACAATTTTCACATCTTACCCTTAGAATCCCTTTGAGACACAAACATTTTTCTTTTTCTAAATTTTCGAACTACAGAACTTGTACACATATTAAATATTTTCTTTTAATGCCACAATACGCCTTTCTTCTAGTAGATTAGAATCAACACTTTTATTATTTTTTTTTATTACTTTAATTATATTTACTTTAGCTATTTGCAACGTTATGAGATCACCATAACCGATACTGCCATAACATTTTCCTAAAATTATTGTCGCTTCAAAATTTGTCTAAAACCTAGATACTTAAAATTAATATTATTGAATTGATGACAAATTACATAATAATGAAATAGAGAGCGTTATATTTGAAATAAACTCTTAATTTACACATGAAAACGTCATTTTTTACAATGATTTCAGACAAATTTTAAGACTTGAAATAATATTAACAAAATGTTGAAGCAAATCGAGGGAGTTAAATGGAAACTGCTTATGTTGTTTTATTTTCTAGTTATATTTATGACGACAAAATGTAATACACCCTGTTTGGTACACGTGGCGCTTTAATTTATAAAGAAGTATGAATTAAGGATTTTAGATCTTTCTGCAATAATATAGAACATATACATAATGGTTCTTTTATTTTATTGCGAATTTAATAACATATATCTTAAGATAGAACAGATCGTAATGATAACATTGTATTAGGTTATATGGATTTCCGATAACGGGACCCTACTATTAAGCTTACCTTTGTCCCTTTTGTGAATATGCAATAAAAATTTTATGGACGAACTATAAGAATTATCCTTAAATTGTAGTTGTAAAACCGGGATTGAAATCGTCGATGTATCGAAGCCGATATTGGTTCTTGGAGAACACGACTAAAATATTTTATAGAATTTTCTTATAATTCGAGCTCTTATCTATTATTACCTATTTTATTACTGTTTGTATCGATATTCGCTTTGAATAGGGATTCAAGATTCAACAAAATGGGAAGTATTTAGGAAGGGAATTAACTTCTGTTGGAATCCTTTCTAGAATAATTTGTAACTTTTAAATTTGCATCATTTTATTATAGATCATAAATACAAAAAAAAAATTACATGTTTAACCAAAAACAGATAAAAAAATGTCAAACCATAACAAATGTCGGTTGACAGGTGACATGCTTATATTTTTACCTATTTTGAAAAACCTGATATCATTTTTTGGATGATACTTATTTTCAGCAAATAAAATTACTTATTGACATAGCATTGTAGCGTTGTAAACAATTATTTAAAATTAGTAATTTTTGAAATTTTTGTAGTGGATGTGTGGATATCCTTTACGGAGTAAAATAACAAATAAAAGGTATTATATAATTATAATGATATTCCGTAATAAACTTATTTGGGTAAAAAAGAAAAAATAAACAAACGCTTCAAACAGCAGACAGGTAAAAAGTAAAATACGTATAAAAAAGGACAGTAAAACACTTGAGTCCTTTTCCGCTGACAGTCCTTTTGAATAATGGTGAAGTTCGTACATAAATTATATTCTAAAAAGTCGGCCCGACATGTTTCTGGGCCTCTACTGTCAAAATAATCTTGATATGAAATCGTGATGAGTGACGTTCAATGTCTTTTTTTTCTTTTACATTTTTGTTTTCGTGAATATTTACAAAGGCGCATATGTTTTGTGATAGTTTTCACGTATATATAAAATAATAAAATATATTTACATTAAAAGAAAAGAGAGTTACGTTATCCACACAAAAACAGCGTAATACACTGAATTAAAAATGTATGGTTCATTTATAGACTATACAGTGGGTTTACAAATCCAGGATAATTCAGGAATTATCTAATAAATAGAACATCGATAACAATTAAAACAAAAACTCCCTGATATTTTTTAGTATTTCGGAAATTATCTTCTCCTAGAATTTCGACTAAAATGTTCACTGTCAAAGAAACATCTATTGGACTAAGATCTGATGAACCAGCAGGCCACTTCACTAACCCTTATTTCTCATCCATAACATTTCTGTTGGAATCAAATGTACGTTATACCAACCAGGTCGAATAAATATAATTATCAAAGTTAAAAATTTCTTAAATTAATTAATTTATTTCTTCCTTGTTTTTAGTTGCCTTGAATGTATAGAAATACGTATATATATTTTTATTTCTACTTAGAATAGATTCTGAGGAACCTGTCACCAAAACCTAACCTAATCTAACCTATCCGAACTTTGATCCTTTCGCTTTTTGTTAGAATAATTTTCCAGGGTAATTTCATGAAAGTTTGGTTTAATATCATTAAAAAATATTGTAAATATTATTTAACCACATGCCCCTCTACCGTAAGGTAAGGCGGTAATATATGATTATTATCATCATCATGTATTTTTTCTTCCATTTTTCTTCTATCTGGGGTCAACGTCTTAGGCAATACCTTTCTTTCAGTTTCTTTTTTATGTGTACGCATAATTTTTTTCTTGGTCTACGTTGCTTTAATTTCGTATACTCTTTTTCTGCATCTGCTATCTGACCATCTTAATTGTCCTTCACTTACTTTATTGCTTATTGGTTCAATCTGTAGGTTTTGTTTGTTTGTAATATTTCTGATTCTAGCATTTCTTGTTTTATTTTCTATATTGAGCAGGAAGCTCGTTTTCCTTGCATTTAATCTTGAGTGTCCATATCTAACTGCTTTATGTTATGATTGGTTTTACTACTCTCTTTACTACTTCCATTTTTATATCTCTTTTTTCCAAGGAATGTTTTTTTCATAAGGTTCAAAATTTTTCCGGCTTACCCTATTCATTCGTCTAATTCCTTATCATTTCTTCCATTTTTTCCATAAATGATCCTAAGTAGATATAAAATTTATTTTGTATCTCCTTATCCTTTAACTTTATTTTGTACGTTTCTCGTTCTCTAGCGATTAATATAATTTTTGTTTTATATATTTTTATCTTCAAGTTGATTTTCTCTAGTTTCGTTTGCAATATTTCTAATTTGTACTGTTAGTTGCTTTCTGAGTCTGTTACATTTCAAATGTCATTTGCATACATCAATTCATTTATTTGCATTTCCTTTATTTTACAGTGTCTCAGTTTTCATTGTTCACTTTATTCATAGCTTTATCTAATACAATTGAAAATAGTAGTGACCTCACACAACCTTGTTTGACTCCCTTTGATACCTGGAATTCCTTGGATTCGTCATTGTTCGCTCCTATATTTTAATTATTTTGGTACATACCCTTAATAATCTTTATTGTTTTTGGCTTTTGGTCTATTATACTTTGTTTTCCAGAAATCTTCTCTATTTATGCGATCATAGGCTTTTTGCAGATCTATGAGGCATAATATTTATTTATTAGAAAATAATTATTATAAATTAATATTTTCTAAATAACGTACCGAAGAATTATTGCACAGGGTGTTCCATCCGATTTTGACACATTTTGAAAGCAAAACGAATTGAGTTAGAAGCACGCGACTTTCGTCATTATACCTTTTTAATTCTATTTTCAGTTAAGTTCTAACTTGTACAGGATTTGTAAAAAATAAAAGTATATCCCAAATTTTTCTAATTCTAAATTTTTTAATTGCGTGTTTAAAGATTAAAAATTATAATTACGTCCTTTTAGAAAAAAAGGAATTTCAATTTTGAAGCTAAAATAAACATTTTTACCTTTTCCAAAATTAGAAGAATTTACCCTTTAGATGATATAAGAATACACAGGGTATACCAACTATAAAAATCTTTTATGTTACAAACGAAAAATCGCAATATTTTTGAAAATCTACAAGCGTTTTTATGTGAAGGACTCTTGACGAATACCGAATACTTCTAATTTAATTAGTTTAATCAGTATTAGCTTACAAAATGTTTTGTAGCAGCTGTTTTATTAGTATCTAGCACTAAAATCTGATATCCTGTATTAAAGAAGCAAAATAACTTTGCCAAATAATTCTTAGTGAATCGAATCTGGAACCTGCTTTGACTTAAATCCTATTTTAATCGTATTTTTTTCTTCTAGCCGTTAAATCCTTCGCCGTTCTCGATAATAAAATTTCCAGGATTCATTCGATTTGAAACTTTCTAACCCTTTCTCGCACAGATTCTGTCTTCGTCTTCGCTCTTGTCTGGTCTCTGTTTGGTGCTAGTGCTGCTGTAGGTGCGGAATCGTATTATCGCAATAATTTTCAATTCGTTTTGTTTGAATTAAGATGGTATCGGTGTTTTCGTGCTTGGATTTCAGGAAACAAAATACGTGACGCGTTTTTAATGGTTTCCTCAAGATTCGTTCGGCGTTGCCATGTTGCCAGCTGTCCGCGATATATATGCAAACTTAGGGAATCGTTTTATGAAAAACCTCTTGTTATATTGTATGATTTTTTATATGTTGTAGATTTTGATGAAAGTTAATGTTCAGGAGCACACGACTACGTTTCGATATAGAAGGTGTGTCAAAATCGGTTAGAATACCCGTGAATTATGAAAAACAAAATTCAAAATTTCGTCAGGAAACTCAAAAAGCTTCTCGTTTTAGATTTTGACTTTAACAAAAATAAACTAAAAAACTAAAATACTGGTATGCAATATCTGATGTACTTCATCGCGTGCTTCTTTTTTCTCCCCATTCAATTAATTCTTTAGAAACCCTTAATCAGAACGTGGCTTCCTTTCAACGCCTGTATTTGTTTGAAGTTTGTAGACAACGTTAATAGTGCTGAAATTTTGTGATACTTGCGGTGGACAAAACGGAAACAAAAATATTGCAGCCCTGTTATTATTTTTAGTTGGAATAACTAATATAGAAGTTATTGAGCAAGAGTTCCTGGAGTCTGGTCATTCGGTATCGGTAATGGAAGTTAATAGCATGCAGCGTAATCGAAAGAGAAAAGAAATTTAAATAGTATTACATTTTACAGACTGGATCAACATTATGAAATCACCTAGAAGTACCAGAAAAACAAAGGATGCAAAACCTTCACTTATTTGACGACATGAAGGATCTTTCAGAAAAATTAATTGTAAACAGGGTGGTCAATTCAGATGGGGAGAAATGCTAAAGTATTCAAAATGGATACCTCAAATAAAACATTTTATGATTATAACGAAGCAAATTATAAAAAAATGTATGCCTTCTGAAATTCAAAAATAATAGAAAACCCTAAAAATATCCGTAAATAGATAATACAATGATTTGTTGCTATTAAAATATGAGAAAAAGAAGATCTATCAAAACCATGTGAAACTGAAATTAAACCTCGGGAACTCCATCCATTCCCCACCTGCTTCATTAAAAGTCAGAGATTACGTCCTATGATAATGAGGAAAAAATAAAACAAAAAAGGAATATCCAAAAAAATGGGTGTGAGAAAAACAAATAAACTATCTAAAAAGATAGATAGTTTAAAAAAAATCTAATTTAATTACAACTAGATACTTTTGAGTACTTAATATTTTTGCCTTTAACAAGTATTATTAATACGTATTTTTATAGTTACATTTTTATATTATTCTAGAAAGTTAATGGAAATAAAATTATTGACAAAATAAAAGTTGTTTGAATGAATATGAGAAATAGATACTCATGCATAAAGTTTTGTGAAAAAATATTTAATAGAGCATTTTCCTATTATATTTTTATATTTTTTTACAATTTGTCGTTATATTTCTTCTCAAGGACAGAATAAAAATATGATTTAATAAGTTACTGAAATTAAAGAAAAAGGTGCAAACTTTTGCGCATTTATTGATCAGATTAACTATAGTCACTTAATGATTCCTTATCTGGTCAAGAATTGCAAAGAGTCTGAAGAAAAAACAATAACAACTTTAAAAAAGTATAAATATATTTGGATAAAATCTATTAATTACTTTTTCAAAAAATTTGATTATTTAAAAGTTTGATAAATGTTGATGCTTTTTTGCAATAAGCCGACGGTTTGACACTGACATTTGAGTGACTTTTTATATTTCAAAATATTTAGTTACTGTTAATAAAATAAATTGGACTATTTTCATTATTGGTATTTATTTGTGGTATTTTAGTAAATTCTAGTCAGTTCTAAATGGTTAATTTATCTCATCAGGACAAATTGTAACATCATTATCACTAAATACTTATTTAGTTAAATATTATGCTTTGTAAAATATTTAAAGAAGGGGTTTTTACTTGAAAAAAATTACATTTCCAAATAAACGACGACACATATACACGATTATTGCGTGTTAAGGTCGAACCCGAACCGAAAGCGAAAATCAGCTTTTATTTTTCCAGATTTCTATCGAACTAATTCGACATCCAGGATAATTGCCGGGTGTCGTTCGATACAAAACGGCCGATAAAAGCACCGTGTCAACCCCCTTTTTTTTGCACGTTATTCTATTCGTTATATTCGTTACATATTGTTCAGTTTTTCGTTGCGAGCTGACAGCATCCAATTATCAATTACTTGCAGATTGGTAAATTCGTTTGCGTCAATATAATGGATACGGTACTGGATACCTACAATTTTTTATCGGTACTTTTTTCTTTTGGTCCAATTACATAGATAAATACGAGGGCGATTTAAAAAATGTTTGGGCATTAAATAAAAGGGGAAGTAGGGTTTGGAGCTACAACCCTTCTAAAAGCCAGCCTTCATAGAATTAGATTCTGCTCCTTAGAGGTAGCATGTAGATAGAAATTGGTAATATAAAAATATATCATATGATTTTAAAGATCGTCAACAATGGGATGGCTAAAGAACAGAGGTTGATTAGAGCGTAGATAGAAGATAGATGAAAAAAATAAGGGAAAGAGAATAAGCTACTAGAAGTTATAAAGGAAAAGAATACAGACAATGTAGGAAGTACTTGGCAAAGTAATACGGTAATACCTCTATACCCCAGATATTTTAGTCTGTAAAAATCGGACGTTATTTTGTCAACATTTTAGATTCTCTATTTGTCTTTAATAGTATCTGAACTAACTTCTGTAGGGTCACTTTTTGTTTCATTTGTATTAACCAAATTTGCTGATGAACCTGTCTTCTCACTTACTGAATCAAAATGCTTAGTCCATTTTCGTTACTTCAATTTTCAACATTTTCCGTTCTCCACGACATGCTCATCCTCACTAAATCTTTTCTCTCCAGATTCAATAAATTAATTTTTAAATTTTTCATCCTTATGGCTTGTTTGAATTTTCTGAGTTTTTATGATAACGATTTACTCTCTTCATTAGATGCCTAAGTAGAATCGATTTTGTAATCCCCATCGCTTAACTAATTAATTAAGCTACCTAAACTACCTTGATCTATTGCTATTAAATACCAAGATTTGTCATCCACATCTTCCTTCTCTATTCTACAGTGATAAAATTCATACCAAAGATTCAAATAAAAATCCGAATAAACTATTGTTAAGGATGAAAAATTTAAATGAATTAGTTGAATCTGGAAGGAAAATATCTATTGAAGAGAAAAGGGAAAAATGTTGAAAATTGAAATAACGAAAATGAACTCTATGGAAAATGATTCAGCTAGTTAGAAAAAAAGTTCATCAGTAAATTTGGATAACAAAAATGAAACAGAAAATGACTCTACAGAAACTTGGTTGGTGTTGTATACGAGAGCAATTTTTTTCAAGGTCAGATCGGTAGCAAATTTAAAACCTCAGTGAAAATAAAAAATATTTTATTTGCAACATTTAGCTACATTTGTCGTAGTTTGGGTCCAACTTTCCAATACTCTCATCATAGAAGGCAGCTGCTTGTACTTCAACCAATTCTCTACGCTGGTCTGCTGCTCGTTGTTTGTTCCAAAATGTTGTCCTAGCCAGCGTTTTATGTGAGCAAGAGTTGAAAATCAAAGGGTCCAATTCTGGGCTGAATGGTGGGTGATCAAACACTTCCTATCTAAAACAGGAGAATGTAACCGAGTACTGTCATGAAGAAGAACATTACCTGATGAAAACATTTCTCTTCACTTTTAATTGACCTTCGGAAATATTGTATTCCTCAGCATCGAATTACAACACTCATTTCTCACTTGGCGGGAGACTCTATTATTGTAGGTACGTTTACGTGCTCACTACGCGCTAAAAACTTATAAGTATGACGAGAACCAACTGACGAGCATACTAGAGATAGTGCGCAACACACCTGCGCAAAGCTGCATCAGATTTTCACATTGCGGTTTTAATTTCGCAACCGATGAAATTTTGAAATTAAAAAATAATTAAAAATAGGATTCGTAGAAGATTTTTCCCCTTTCATTTAAAAAAAACTACCACTTTTACTTCTATCTACTGTTGCATTGAGTAACATTTGTTGAAAAGCAAAGATAACTTTCAGATAATAATATTTGTTTTTTTATATTTTTCTAGTTTTTTTTTTTAAATAAATTCTGATGAATATTTCTATTAACCCCAATGAACTAAAACATTGTCCTCTATTGTACTTTCGGAATATATTCTTAAAAAAAGACCAGCCAGATTCCTGATTTTAATGCTTTTTCGACACTTCGATTATACAGCGCAGCCATTCATAGCGATATACAGCGAATGATTCCACTTCTGAATGTCTCTGCCCTTAAATTACGGCCCTTTTTGCCATCGAAAATATATGCTCTAATCTAGCATCTGTAATGATTGATTGACCTATAAATAAGCCGATATTGCCAGTCCGCTGGCACGTTCGTCCCAACGTTCGTTAGGGTGGTAGCAGTGTCCAAACGACACCGATTGTGTTCTCAGGGATTTTTTTCTGGTATTAACGGGTTTAGCAGATGACAAATGTTGAAATTCGAAAAAAATTTGGAATTTAAAAGCAGAAAAATATGAAACTCAAAAAGAAAGACAAAGCGAGAGATGTAAGAGTTAGTCCCTATTACTAAAACTTATATGTAAATTTCTTGTGCATTTTTATTAAGTTCTTTTGCAGGTCTAATTATTCTAGCATTCTCTCGTGATATATTTATTATATTTAACTTATAATAAGAATGCATTGTATTATAATTATTGTCCAAGCATCCATGAGTAATCTACCTATACACCTCGTATAAAATATATTTCTTTAAATAGAGAAACTGGAGGCAGAAGTCTGTCGCAAATATCAAAAAATACTTTAATAAATAAAATAATTTGTGATGTGGGAATGTTTGCATAATATTAAACACATTTCACTCCAAGTTTCTCAGAAAGATACTCTCAAGTGGTTTAGCTGCTATAGTTTTTAAACCAAAATACTTTTGGGATTATTAAGATTTTAGCACTGTCAATTTTGCTTTCTTTTAATAATCATTCATCCTTCTAGTTTGGGCTAACAATAAAATTTAAACATCCAACTAGAAATGCCTTTTTTTTAGGTACCGTATATTTTGTTCGATCTTAGTTTCATTTTTCTAACATTGATATTTCGAAATTATTCGAGTTAAATAATTGAGTGTAAAAGTTAAAATGCATCAAATATTATTATTATTATTATTATTATTATGTCAGTATCTAGTCTTTTCCGACCTAAAACACTTGACCGCTTATGCCTTCAAAAAATATATAGAACTACAAACACACTACCTATAAATAAACACGTTTCCTTTCTTCTGATTAAATTACATGAAACAAAAAGAGAAACGAATACGATCTCAACCAAAACTAATTTGGCAATATTGCTTTTGTGATGTATACATCGACTAGAACATTGCACAGGCCCGGTTCTAATAGAATGCATATTCAATTTTTTTTGTCGAACATAAGAATGGGTGGGTCAAATTTATGAAGAATTGGTGCAAATGATTTAAAGAGAAAGTTTTCAAGAATAAGTCAATAGTCACAACGTTAATGGTAATAAAAATTTAAAAGATATAACAAATATTTGCCGACTTTTCCATTCAAATTTCAGTTAACAGTTAAAACATGGTTTCATAAAAATGCATAAATTAATTTTTGTGACAAACAAAGTTTCATTGTTAATTAAAATTTTACCTAAAAAGTCTACCTCTCGTGTATTTACTTCCGAAAAGTCCTGATAAGTTTTTAAATTTGCGAGTTGACAAATTTTGAATAATTCGGTATAGGGCATTAAAAATGACACAGTAAAATGTTTTTAATAAAATATATTAATTTTTAGAATTTCCGCAAACGGTTCTGTACAAATGGTAGCTTAACTTCTACCAAGAACGCATGTTAGGCCGCAGTCAACATCAGGCGAGAAAGAGAACAGAGCGCGGGTAAAAATAAACACACCAAATGAGAGAGAAATTATAATGGTACGAATGGAAAACTGAAAGAATAACCTGCAAAAATATATAAACACTTTTGCCAGATTTGTATATTTCTAGGGTATAGGAGCAATCTGTTGTCTAATTTTTTCAATAATTGAAATGTAATTTAACTACTAAGAGGTTGAAAACAAACTACTCATTCTTATGATAAATATAAAGGTTTTTCTAATATTCTCCTAAATTTATTTCATTCTAGTCCCGTGCAATTCTCAAGAGTAGATACAATTTCACGAGATACGAAAGCGAAATTTTTTATTCTAAAAAAAGAGTAAGTACGAATGTAGAATCGTATCCATCTAGCAATACGATTTTCATTCTCGCCTGATGTAATTTAACACGACACATTTTAATTAAGTTTCGCCTGACGATGAATACCACATTTTTTTAAATGATCAAACATTTTTAGCAGAATGCTTAAAGCATTGCAATAGGTTAGCAATAATTATTATTTATTTTCTTTTCAAAGTACTCTTAAATAAATGTATTATCGTAACTGTTTTAAAGTAAAAAATTCTGCAAAATATAATATTCGGATAATCGAGATTGGTCACCTTGGGTCGTTATGCAAAACGGAAACTTTTAATCCGCCAGGTGAATCGGGAACAAGCGTATCTGGAATGAATCGATTTTTATTATGTTTATATTTTTCCTTTTTCATCATATATGAAAATTTTACAGCCATGATAAAATTATCTGGTTGTTGTAAATAATTCAATACCTTTTAATAAAAATAAATTTTGTTCCCATTTTCCTACTATACTTTCCTCTTAAATGTCGATTACCCTTTCGTTCCTCTATTTTTTGTTAAAATCTATTATACTTTTTCCTAGAAATGTCGTTTGCAGAAATCTTCAGTCGCGACATATCGCAATTTTTCCAGTTATTCGTCAACACTCGACGTCATGCACCAAAGTCACGTCTCGGGCACACACTGAGTGCCGCAAATGATCCCACTTCTGATTCCAGATCATACTCGAAAATATTGGTCTTTTTTTTTAAACGGCAAATTTAAGTTGGCAAAAACTAAGTGGATAAAGGAGAAAAATTGATTCGCTGTAACAAGCAATAAAATAAATAATATTGTTTTCCATTTATTGCAAGATTTTCAAAAACAAACCAAGGTGTAATTGTGTAGATATGTGACTGATTCAAAGATTAGGCATAAATCTACACTGTGATGTATATAAAACGAGATTGAATAAAAATAAGGAAGTGTTGATAAGAAAAAGGTTGTTTCTTTCTTTACCTCCTCAACGGTAAATTTGAAGCTCGTTCTCCTTATTAGCATAATGTGGCTTTGGTTTTTTTTGTTTCCTGCGGCCAAAGGATAGCAATACAACCAATCAAGTAATAAGTGATTTGATAATATGCAAAAATCAATTGATTCTAAATGGAAAACTGTTATATTTATGATAGAGAAGGTTCTCCATAAATCTGAAATATGATATGTAGGATTAAACCAAAGAAAATTCTAAATCTTTACCACAAAACACTTTAATTAAAATAGACAACTAGTTTCCACTGTGATCATTATCAGATCTACAAAAAGTCATATAAATATAACAAATATAAGCAAACAATCATAAAACGCACAAAACAATTTTTTAAAAGTAGCAAAAAATTACAAATTCAATAAAAATAATATATGAAGTTAAAGTAAAATTCAACAAAAAGGGGAAGTAACAAAGATCAAAGGAACATATCCAAAAAAGCAGAAAACGTCAGCCAAACAAATGCCCTGTGTTAGAAGCGATCCTCACAAAGGTCTCTACCTTTATTATTGGTTGTATGACTTGTGTAGCCACCTACTCCAACCGTTTTTTAGCCTATTGTGAGTTTTCCTCTTGTTGCATTTCCCCAACCTTAGTGTAACTTTCATTTACTGGCTTCTGTTTTCCTTTTCCGTTCATGATGATTTTGGGTTGATCATTGAACTTATTTTTGTAATTCTACTTGTTTTGGTGGCTGTTTAAAACTGGCACTCAACAGGTAGACTCACTTTTGTTTCATTTTAACAAGATATGTTTTTACTTTTAAATATTAAATGCCTATTGGATTATTAAGTTTATTACTTATTTGTTTTTAATTTGGTAATTTAATTTTCACCTGTATTTTTGGAATTTTACTTCATACTTCATATCTTATTTTTATTGAATTTGTAATTTTTTGCTGCATTTTAAAAAAATGTTTGGTAAGTTTTATGATTGCTTGCTTACGTTTGTTATATTCTCTTTTGTAGACCTGATGATGACTGGTCACAGTCGAAACTAGTTGTCTATTTTAATTAGAGTATTTTGTGCTGTAAAGCTGTATCATCATAACTCAAAAAATCGTCAATGCCCTCTTATTAAGGTAAACTTAATATATGGAATATAATTTTCCAATACAAATTTTTATGCATATAAAAAATTGACCTACTATTACATCAGATTTGAAACGTTGTTAGTTTCTCATTAATTATTTATCGTTGATTTATTTTTTATGCGTTTCAACTAATGAATCATTCATTATTGATTTGTGTCTATTGTTCATATTATCTTTCCAGAGGTGTATAGTCCAACACAATCGAGGTTACATATAGATACATAAAAAAACATAATTAGAATATATTCGACTTAAAAAATTCTATTTTTAAATAAACATAAAAATGGAAGTAGTAAAACAGAGCACAACGACAAAGTAAAAATTTAGTAAGCATTAGCACATCCGTCGCATACATTGACCCGATCTAACCCCCATTAAAATTCGCGTCGCTCTTGACGATATACTTGCATAACAATTCAAACCTCACGTCTAAACACCGTTTCCCGACAACAGGCAGTCATAAAAATTCGTAAAAAAATACCGGAGTACTTCAAAAGTTAAACAGAATATAAGAAAATATACGATTTAAAGAAAGTCCAATACCCAGACAAGGTAGGTATTTTAAAATCTTTGTATTTGAATAAATGGCTAAATATACCTATAAGCCGGTTTCATTAATTTTTTTAGGTGTTTTTTTACCTTGTAGCTTTTATTGATCAGTTAAAAACCAATTCTTTCATCATTCTGCCTTATAACCTTTTTAACGACACACTAATTTTGTTGTAATTTGACATTTTATTTTATTGAAATTAAGTAATTTTAAGTACATCGGTTGAACCAGGAGTATGTTTAATATTTAGTTTACTAAAGTGTATTCTCCGATTTCCCATCAATGTGAAATGAGATTATATAATTGGTAGCAGAAAAATTATTGCGTTATTTTATTTTCTATTATAAAAATTTGTTTTTCCCTCGTATAATAGTGAGTTACAGGTGCAACTCTCGTTGTGGCTTAATGACCAAAAACGAATGTAAAACCGGACGCAATTTTTAGTTTTCTAGGTTTTGCGTCCTTTTCCGTCGTGTCGGACGTGCAGGTACACCCATTTGCGAGATCGTAAAACGTATGACTTCCTAGTCCTCATATTTCTACGTTCTAGTTAAGCAACAATGTGTCCCTTTTTGAGCGAAGTTGTAAAAATATAAGAATTTCAAATTTTGGTATGAAATTACGCGGTCGAGGATTGAATTACTTTAATACTGCGTCCTTTTTGATAAAATGTTAATGGGAAAATGTATGACTCAGGGTCGGGGACTAAATTTAGGCGACTTTAAAAAATTAAAATATAGATCAATTTAGAATTTGTTTTCATTTACAGTTGGATTTTTACAATTTTACCCATACGTGACCGATCGTATTGGATCAATCGAATATACATAAGTCTGCGGTGTATGGGTAGTATTGTTTTTCCACTTTAAATGGGGCCATTTACTATTAAATAAAATAAAGTCCATCAAAAAGGTATGCTTATTTCTATAGGTACTGTTATACGTATAAATGTATAGGGTCATGAACAAAAATGATTCGGGTCTTAGATTTATGAATATTATTTTTATTATTATGTTAATAAATGATTTACTTGGATATTTTGGAAGTGAGCTAATTGATATTTGTAAATAAAAATTTATAGAATCCACAACAGTACATATTACATTTAAATGGTTTAAATTATATTTACAGCTAACTTCGTTAATTTAACCAGATTTTTATATAGAAGTAATAATTAAATAATTCATAGTTCGTCTCCACTTTCTGATTCAGTGAGGCTGCGCAAACTTTAGCATCCCACTTACCTAATACTTTATTCTATATGACTTTTTCATCGCTGTATCCATCTGTACAACATATTTGTTGTCGTATAATTTACAATCTGCTCAAATTAATTTAATGGCATAGAAATAATAAGAGTAAGGTGATAATCGCAAAACTTTCCTACTTACATATACTTAAATTCCCATAAGGTGGAATCAACCTAAATATATATCAAATATATATCAACAGAGGGAAATAGGTTAACAATTTGTAGTGATAAAAAGTTATTTAAACTTGTTAAAATAATATAACGTACAATTAGTTTAAAAAAGCTGTTTTTGTAGTAATTTCAACTCAAGACGCGTAAGATATAAGTAAATTTCAAGTGAAAACAAATACGATGGCACCTGTAAATAGAGAGCATTAAGTGAGCACATTTATCATATTTTTTGTCAAACATAAAAGATACATTGTCACTTGTATTTATGTTTTTTTTTTCAGTATAATTTTTATTTTGTAAGTAGGAATAACAACGTAGTTCTTTGATTAAAAGACAAATGACCTATGGGTAAAGTTGTAAAAGTCCAAGTGTACATAAATTGCAGATGGTAGCAACAAACTTAAATTAAGAATCATATCTTTGTACACTACAAATTTTTTCAATTTTCATTTGTATTTTCACTGGAAATGATAAAATTTCAACGTAATTGGTTGCAAACAAAATAGTTTTAAATAATTCAAAATCTTTGGAGCTCGTTGTTCATACTTGTACATCTGTCGTTGTATGTTTTTTAGGATCCCCACACATAAGTCCTTTTGTGCAAAGAAAGCAACGTATTGTTTACAATGTACATATGTACACGTTAATAATCGCGAAACAATTTTGTTTGGAGTTGATAATGGTTGCGTATTCAAACAATGCCCGATAGGGTGTGATGCAGGCACTACCACAATGGGTTAGTGAATATTTAGTGAAGTATTTCCGGAATATTGGTTCTCACACAATTAGATTGGAATAAGTTTTTTGTATTACATGAAAACCTGAATGATTATTATATAAAAATAATATAAATTTTCATTAATAAAATATATATTCCGAAGGTACTAAAAAAGTTTTATATGAAAACTATAGAGATAGAATCAAGATCAATATTTTTAAATTATTATGAAATTTAAGGGAGATCAGATATCAAAGTAATGTATTTTTTATTCGAATATGCATCTAGATTTGGGTGCTTTCGAAGATATCGCCACTTTTATGTAAACATTACATTTTAAAAGAGACGTGTTAAATTAAATACCACTACTAATATTACCGAATAAACGGAGTGATCACATAATGGTCACACACTGTATTGCCCGTCTAAAAATGTATGTAGCAACCTTAAAATTATTCTTTTATAACCCAAGGCCATCTGCGTATTTATCTGTGGATTTATTTGATAACTTATCATTATCAAGAAAAATTACTGCACTTCATTTTTCTTCAAATGTGGTGAAATCTTTAAAAACCATTCCTTAAGATTGAATTGATATTAGAATGATAATTTCGATTGGAAAACGAGTAATCCATTTTCCACAAATCTATCTTCACAACGAATGAAGTACTGTAAGACCTGGGGCTCACTCGAACTGCAAAGTGATAAACTTTTGGGAATACGCCGCATTCAAACTGTCATTAGTCTTAATGAATAAAGAAAATGATACGGTAGGGTGCTAGTTTTTAAGTAAATAAAATATTTGTTATCGGAAATGCCTTTATTTTTTTCAAAATATTCTCCATGAGGATCAATAAATTTTTGTACCTATATAATTTGTACCAATTTTCGAAACATTTTTTCCACTCCGAACAAGCGATTCAAACACATCGACCGCTTCTTCAGGAGTCAAAAAACGCTATTCACACAATTTATTTTTGATGTGATCGAATAAAAAGAAATAATCGGGGACTAAATCAGGGCTGTTTGGTGGATGAACCATCAATTCGATGTTTTGAGCGTGCAAAATGTCACTTTTTTGGACGCGATGTATTAGAGCACGCATTGTCCTGATAAAAAATGATTCATTGGATGATCGTTTTCCTCACTTCAAAAAAGAGCTTTAAACTATCCGACGCTGATGTCAGATTTGATGTATTGGAATTAGTGTTGCCGTATCTCTAAACTTATCTAGCATTCTAGGTTTAGTAATGACAATGGATGTTCCGTGACTCGATGGCGTTAAGAGCGTATTCTTTGGACAATTTTAAGACGAAAGTGCATTTTACAATTTTGTCCAAAACTAAAAAGTTGATCCCAAATGTACCTCCGTTGCCTCAGAACACTTCTAATAATTGAAGACGAGCCTTTTTTTGAGCATCTGTCAACAAATGTGGAATCCAACGTGCAGACAGCTACGGAACACCCAAATGTTCTTGCAAATTCTTATGTATGCTGGTCATACTAATGCTTAAACATGCCTCGATTTCACGGTATATCTCATGACGATCTTCTTCAATTAGTTTTTTCATAGCATCGATGTTTTCCGGCACAACGACCGATTTTGGATGACCTTCTTTAACTTCGTCCGTGAGCGAACTACGGCCACGTTGGAATTCAGTGTACCAGCGATATACACTGGCTTTGGATGGTGTTTCATCGCCAAAAGTTGAATTAAGTTGATTGATGCATTGTTCTTGAGTTACATCACATCGAAAGTCATAAATCATAGCTCGAAAATGTTTGCGAGTTAATTCCATTTTTTGGCCGAGTTGAAATTTTCAACAACACAAATAGTACTCAAACGTCAAAACGTTCTGAGTACGTATACTGTCAAAAATGTCAAACTTTAATATGGCAATGACAGATTTCACCTGGCAACACTGGTATTGCCAGTTCTCAATACATAAATAGCAATCCTCGTATTCTTGATTTGTATACGTAGCCATATTAAATTAATCTTAAGGCCACCATAACAATGTGACAAAACAATTACATAACCTACCAGATTGATTTATTGTTAAATTTAACATTGCCCATAATTCCTTAACTTTAAGTTTTCGACAAAAGTGTATAGGAAGCACTTTCGATTTAAAATTGTCCAAAGAATACACTCTTAAGCTATGGACTTTGGACACCCTGTATATAAGTGGATGACTGACTCTGTATCTATAAGAATTATAGGCTTAGTTGTCTTAGCTTTGGAGTGAATTTTAAATTAACAGTATTATTCGATTCGCTTATTCTTGGATATTATTTTATATATTATATATATATATATATATATATATATATATATATACATATATATATATACATATATATATATACTACACTTATAATTGAATTATATCGAAAGAAAATAATAAACTTGAAGTAGAAGTTTACAGCTATTCTCTCACTTCACTTCAAAACATCGTTTCGGAAACTTTAATTAAAACGGCCTTTTCTCCGGCGTAAGCGTTATCAAATAATGATAAAATTTACGATCGAAACTATAACAAACCCATAAATAACCTTCTTAATTACTTCTCTGTTTCTTATTTAGCCATCTCTCTCGTTCACTGCGTGTATTAATCCGAACGAGTATTGATTGGAACAGCATTTTCAAGTCACTGATTATGATTACGGAATTTTGTTCTTTCCCCAGATTCGGCAAACCTCCGCCAGACGGTTCGAGTATTATGTTTAACATTTTTTCCATTATATAAACGCCTATCGAAATATTTTTTATACATATCTATCTTTATGGTAAATGTGAAATAATCCTTAACTATAATAATCGAAATTTCGGTAGGAAACAAAAATACCTTTTCTATGAATGCTTTTCTTTTCTTTCATTCTATTGTCATAAATAATGAAATACCCTATACAGTTCTTTGATATTTAGTACACATTTTTTTCCAATAGCCAAATTAACAAATAAACAATTAAATTTTATGTTCTCACTACACCTTGTATATTAGATCGAAAAATCGAATTAACCATTTGAAAATATTATTCCGCATTTAGATCCCTATAAATGGAATATTATGGACGTTTAATCATTCAGAATTTATTAGAGAGGCAATATAGAAATAAGTAATTAATTACCTTTAATTTAAATAAACTATTGATCTGATATACCTATTGTTTATTGATTTTAATAAGTTAAACGGCACTAACCTTTTTGAACTGTTTACTCATCAATTTCTTGAATCACTCTATATTGCTGTAATGTGTAAGCATCTAAGTAATATTTTATGTTTTATTTAGATCAAGAACTTCAAACTGTAGATATATCGACATAAATACCGCCAGTAAATTGTATATTGACGCTTTACATAATGAGTGTCAGTTATTTTTAAAACTGTAGTATGTTCCTGTTTTTTCAGTTAATTAGTTTTACTAAATAGTGTCGAAGACATTTAAATATTTTGTTATGGCAGTAGGAGAAATGATGATTTTATTCGCTTAAGCATGAACGTTTGTAACACGCCCCCATATTAATTTTATGATCAACATCTAATTTCAAGGGAATTTAAGCTATTCATTTTTTTTTATTTTAGGGATTTTTATGTTTTGTTCGAACTAACTGTATCTACTTTTTACTCTTAGTATGCGTCTAATTTATAAAATTAACGAATAAACTACTAGAAGATCTTCTGCCAAACAAACAGAACGGGATAGTCGTGTCCTTGGCTGTAAACGCAACTGTTATAAATATAACCATCTGGACTTTGATGGACGACTCAACTTCCAGGGCTGAATACATATTCATCTTTTTTTTTTAAATAATAAACAGACAGAATGGCAGCCACTCTTCTTCCTGGTACCTTGTAGGAGATAGCTTATCACTTAAAGATTGTAAAACGGTTTATATAAGAAGAGTATCAATGTTGGATGAATCCGATGTGACTATTTATTTGAAAACTTATTTATAAGTGTCTATTTAATTTCTTATGTCTATCTATCTGCGTATATACCGGGTGTCCAGTGAAAACGTGAACATGAAAATTTATCTTGAAACTCATTTTTTTCTTTTTATGGGTCTTTTACTTTCGAACTAAATGAATATTTTTTTTTTAATTTTCAATCTTTAGTTCATTATACCAAAATAATTTTACTGCAGCATATGGGTATAAATGGAAAAAGGCTTATAGTTTTGACTCTTTGCCTTGAAGTATTTCGTACTTCGTTAGCTGAAAATATTTTTATTTTTACATTCTTTAAATTCAATAAGGACAGGAAAGATTTATCAGAGGAGAACCCCAAAAATCCTTCTATTTCATATCTAATTCTCACGCGCCCGGGTTTTATTTAATTAGAACAATAAACTAATGGTTTGTTCATCGTTTGAGGGACCAATTTGTACGTTCTAGCAAAGTTCCCAACATGTGTTTGACAGTTTTACTTAAAACTACCCATCACATATTTTCCAAAAAGATATTTTGGATTTTAAAATGATATTTATTCTGGGACGCTTTCTGAACAATTGAATTTGTAGATTTGAAATAATTCTAAGTACTTTATTGAAGTTTTTACAGAGGCGGCCTTGTTACACTATTGTAGGTAACTTTACTGCACTAAATACCAACCTAAAAAGAAAATCCAAGCCCGTACATATAATTTACCTAATACATCTATAAACAAGACCTTAAACATTTTTTAATCTTTTATCAGATTTATAAAAAGTTTATTTCACTTTTCATGTTTTATTAAGAACTTTGAAAATCTAAAATTTACTCCTGAAATACGGGACGATTTCTAAATTTTTGTCAAACGAAGACCCATTTTGTTGTTTTCGAAGTTCCGTTTTAAATTATTGATTTATATCCATTCTTTTTAATAAATCAGTGCCTATCAAGAAATATTTATTATCAAAATGGATCAAGAATCGGTATATTCAAAATTAAAACATCAAATTAAAAATAATCACTTTTTAAAATAAACATGAAACTGTATATTTCGCTTACATTAAAAAAAATATTTCTTAATGTTGAATTTGTAGATTTAAGTACGTTTCTAGGTTAAATGAATTAATAATTCTTATCAACAATCGTTATTTTTTTTTTGAATGCGACCCTGGAATCCACCATTTGATGTACAAAGGTTCTTATTAACTTTATCATTTATACAGGTTGTGTGGTAATATCCACTTGCAATTGCTTATTTATGATAATTAGCTTTACAAAATTGTACTAGTATAAAGAGGTGAAGAAATGTTTGCGTTTGTTATTATTATGCACCGGCAGGAGCGTACTTGGTCTGAATGAAATTCCTGAAAATATAATAAAATATTTGAAACAAAATTGAAGTTATTCAGAAACTTTCAATACTAGAGTAACATTACCATAATTCATTTATAAATTGAAAATGTATATTACATTTTTTGTTATAATCCAATCGACCATTTATATTGATTGTTACATAATAATTGTAGAGAGTTAAGTTTTTTTATTAAGTATTGATTCATTAAATAAAATAAAAATATAGAAATTCCATTACAGTTCTCGTTTGATTAATTACTTAATTGCTAAATACAAACCTGTGCTAATGCTTTAAAAAAATAAAGGCAGACGTGTCAATTAATTAAACGTATTTATAGAATCAAATAAACTAGCAAGTTTAATTTCATTTGGCATATTATGAGTAATAATAATCGATATACCTAGACCAGCAGGTATAGAGAATTAACCTTGGTGGACGATTATCACGTTATTACTTTTTTTTCATAACATACGGTATCTAATTTGGAAAATACAGTCCATAAAGGATAGTTTATGTACGTGAAATCAATACACCATTATTCTTTTCAAACGTGTTATTACTTTTAATACAAGGCTTTCAAAATTGTTTTGTTTCAATACTTATGACTGTTGTTTTGAGGTGCGGTTGAGAAATTATATGTTCTTTCTTTAATAAGAGTGTTTTACTTTCGTATGCAAAAATATTTAAAATATGCAAGAATAATATTTATTCTAAATTAAATGCGACTCTTACCTAAAAACTTGTTTATTATTTGTTCATTGAAGTTAATAATTTTAATAACTAGTCTGGTACAGACCTCTTTCGTTTGTATGAATGAATCGATTAAAATGAATAAACAGCATATTAAATATTATTTATACTTAATTAGATCATGTATTTACTCATGCCTTCAACTTTTATCTTAACCTGTATAAAAGCAAAATATTTATTTGCTCCTCTGAAGCAAGTTGTGGTAAACTGAACCTAAAGTTTAATATCTTTTGATCCTGCATTATTGTTGCAAATTTAATATTTAAGTATCTTATTATTTTTCTAAGATTTTGAGAGTACGATGCTAGACGAATCTCAGAGGTAACAGTGTATTTCGGGAGGTTATAACTTCTTGTCCCAAATCTTCTAAGCGAAGATTGTTTTAAGCTTGAAATTAAACTTTTAAAAAAACAAGCATTCCCATTTTGGATATGAAAATCAGACGAGGCGTGAGTCTAATCCTGCGAGGCTTCACTATAAACTCTTAATTTAAGATGTATTCTCAATCGAGAGCCAGCAATGTAAACAAATGTACAATGCTTGCCCGCCACGTGATAGACAGCCACTCACCGAAAACAGCACCTCCATATTGGAAAATTTTCAATAAAATGTTTCAAGACAATATACGCGAATATAATCCATATTTTGAAATGGTATGTAGAACGTGTAATTTTCAACAAAATCATCATTAGTTTACACAAAAATTCATTTTAAACATTTACACGAAAATTTATACGTGGCAACACCTCACACTTTTAATAAAATATTACTAAAAACCATTGTTTAGACTTGACTGAGTTGTGGTGTTGCCGTCTCTAGTTACTTTTCGTTAATGTTTTGATTGAAAATACTAATATTTATTTCTTTGAAAACGGCTGACTTTAGAAAGTAATTTTATAAGACATTTTTATCCCTCATAGGTTTTTATACCTCATCCATAAATATGAGCATTATTTTCGCGGGCACCAAGTATACTGTTTTCTAGTGCTTGTATCGTATTTGTTTACGTTTGATAATTCTTGGTTTTTAATACGGTTTAAGAGGGTTTTTTCTGTTAGAAAGTTGATGGTTCATTATATATTTGGCCCTATTGGGGAATACTTTTCAACAGTTCATTTTTTGTAGTTCTAGAACCAAATTAAATGTCTCAACCAATTGACGTCGATAAATAAAAACACTACAGATACTTGAGCACCTTTTTTTATTGACGTCTTTTTTTACAAAAATATAAAAGTGATATCCAAAAATCTCATAAAATGTCAGTATCTTGATGGTTAGTTAATTTTTTAGCATTTGCATGGTGGCAGCAGCGGTTACTACAGGCCTTCGCCAGGTTTAATGGGACCTCCAAGTAATCGAAAATTCATGGCATCTGTTCACAAACTACCCACTACGGCGAGTTCAATGAACGAACTTCACGGTAAGAAGACCTAAGAAAGAAAAACTGTTCAAAACGTTTTTATAAATGTTATTCAATTTTCTATTGTTAAAATTCTTAGATTTAGTTTTTGTAATATTATTATGTATTAGGATAAAATTTGATTCATTGCCTCCGACTATAGTTTTATTTTTATTGGTTATCTGGACGATCATTAATTTTTCTTACTGAATATTAATTAGGGGCAATGGATCAATTCATAGTAAAAGAAATGGTCTCTAAATGATAATTACTTTAAGTCTTTTCTAAGTTAAAAAAGAAATAAAGGAGATTTTATGCATTCAAAATTAAAGTTGCTTAAAAAACTCCTATCATATTGCAAAAGCATACATAACGTTCTTGTGTTAAGTAAATGAATACTAAAAAATAAAATTTATGTTAATATTATTTTTTTAATTCGTTTTTTTTTTCAAAGCTAATATTTGTATGTATATATATATTTTACATATATCATCAATTTTTCTATACAGGGGTTTCTAGATTTGCAGATGTTTATTACAGGCAATGATTTATCTTTAATGAATTTATTGAATTGGAAGGAATTATTTTCTTGTAACCAATGACTAATTATTCAAAAAATTACTCATGCTTATTATTCAACATAAAAGATATTTCTAAGAACAAACAAACAGGATTGTCTTTCCAATTATTATAGATTAACGTTGAGATTAATTACATTTACTACAGAAATTGATAAACTCTTTTAGCTAGAGTTATAAAATAACCCTTCTTTTGTTTTGATGCTAACCCCATATCGGTCTTGGTTTTTTTTAATAAAAATTGCAAATATCGTATATTGACCTTTGGTTTACTAACTTGCATATTCAATGAGCCCGTGTTGTTTAACAAACATGTGAACACTGCAAAATTCCTGACAATATTCCGCAATTCCATTTAGCAACTAGCGCAAAACACCAAATAAACACTTATAGAAGGTGAACCGTGTTAAGTTGTAAATAAAAAATTCTATATTCACCTTTAAAATATTACGTATGAAATATTTAGATAACCAAATAAAAAAACATTCAAGATAAGTATCTGGGTTAGAGATTGGTAATACATTGTTTTATGGTAAAAACATTATATCTTGAACAGTATGATGGTGAAATTGCAACAGCTTAGGTTAAACTTAGTTATTACTTCAGCAATATTTAAAATATATATATATGTAACAGTTAACTAAAGTCAAGAAATTTGAACCTTAAATCATTTTTTCAGCAAACTTTGGAAATGCTTGGCAAAAATACTCATTTTTATCTAAACATTTTTAAAAAACCATCATTTTCTCTAAAATGTCCCTCTCAAAATTTTATAGGAATATAAAGGACCACCCTATATTTTTGCACTTTGCGGAGTTGCATACTAAATTCTAATTGAAAATGCTTGTATTAAACGTAATACAGTAGTCCGAATTTTTGGCTAGGTACACAATGAAGTGACAATAATGTGAATTGTTGTCTGTTTGAATCTACATGTACAGGGTGAATCACAAGTAATAAACCAAATTGTAACTGTCCTTCAGAAATCAAAAATAATATTTTACATACCTATAATGGGTCCGAAATCGCTCCTTTCAGAGTTACAGGATGTTGAGTTTGGAAATAAAAAATATATTTTTTTTAATAAATCGGACATCTTTTATTCAGGTAAAGACCTGAAAATTCAGATTTTTTCTAAAAAGAAACAAGAATGTTAGTAAATTTGAGTTACCTCGTTGATGTCGCCTCGTACGCCATATTGAACAAAAGAAATCGGACATACATTTTTACACTCATTAATGTACATATTAAATAATTAATTTGGAAAACTTTTATTTTTGTTTAATTCATACAAAAACGTTTAAATAATTAATAATGTCTTCTTATATCACTCCGTAAGTTTAAATTCATATTTTATTTTGAGATAAAGTGTAATTATTTGATGTAAATATTAGCATTGAATGAAAATAAAAATTATAAAACATTAATACAAAATTTAATTATTTTAACGAAATAATGCTACTTAACATATTAATAATAAAGGTAACAATTTCGGTATTTTAATCCAAAAAAGAAAAAAAAAATAGAAAAGCTTGAACTAGTACCATCACTATAAGATAACTTATTTCTATAACGATTTTCCCAAAACATTCGTCACACAATCTTGAAATGTTAATATTAAATTATTTTCAACACATGTGTTTACCATTTACTTAAGGTCGTCCGACTTTGAAAAATGTAGCGTTATTATTTTTAATTGAACTGGTTTCGGGTTGTTTTGTATTCCATAGCTAATTTCGTGTATTTATATGTCAAAATTAAACAATAGATTTTATGTGTTCCCACATATAGAAATCGAGTGGATTAAAGTCGGTACTGCCAAGTGGCCATTGTAATTCACTACCACGACTAAACCTAACGGTGAGGGAACATTTGATTCATATAATCATCTATAGTCAGTGGAAATGTAGAGGTAGAACATGTTGCACGAACCACATTTTATCCCTAGTTTTAATAAAAAAATCTTCCAAATGGTTGATTATGTCATTAGTTAAAAATTTAAGTATAACTCACGATTTAAATTGGCAATAATTCAAATGGAGTCAGTTATGTATCTGGTATTAGCCCGGACCAGAAATTTATTTTATATTTGTACAGAAAATGTCCTTTATTTCTTGTCTTTTCTTGTGACAGTAAAAAGAATTTTCTTCATAAATGTGGATTAATTATTTCCTCCTTAGCCTCTGATAAAATTTACCTTTAGTGAATAATTTCTATGAAACAAATATTGCATAGGTGTAAAATGATACCATTATAAATGGCTTATTCCTGTAGTTTCCGCAAATCGATGAGTGCTTACTTTAGGATTTTCTGTAACTCTTACAAAAATTTAATCTTCCTTTTGCTGGTTAATACTTTTGGGACGTTCTGTATCATTTTTTGGCAGAAATGAAACTGTACTACCAAATCGGTTATACCTACTTTAAGATATCTTACGGTTTGTTTGCCTTTGGTTTGGGAATAATTCACGATATTCTATGGCATACGCAAATTAAATATCTTATTTCTTTTATAAAGTCATCATTTGTCTGGGCATCTTACGAATGTAATAAATAAATAGGAAACAATCAGTAACAGTAACAAATTTTTTCACAAACATTGTGTTTCTATCCACTAAACCTTGTCTTGTAATCCTCCTTTTTGAATTAAAATTCCAGAATTGTTTTCTTTATTATTAATGTGTTAAGTAGTACAAGTTTAGTTAAAATAAACAATTGTAATATTGTTTTAAAATTTTTGTAAAATTCTAATATTTACATCAAAAAAATATATTTTTAGCTCAAAACAAAATTAATTTTGTGGTCGTCCACCGTTTTGAAACATCCTGAGTACTATTTCTAACTTACATAGAGATATGAGAACACGCTAATTCAAACATTTTTTGTGAATTTGTTTTAATTATGAAAATAAACTTGTGCTTACAACGGCGTGGCGACCATACGGTAAATTAGCAACTTGTAAATATCTCGAAAACAGTTAAATACTTAAAAAAGTATTACTTTTTTATAGAAAAATAATAAGGCGTCTCAAATTAAATATTTAAATTTTACGTTAATGGGGAACAAAAAATGTATTGCTATTCTGTTCAATATGGCTTATGTGGCGACATCTACGAGTTAACTATCATATTCTTGTTTGCCGAAAAAAAATAGCCTACCTTAAATTTCAGACGTGTGTTTACAAAATTGACCGATTTATTAACAACAATAAATATTATTTTTCTAACTTCAACACCCTGTATCTCAGAAAGGAATGATTTTTGACCCATTATTGTTAAATAAAATTAGTATGTTTGCCTTCTGAATGTGCAGTTACAATTTGGCTCATTACTTATTACTCAACCTGTATATTGAAGGTGAGGTAGTACATAGGTGTACCTTATAACATTTATGTTCAAAAATAGAATCTTTACAATAAATTCTAGTGCGGTAATTTTTTGCAATAAAAAAACTAACTAATTTTACTAATCTACCTACAATATGTGTAATACAATTAATTTATATATATATATATATATATATATATATATGCTTTTGCAACGAAAACTGTTTGTTGAATAAATAAAATTTATCAATAATAAAATTCAGTTAATCGATACAAATATTTTACAGTTAAAATACTAATAATTATGGGTTAGTACAATATTTATTTACACTAATAACAATAGCATAATAGTCGGTAGAGAAACGAAATGTCCATAGCTCCAAATGGTTTCCCAATATTTTAATAATTTTCCAGAGACGTTAGTCTGGGGAACAAAATCATTTGTAAATAATAAGGGTATTATAACATTTCGAATTGTACTCTTATCGGTGTTATCGCAACTGTAGCAGTTTAATTAAAGAAAAAATGTAGGAGACTTCCAGGAAACGCTTAACATTGTTCCACGCGTTTATCGAATCATTCTCATTACTATTATATTTAAGAGTATTCTTTAAAAAAGATTCATGTTTTAGTCTATAATAACAAGTTTGAAAATGATTTAATTTCGCGAGTGAAATAATACCAAATAATTTGCTACTTATTATCATAATAAGATTTATACACAAATTCGAATATATAATTAACAGGATTAAACTTTCTAAATATGTATATTAATTTGGCTCACAGACTATTTCCCTTTTATTTATATTTATTTCAGTTGCACTTTTAGGAATGCTATTTTTGAACCAATCATTTATATATTTGGACGTTTATTGAAGAGAGGCTTTAGTATTTTTTTATCGAATTTCATTAAATATTTTTGCATTTGGCGCTTTTGTGTTTTTGATCAATTTGTAACTATAATGCACAAAAAATTCTGTTTGATTGTGTATATTGATATAATTCGTATTTCAAAAGGTTTCATATTATTTAATGAAAGTGATGAAGAGTGCCGAATTTGGCGGTTTTTATATACAGGGTGAGTCACCGTAGATGCGACGGTCTATAATTCCAAAACGATGCATTTGACGAAAATTTTGTAAGAGTACTTTTTTGTGCATATTCAAAATAGCCATAGTTTGAAATTAGTTTCACTTATACAGGTTGTCCCAAAAAAGAGACATAACTTTGTTACATTATTTTATTAACCTGTATAAATGGAAATAATTTCAAACTACGGCTTTTTTGAATATACACGAAAAAGTGCTTTAACAAAATTTTTGTCAAAGGCACCGTTTTGGATTTATGGACCGACGCGCCTACGGTGACTCACCCTCTATACAGTAATTTAAAAGGCAATGAATAAATAACACATATTTATAAGATACACTGAATAAAAGAAACACTGAAACGTGCATTTTGGTATTTTCTAAGATTAACCATTGAAGCTTGGAACATTTCATTTCCGTTATTCGGGGTTCTGGTTTGAATATATTCAATCGGGGCGGTTTGTAGGAAAGGAACGAATGATTAGAGGGTACTTATGTATACTGGGTGTGTTACACCAAATACACAAAAAAAGAGGAGGCACAATCGTTTTGAACAAAGGATACACATACAGGACGAACTAATCATTTCAGAAAAATCTACTCATCCAGTAAGTGTAAGGAGCGACATGAAAGGAACAATAAGGACAAAAAGGCGAATATTAGTAAATTTTTTTCTTTCCGCTAGCTGTAATGAAATCATCGTTTTCAACATACCTCAAAAATGTATTTAAATCTAATAAATATTCCAGCGTTAAAAGTACACATTTTAATATTTAAAAGATTTAAATATTTGTTTCAAAAATTATTTTTTAAAAATAAATATTTTTTTAACCAAGTAACTTTTTCATGTGAATAAAAAGGAAAAATGTGTTTATTCGCTATTTTTATAATAAATAAATATCAGTAATTTTTTGTATAAATATACAGTTATTTTTACAACTTTGCCCATACATTACTCATTGGAAGAAACAAAGCACGTGATATTTGGCATTAAAAACATCGTCATAAGTATTTAATATTTTGCGTGTCGTGAATTGAAACTGTTACAACAAAGTTTAATAAAAACTAATTGTGCAGTAGAATGTTATGTTAACTTAATTATATGTTTAAATAACTTTTTATTACAAATTGTTAAATTATTTCCCTCAGTTTTAACTATAAGTAAGAAAAGAACATAAATTTTGATGAAAAAATAATAAGACTTACTATTTTTGCCGAAAATTAATAGAAAAAGCATTTATTTTATAGACAGATTTATACAGGATCTTCATTGCTGTTGAATTAATACTACAATAAATATATTGGCGGAGATGGATACATCAATGAAAAACTCTTAAGTATGTGGAATGAGGCATTAGCTAAGTGCGATGCTGAAGTCTGGGCAAAATGTGTTAGACTCACTGAATAACTAATAAAATAATGGTATGATCATATAAATGTGTATTTGTGAAATAGAAATTGAACGGGCAATCATAAATATTGGAAACAGTTCTGAATCAGAAAGTGGACATGAACTATGAATAATTTAATGAGCAAACGAATTGATTATTTCTACACCTAAATATCTGCTTAAATTAATAAACGGAGTTAGTGGTAAACATTATTTAAACCATTTAGTTTTAAAATATGCCTATAGTAATAAACATACATTTTTTATGTATTTTATTTTGTTTAATAGTAAATGGCCCCATAAACAGTAAAAATACGATGGATAATTTAAGACATTCTGTTTTTAACTACCCATATATCTGCTTGAGTAGTAGTAAGTACGCTTATATTTATTTAAATTAATGATTTAGATGATAGAATCAGTATGGGTAAAGTTGTTAAAATCCAACTGTATAGTTTAATGTGTCCTACATTTTTAACTGTTAAATATAAACACTGTAATAACGGTCCTTGAATATTGGATTTCCAAATTATTTTAAGAAAACAAATATTGATTTAAACAAATTATACCAGACTTTTACTTGAACTTCTTCTTCATGATCAATGTTGTATTTCTAATCAATAACTTTTATATTTAAACCAAAAAGTGGTTTATTCGTATCCAATAAAAAATTCTAACAGGAACTCGCATCAAATTAATCACTAACATGGAAGGATTAAATTAACCATTTGTATTATTTATACAACCTTTTACTACACGCAAACAAAAGCTGTTTAATATTAAACAATTTTGTAGCGATGATCAAAACTACAAAAGGTTCTCCATACTGCACAAATGTGGTAACATGGATTAATCAAAGGAAACTCGAAATCATACCAGACCAATTGTTGTGGTATGATTTGGAGTTTCCTTCAATCAATTTGAACTTGGTTTGAGACTGGAACCTTCGATTTTTAGTAATCTGTTGATCCTCGAAATATTTCTTGTGATGTTAACATAACATAACAGTACAATAGTGTGATTTGATGTTAAATAGTTTGAGACTCAAGCAGTTATAATCATTTTGAGTTACTTATTAGTGGTAATGTAGAAAATTCGATATTTTTCCAATTACAGCCAGCTAGACCGAGAAAGAGATTGCTAAAAACGGTTAGTAGATGATAGCCACTTACTGTAAATGGAGACAAAACATTAGTAGACACAGACAGAAGCCACGCCACGAATCACTCATCAATACGCGGTAGAAGAGAAAAAATATAACACAATAAATAAAACTGGTAGACACTATAGGTGGTAGTACATAATGTGTGATACAGCACTTTAGCACTAAAAAAAAACAGCTGCGGAATATGCTACACTAACTAAAAAAAGTGGTAAGTATCACAAACGGCGTAGGAACGAACATAACTCAGGTTTTTTTTTAAATAGCGTTCCGCAAGGATATGTCTTAGGGCAAGAATCCACAATGAATATATACTAAGTGACACTGAATCCCGAACACCCAGTAAAAATAATTTGTTTTCATTAACCTTTTGGATACAAGTTTATTAAATTTTAACCTTATCACTTACGCATTTCTTTGTTTTATCCATATTTTTTTCCAATATGTGATAGCTAATAATATCATTTAAAAGAGCAGTATGATTAGGATTGTCAATCATCTTGTTAGTAAACCTTGTTTGCAAGTGTTAATAATACCCAGAGTGCGAACAAATGCAAATTATCGCCAATTAAGAGAGTTTGAACGGGGACGAATAGTTGGATTAAGGGAGGCTGGACTTTCATACCGGGATATTGTTGCTAGAGTGCAAAGAAGTTTAGTTACTGTGGTGAGATGTTGTGAGGTATGGCTTCAAGAAGGCCGTATATAAGGAGCCAGAGGCATATGATGAGTTCGCAGAACGACACCCCATCTCCTAAGGTTGCAAGCTTTGCGAGATCGTTTCTCCACAACCAGGGCAATTGCAAACCAGTGGTTTGCAGAATATGGAAGGCGAATTGGATTGCGAACAGTTTATCATCTAGTAAGAAGTTTCGAACTATTTTCATTCCATCCTCACTAGATCTTACCTTTAACTCGGGAGCAACGAAACAATCGACTTTAGTGGAGTAGAGAATAATTAGCGTGGGACCATGAATGGAACATATTGGTCTTTAGCGGCGAATCCCAATATTGTTTAGCCATGAACGATGGTCGGGCATGGATAAGAAGGTGACGTGGTCCACAATTTTTTGTTGAAAGACATGTTCATCGCCACCTTTAGTATTTATTAGAGACAGCATGACCGTGCAGCTTTACATTGAAGAAATAGTGCAACCACATTTAATTCCATATCTTAGGACTTTCCAAAATCCCACTTTCCAACAAGATAATGCCGGACCACATGTGGTTAGAGTAACGTTGGACTACTATGAAAATGCCGAAATTAATTTGCTGCCATGACCACCATGCTCTCCTGATTTGTCTCCAATAGAACACGTTTAGGACTTGATCGGCCGAAGACTAAACAATTTTTAACAGCCTCTTCAAACTCTGGTTGCGCCGCGACACGAGGTTGAGACGGCCTGGAATGAGATACCCCAGGATATTGATCACCTAATTAAAAGTTTTCCTAGACACGATAATGAATGTGTAATTCGCCATGGCGCATCAACACATTATTAAACATAATCCGTATAAAAACATAGTCTATCATTAAGAAATTGGATTGAAATTTTAATCATTTATTTACTACGACCTTCCTAATATTTGTGTCAAATATTACTGAAATAAAATCATTTTTACTGGGTGTTCGGGTTTCAATGTCACTTAGTTTAATTAGATTGCATTTTTTACCAAAATTGAACTCTCTTATATATAATTTACGTTTTGCTTAATTAAATCTGAAAGCACTATGAGATTTTTAAAGTAGACTTTATTAAAAATTAACCGGCACTAAGAAACAGAATCTAAACTAAAAACGTAACTTTGTAAAGCCGATATAAATCTTCTGAATCGTATTTTATGAAAAATGTCGGTGACATTACGCGTTTATTATAGTATGATCTCTGAATTGACTAATTGTCTAGGTGCCAAGAATTTCTTTATGTAAGAAATAAAATAAACAGATGCTTATAAAATGCAGTGGCAAGGTGTATGCCGGATATTTTCTGTGCACTCAATTAAGAGCGCACACTTGAATGTATACAAATATGAATCACGACGATCTCTTCTTCAAGTGCCCGGGTATTTATGTATAAGGTTTAGTACAATTGCATAATTGTATACATGAATAATACTTTTGTGGTTAAGAACGCATTTTTTTCTGTATTTGAATACCAAAATATGGATAATTTATTTTAACAAAAACCGGAATGCTAGGAAACCTGTTCATTCAAATAAGAACAAGCGAAATAATTGAAAGCTTTCAAAGATAACTGCATTTTGTCAAAATATTTAAAATTTAGAAAATAAAATCGAAATTATCAACTCGCGTTCTGTTCCACTATCAAATTCTTATTATCTTTACACAATTTCACTTAATGACATTGAAAACATTTATATCATTGTAAATAAGAACACAGAAAGATGCCAACGAAAGATCATTTGATTTAATTAAGAATTTAGATTAAATTTATTATTAGTTCTTGCACTATTTCAAGTGCCAAAAAATGAAACCTGTTCATCGTAAGATTTTTTTTGGTTAAATAGCTTTTATTGTAAACACTACATTTTTTGGCGATACTTGTACATGTCTAGTGTCACTAATTTTCAACCAAACACACTCACCACAAATTAATGCGCTAATCTAATTTTTTCTGTCGGAAAAGAGATTGACGTGACAATTTTTTCGTAATTTATGACAGCATTGTTCTTGAATTAACTCAAAAGTGAGCTGTGAAAAATATCCCGAACTAAAATAGATTTTTCGAATCTGCATGGTGAAATAAAACAGTAGCGTACAGAAAAAATATGAATATGAAAACAAAAAAAATACCATGTTGTTTTTTCAATATTCCCACTAACAATAAAGATGGACGTAGAGCAGTAAAAAATATAGTATCATATCCAATTAGACCTATTTTTTCTATTCCTTTCTATAATGGGTTGGTATTTTCATCTTCATCTTCATTTTGTTTTCTCTTCAATGTGATCATTCCATTTATTGACCCATATTTTCCTCGCTGTATTTTTCTGATTTTTTTCTCTATTCTGCTCAAATCTTTTATTTCCATTGTAATTATTTTTGAATCGTGTTTTTTCTATAGGTAATACCCATGTTTAATTAGCATATAATGCGTACAGTTATTTTATTACGAACTTTTCAATTTTGTATTTGTATTAATGCGTTTATGTTACAGTATTGATTTATTCAAGGAATATTAAATCCTAATTGATTTGTTTGTTCCATCTTCTGTCATATCTGTTCTAAGTTATATCCGTACTGCTCACCAAATGTAGGAAAGTCACTGAAATGTGTTTAAGGAAATATTAAAAACTAAGGGAAAACGTAATTATAACAACTTAATTAAATAAAATTTATTCTTAAAGTATCCTGCATGAAAGGCACACTGCAACATGCATACAGAAAATGAGCTCCCGCTTGTTCTCGCCCGATTTGTATACGCATATCTTGAGATCAGGGGCATTCCTACCATTGGGGCGTTGTATATTAATTTTAGTTTTGTTCGTTTCTCTGTTTTTCGTTTGCATCCATCTTTTAAGTTTTGTTACTATGTATTTTCATTTTAATGTTTTTTTATTAATTATGAGTTTATTATTAATATGTAGATATAAATGTTTTTTCTATGCAAAAAAAACAACGTTACGCAATATCTGGTAATAATTTCTTTAGTTTATGAGACGCTACTGTGCAAAAATGAGTCAAGTTTTAAAAATGGTCAAGACAAACATAATGAGCGAAGACAGACGAAAACTAATAGAATTTTTCGACAGTTTCTTGAACAAGTGCCAAATAGCGGCAAACGGTTCATTTGCAAGGAAGCGTTTATTACCACGTTAAAGGGTTATTATACCAACAATTTATCAACTAAAAACGAGAACGATGCGAAAATCCTAATTTTTGAATGTTTACTGCAACTTGGGAGAAAAATAATTGAGATTAAATTTATAAGACACTACAGTAAAGTTGTTTTAGTCACCTTGTGTATGTTCCCAGCTAGAAATTGAAAAAGCCGTAGGCTGTTTATTTCGAACTAAGGGAGTTTACAGAACTTCGATTAGGACTCCTATAATCAACCATCTGATTGCACTATTTCGACAGCTTGTAATTACTTCCAATATCGCTGGTGGCAACAAACAAATCCCTTTTACGGCGGTACAAAATCTCAGTTGCAACATCGTAAATGTTTATCAAAAAATTTAATCAAAGGAAGTTAATTGCTTAAAAAGTTTATAGGAGAATAGGAACAGTGATTCCTCTTTCAGCGCGTAAAATGAAATATCGCATGCAACTTACAGCTCTAGTTATGTAACGTATGTTTTTTTATGAATGAGAATTATCGGTAATTTTCTATTGGCGATTTTTTTAGTATTTTCGTGTTATAAGGGGAAAAAGAATATTTTGAGTTATGTTCGTTTAGTGCCATTTACATAAAGTCCCTACGGATATTAAACACAACAGCGAAAATGTTTTTGGTCTGTACTTTGGTTTTAATAATTAACAATAGAAAATAAAGGTACAATTCAAAAAAAATCATGCTCCTGTGAACCTAGTGGAATCATATAACAAAAAACAAAGAGTGCCAAGAAATTAGTTTTGCTGATAATCCTCAAGAAAAAACTAAATATATAAAAAATTTAAACTGTTCTCTAACAGACAAGTTTTAAACCTATATGTAAAAGTTTTGAAATAATTTGTTTTGCGCTATTTCTATACAATAATTTTTTTTATTCTCTATTTTATAAAAACGACGAATAAAAAAAATTGATATAAATATATTTTTGTAATTCGTTCATAGATTCTTTTATTGAATAAAACATTAAACAGACATTATTTTGACACGATCTCATAAATCTATTAATATTCTTCTGTTCGTTATTTCCAAAAGAAACTTTTATACTAACAATTAATTTAAATTTGCTAATTTAAGTTTTTGAAGGCACCCCTTAAAAAAATAAGTGTAGAAAGTTTTAAATTTATTGTTACATAAACGCTTTTTTTGTAAGAAACTATAGTGATAAATTCGTTTACTTACACATTTTTATAGAATAAATATATATATATACACGGTGCTGCACTATATTAGAAACAAATAGAATTAATCAGTAGCGAGATATGGATGGAATTTAACATTTTGTGAAATGAATATTTTTAAATAATGGTGTATTACTGGCCACTAAAAGGAATAATATTATCATAACTTAGATATTAAGTAAATACTATGATATTGTAAGATATTAAATAATGCTATACTTTGACAGTCACTATATCTCATTTTAAGTCTTTGGTTTTTTTGAACATCTTAAGCTGCACGAAAATTCTAAAGCTAGGATATTAAACAGCCGTGGTCCCGTTTTTAAGGTTATTAAAAAGCTGCCTTAGAATTTTTACCTAAATATAAAACATTAAAACCAATTTCTTGGAAAATATAGCATCACATATATGTATAACCGAATATATGACTCCACTAGTAATTATAATAATGATTTATAAATAAAAAGAAATACCAATAGAGTAATAAAACTAGACTCCAAAATAAAAACGTAAAACGTAACTAAATCACTTCAACATATTTTTATACATATGGCCTAGGATTTTTTTTCATTTTTTATATAACTAAACAACAGAGGATGTATATATACTAAGAATCCCTTTACATTGCGGCAAAAAAAAACGGTACGACATAAATCGTCCCTTAATATTTGACTAACGCACGTTATTTACCGCAAGTGTGTGGGGACCTTAACGCGTTTTAACGCCACATATGACACAGAAAAATAAAAGAAAAAGACTGTCGAATCAAAACACGACATTCAAAATACCCAAGAAATAAGTAAAAACAAGAGAAACAAAAGAATAATCGTTGGGCTAGGAGAAATTTTTGAAAAACGTCAGCGAAAATCATCCAAGAAAAATTACCTTTAACAATACAGATTATTAACATTTTACAAAGGACAAGACCAAACTTGTTTAGGAGCACATAAATTTAACATTTAAAATATTATCACAACAGTTCTCTTGGCGTTTAAAAATAATTTTTCTTTGATCGGCGACGCCCACTTTTAAAAATTTAATTCCCTATTTTGTATCATCAACCAAAAATCTCGCCTAGCTCAAATAAGTCGGGCACATCCTCGTCATATACATAATAATAGATTTTGAAATTTACAGAGCGGTCTTTCGATCGCAGTTAACTAGTAAAAATATTTCTGTAAACCGAGCACCCGTAACCAAATTTTCAACACCACCGACGACCACTTTACTAAATACAAATAATTAGACAAAAGGTACAGAACTAAAATTTGTCAATTTCCATAACATTTAATAAAATAGTAACTTAAGTACTGTCAAATTCATTAAATTAGATACCTAAATATCAAATTTCGTATGTCAATTTATTTCAGTAAAATGTTTTTGATATGTTTATGTAATTTTTTTTTAATTTGACTGTCAAATAACTAAAAATACATGTCTAGAGATGCCAGTTGTCAATTGTCAAACCGAAAACCCCGCCAAATGTCAAATGTCATATGTTTCTTGGGTGTCAGTGGTCAAGAATCTTGATTGCCGTTCTCGGGTGATCGTTTTATAAAAATGAAAGATTAAATTTCCGATTTTCTAGTAAAAATATCTCACAGTTCGTAAAAAATAGCAGCTAGATCCTGAGATTTGCACTGCACTGGCACGGTGCTGGGGGGTGGTAGGCGCGTTGGCCAGCCAGCCGATTCGGCCAGAGGCCAGCCTGCCTTCGCAACATCACACGTCCGCTCTTCAGGCGCATGCGCTCAGGTTGAAACCAAAATTGAAAAGTTTTGGGATATTTAGAATTATGGAAAGAAAAAAAAAGAAAAGATGTAAAATGTCTTCGCGGGTTACCGGGATCCTGAGTAACTTTCTTGTTTTCAATTGCGAATTTTATAATTCATTACTCTTAAGTTTCAGACTTTTTTGAATGCCTTTTAGGACTATTTTTTAAATCCTTATCATCTTGTTTTTTTTTAATTTATTTTTTACGTGGTACATATTTACGGATGGATATATATGATTTTTCTGTGTGTTAACGTTTTGATTACGTAACTAACTGATCTGTAATTAGAATGTGATTCGATTATGGTGATAAGCTGCCCCTACTGCTTTTCTAAGAACGAGTCAGTTAGTTACGATCAACCAAATTAACAACAGAATTTCAAGAACTACACAATAATTAACTACAGGACTACCTACATACATTTGAAATGTCATATTTATGTAAATGCTTTTAACTACAAGTGGCATGGCCAAAATTGTATACAGAATGACCACATACGTATTTTTTAAAGACCCTGTCTAATTTTTTTCTTTAGTAACAAAAATATATGTTTGAAATAAAAAACAGAATGAAAGGTTGTAATCCCACATTAATTACTTGTGGTAGCATACATTTTTGGAGAAAATTGATTCAGTGAATAGGGTATAATGGACATTTTGAATATCTTGGACGACTCTATAATATCTCCTTTTTGTATACTTATTAATAATTCAAAAGTGTTTAGTTAGTCAAATTAAATATCTGTTTAACATTATAGTAACAGTGTAATTTTTTTATGTTGCAGAAAAAATATTTAATTTTGACGTACCACTATTGAATTATTGAGAAAAATTGTAATACATGAAAGTAAATGTATATTTGTTATTTAAATATTATTATTATTATGATTTAAAACTTATATTATGAATTTAATTCTTAACTAGTTTTTTAGTTTTTTCGTGGCAAATTTTAAAAATTCGTAATTGAAAACAAGAAAGAAAATTATTAATTATTATTAAATAGAAAGAGCGAGACACAGGATAAGTGAGAGAGTTGGGCAAAAATATGAAAATTTACCCAAACATGCTCAAATATATTTATTTACTATATATTGTTTAATGTTCTTTACTAAGTTCAAACTGGGATTTGAAAATAATCACAATTAGATGATATTTTTATTTTATTTATGTTTAAAGTGATTTCCGTCTATTCCACTGTTTTTTAAATTTAAAAACAAAATTCTCTTTAGAACAGACAACATTGATTGATTTTAAATATATCGGAAATGACTGTTTCTAATTGTTGACTGTACCATAATTTAAATTCAAAGTAACGGAAAGGTGAGCAGAAAAAATAAATCACTTTTATCATTTCTTTCCAATGTTTTAGAACACCCTGTATATCTTATGTAAAAAATATTTCGATATTCCGATTTCTCGCTTTAGATAACATGATTTTGAGTTTAGGATTTAAAAAAAATATAATAAAATCCTCATCCTCATTATTTTAATTATATATCTTCAATTTGGACAAGTTGGGTTAAATATTCAGATTTTGTACCAAAAAATCTACACTTGCCCTATGTTGCATTTTCTGATTCGCTCTGTGTAATTATTTTTTCATACAAATTTGTAAGTCAAGGTAAAATGAGATTGAATATACCTTGTTGCTTTAAAACAAAGCATATACATTTTATTGCTTTGTTTTATGCTCTGTGTTCTTAAATAATAAATTTATTGTTAAAAAATAAATTTAATGAGAGCTAAACTTGAGAAAGTTTTCTATTTTTGTCGAAGCCTGGAATAAATGTAATGTAATATTTTTGCAAAAATAGCACACTTTTTATCTATAGATCTGTAATCTTGTAAATAGTACGAGGACATTAAAGACAAAAGCGACACGAAAAGACATTTTCCATCTTCAACTCACTGAACTACACTGAAAAAACTTTTGCAACTTTACTTTGTAATCATCACAACACCTTTCTCAGCGTACAACAATTTCACAAGATACCTACAAACGTTTCAATTTTAGTACCACGCCTAAGGCGGAGTTCGAAAGGCCGGCCCATGTGGCGTCACGTGGCGGTCTGGCTGGCGTTGTCGCCTGCTTTCTTTGGCTAGTAAGGCTTCGATGCGTCTTTGGCGCGCTTCAGCTGAACCTTGAGCCTTTTGGTGCCTATTTGGAACCCGTTCATCGCAGATATCGCCTGTTGGGCCGATTGCGCGTTGTCGAACGACACGAAGCCGAAACACTTGGACAGATTCGTTTGTTTGTCTATGAACACCTTGGCGGATATTACGGGACCGAAGGGGAGGAACGTTGAGGCTAGATCGGTGTCCGTGAACTCTTGAGGCAGGTGGTAGATAAAGAGGTTGCAACCGTCTGGACCTGCAACAATTAAAACCCATATCAAAACTTCAGAATGCCCTCTAGGTATAGTTTGATTAGAATTTTACCGTTGACCTTTTGACTGCAATAAAACCATCTTTTCAGGCAGAGCCGGAGTACAAATTTTATTTACCTGCATCCCTAAATATTATTTTATTTTAAGTAGGTATACATTCCTAATAATATAAATATTAAATTGATTTTTAATAATTTTGGTTCTAAATGATTTTACGACGAGTGATTTTTGTTATATAAGTAGTTGGTTTACTGGGGAGTGATCTTTTTCGATGTGTAAGTGTTAAATTGAGGCGTCCATGGGTATGTGCTGATAATGGGGAATCTTGTTGTGATACAACTTTTAGAAGAACCTTCTTTATCTGCGGTAAAGGACATAGTATGGAAATCTATCATTCCCGGTAAAAAGAATTATTAAGAAGGAAAATTTATCAAATGTATGAAGAACAATCTGAACGGTAGGTTTCCCTAAGAAAGAGGTTGACCAACGATGAAACAAAGATTTCTTGTATTACTGTATATGAGTACTTATGTTAATAAGTTTAGATGAGATTGTGATAGTGACATAGAACTAAATTTAGAATAAGGTAATAAATAAGGTGTACCCATATTGTGCTGTGTTTTAATCTTAAACTCAATTATAATCCTGTTATATGTAGACTAAATCCTAAAATTACAAAATTTAATTATAACTTTTTCATATACATACTTTGTTGAAGACTGTAAAAACTTAAATTTTAATGAATTGAATAAATCAGTATTTTAGTATTTTTTTAGTACTTAATTTACTAATAAAATAAAATATTTATTTTTATTTTCAATTAGTTTAAAATGTCTGTTTAATTCCAATAACAATAAATCAATATGCAAACAGCTATATTTTCAAGCCGTCTCTGCACCCATATATTGTGAGTTGAAAATGTTGAGACCTACAAAAGGGGGTTTAATCAGGTGGGAGATTTATTGCAGTAAAGGTCAACATTTTAAATTCCTCTGTATACGATTATTGATTTGCTGTTTGCAAAATAATTTTGAAATTACATATAATACAATATAGAAACATTTTTGAAGTCACAAAAGAGAGCCGAAAAATAGTATAATTTAATTTGAGATGACATGCTTGCTACTATTTCATGCATGACCCAAATTTACTAGTAAAACATCATGTACAAGAGAATCATAAAAAGAAAATAAAAATAAAAAACCGACAGTGTCAGGTGGCTTTTCTAATCCGACCTTCCAATTTTAGTGCTCCATTCAAACCCAGTCTCGAAACTACGTTTCACAGTGAATTACTATTTAATCATGACGGACACAACTTAAATTTAACAACAAAAATAGCGAATATTGAATAATTTTAATAACCAATTAAATATGTATTAATAATTGATGATTCGTGTTATAAGCACTCAATATTTCTAATAAAACGTACCATATTTGGAGGAAATTAAATATATTGTACTATTTTTTAAATATTTTCCAATATAAAACTTATTATTTATTTATAATAATATTTAGTTTTTATTTTGTTAGCGATTCGTTTGTATTCGAAATTTATTTTTAAATATTATAGTTTTGTCCATTAAGATTACGAATTTGCACCAATCCTAAGATCGACTCAACTCGATGTGGCTGTGGCTTCAATAAAAATGCCCTTTTTGGTCCCATTTTTACATCAAGGATGTGACCTCCAAGGGTGATATTAATTTAGCATAAAAGTTTCCATCTTACGCAGGTGACATACTGATAACTTTCCGTTTCTTTTTCATAGAAAACGGAATAAAACAGAAAACACACAAGAAAGAATGAATAAAATATCAGGTGATAAAATGCATCATTTGCTTGATAATATGAATCAAATAAGATTTAAGTGTTAAACTGAAAGTTGGATAAATATTTTGTTTATATATTATTGAAATTTATTTAAATTATAATTGGCTTGAATTGATTCATCTTAAAAAATTACTGAACAAATCAAAATCAAAAAACTAAAAATAAAATGTTTTTGGGTGTGCATGTAGGAGTTAACATTAATTGTAAGTGTGAAATATTTGGATAATTTATGGTCATCCATTATTATTGAGATATGATGTGTTTTATCCATTTTCTGGAATGTTTAATTTAGCCAATAATTAACCCTTTAATTGCGGGTATCGTAAATAAACGATTCGTAATATCTCTTAAAAATTAAACGAAACGCCTATGTTTGGCTAATGTGTCACATTTTTTATTACCTCAAAAATAAACTTTGCAAATATTTACTACGTAGTTACTAAGATATTTTGTAACGTTTACCAGTGGTGCTACCTAATCTAAGAGGAATTTTTTTATTACGACCAAAATGCTCTATTCTACTGCAGAACGAGTTGAAATTATTTATACATTAACCAAACATAGGCGTTGTGTTTAATTTTTAAGAGATATTAGACTTTTTATGAATCGTTTATTTTAACATCCACATCCATGTGACCATTTGTTCTATATCAAAAGCAAATACACTGTATAACGAAATTTTACACGCCTGGTTTGCGAATGCCACTATTTTCGTTATAAAATATCAACATCAGAATTCAAAATATTTTTCGTGAAAAAACATGAAAATATTTCTTTTTAATGTAAGTGGGAATTCAAATAATTATACTGGTATTTGAAGAATTTGATGAATGTCCCACCTACAGTTAACATATGGATATTTTACCCTGTATAAGTTATTATCCTTAACTTAGATATGGTTCAAGTTATAAAAATGGTTTTGTATATTTAGGGTTGTTTCTCCTTAAGAGTGAATGTCCCGGTTTTGAGGTATACCCAAATACAGCTTTGCAATTTGACAAAATATAAATCAACTACTGGGAACTAATAACGACTTTTAATACATCGAAGAAGGTTTATTAGAGGTATCAACAAGACGATTTTTTATAAAAAGTTTATATTTATCTAAATAATTTGATACGCTAATTCAAGTTTCAGGTTTGAGTTATTATTTTAAATGTGTTTAATAGTAATACTTTAATTTAAAAGTAAAATATGACGATGTAGAGACATCATAGTAAGACGTAATTATTGATAGCACATCCTAAAAAAATAAAAATAAATAAAGTATAAGGGCATATTTTGAAAAATTGAATTGTTTAAACGCCTGGTTTTTAGGGAATTTTCATTACCCCAGAATATTAATAATTGCATACATTTTGACTAGACAAAGAGAGAAATAATCATAGTCACGCCTCCTAATCAGTGTCGTGTAGATCCGAAATTAGTATATAGAATTTATTTTTGATTTGGGGTGAAGTATAATATTCGCACGCTTCTGAATATTGTCCCAACACCCTCGTCCAGTTTAATCACTTTGTTTTAAACTCCGCCCTACGCTTTCCCCCCGCTTTACACCTCGCATACAGGAGAAACTGTTCGTTTAGGGCCTTTCACTCTTAAGAAGGTTAACTTGTTGCATTCGTCCTAATCAATACAACGAACAACTTTTTCGGTTACAAAATTATTTTTATATTTTTCAGATCTGATGATTGTTAAATAACTCCATTTTTAGCTATATTCGGTTTTAAAATACCAACAAATCATGCTCGTATTAAAGAGTAACAAAGTAAACACGTAATATTTTTTCACTTTTCCAAATTTAAATTTTTTGTGCGCACTGTGTGAAAACACAAACAATTATCCGAATGAGTGATTTTCCAAAAGCTCTGCTTTAAATTATGGTAAACAAACCGTAGCGTGACCCATAATAATAATTATAAACAGGCCAGACCACAGCACATAATTCTGATTGAAACTGTCATCTATCATAAATAACAACTTTAAACTTCTAGACTGCATGAGTTTTTTCTTTTAGATTTTAGTTTAGATTGCGGGGTATTTAGTTTCTGTTTACGAGAGAAACACGAACGCAGCGGAGGCATGAGGAGGACACAGGCGTATACAATGTCAATCGAGTTTAAGAAAATTGAAAATAGGTAGAGGGTGGATCCGCATTTTAATTAAAATGTTTGATTATTTTTAAATTTTTTTAAATAATTGACGACCGCAAGGACGCTTCTCTATTTTTAAGGATTTTGTCTACTAACAAAATTCGATAATATTTATTAATGATAATCAAAGTTTAAAATAAACAACTTTTCCCATTCGCAACAGCATTTGTAAAATTTCGAATCCAATTTAATTTTAAGGTATCGAATCAAAAATTTAAAGCGCGATTATTTTATAAAAAATATATTGTTCTATTTTCAAATAAAGAGAAGTGAAAAAAGGATTGGATGATTCAAAAACTGATTTTGGCATCGATACACGATCAAAACAATTCTTTTTCGGTGGTATCAAGAGTTTTATTTTGGTTGGAGCAGTCTTAGTGCCGAATTTTGTAAAGGTCGGCCAACAATCGCAAAAACGGCAGAAAACATTGATGCTGTAAAAGAAATGATAATGATAGATCTTCATGAGATAAAAATAAATTTAAAAGAAGGTCAAAAATTGGCTGAAGGCAAATGGTGCAAAGAAACACTCAAACACGTCAATTTTGGTCTAGGATATTGTTAGTGGTGATCAAAGTTGAATATATTCTTATAAATCGGATTCAAAACAGCAATCCACTGCTTAGGTGTTTAAATGGAGCACAGCTGATAAAAGTTACTCGAAGTCGGAGCGATTCGATGTAAATTATTGCTTGTTTTGCGTCAAAAACTACATGTCACTACAACCATTTAGAGAATCGCAGAACAGTGAATGTTGAGTGTTACACAACTATTTGTTTACCAGAAGTTTTCTCTAAAATGAGAAAGATCAATAGAAGACACGCAGCAACAAACAATTGATTATTTAACCACACAAAAATATGGAATTAATTATCCATTCCCCACACTGCCCTTATCTAAATCTAAACGACGTTTATATATTTCCAAAAATCAAAAATCTATTGCGTGGTCAACCGAAGATGAGCGTGCATCTTCAGATTGGAAAAATGTTTATAATTGGTTCACACGCATAAAAAATTGTCTCTTTTATACTTCCAAAATATCATACAGGATCAAGTACCGAAAATGAAATAGATTGAATATATTAAAGATTGCTAATAAAACCAAGTATCATATTTTTGAATACGTGATGTTTTTTATCCCGCTAGAGGGCGCTAAAATCAAAAGTAAAGCAAAGAGCTACTGAATTCTCGGTGGATATGATAGAAGTTTGCCCCCCCCCCCAATAGAATAAAAATCGGCTTTTTTTTTTATTTTCCACATTATTTCTTAAAAAACTCGGCTGGTTACCAAAAAGTATAAGAAACGGGAATCTTTCCAGAGAACTTTCAACATAATGTTATTATTTTCACATTTTCCGTGTCGCTTTTCCTATAGCTCAGTTTTTAGTGACCCAATTATAGTGAAAACCATAACAATATCGATCGAATTTAAATATTCATACAAACACAATTACAATAGGATGAATATTTGAGAAAGGAAAATATAAAGTAATAATTTATATATATAATAGGTTCTTTGCGAGACAATAAAAATGATAAAAAATCCATAAATAAGACTTTTAGAACTAAAAATAAATAAAAAATAAGAGGATCCAAGTATAACAACCATGGCATCATGACGTATTAGTTCTTTATATTATAATGATCAATAATTATCAATAATAAATATTATGAGGTGAAGCATTCTACTACAAAAGTTTATATAAGTCTAAGCGGTACTTTTTTTAGGATTATTAAATGCCTCTCTCAACGAAAGGGTGGAATATTAAAATTCTCCGAATATATTAAGGACACAATTTTCCGGAACTTGTGCTTGTGACGATCTAAATTAGCCAATTTTGAAACCAAAATTGGTGTCTGGTAATGTCGGTAAGTAATATTTAACTGCTTTTGATATTTTAATTTCGAATCATACATTTCAAATTTACTGGTTGTGAAACTTAGAAACTGGTTTAGAAATAAAAAAATATAAGAAGTTGTTGAAAATTCGTTTTATATTTATTATTATTAATGATCTCCTATGTGCTATTTCTTAAAAATTATATCAAAATTAAAAAGAATAAATAACTAACAACATACATATACAAACTATTTAAACTAGAAGTTGCATGGATACAACTGAATCTTTTTGAAATTTTTGAAAAGATAGTTATTTTCTGATTACAAAAATGTACACTAAGATAGTATCTTCATGGTTTATTTTATTGTGATTTTTTCACACTTACAGTATTTAGGTTAAATCGAAAACGGTCGAAGGTATATTTTTACAATCATATTAAAAGTATTTACAAAAAATAATAATAAATAGTATTTCTATTTAAAAAACTAATCCTTTTTTTTGTACCCCGTGGATTCTGTATGCCACTGTTTTTAATGACAGTTTTTATATGTACAATAATAATGATAAGATTCGTTAAGATATTATTTTGTATATTTTTAATTTCAAATATCATTATGCTTAACTAGGGCGTTATAGCAAATTTTTGTAGCAGTTTTTATTAAACATTTTTGGAATTAAATTAGTTTTCCACTTTTACTGTTTATTTTTAAATACTCATTTTCTTAATCGAACTAAATTATAAAATCAGCAAATATTTTGATAAAAGTTTCAATATGAATCAGTTATGAGTAGGAAGCGGGACTTACTGTTAGGTTTCGTGATTTCCAGAGGCGGAGTCGGGAAAATAATGTAAAACAATTAGCAAGATTTATTAAAAAAAAAATATTGTTCTGCAATAAAATAATTGTACTTAAATATTATTCAATATACCTAATAAACTTGAAAAAAAAATTATATAAACTTTTAAAACATTTAGACATGAAAAATAATTATAAATTCCAATCATACGCTAAAAAACAATAATTTGTGCATAGCTTCAGTGATCATTTCTTATTATAAAAACAATAATTAATATTAGTTCTAAATATTCTCGAGCCATTTTGATGAAAAGGATCGATCAATCTCGTAATACAAATATGTCCTTAAGTGTCTAGGTTTATACTTTCTTTAACACACACTTATTTACCAGTTTAAAGATCAACTATAACTATAAGTATATATAAGATTGCAAATCCCGGATTGTTTTGTAAAACTGAATTTAGTTTCTTTTTAACTATCTCCGCGATCTCCAACTAATTATAAAATGTATTGTCGGAGATCGTACCCAATATTCAGCACACTTTCTAAAGTAAATTTCCTATGGGGCTGTTTTTGTAGCTGGTATTAGATTAACAAAATTCTCCCTGAATAGAGGAGTCGTTCTGCGTAGTACTTTTAGTTCAGTAGAACTAAATATTTTATAATATTAAAACATTCCAAATAGTTCTTAATGTTTGGGGGCCAACTACAGGTTCTGGATTCTGGATGGCAGTGGACTGTAGTGTGTTTCCAATAACATATTAATTTACCGTGAGATACCTCGTGTGATTTATTGAGGGAAGAGAAATTCTTTGATGTAATACGAACACTTATATTTCAGATCTGTAAGTAAAACAGAACTCGAGCACAAAAAATTAGTTTATAGCTTAAGTGGGAACAGTGCAACTTTTTAGCGAAGAGACACGGCAATGTCGCCTCAATGAAAAATATAAAGAATATAGATGTAATGAACATATCAATGTTTTATTGATGGGAGGGAATGCGTATGTTTATTATTTTTTTGGACAATAAGGCGATTATAGCTACTAATTAACAATTGTAACTTTTAATTAAGATCTTTCAAATAGTGCGACAAATAAAGTGACAGCTTTTATCACCATTGTGAAGAGTGTGGAGGTTTTTATGAGATGCATAAAAGACTCGCGTGAGGACCGTGAAGGGATTTTTGTGATATACTGCCTTACTTTAGTGCATTTTATACTCATTACGAACATTGATGAATAGCAATTGTTATAAGGGTAATCAAATCAGGTATTTTTGTAGAACATGTACCAAAATAAAATATTTTTAAGCAAATTTTAAATTATATAATCGGTGAAAACCAAATGATAAGATTTACTTCATTCAAATAATGCAAATATTAATACGTGGCGACAAATGCCCTCTAGAAAATATAGTATTTAAATATCTATTGTTTCCTAAAATGATCGGAAATATTGGGAAAAATACAGAGAACAGAAGCTTTGTTCTGCCGTCGAGATTAATCACGGTGGCCATAGATTCATGTCATCCAGATACATGTAAATAATTGCTTTTTCATCTAGATAATCAATCACTCATTGCTAATATGCCATAATTCGTCCGGATGTATCTATAGCATAGGCCAGTATAGTACAGAATAGTACAAATAATATATGTTGAAATAAATCGGCAAGCATTCATAAAAATACAACTACATTAAGAGATAACAATAACATTAAGAATAACAATAGAAAAAATCTGAAATTCCAAAGAAAAAATAATAAAACCAATGACAATTTCTCTCAGAAAAAAGAAAAAAGGTTGTATATACACTGGAATTTTAAAATACGGAAGAGCTAATGATAATGATAATGATGATGATGATGATGATGATTATGATTATGATTATGATGATGATGATTATGATGATGATGGTCAGTTTTTATGAAACGAAACGTCATTGAACTATCAATAATAGCGATTATATTAAGAATATAGGAAGTTGTTCAAAGAGTAAATTAACAGTGCAGATTTGTATTAGAAAAGACAATTACAGAGGCCCTACCGAATAAAAAATTTAATAACATTAGCAAAAGATATGCCGGTTTTGCTAAAAAATATCCATTTATTCATGTATTCAAGAAGAAACAATGTAGAACCAAAAACTATAGATGACTCATTTGAGATTTTTTTCAAAAGGAGTTTTCCGAATATTTGTAGTGTTTTAAAAGGCTCTCAAAAGTAAACCTTTTATGCACTTATTCAGATTATATATCTATAACTGTTTATGAAGTAGCAATACATAGATTGATTTAAAAATATAGGACATAAATTTTTACCTTTAATGTTTTTTAAATTGGTTTAACTTATAACCCAACTAAAACTCGAATTATTTAATTGTTTCAACTCTTACTTTGTGGAAATTATCCAGAGTTTATAGATTAAAACAACCAGATAGGTAAGTCACATTACGCAAAACACTGTATTGACACCAAACACAAACCTACACTTTAACAACACAATGGAAACAACAGTGGAAGTACTAAAGAAAAACTAGGAATATGAAATTAAGAAATACATAAAATGTCACCAATATACAGTATTGAAAGAACAATTAAACCTGGGAAATATTCAATTATCTTAGATCACCTTTTAATCTAAATAATACAAACCAAATATATTTTTAGAAAAAGAAGAACTTTGTGTACATAGATTACTAGTGGTGATTGGTTGAGAATTTATAACATGAAATAATTTATGCTTTTCAATGACTGTCAGTCTTCTATTAAAATGCTATATGTGGAAATAGCGAAATCGTGGTCAGATAACTATAATTTATGTTTTTCATATTTAAAACTCGAATATTTAATCATATCATTAAAATATTATTTTTATTCCCTTTATAGAAATTTAATAAAAATAAATAACAAGAGAAAAAATCCGAAAACGGAAAACCTGGCCTAAAATTCTGTAATCCATCTACATGTGTGTGGACGAGATGAAACCATGTATATATAAAGAGCGGAAGTGAGATGGAGTGCAGATTGGTTTTTGATGGAAAAACCATCAGTTTCGTGTAATGTATCGGAAAATCGGAAAATATTCAGAATCTTTTTTAATCACTTTTTTAAAAAAATGCGATTATGCCTGGCATAATTACGAAAATGATAGCTTTGTGGATGACGATACTAATTACTAGATTTTGGATCATCACATCATTTTTTGACCAATTTTAAGTATAAAATCTTAAAATTATTGAAAGGGAGGGGGACGCAATTTGAGTTTGAGGCTAACATTTATTTTCTATTGAAAATGGTGAACTTCCAACAGTCCTTACGACAGTATTATCAGCAAACGTGTCACTTTCGATCTCCTCCAATAAAACAATCAAATAATATATGCAATGGAGGTCTCATATCAGCGCCTTGATATATACTAAAATTGTAACTTTATAAAGAAAACTTACTGTCATTTAATCAATTTAATCAATTCTTGATGTCAGAATTTCTCAAAAACTTAAAACACTAATATACATTATTTAGTATTGATGTTGTATATAAAAAAATGTAAATTGGTAATTGGGTAACAATTCAAAACGTTTTAAGCGAATGTCAATAGAAAATATGACAAATGTATTTTTATATTTTATTTCTTAATGTCATTTTAATATTCGTAAACATCCTTAAGCATTGTCAATAAAATTGAATTGTAGTTCAACGTTTGGAGAAAAACAATTCTTAGAGATCAAAGGATGTAAAAATTTTAGTGCATAAACCTTTATGTATTGTGGTAACAAAAATGAAATAAAATAACCACTATAGTGTTGTAAATTTCTTATTCACACAATTCAGGACACGAATTGTCTACCTCTATTTATAAACATCCTGTATAATCGTAAAGTGAAGCCATTAAATTTCACTTAGGAGCCAATACCATAAATCATGAGACATTTATTGGTAATCTATAATTTATATTTTAAGATTTATACGGGAATAAAAATCTCATTTTGTATTATAGAATTTTTTCTAATAAAACGAAGTAAATCGTACAAAGACGGTTTGATTAAAACGTTTTCGAAGTGCTAAAGAGAAAGAGCACGTCTTGTTTAAATCCTCGACCTAAAATTAGAACAAGTGGTTCTTGCATAGACAGACTTGGTAAAAAAAGCTGAATGCATTTTAGAACAAAAGCATAATCCTCAACAAGACCCTACTCACTTTATTTGTTCTTGCTTATAGGGTGATCCCAACACTAGGAATTAATTAATCAGATGAATGGAACAAACTAATTAATATTAGAAAATCTAAGTAAACGTAATATACTACACCACGATACCTTTGGTAATAATGAATCGGAATATGATTTATAGAACATGTGAAATAGTTTGCATTTCTGTAATATTTATTTAAAGTAGTTAAAAATAAATCGGAGTTGTACATGATGAAAAGCATATAGACACTGCATTATTTTTACTTTGTTAAATGAAAAAGTGTACTTTACGAACTAGTGCAATAAAATCATGAATAAAACAAATATATTTAACGTTTAACTCTAATGGAGCAACATCAAGGAAAAGATCATTCGTTTTGAATGTTGAATTGCTATTTTTTATTAAAGCCTGATGATGTTCTAGTTGGACGAAACTAATAACATTGCTATAAATGAATTTTTAATTATATTAATCGTCTAATCGTTTCCCAAAACAACTGAAAATACTGATGATAATCTTTCGTTAAAAAATATTACTCACATTATTTTTTCCTATAAATGTTCAGATCCATATCACAAAATTTATTTGAATTTTTTGTGCAATATTCATTGCTCATTTTTCCAACAATAACATTTAACGTTCTTTTATTCCGATTTTTGGCTTAATAGATCTTCGTTATAAGACATCACAAATGACCCTGTAAGTTCGCGTTGGCCATTTGCCAACTACCCAATAAGCGATGGACTAATTGAAAAATTAGAGACGGTCGGAAAAACTTGGCTCTGTCAAAACATGCACTTGTCCGAGAAAATGTTTTTACTCGTGTTTTCTGTTGTCCTTACATTCAATGTTTCGCTCAGATTCGGATTTGGGAGTGCATTGAACACTGCCAAGACCGTAACGAGGTGAAATTCCAAATGGGAAATCCGTTTTCATTAGTATTATTACTGAAGTAAATATCAATTAAAAATATGCACAAATGGGTATCAATGAGGACAATTTAAGGGATACATTTAAAAAAAATAAAATATCGGTGGTTAAGTATTAGATGGGTGACCGCCATGCGGTTGATGATGAGTGTATTGGTAGATTATGGCTCTCTAATAAACAAACAATAGACAGCCTATATAATATTAATAAGATAATGCAAGAAATATATAATATAACGCAAAAAAATGAATCGGAAATGGAAGAATGAAAAGCTTATAAAAATGTAGGACTGCCACTGACTTACTGATTAATTTTTGATTTGTTGATGCCAAATTTTATGATTTAACGAAAGATGAGCAAACTATTTTGATTAGTATATACTACTTGGAAATTTGATTCAATTTAAAAGAGAGTAAAAGTGTTTATTGAACAGACACTTAATATGTTCGCTAAAAACTTGAAAATATTTAGAAAAAGGACTATACGGTTTATAAATATAGGGAAATAAATAATGACCTTTATCAGAACCCGATATAATACTCTGCTTTTGATTTGTCAAAATGTTGATATAGTGTTATTTTTACTATCCAGCTATCAGTACACACAACCAAATTAAAACAATAGGTATTTAACCACGTAAGCAACAAAAAACCATTAAATACATTATTTATTCATTACGCGTTATCGAAAAACTACCTAGTAAGCCATACCTGTGATTAATGTAGAGGGCAAATAGAGGTCGAACACCTTGTATGGTACGTAACAGTGAAACCGACAATACGACTCCATGTACGTATAAGAAACAGAAAAACAATTGAATGATAAGCATTATCAACGTAAAAATGAAGTATAACGAGCTATTCTCATTGATGTTATTTTTAGTCTGATAAATAGCCTTTAAATATTTTTATACAACTAACGTCTTTACTCTTTGTATAGATTATTTAGATTAATTGTATAATTTCGAATTATCAAACAATAAATAAATTTTAAAATGGCAGACTTCCGGTCCATCGGAAAATATTTCTCATATAAGAAAACCTTAAGGAATTTTTTGAAGAACGAGTATAGATCTGGTTCTAATGAAAACAGAATTGAGTTGCAACAACAAAGTGAATATTGTAAACAAGCTTCACAAGAGCCACTAAGTAAGACTTTTATAAGAGAATACAAGGGTTGTTGCTTTAATTTCGGAATAGAGGCAAATAAAAATATTTAGAATTCAAAAAGTAACTTGTATTACTTTTCAAAATATTGCGCTTAACTTTTTCTTACGAATAAAACAGTTGTCAATAGATTTTTTCCAATTTGAATATGGCACGCTCATCACGATGTTTTTAAACGCTTCCACTGCATCTTTTGGGCTTGAAAAACGTTGACAACGCAATTGATATTTGCTTTTTGGAAATGTATTAAAGTCGTTTAGACCAGGACTGTATGGAGGATGGGTACTTAATTCCACCTTTTGTGTGGTTAAATAATCAATTGTTCAATGCGCTGTGTGGAGGTTTGCATTGTTCATTTCAGAGAAAACTTCTGGTAAACAAATAGTTGGGTACCAGCCAGTATTCTCTGATCTGCAATTTTTTAAAGAGGAGCGACATGCTTTGTTTTTGACTCAAAACAAGCAATCAATATCTTTGAAACGTAGTCGCAGACCAAATTTGAAATAACTGTGTTGATTCGTTTGAGTGTTTCTTTGCACCATTTGACTCTACCTGTTTTTGACCTTCTGTTAAACTATGCGGTATCCATCGAGGACAAATTTTTCTTAAAACTAAGTCATCATGCAAAATTTGATTAAACTGAATTTCCCTATAGGTCACACGACGATTTATCACTATCATTTCTCTTGGTAACAATAATATTTTCTACCGTTTTGAGATTGTTGGTCGACCTTCACGAAATTCGTGACTAAAAGTCCTCCGACTAAATTTAAATTCTTGATACCACAAAAAATGTTGTTCTTGATGGTCGCTCATTACCAGAAGCAGTTTTTAAATCATCCAAACACTCTTTTTCACTTTTTTTAATCGAAAATAAAACAAAATCATTGCTCCGAAATGGTTGCAATTTAAATTCATAGTTTCTTTTCGATTCGTTACTTTAAAATTAAAATTTTCTAGAACGGCTCACTACATTTAACTTATCATCTTTATTTATTACAACAAATTTTTACAAATACTCATGTGTCAAAGATCAGATAACTACAGTGGTGCCACAGCCCCGAATTAAAGCAGCAGCCCTCGTACCATTCCCAAAAAACTTGAAGATTTATTGACCTTTTAACGGTACAGGCTCTGCTGCAAAGGAGTACATACTATGTCCAACATACTATTAAACTATTGTTTACAGACGAGTATCTTCGTGGGACCAAAAGTGACAGTATGGATATATAAAATAAGTAAGTAAAATAATAGCTATTTGTTTACATACATTTTTTATAACCCAAAAAATAGTTCACCTACATTTTATAAAAATATTTTGACATTTAGACCTTAACTGGCGCGGTCAGTGGGACGCTTATTTTTATTACACCTTATCTATCTAAAGTTCAGTGAAACGCTCTCGAACTTTTTCTTGCTATAAATCATACCCGGTACAATTCACCACCCATATCTCAATTTATTACTCCCTATAATCCTGTTTAATTGTCCGTAATATCTATTCATTTGAATTATATATTCTGCGATAGCGCACCAATCCGTGTCACTTATACTATCACTTAACGGTCCAACGGGTACCGACTATTTGCTTAGAACGTTAAAATACTGGAAACGAAATTATTCGATGAGTACAATTAGAAGAAGTGAAAAGATGATTAAAGTTACATAATTTTCGGTATTAACCTCGATTTTATTACCGCTCAAAGTTTAATGCTGCGCCTAGAGTTAATGCCTTTATTTTCCAACAAAGTTTATAAATTCCGATAATGTTTTAGTGTGAAGCAGATAATAAACGCGTTTTATTTTTCTGCTCAATAAAAATGTGAGTTTGTAGAAATATATTTTCAATTTTCGAGAATCTCTCTAAAAGTAATTAATGGAAAAATAGTTTGAATTACAGATTTTCAGAACTCGCAAACATAATTAGAAAACTGTAACAATATCTAATGAGATTTGATGATATCTGATCTTCTGAAGATATCTGAACGTCTTTGATTACCTCTGAATCTCTTCAAACGGATTCAAAGGTGATTAGAAATTGTAAAGAGAGTTTTAGAAACTTTTAAATTACCCTTAAAGATTTTCAAATACCTCAGAGACTTTCAGATTTCTTCGGAGATCATCTAAGAAGTGCTTCAGAGAACTTACGACAGTGTAAAAAGTATCGAAAGGAATTTTAAATTCTTTTTTAGGGAAAATGGGAAAATCGTAGAACTAAAATAGATTTTTTAATAGTTACAAGTATAGTGAAGCAGAAAGCAGAAAGGAGCAGAAAAAGATGTGCGCAAAGATAACAAACTTTTATGCCAGAGCCAGACAATGTCAATATTTAGTAATATTATACATATTTATTTCAGTTATTTTAGAAACGTCGATTTTCATATTTTTTATACATTAAGCATAAAAGCTAGACTTACCCTCAACTTGCTTCCCCGCCGCCGCTAGCGCTGCCGCGTTTATAGTAGCATTACTAATTAAGGTTCCGTAGGTCGACAAATCAGGCGTCGACATTGCAGTCGGATGGTGCAAACTCGCGTTAAGTGTCCTCTCTACCCCCGTACCCTTCCCCAACAAATTGGCCATACACAGAGGGGCCGTCGCGGCCGTCGCCGGTTGAGACATGGCCGCCAAGGTGACCAGGTTTTGCATCCCTATCGGTGCCAGGAGGTTATCAGTGCTTGAAAGGAATTGTTGTTGAAGGAGACCCGCCCCGCCCATAGCTTGGAGAAGTTGCAGGGATGTAGTTTCGTTCGGCAACACAGGCGAAAATGGTTGAGGCGGGGAGGCCATCGTGGGGGCGGTCAAAGCGCTCCACACGTTAGCTTGCATCTGTTGCTGCCGTTTCAGTTCTTTTTCTTTTTGCGTGTCGGCGAATTTGACTACTAAAGGCGCTGAACAACCGTCCATCGTTTGCGATTGGTGCAGACCTGAAGCAAAATAAAAAAAAACATCTTAGAGTTCACTAAAATCGCGGAGCTTTTAAAGTGAAAAATTGTAAAAATGCGACTAAGAGCCAACACAAGAACTACTTTTTTTGTATAATTTACCAGAATCCATGAAACTGCTGGTGATCAAACAAAAATGTAATTTGTTGTTTTTGAAAATACTATTTAGTTAAGTTAAGTATAAGTATAAGTAATTTGGCATTATAGGTTACAATGGTATTATTCATTTACAAACTGTGGACAAACAACACAAAATACTACTGAGGTGTGTGCAAGAAAGTTTTTTATTATGTGTTACAAGATATAAGATCTGGACATCCTAGAATCTGGTATGAGCCAGGTCTAGGCAGGGTCCGAATTAGAAAACTGAGAAACGAGAAACTACCTATAAAGTGTTTAAAAAGTATAATGCTTTACATTTCAACATTTTATTATAAGGGAAAAGAATCATTTACAAAAAACTAATGATCTGTTTCTACAATGTCTGTCTACTATTAGTATTACTTTTTGCTAAATTTTAACCAAATCTATTTCTGGAAATGAATTAAAATATTTATCTTCGATAGTCTTTACATGTTGTATTGCAGTTTTCCAGTCTTGTTAGTAATTCCGTTACATCAGTCTCGAATTAACTTTTGGTGGTACATTGTTATTGTGCATATTTCTCTTCAGTCCATAATAATTCTATTTGATTCAATATGCAATAATATGGGGGTAACTTTGCTTTTTCATAATGTAATTCAGATCCTTTTCTATGAGAAAATGTTGAATTTTAGCTTTAGTTGAATACTTATGTGGAACTTTTAGCAATCATCTTGAATGATAAGAAGCGTTACCCATTACAATTACATTGTCTTTCTAATTTTGGTAGTATATTATTTAACAATTCTTCAAATAAACCGTCAACCATTTTTTTACAAAGTGATAGGTATCAAACCACGTTTCGTCATTTTTCGATAATCATTTTCTTCTGCAGTTCAGCCATAATCTTGGTTAAATTTGGAAAATTATTTGCAGCTTACACATTATATATAGTACCTCTAATAAGAGAAGAATCACTATCTTTATGGATTGGTTCTGTACCGTTTTGAATAATTTCTTCGTTAGTTTCCGATGGAAGTTAAAAAATCTTCACCTTCCAAATCATACATTATAACCATGTCTCAAAATTACAACAGAATACAAAAAATAATTCGATACTGGCCAGTGAACAGTAAACACGTAAAACTAAAAGTTGATTAAAGAAATAATAACTAAAATTATTCTTGTTGAGAATCTATTATGACTTAATAGCTACATACTTGTTGACACCCATTTATAATTAAGACTAAGATTAGGGATTTCAATAAGCTCCATTTTATTTAAATAATTTTTAGAATGTCTGGGTAGGTATTGAAAGTAGGTACCTAATAATATCTTGTAATTACTTTCAATTAATTTTTAATATTAAAATCTAGATAGCCAACAAGTAATAAGGAAAATACATAAAAAAAAAACACTTTCTTAATATCAACTTTTGTAATAAGGTATGCCGAATAAGGTATGCCGGGCCCAACATAACTCTGCAAGAATTTTTATGGATACCCAGATTAAAGTATTAGTAATACAAAGGCCACAATCCCATGCTATGGTTTTTTTAATGGTACAAACCAGTGTCGATGTCGATTTTATGGGTATTGTGTTTTTCCAAATCTCATGTTTTGCAACACATAATATATTAATTGCTTTTATTGAACTATGTAAAAATTGTTTTATTTTGTACTTACCTTTGATGGCACTTAAGGCGGACTGTTTGGAGGCGAATGTAACGAAAGCGCATCCGCGAGAATTGCCCGCAGGGTCCCTTAAAACGGTACATTCCTCTATGGTCCCGTAACCGTTGAAGAGGGCGCGGACATCGTTTTCACACAGTTTTTTACTTAACATGCCGACAAACAATTTTCTTTCTGTAACAAAAGAAACAAACACTTAACAAGAGTCGATATAAACAAACAATTTTAATTTCGACAAAGGCGTTTTAATTAATCCTCCTATGATCTATGAATTACGTAAAATTCAAATTTGATTAAACAAAGTACGTATAAGAGTGACTGAGATTTTCAGATATTGCACATCTTTGAGAAAGCACTTGTAAGCATTTTTTTAATTGTGTAAATTACGTCAAAAATTCTAATATTAACACATAGATGGAAAACTCAGTTAACCAATTGATGTAGCATAAAAATGATACATTTATTATGAATGATTCAGAAATTGTTGCAAGGGAATGTCAGAATGCCTCATTTTAAACAACCATAAGTCGTGGATTGTTGGCTAAAATACAAGTGCTCCATTCAAAATCACCAGGAATTTTTGAATTATCCAGTATTTTTTGTTTGATGATTTTTTTTTGTTTAATAAAAGATAAATTTATTGTATTATAGCATCACAGATTTCAGTTCGAGCAATTAATTTTCATAAATATGTTCAACAAGACATCTATTAATTTGTAGGCAATTTTGACAAGAGAGTGGTTACAATTTTTAAAAATAGAAGTGCCCAGGTATTTGTTAACATGTTTTTATGACAAGAACTAAATATTCTAACTTGGTCTGCTATATATAGATACCTATAATGTAAAAATACTAAGATTAATTTAAAAAATATAAAGTGGCCCAGTTAATTATCCAAATATGAAAAATATATATACATACTTATAAAAATTATGGGCTACTGAACACAGTCCCAGTGCACCCCGATATTTGACAGTAATCATCAGATTAAAAACATTCTGAAATAGATCGATTTTTAATTCAAAGGAGACATATTTTTTCTAATATAGACATTTGTAATATGTCTGCCATTTACCTTCTACTTCCTGAACCCCTTAATTTTAAGTAGGGAATGTACCATGTACATTTCGTATAAAAAAGTTCTAATTAATGCGTGAAAAGAACAAGGTAATAAATCCCAAACCATAAATAATGAGTCAATTTTTAGGTATTGGTCATTAACAATCTGACTCTATAGCCTGAACATCAACAACCAATGAATCAAAGGTAAATATTATAATGAAAGAAAGGCTGAATAAGTTGTATTTTAAAGTGTGTAAGATTCTTTATTTAAAGATATGTGTAAAAGAAATATATATATTTCTCAAAGTCAAAAGAGTGTCAAGCGCTTTCGGCAAAACAATGCCATCATCAGGACAAACTGAAAAAATAATTGATGATAGAAGATCATACATAAAGCAAACATGATACTTACAAAAGTGCAAAAAAGTAGAGAAGGTTGGTTATAAAACAAAAGTAGAGAACATCAACGCAGTAACAATACATCTTAAATTAACTTTTTAAAAAACGACATTAATATAGTAGAAAACAGTAACATTTTTAAAAAATTTGGTTTTTAAAGGCCCAGGCCTGAAAGTTGTCCCAATAAAAGACAACAAGTGTTTTTTAAAAACATGTAAAATAAATAAAAAATTAAGATGTTTTACGTGAGAAAATTATGAACATGCGGTTTTTGACAAAGTTAGAAAAAGAGTAAGGTTATTTTTAAGTAAAGGGAAAGGTAAAAGGCCAGGACAATAAAAAGGAAGAATAGATCTGAGAGACGTTCAAATATGAAGGTGGATGTAGGAGAGAAGAATATGTTGACTAGTGGTTAATTTAAATAGGTTTTAAAAATAAAAGAAGTGATTACTTACCACACACTTACAAACTTTTGAATAATGGGTTAAATTTGTTAATATTTAGGTGAATTTGGGTGTTTAAACAGGAGGAGGAAGGTTTATTTAGTTCACGAAGGATTTCAAGATCTTCGAGAAGATCAAGTTTAAAGTTACAATTGAAGATGTTGTGTAAAATTTTAACGTTTTCAGGGGGGTTGAAATTGTGTTTGTTAAATTTTAAATGGTGTCCAAAGGTGGACTTATCAGGGTATCTGATGTGTTCTTTGATTCGAATGTCCAGTTTTCGAACAGTTTTTCCAATGTAAGTTGAATTACAATCTAAACAAGAAAGTTTGTAAATACCGCTTTTGTCAAGGATGGGAAGAGAATCTTTTGTGTGACTAAGTAACGATTTAATGGAAAGGTTGTTTTTGAAGGATATCTTGATATTGTCTAAATTTCGGAAGATTTTGGAAATGTCATGGGAAATTTTTCCTAGGTAAGGTAATGAGAAATATTTTAAATTAGTCGAAGGGACAGGACTTACATTATATGCTTGTTGTATGTTACGTTTTAGTTTTAATTTATGGAGGACTTTATCGATAATATTTGGCTG